>JACAZI010000006.1:6000000-6600000 GCA_014462655.1 Mycena venus | reverse complement strand
GCCCACATTTTCCATCCCATCATGACTGACTCGATGATCATTGTGAAGACGGACGACAAGATCATGGAGTGACTCAAAAATGTATTCAAGAACATTTGTGATCATTATTGGCGTGCACAGTGAAATAAGGTGAAGACTCAGGGTGGGGAAGATACGGGGGAAAACCAGGAGCCCAGAGAGAATGAGAAGTGAGCAAACTTACAGCTGAACCGGTGGGGAACCTGTAAAGTTTGGGTGGGTATTTTCCTGTGATGTTTCATTTGTGTTGACTGAGACACTGACAGAAATGTGACGAGCGACTTGCAGTCTACCAAGAGGCTCATGGTGATGTTCCTCCTAAGTGCAAATGGTTTTTCCAAGCTCTGTACCAGAGCACTGACGAGTCGGATGCCTCTGACATCGTTGATCCTGGAACTGACCTTGAGTCGTCTGGTGATGAAGTCCCAGTTTCAGCTACAACAAAGCCTTGGCTCTCATGCCTGCTGATGTACAAGGACCACAAGGTAGAGAATGTGGACTTTTTAGTTAGACTAAACTCATTTTTCCAATATAGGTGACACAATGGGTGTCAGATGTTGACAAGCTTGTCACGGCTGCACGCGCTGTGATGATGACCATGGTGTCACTATTGGAGGATATGTGGTCTGAAGAGCAACAATGTTCGGCCTCTAGGGGGTAGTAGAGCTGGAAGATAACGAGGATATGCAGGGGATAGATGTGCGCTGTAGAGTGCAATGTGGGAGCAGGTAGAGTGAGGCCACGATGATCTCCGTCCAGTGGGTGTACCTGCTATGAGCTGAGAGACAGAGAGGAGAAGTGCCTTGTGGACACTTTGCTCTATTTGTGAGGATGCTTCTTCAGACGTCGTTTACAATAGGCTGTGCATGGTGAAAGAAATCCTTGACACTCCTGAGAGCGTGATAAAGACGGTTTAGACTGTGCCTGCCCTGACCTTTGATAGGAGGGAGAGAGAGAGGAAGAGAGAATGAGAGAGAGAGTGTGTGTGTCCTGAGTTTATACAAGTAAACAACAACAGAGGAGGTAAGGCTGCGAGAACTGCTCTTTCTGAGAGCTGAACCCCGAGAGATGTCTGTCTATTTCCTTCAAGTCCTTCTCCCTTTTATACCCTTTCCAGACCCATCATGAGTCGTTTCCCTTCTCCTTGAAACCACCGACCATTGTGGGTGTCGTTTTGAGGTAGTCATGCAGTGCGAAACCTGGGAAGCCATTTTGGGATGGTGAAGTTGTTCTTTGTTCACAAGAGAACACGTCAAAGAGGTGCAGAGTGGACTCCCCAGGTGGGAGAGGAGGTCCAGGAAGTATTTTGAGGTGTGTCAAGGGCCACCGGTTCACCAGGGGTCACTCCTTCATCACGAGCGTTGACTCAATGGTCCTCTTCATTGCATATGTAGTGACCAATTTGGGGTGCACCTGGAGTCCTGTCCGTGATACTGTTCCTGTGGTCCTAAAAATCGGTCCTCATAGGCTGCTAGGTGTCCGAGGGTCATCACTATATGTGCAGGAAACACCCAAAACGTCCATGGTGACTGTGAATAAGTGGATTCTGGATTCGGTAAGGTCATTTCCTAATTGGGAAGATGTCAATGAGAATCGTCAAGAGCCCTCTTGGAAACATTCTAGGGCGTAGGGAGGCTCGGAGGAGATGCTGAGAAGATTCTATGGGGATGCAGCTGCAGTGGAGATCATTTGTGCAATGCTGGTCAGAGGCGTGATGCAGGCAAAGATGGTTGTTGTCTGTGATCAGGCGATGGGAAGTGCATTGTTGGTGGTCATCCTTGGGCGAAGATGAGTGTTGTTGATTCCTGGCCTTTGTTTGGAGGGGCCATGTGGCAGTGTGGCGTGTGTAGCATGAACACCAGCCTCACAGTGCAAAGCAGAAGAAGCTTGATCGAAACAAAACCTCGGGTCACCCTTTGCAAGCATGGTGAATGGAAAGATAAAGGTCTTCCAAGTCTCCAGGCCCACCAACTGAAGATACCTCTGGCTGCAGTCCTGCCGGCATGGCTGGAGGATCACCTGAAATTTGATGTGCCTTCATGCATTCAACGTGAGGATGATGCTGAGATGGAGAAAGATGATTAGCTTGGGACACAGTTTGGTGGTATTACTATTCATTCTACTTTATATTCATACTCTGGGTCCTCCTCCGTTGCCTCCTGTAAGAACCTAATCAGCACAATACATAGTAATCACAACTTGAAGGCACAGCATACTATTTCAGACCAGGTACTTGGCCACCCTACCTAGTTGGCCACTTGAGAGCTAGAGAGCTAGGACTTAATAATTATGATTAAGCATAATGTACAAACAGAGTGCGACCTAGAACAAATGTTCAGACCAAATTTCAGCTGAAAATGATGGGTTGATCAAAAGCTACGGCATTGCGGATTGGGAATCCAAAGTGTGGGTGCATCATTTTCTTGACATCGGATGGCTTGCCTCGCTTGCGATCGCCATTTCTCTGCCATTTCTTCACTGATCCATGACTTTTGGGGCTCATTCTGATCCCCCAATGGCGGGCCTCTCTCTGTAATGCTTCTGGATGGTAATGGGCTGAACTAGTATTCTTAAGGCACTCAGGAAAGTACGACTGCTTTTATAGGTCAGTTATGCTGGCCACCGTCGCGGTACATGATATTACTATGCTATTGATCTGGAACCTTCCACAGGACTTTTTACTATACCATTCTTCATTCTGAAAGGTATTTTGAGATTTTATTTATTAATTTCTCATCACTCAGCAGGCCATTATCTCAAATCACCCAATTTCAGTCTCAATAATAGTCGGATTTTTTAAAAGAGCTGCCAGCATCTTGGGATGAAGTTGGGCATTCAGGTACATCTCAATACTTCCTATTAAGTAGCCTGGATCTTAATTTGGCCTGTCTTGGCTTTTTTCTGAGTTGCAGAACACTCGAATATCTCATAGCCCCAGTTTTGATGCTTTCCACTCAGTCGGAAGCAGGTATTCTGACACTTCTATACCTCATATCTACACCAGAACTGTTTCAAATAGTGAATATAGCCTCTATCTATCATTTAAAGTGCAGGCAACCGCCATGTGAGAGCTCAACACATAATTTGGTGAGATGGCCAACTACCCTGTTGTTTGGCCATGTTGGACTCCCAGCCAAATTAAATTCACTACGGACTCAAATCCTTGAATATTTTGGTGCATGTGTACTCAAACTCTTTGGAAGATGTATGTGTTCATTCTGACATAGTTTGGATTGAACTGGCCCCAGAGAAGATGAAGGCTGGGGCATAAATGCTTAAGTGGCCAACTTCCTGGTCGAAAATAGTATGTGATCATAAGCAATGGTAATCCACAGTGCTTGCTCACAGGTCTCAACTGGAACCAACACAAACTGGCCTGACAGTTGTTCAAGAGAAACAACCTTGCATGATGCAAAAACTTCAGCATCCCAGACTCTGACCCCAATATCTGTCACCCTGCAAAAAAAAAAAAAAAAAAAAATGAATGAGGTGGTGATTTCAAAGATGTCCAAGCCGCAGGCAATACCAGAGGTCCCAAGTGATAACTGTCCTTGGGCAGAAGCGTGCCACAATAGCACATCCAGTGGTCAGTTTACTCTTGTCCAGCAGGTTTTGTTGGATGTGAAAAATGTGGTGAACACAGACCGGAACATGGGAATCAATGTAGGGATATTGAGCTTTGATGCCACGCTGCTGGGTTGCAGCACTATAGTGATGGTGGTGGATCCAGATATGTGAGAAGAATTCAACCTCACCCACAAATGTGATCGCAGTTTTGTTGCGAGACATCTCAACATCTGCAATAAGTAAAATGTCGGATGCCCAGAGGGTTTGTAAATGCCAGAGGACAAGGTGATAAAGTCCACCCTCCATCTCTTGGAGCCTTTTTGTTTTTGAAAAGCATGGATACCAAATTTCATCTGAGAATGACTGATGAGTACAAGTTGCTGAAAACATTGAAGAAACTGTACCAGGATTCCTGTTGGCTTGGACACGAGTGATGTAATTCTGTAAGGTTCCATGCTGTTCACCTTTGTCCGCTTTCAGATGAGACTTGAGGACATTCGATGAATGAATGTCTTCAGGTGCTGGATTTGGAATCTGCTCAAGATGTGCAATCTGCATGCAGGAATTCTTGGTGTTGTGAGACAGCAAGAGAAGAGTGTACTCACAAGGTCCTGGATGAGAGTGGTTTTCCACCAGCCACACATCATTGTACCCTCTAACTCCCCGCTGGAGTGGCCATTGGTGTTGAAACACCCTAGAAAACCATTGTTCTGTTTGTATGGGAAGGTCCACCAACCAGATGCTGGTCCATGTTTCAAAAATTGGGGGCTCAAGATGAACGGTAACATAGTGGAAGCAGGGAACAAGGTGACAATTCATATCTGCCCAGGAATGGAGCATCATATAGCACCACATCCACGTTTCACCTCATTCAGACTGATTGTGTCTGAAGTGATGATGCGTATCCCAGCCGTGAACTGAACCAAGTTTTTGTAGTGTAGCCGCAGTGACCTATTCATTTGTACTGTCTTGATGTGCTCAAGCTTAGCCTCGCTGGGATTCAGATTTTTGGCCACGTAATTTTCCTTCATGCGAGAGCAAACTAGTTTCTCTTGTCTCCATTGAGCAGCAGCGTTCTTGGTGTTCTCAGCAGAAGGAGGAGCATTGACATCGGGAATTTCCCTGTCAATGAATAATCCGACAAATAAGATGGCAATCAAAGAGCACCACTGGTCTGCTTTGATAGAGCCGCTGCTGTGAGCAATCTGCAAGTGCTGTGAAAGGAATTGTTTTCCGACAGATTTAACAGTTACAGAAGGGGGCATTCGACTGACCAAAACCGGCCAGATAAGCTTATCCAAAAAATCTTCTAGCTTTTTGGTAGCTTCATTGTCTATCATCCCGTTCTTTTGAAGAATCTCGCAGAAGAGATGCTTGATGATACCTGTAGGAGCTGTCAGTAATACCAAGCCACAGGTATAAACGAGCATACCAAGGAAGATTGCGTGCATCAAATCAAACAGGTTCGTCACTCCAGGAAGCCAGTTGACCAAATTATCCATGGCTGACCATCGTACTCCCCTCCGACAACTGATTTCTTCTGCAATCTCTGGTGAGGCATTGCATGCTCGAAAAGCATACTTGATGTATCACCATGGATCGCACTCATTGATCTTTGATATTTGTTAAGTAGATAGCCAAAATAAAGACAAGAATGACAAACTTGTTGAATTGAAAGCATCGCGGTCAACAAGCGCAAAAAAGGGGAGTATCACAATGGTTGCACATGAACCATTTGGAAGTCACTGCAAGCAACCCACTTGTTTTTCGACTCACGGGGAGATCTGAGACGTTGGTTCCAATTTGAACATAGAATAGGTCTGGCTCTGGCTCGCCCGAGACCTTAAGGTAAATTCCTGAATGATGTGAGTAGAGAATAGGTTATAAAATAGAACCACATACCATCATACAATTTCTGGAAATGCTTGATGCAAATATTCATGACATTATTGAACTGTGCCTGCATTGGCTCATGGGGACCGGGGAACATTGTAATCAGAATAGTCTCTTCACAAAGATGTCATATGCCATGTGGGTTATTGCAGATGGTTCCGTACATGGCACCTGTTGAGTGACAGCCCGTTTTGACTGCTTGGAACCTGAAGAGCAGGTTAATAATGCAGAAAGTATATTCATAAAGATGTACCAATGTGATTTGAAGAATTAGTCCATTGGGTAGAGCAATGAACTGCTGCTTTAGTTCATGAACATCGACATCCTTGATCTCCCACTTCCCATTCTGGCAACATTCCAAGCCAGCCTAGACTGCCCTCCAGCCCCAGCCATCCGTGATGTCTGTCATTGGCTTGTCGAGATCCGAGAATGCGGCATAACCTTTCAAGGTAACTGGTTCATGGACTCCGGGAATATCCTCTGGCCTGCACCACTTCTGCCACTGAGTGACCTTTCTCACCTGAAGGGCCATTCGCTGCAAAGCTTTCTTAGGGTTACTCCGGCAGTGGACTTGGATTTGGATTTGATCAGATTTGGAGCTGGTTCTGTTATGTAGATCACAGCTGAATCAGCCATCAGGCAAACAACAAACCTCTGAACACTGTTGACACAACATTGTTGCTCATCGGCGGCAACAACAAGCTCTTTCAACTTACAGGCCAATTCTCACATTTGAATTACTGGGTTTCTTTAAAACCTTGTATTTAGGTAATTGCAACACTTGTGTTCAGCTAGTCTGCTGTAACAAGGTCACCAACTTTAAGCAGGGATGAGGCGGGAAGGGGTGGGGACAGCAGGACAATGCCAACAAGACGATGAGCTGGCACTCTGGTAGACTGGTCCAGACGTAGGTGACTGATGGAAGTCACCAACAGTCACCATCAAATCCAACCAAAATCTAAATCCAAATCTGCTGCTGGAGTAACCCTTAAGAGGGACAAAAGGAAGTGTCAATACAGGAGTTCTTTTTTCTCTGTCGGAAAGCCGCTTGAGGGTGTATAAGATTCTGCGAGCAGTCAGGCTCAATACAGTTTGGGGATTCGAGCTGTGCAAGCTCTGGCCACGTGTGTGGCTTCCAGCAGCCAGTGCAGAGGAAATAGTATGTGATCAAGCTGTCTGTGCAAACTCCAAGATGCTTCTCAACAGTTGGCAATGTACAAGCAAAGTTGGAGAGACCGTTGAGATCGGAGGAAGAAGCTTTGAATGTGATCTCGTAGCCAGCAAGGATAAGCTTAACAGCTTCTTGAGTCATCCTGTCAAAGGCTGCGCCAACAAAGACTCGAATATAGGCATTCCGGATTGTGGGGTGGTCATCAAATGCTGAAGGTATGTTATCTTCCTCGGCCGTGGAGTCTGATGCCTCAAAAATGGAGGCCCAAGAGTGGTAAAGTGGATCTGCATTGATCTTGTCGACATCTACTGCCTGGTCAACATCCTGCAGCTCTGGAGAGTCAGATTCATCCTCAGAGGTGTCACAGTTATTGTCCTGTAATGAGCTCTCGTCTTCCTCATCTGAGGAGAAGACAAATCTCAGGGAATTGGGTGCATAGCAGTCCATTGCAGGCCATTGAAAGTCAGCATCGGAGAAAGCAGGTGACAACCCATGAGGTGCGTCGTCTGAATCATCATCTCGGAATGCTAGAGGCTCTGGATGAGGGGGAGAACTTGAAGCTATAGTTGGCAGGGGAGGAGAGGGGACCCAAATTGTATTCAAAGTAGCTGCTGCAGGGTTTAGGGAACAACAGTGGTCTACAGCTATATGTTATTTGATTGTCTGCTTCATTTGTAAAGCTCCATGTTCTCCTTTTGAACCGACATTCTGAGCATAGACACCACTCATACTGAGCGTCAGAATGGCTCATAGTCGGGGGACTGTAGGCAGGAACATGTAGAAGCAGAGAGCATTGGCAAGGTGACAGCCAGCGTGCATTGAGACCAAGTTGCAGAAGTTAAGCTGTAGTTAGTGACTAGAGAGTTGCAATTTTGTGATGAAGAGCACTGAAGAGGTAAGTTTAAACAAGCTTACATATATATGCATGCACATTGATGTTGGCGGCAATATTGATTATAATGTAGAAGTCCATGACACTAGGGGCCCAATATTCAACCAATATTTGGCCAATACATCAAGTATTGGCCAAATAGTGGTCATGATTTATTTGGGCCAAACTCCAGTGTGATGTGGTGGAGTGCTCGGGCATGAGCAGCTATGGCCACGCAGTTTTTGGCTGAACCAGAGAAAGAGCGTAGGTAGGGGAGGGGAGTGATATCAGCATCGGGGGGGGACACCCATTTTGACATTGAGGGTAACATTTGAGAGCAAGGGGTGTCAGCGGAGGAAGGGCAAGAAGTCCATAACAGGATCATCCAGGCAAAAGCCCAGTGTATGCAGAGAGAATTCAAACAACATGAGAGTAGGGAGGTGGAGACTGTTGATTCCTTCTACCAACGCAGCATCAACATGCCAAGTTGGGATCATATGGTCTTTTGCAGAAGGATGAAGCATCAATCTCAGATTGCTGGTGCACAGAAGTGGGGACACACAGCTGACCCAGGATCCAACCCTTTTTGGGATGATCATGTGAGATGCGGCCATCAAATGGCTCAGACAACAAACACTTTCCGCTTGTCATTGTTCTCAAGTCTTTTTTGCAGTACAAGTGAATTTCCAATGCAATCTCTAGCAGCAACAAATCAGGGTAGCACTTCTAGTGTTGAATCTGTACATTATATTCAAAGTGATATATTTCTTCCTGCACCATGAAAACAGTATGCTATGCTGTCCTCAGCCACCAACGGCACTTCAGTGGCATCATCCCTTTGTTAGCGAGCAGCTTCTTAGAGTTTCAGAAAGCATATAAGCCATTAAAACACTGTTGGGGGATATGAAACACCACATTGTGGGCCTGCCAGATGGCAGGTCACATGGCACCAAACGAGTCGCGTTCATAGTGACAGGATGTGACAGCTCATTGAAGTCCGTCCCTGAGATATATGGGGGCAAAGGAGTATGGACTCTGGGAGGAAAGTTTGAACAGCGAACTGAGGGCCAGGTAGAAGGGATTGTGGTAGTAGTGGTGCAAGAAGAGTTGCTAGCGGGCATCGTTCATTATGCTGTTGATGGCCAACTTCACATGCTCATCCCAAAAAGAGCAGGATCCTGGGTCAGCCCAAATTCCCAGAAATGGTGAACATGTTGGAAGTACGCTCAAAAGTACCTCTGAGTGCATGCCACAGACAATGCGCATCAGCAAGTACCGGTTCTTTGAAATCTGTGTGAGAGGCAGGTGATAAGCATGCAGCCCATAGGGCTAAACTCTGATCAGAAGCAAAACATGATTAATCAAAGGTTCTCATAAGATATATCAGCTTAGAAGGCTTACCTTTTTTGGTACCCCTGGCACGTGTGCATCTTCCCAACAAGTGGCAGTGCTGCATGGCGCTACTTCAGCTATTTCAATGATAGGGCACTGGCAGGTGGCGGACCTTCCTTTTTTGGGTCATTGCATCTGTATGTCCCCAGCTCTTGAGATCATGAGTGTAGTCTAAGTAGATGAAAGCTACAGTGCACCCATGTTTATAGAGCAACCACAAGCTGCATTTGTCCCCAGTGAACATGCTGGTGTTAGCAAATGCAGTTGTTTGTCTGTGTTATGACCTTCCTTCTGACTTCTCCTCCTTCCTCCCGCACACTCCCCATTGCCCCCCTAAAGACTGGGACCTCCACCCTTGTTCAAAGACATACATGTGATGCTGGCAGAAGTCTACATTTGCCTTCCTGGCCCAATAGGCTCCCTGAAGCTTTAAGTTTGTTTGTGGCTGCCCAGCACTCCTGATCCTCCACTGGCTTTTGCACTATCTGTATTCACCTCAAAATATTACCAGGCCCTCAGTAAGGTCCACCTGCATTTCATTGGCCTCAGCTAGCTCTGCACAGCTCCTGCACTTGATTTTGCCCTGGGCACATCCTTGCTTTTATCCACTCTTGTGTGCACTGTACTCACATGGTGCAACCTCGATGGGGATATACCAAAGCCGGAAGATTTATTTATTTCAGAGGAAGACACATTCGGGTCAGAGCAGAAACAATCAGCAAAATGTTTCTGCTCTCGGTCCAGATGCGAAACTTGCTAGTTGGAGTTCGCTTGTGGCAGATCAACCACTTGCATGTGAAACCCCAGCAGAATTTTTGCATTCCTTTCTTCTACCACCACTACCCTCAACCCCTGTGACATTACCGACTTGCCCCCGACCCATTAAATGGTTGTCTGCACGGAAAATGACACCCAAGGCACAATCACCAGACCCCATCACGAGCACTGTGTTGTCCCAGGCAATGTTAGCCTGTTGTCCTAGGCTCATTACCAGCCTGCCTATGAGTAGCAACATTATTCATAGGCAGGCTGGTAACGAGCCTACTGTTGTCCCCTGTAGCGGTATGTTGTCATTTTTTTTATCTGTCCACCTGCACTGACCTATGCTTTCCGTGCTCAGCAGAAGCATCCTTAACAGTGCTCAACATCAAGCACTTCAAATGTAAGTATATTTTGAGTGGCCAAAGAAAGGTATCCCGCAGGCCATGGCACTGCTGGTGCACTCCCCTCTGTGTCATTGCCGCACATCCCACATTTGGCTTGCGCCCAACCGATTCGGCAGTTGCACAGCAATCGTGAAGGCAGTGAATATCCGAACAGATCGAGCGTTGGTCAGGTTTTCATTCATTTGTTCTGAACATGCGGGATGACGTAAATCATTTTTAGATGAGCCATCTGACGCCCCAGACAGCAACCACATGCAGGCCTAAGATGTCGCACTATTCAGAAAGATGTGCTCTGTCCACTCTAAATGGTAAGCATCAATTTGACTACTTGAGATGTTTTGATGCATTCTCTGTATTTCAGAGTAGTTCAGGATTTTTCAGTTATCCTATCGCAGGCAGAGTATGATAGTAATGGCAGACTTTCAGGCAGTAGAAAATACCTCTCAAAATGTTGATATTCTGTATTTAATGATGATTTGGCTGCTCTCTACCCTGTTTCCCGTTTCACACAGAGGCCTCCACCCATCCAAACTGAGATATCCTCGGCAGGGGTTTACAACGAACATTGGCCGGTCTTGCCTTCAGTCCCAGCTGAGTTGCCCAAGCCACCAACCATTGTTGACGGTTCTGGAATCCATATGGCAAGTTCCGGAAAATGTGTCGTGTTCCATGCAAAGCCCGATACATGCAGAGATTTAATGTGTTGGCCTTGGGGGGATGTATCGTGCACTGCAGCAAATGTGTCAGCCATCAAATAAATGTATCTCCCGGGTTTGGTCAATCCCGAACCTTGATCCACCTTTGGAGCCTGACAGTGTGTTCTCTTGCGTCTTGGTGGTCCTTGCGGGATCCTTGTACACCTTCTGCTCAATTTTGCTCCCTGCACACCCCTGCTTCCACCCACCCTTGCACATTCTGCATTCACCAAAAGCCACATCATTTCACTTGATGGAACCTCAAAAAACATTCCTTCATGGCTTTGCAACCCCAGCTCGCTCTGCACACCTGATGTGCTTGATTTTACCCCAGGTGCACCCTGGCTTCCACCTGCACATGAATGGTCCTTGTTCACCCAATGCTATGTTAATTTACTTTTGGAAGCTCCAACACAAAACCTCCCATGTTTTTGAGACCCACCTCACCTCTGTTCGCTTACTATGCTCGAAATTGTCCCCAGTGCACCATGGCCTCCTCCCACACATGTACACCCTATATTTGCCTCGCACTACCTTCATTCACTTGGTCTGGCTCTCAAGTGCATCCTCCTGGATTTGGGTGACACCTGCCCACTCTGTGTGCCTGTCCAGTTGATTTTACCCCTTTGCACTCCCAGGCTTCCACTGGCACTTCTACAGCTCATAATTGCTCAGCACCACCTCCATGTACTCTGGGAAGCTTTAATTCACATGCCCCCTCAATTTTGCGGCCTCTGGGTGCTTTGGGCAGGCTCTAGTCATTCTTTGGGCTCTTCCAAAGCTTTGGCACCCTGAGTGCCTATTGTGTCGGGACTCAGACTGTGTCTGGAACTCATCCCAGTTTTATCGATATACACAAAATATTTACATTCAGCAGTGCCCTCCTGGTTCTGACTCTTGGCCATGATACCTTTTGGATAGTATCTACATTGATACATATTATATGTAGGAATTAGGGAAAATGGACCAAAGGAAATTATTTTATTCATCATTGAAGCTATCTCTCTGCCAAATTTGAGCTCAAAACTGATTTTTCGCCACTACCGGCATGTTACAAGGTGCTTAAAATCCTGGAAAATCATGAGAGACACAGAGTAAGTGTTAGAATGATATTGGAAAAAAATAGGACAGCCTGGATTGAGGTGGAAGGAGGAATGAATCTGAAGTTTACTTGGACAAGTTGAATTTTGTGGTTTCCAATTGAAAACTGAATACAACTTGATCTCTTTTTGGGCCTCTTTCTTATATATGCTCCCATAGACCTCAAGACCCCTGCTCAAACTGCAATTTCGAGTGCATAGAACCTCTGCACTGACTTCTGACAGCTTAGTCCACCCTCAGACCAGCTCCATGCCCCAAAAATTGCCAAATACCCCAAAATTACTCATGCTGCCTCAATGCATCTGTCCATGGTGTGAAGACTGTGTATGCCATCACAGATGTCAATATCATCCAACCAGCAGGGAATGGAGCCTGAGGATGGTGTGATCCATACAACTTCATAAAATGTGGGATCATTGTGAAGACCATTTAAGATAACAGGTAGAGATGACAGGATGGGAATCAAGCATCCTGGAGGTCAGCAGCGCTTGAGCTGGGCACAATACACATTGTACTTCTGATTGACTTGAGTAGAGCAGGCTTGCAATTGGTGATGGTCTTCCAGGTGGACTGATGGAGCTTGGTATCTAAGTTGAAAGAGAAATGAGCCAGCATTGAGCAATGGCATACCTCCGCTACATACACAGCACCTCCCTTCTCTCTCTGACAGCTCTGTCAAGAGCCTCCCATTTGTTGTGATAAGGACCATGGTGTCGCTATCAAAAGGTAATGTATTTCTAAGGCAACTGCATTCGTCCCTCTAGGGGGAAATAGAGTCAAATGATAGAGAGGAAGGTCAGTGCTTGGATCCACTTTGGAATTGGTGGGGAGAGATGAAGAATGGATCAGGGAGACGGATCGTCTCCTTGGTAGTTTGTGTGTGTGATGGCCTGTCATCAGTCAAAGAAGAATGGAGAGTGAAAGAATATGTGTTCAGGCTCCTTGTACTGTGTATGGGAACCTCCTATAACGATGCCCTGTCTGCTTTCCTTGGTGTGCTCTTCCCCTTAGAACCAGTGCAGGATGTGCGATGTGTATTGCGCCTACAAGGACACTGACGTCGTTCAAACAAGGGGCGAGACGAGCTGTCTCCTTGGTTGCAAATTGGCGGTTTGGAACTGGTGGTTTCTCCCCAGGCCTGTCTTCAACAGAGCTGAGCTCACAAAAATGGTGATCCTAATTGAGGAAGCCTGGAATGGTGACACCGGGTCCGGTGTGGAAGGACCCTGTAAAGGAGGTGTGGGAGATAAGATAAGGTGCAGGCGAATATGAGAGAGGTGGCCTGTCTCCGGCCTTGAGAGCGAGGGAGAAGGGTGCACGAGGACGAGGTACAAGTACAGGGGAAGGACAGGGAGTACCCCTTGGATTGAGTGAGACTTGGTACAGTGAGTGGGGAAAACACCCCAGAAGAACGCGAGCATGGTCATGGCTCGGATAGCCCGCCTCTTGTCTGTCTGCTCAGCCTCGTGCGCACGGGTAAGGTCCGGGGGCTAAAGGACTCATCTTCTCATCGTGTGGAGGAGGAGCAGAAGGCACGGGGCTGAAGGGCGAGGAGATCCCGCAGCGAGATGAGAGATATCCATGTGTGTGCGTCGTCTTGGTGCAGAACAGCTAGGAACGAAGCTTCCGGTGCTGCTGAGGAAGGTGCAGGGGGTCTGTTCAGTGGGGAGACCATCATTCTCATCACAAGACTACACAGGTAGCCCGACTTTTTGAATGAAAGTTATTTTTGAAGTGATTGGACGAGATGTAAATGAAACTGAACCTGGGGTGAAAAATGTGCGTATGGTTCCTAGCGTATAGTACGTGAGTCAACCTGGGTGCAAAACAATTTAGATCCAGTTTGCGCAACGATTTTGTCCCAGATGCATTTCAGGCACATGCACGGTCTAGGCGGGGCTATGCTGCACGGCCCTGTCACTGCTTTCCCCGCCCCCCATTGCTCTTGCTTTGCACTGTATGCTGCAAATAAACGTTGTATTTCTTGAAAACTGTCTACAGTACATCCTATTACATAGGACAGACTAGAGATACTAGCCCGTATGCGCCCAAAACACCATACCTGATCTTGCACTAGCAGACAGCATAGCAACGGATCCATGGACCCGGGTGCTACCAACCACAGTCGGTGCAGCCTATTACAGTGGCACCTCAGTGAGGAAGGGAAAACCAGAGAATAAATACACACACCTTGTCGTCTCCGACCGAGGGACTATCTCTGCCCCCATGTGCGCCTGCGACCGCCCCGACCGTCCTGTGCAAAGAATAGAAGCCTGCAGACCAAATGAGTACATTCTCAGGGACACAACAGCGCCACTCACCTTCAAGTGCTGAGACCAGCGGCCTCCCAACTCTTCTCTAGAGAAGCCGCCAAGACATTGAGTGAAAACCTTGAGGAACGCTTAGGCTTTGAAGGCCTTGAGGGCTGGGGTCTTGATGCTTGCGTGTTTAACATCTTGAGCCTTGAGGGAGACGTCTTGGGGTGGATGAGGACGCTTGAGGTTCATGAAGACCAGGACTAGACTAGAAGGCGCAGTCCCGAGTGTGAGGACTTGACAGTTGCAGCTTGAGGGGTACTTGGGTCCAGTTGATGCTACTTCATGCCAATTTTGAAGACTTCAGGCCTGGTCGGCGTTGAGGAAGCTGGTGCGCGAGTGGTGGTGGAGAGGAAAGACGAGTCATCAACTTCGACCAAACACAGGCAAAGTTGATGGCAAACAACGCCGCTTCTCTCTCCTATTTCTTCGACAGGATGTGGAGGAAGATAAATACAGATAATTTATCTATGGTATTCAGAACTCGCTAGTCCCCTGCATCATCGACAAAACATGGCCCGTCGCGCCAAACGAGTAGTGATCCAGATTAGGATAACTCTGCTGAGACTGCAGGGAGTCAAAGGAACTGAGGCCGCTGTCGACGGGCCAGGGGTTCTCTTGAGTCAGAATAGCAGCTCCTGGGGTCAGACCTTTGAATTTGCTTCAGTCGTCGAGGAGAAGCTGGTCGACATAACTGCAAAGAATTCGGATCAGTTTTCAAAACATTGCAAGAGTGCATAAATTTGTACCTTCTCCACTTTGGACCCGTCAAGGACGACCCGCGTTCGGCCACCTCCTTCTTGAACCATTCATCCACCTGCCCCCAAAAATTCTCGCCCTTCGCAACTTTGCCGAGCCGCCTTGCTGGTGTCTTCTTCGGCCTCTTCTTAGGCCGGGCTTCCTCTGCCTCATCGTATTCCACGTCGCTGTCTGGGGCCTCCTCTTCGGCAGGGGCGACCTTGAGCATGGGGTGATCAAACACAAAACGGTGCTGGAGCATTGTATGAGATTAAGAACAATATTGGCGGCTAGGGCGTACCAGGAGGACTGCATGCACAGTGTATGTCTGGGGCAAGTCCTCACCAGCGCCCCCAGACCTGTATTTCATGGCCGAGGCATACACAAAATCAGCCAATGCCACAAAATGCTTCGGGTTTATGCTGTTAATGAGCTGACCAGATTTTGTTAGCAGGCATAAACAATGCGGGCCACTCGCGATCGAGGCAATCATGTCTGCACGCCATGCATTCCGGACACTTGAGCACTGCCGTCTTGTGATTTGTGAGAGGCTCCTCTCTCGTCCCGGTACACCGAAAATATTGTCGAGGCCGAGAACAGTTTTGCGCTGTTCCAATGCTGGCTGCGGAAGGGCATGAGTTGGGGCATGCAACAAAACGCCTGCAAGGTGACATACAATGACATTGGCATGCATTGTCAAGAACTTGGTCCTTTTTCCGTCATAAATCAGGTCTTGCACGATGCCACGAATGTTTTGCTTGAGAGAGAGTTAGGTTCACACAAGAACCAAGAGGTATAAACGCACCTTCTGCTGCTGGGTGAAGCAGAAAGTTTCCTCCAATCGAATTTTGAGGTCTTGCCATATCGCCTTGAAGTCGACTTTCTCCTGTTCCTCGGCTCTCTCGACACGTCGCCTCTCAGCAGCCTCTCCAAATTGGGCAGCTAGCATGAAAAGACGCGTCGCTAAGACGGGCAGAGAAAGGCCGGGGCCGAGAGAACCGAACTAAGGAAAAAAGCATTGAGATAAGAGGAGGCGGCATGTTAGACTCGGAGGCGTCTCACCCCGACAAATGTTCGCAGCAGGTGAATTTGCTTTGGCTCCAGGCCGAAGTCACGAGCAAGGGTGTCCACAACAACCGGGCTGATGATTGGAGCAACAGGGGGCGTCTCGCTGGGACGAAGGGGTGGAGACCCTGTGTGAAGGGGCGAGGAGGCTGCCGAGTCCGGTTGGGTTTGCGGTGCAGGAGGCGGTGTTGTTGAGGCCCTGTTGTCAGAGCCCCCGGGCTGAGATGGAAAGTGGAATTGTGCATGGGCAAGAGGGGTCGGATTCATCCCGGCAGATAGGGGCATTCCAGTAATTGCCTCAATCAATTTATAGGGTCCCGACGCGTGTTTCACGTGTGGAGCGCGACTGGCAACCCAACAAAGTGATTAAACAAATGCGTTCAACGCGTCTGACACGTTTCGCAGGCGTATAAAAGGCAGCAGACCACGATTTTGCAATTCACCTTGATCACCCGCTTGCCGTTTTGAGCATGAAAGCCGACAAGACCAAACACTCTTATCGCTTCTCCCCTCTCGCCCCTCGCCGCATAAACACGCCCTCCTTGAGCCACCCCCAGAAGGCCTCCGAGGACACCCTTGCCCGCAAAAGCATTGCGAAGTACGCCGTTTCTTTCTCTTCCCTCAATATTCTCTGATTTTCTATAGATTATTTGCCTCGCAGGCCAATGAGTTTGAGGCGCCATTATCTGGTTACGGGGCGCTATGCAGCCAGGTTTCTGAGACACAGTTTTTTGCACAGTGTGAGTAATTCAGCATTTAAGTTATTCCGTCAGCTTTGGCTAACCCACCTCTGAAGTCAGCGTTGATGTCTCCCTTCCAATTGCCAATGCTTATTCTCCTGCAACCTCGCCGGTGTCCTCGCCCATGCCTTCGCTGTCAAAACAGCTGCCACTCACACCTCCCAAAATCAACACGAGTTTGCTTCACAACCCATTCGAAAATTACCAATACGGATCTCGACTTCGAGGGCCCCTCCTCGGGGTGCCTAAATATGTAGACTTCTCTCCGGAGCCTTACTGCTGGGGCGATCCTCTCCTAAACAGCCCCGACATGGACCTGGATCTATGGCCAGTGGATGCACAAGGCAATGAATGTACGTACGTTTTGAGGTCATATTGCATTCAGCCTCATAGCTTTTTTTCCCTCAGTGCGTCCTGGTACGGCACAACCGCCTTGGGTGGATCAAATCCATAGCCAAGCCGCCCCAGCTTCCCCTGCACCCAGCAGCAGCTCCTCCGTCCAGGCCATCGACGTCAATCCGAGTGACGACTTTACCGAGTTGAGCGAGTTCAAGACCTGGCTTGTTCATCAGGTTCGCGCAGCGCATGCCAAGGGAGAGTCTACTGTAGATGGATTGCAAAAGCTGAAGTCGAGATTGAAGGACCTTGAGGAGGAAAATTTTGAGCTTTCCACACGCCTCACTCAAATTATGTCTGTCTGTGCTCCAGCGTAGTTGTTTGTGTTTAATCCTGCCTCGAATATATTAAAGCCTCTTTCTTCTCAATTTAACTCAGGCCCTAAGTGCCAAATTCTGACCGACCACTGCACGTTGGGGTTCAGCCTTCCATCCATCCTTAAAAGGCAATCCAATTTCCTTTTTTGGTTTCAATCTTGAATTTGAGCCCACAGGAGATACAGCAAGTGTCTATTCGCCTCCTAATAACTCATCCATGGTACTAAGTAACCCTAAACCCATCTCCCAGCGACCGTCCCTCTCTGCTTCAAGGCGTTCAAACTCCTGCAGATCTTGCACTCGTAACTCCTCCGACGTACGGCAACCGTTGTCAACGTAGCGCATCAGTCCACCGGAAGTGAACTGCGTGAAGGATACACGTGTGTCTCCTTTCTGCACCGGTACGTTCGAATGACTGATGGTCGCGGATGGGAGGAGAATGAGGGCACCGGAGGGGAATTCAATGACCAGCTTCAGATCCCAAAGAACAAGATGGCCACCTTTGGTTGGGTCAAAATCCCCAGCTGCCTGAACTGCGCATAAGCCAAAGGGAGCATTCCGGATGTCGCGGTGTCGAAATGTCCAGACATTTGGCCCAAAATTAAAGGCGGCGCACGAAAACACGGAACGGGGGAAGACTCGTGGGAGTTGTGGAAAGTGCTTGCGAAGCTTGGCGTCCTGCGTCCGGTAGTGCTGGTGAAGCCGCGGCGCCCACATTGCAAAAGCAGCTGCACAACAACAACATCAGTTAAGGACAAGAAAAACCTAAAATAAATACGCACAGCTCGCAAACGTTGCCATTCGGTCAATATGCTCGTTTGTGAGCAGCCGCTCTGTCATGGCGGTGTACTTGCCACAGAGTAACCAGGTAGGCGCGGTCTGCCCTTTGCCGTAGGTGAGGCCGACGTTGATGGCAGCGAACAGGCCACGCCAATGTTTACGCATGTCGGCGGGAAATTTGGCGGCGGTGCCCTCGTTCATGATCTCCTGAAATGCGGTGGCAACTGAGGCTTTGTACGACAGGGTGTCTGGTTGGCCGGCGAGAACGGCAAAAATGCGGCCTTTGCTATCAACAAGAGGGCAGGGGTCACTGCATACGACATGAACAGGCGGACAAATGAGCGGTGGAATAACGCTTACATCCCATTCCATTGCACCAGTCGAAAGCCCAGGCCAAGTAGCTCAAGGAGGCTGCGGCATTTTTTGCTGCCCCATTTCTCGCCCTTCCTCTCTACCTTTGCCACGTACACACCATGCGCAGCAGGGAGAGTCACGGCATCGAGCGAAGTTGCGAGAGGTTCCGCCCCGTGGATATACTCACGCACAGTTGAAGCGCGAGGTACATGACCCTCTGCAGCTATCTGTCGGTCCCGTTTCTCTGCCTTCCGTCACTTGCTGCCTGCCTTGGATTTGGCCTTCGCGGCATCGGATTTCAGTTTTGCAGGGCGTTGGCGATGGGGGCCTTTATGAGCCGGTACGGCAGCGGCAACGACCTCGTCGAAAGAGGGGCTGCGGCGGGGCTTTTTGCGTGGGGGTTGGGAGGGAGAGACGTTGTCGACTTCATTAAGTGGATCGGGCGGGGGTGGAGGGGGGTATTCAATGTCGACATCGTTGAAGGGATTCGGCGGGTACTCTTCGTCCACCTCGTTGAGCGAGTCGTGTTCTTCATCGTCGTCGCTCTCGCCGGCGATTGCGGCCACGAGGAGGGGTGCAAAATCGAAACCGCTGGCCTTCAGCCTGGCAATCTGGGCTGGCATTGAGCCAGGGAATGTCGAAGGCGTCTGTTTTTTATTTTCTCTTTTAACACTGAGAATCCATTGAGCAAAATGCGACCTATGGTGTGAAAAATAGGCGCCCATATTATGGGGGAACATTTGCAGCAAACGATTGCGTCGAGGCTAAAAGAAAGAATAAACGCGTCAGCGGCATTATGGGCGGCACGTTCCGTGTTAAGGTGGTGTTTTTTTTTTTTTCCCCAGACAGCTTCCTCTGCTGGCTGGCTGCTAAGTCCCGGGTTTGGGTCTCATGCAGCGCGGCCGCAGGAAGGCCGCCCAGGCATTGCAATAAGCACCAACTCGCTGGCATTATCTGCTGCTAAGTCCCGGGTTTGGGTCTCATGCAGCACAGCCAGCAGCAGTTCATGCCAGAAAAAATTGAAAGTACGTACTTACGAGGATTCCAAACCAATAACAGCGCGTCGGGGAAGGACGCGTCGGTCAGGATTCTTCTCTGCTCGTAGATTGCCTGCTGGCTGGTGTCTTGTGAAGCGCGTCCGGCACGTCTAGAAGGAGTTTGGGCAAGAACGAGCATTTTTTTTGGTAGAAGAACTCACCAGCAACCGATGAACGACGCGTTGTGGGTGGTGGTGGGTGCCACAAACGCGCGAGTCACATCGTGACATGTGACATTCCTTTGTTCTCCGTGCCACCCTCTTCTTTCCCAAAGCACATTCTATTATGCACGACTGCGGCTGTGACTGGTAGCAAGCCAAACGGCTCGACAACCCGTTCGCGACCAGCGACAGTGCGACCCCATCAGCCACAGACTCGGGTGCTGGTACACCCACGTCCGACCCCGCGCAGTCCATCAGTCTGCCCAGAGCGACGTCCACCAGCATCGATCCCGCCTCCATCACGCCCGCCCTGTCTGCGAGCGACTCTGCACCTGTGAGTAATTCTGCACTCACGAGTGACTCGGCATCCACGAGCGACTCTGCACCCACGAGCGACTCTGCACCCACGAGCGCCTCTGCGCCCACGGACTCTGCACCCACGAGCGACTCTGCGCCCACAAGCGATTCTGCTTCTGCCACTAGTCCCTCAACGACCAACATCCTAAGCGGCGTTTTAAGCCAGCTGTCCAGCATCCTCGATCCCCCAACACCGTCGTCTGCACCCATGAGCGACTCTGCCGCCCCCACGAGCGACAGTATCACCGCGTCGTTCAGCGCCACAACCGTCTTTAGCGCGAGCAATGTCATCACCGACCCACCCGTCAGCTCACCAACATCTGCTTCTGCCTCTGACATGGGCTCGCCGACCTTGAGTTTGCTGTTTAGCATCTCGATCCCCTTCTCCAACCCTCTGTCTGTCTGAGTCCTCGCCTCCCAGTAGCCAACCGCCGTTCTCCGCCAGCAGTCTGCCGCCGTTTTCGAATCCCATCAGCTCACTGCCATTCTCCGACCCCTTGAGCGTCCCACCGAGCTCCGTCCCTGTCGGCTCCCAGCCCATCGACTCCCGGCCGGTTAGCTCCCGGGCTGCGAGCTCCCAGCCCATCGGCTCGCAGCCCGTCTCTTCGCAGCCGGCCTCGTCGCAGCCCATCGACTCCCAGCCCATGAGCTCCTCGGCCCCCCCCTCCGTTCCCAAGCGGCAGCGACTCCCAGTCTGTGAGCGCCTCCGCCTCCATCACCGGGAGCATCCCTGTCTCATCAACAACCGTCATGCAGTCCGTCGCCTCCGACCTCACGTTCATCCTCACCAAGTCGTCGTTGGCGCTCGCCTCTTTCTCTGCCTCCCCTCCGTATATTTTTTTCACGTACCTTTCTCTGCCTCCCCTCCGAATTCTTCTTACTTCCGTGCCTTCCCTGCCTTCCCCCCAGTCCCTCCCTCATCCCGCTCGCTCCTTCCGTTTCGGCCTCGCGGGTCGTCCCTTTAGGCTGATGCAGCAGCGCCTGCGAGCGCTGCCGCCGCCGTCGGCGAGACGGTCGCAAAGGAGCCCGAGGCAGAGGCTGCGACTGAGGCCAAGCGAATGGGGAGCCCGCGCACAGTACTCGAAGCGGCAGTGAATTTTGTTCAGATGAAATACATGTCAGTATGCAGAAATTAATAGAAGCAATTATGGTATATGACCGGGATAGTGAATGAACTGTAATTCGGAAACTCGGGACGGCAGATGGCTGGATGAGGAAGAGGCCACAGGCTGGGCAGGGGCATGGGGCAAGGGGCGAAGCGGTGGTGCTTTTGCTGTGGCCACGGTGTGCTTCTTGCGAAGGCCGATTTCGTTGGCAACGCTCTGATGGACGATGCGCTGGAAGTCCATCGGCATCGAATTGAGACAATACGGCTGTACAAGCACGGCGTCCCGCATCTGCGCAGTATTGAGAACGAGGTCATGCAGATTCTGAGTGTGTGCTATGCGCGCCATGGTGTGCGCAGTCTTGGTACGTTCTTGGTACACGGGGATGGAGTCCGTGGCCGCACAATGATTGTCCATGCAATTGTGCTGCACATTTACGGTGCAAAGCAGGTCCTTGGACCACGTAAGTAACGTTGCTCAGATCTTGCACTGGAGGCTAACCTTGGTAGAATGCAATGACCACTCTCCTGCTAGCTGCACAGAGGGCATCCCGTAACGTTCTCGGGCGTGATCAACGATGGCTTTTTGGAGGAGGACGCCATCGGGCTTTGAGGCAAAGTCTGCAATGGAACCAACCTGTTGGATGAGTTCTTCGACGCGGGCTACGAACGTTTCTCCCGGCCGGTGCGGGTGTTTGACAATTACAAAGCTGTGGGGGACACATGGGTCCCCATTCAAAAGGAAGACCTGCTTGCTGGTCTTGAAAAGACCCGGTTTTGTTGACCAGGAAAGGATGCGTTGACCGGTGAGCGTTTGATTAATTGGCCGTGGCGCGGTTTTGTCGGCAAGAGAGATTCCTGCCCATTATAATCCGTTCAGTTCAAATGCGGGGAAAAACAGCACGCATACCTGCCGCAGGTTCTCTCCTTTTATCGAGTCCAAGGTAATGCGTAACGGTGCTACATCCCGAAACAAGGTTCTTGGGCCCATCACCGATGGTCCGCCATGCGGATTTGTCGTGAATAAAGGCGGATTCGGCTGGCTGCGGCCGTGGCTGCTGCCCTTGAGAAGTGTCAACAGAAACATCGCCACCCGCGGCGCTTGGGACAAATAATCCCCCGCTAAGTAGGTGGCGAATGCGATTGCCTTGCGCAAATGCATGCGCTATATCGCGAGAGGGGGCATGACGATTGGAGTGCACGCTTTTAGCGCGGATGATTGCATTGAAAGATTCAAAGGCCTCAGTCGCGAACAAAATGGCGGGCCCAAAGCGGCGAATGTGGGTGGGAAGGTGGAGAAAAATGTGGAATTTTGGCTTGTTGAACCAGCGGCTGGTCCATTTGGCCGCACATAGCAAGAAGTGGTCGATTTCTTTGGTTAGAAGGGCCTGAGCAAGACATTCAGCATAAATTTGACGAGAAGGGAGACGGGGATTAAACATGCCAGGTGCAACTCAACGTCGTTGATCTCTGGTTGCCAGATAAGGGGAATGATTTTTGAAAGTGCTTGCCAGGTCTCAAAGCAGTCTTTTGAAACAAGGTCGTACAGAACGAATGGGGCAACCTGGGCAATGGCACGAAAGTCACGACCAGTCAGAGAGCCCGAATATTGGACAAGTGTTTTGCCGGCCAAAGGAGAGATACCAAGACCAGACACATCGAATGATGAAAGCTGCGTGGTCAGTAGCTCGTTCTTGTCGTCCTTTCCTTTAAGCTGCTGGATTAAATCACGCCAGAGGTACCTGACAAACCCCAGGAGCACAACGTGCAAGATTTCCACTGGAGTGTCTTGGTGAGGATCAAGGCCTGCAGAAACTGCGGTCATTAATGAGACAGAATTCAAATGGTGAGCGCGCCTTTTATTCGCCAGACTGGGCTCATCGTGTTAGCGGGAAGAGAGGCCACCGCGGCCTCTAGAGCAGCTCGCTTTGTTTCGGCCCCGCGTTTCTTTTTGTAAGACTCAAAAAGCCTATCAATGAAGACCATCTGGAACTTATCCTTGAGACCATTCTCTGTTCGCATTTTCTTGACGCTGGTTTTTGTATCAAGTTTAGTGGAGGTGTCAGTGAAGAAAGAGCGGAGAAGTTTTGTGCTCTCGTCTTTGTTACTAAGTTTTTGGATCTGAGATGTAATCAGCAAGAAAGCAACAGGATAGAGGTGCAGCAGAGTACCTTCATGAAATTCGACACACGGTGAACCATGTCAGTCATGGTCTCACGGAATCTCTTTGCCAGCTTCTTCTTTTTTGGCTGACCATCCACGCTTGCTGCTGATCCATCGCTGCCAGCAACGCTTTCCTGGTCACTCAGCACACCTTCTCCGCCTTCACTCCGGACACTCCCGCCGTCGCTGTGAGCTGCTGTCGTTGCTCGGGTTGGCTCATCCCCATCATCTCCATCCATAGCGTCATGCCCCTTGACCCAGCAAGCCCTACAAAAAAGCTTCCCACGCAACCCAATGTGGCAGGCAAATTTGCTCTGCATGGGATTATCGCCCAGCAACGCAAGGACCTCCGGAATAACCAGAACTGGTTCGTTGAATTCAACGTCCCAGACCCAAATGCCTTCTCCTTGAGCCTTTCTTTGGCATGCATCAGCTTTGAGCAGCGTCCCGATGATTGAAACTCACTCCAGTTGGTCGACGATACCGTCCAGCATTTCGAGTGGTCGCGCAAGGTTGGACGTACAGAGGAAATGAATGTTATATTCTTTCTGAGCTTCTTCTCGTGGTAGACCAGCGGGCATCATAAGAAAGCTGTTGTGTTCGTTCCACTTCTTCGAGACATTTCCCGAGGTGTCGTCGCAATACACCCACATTGGAAACACGACCACACGAGAGCCCTGGGCCTTTACTCGCCAGCAGTTACCCACGGCAGGATCGGTATATTCCTATTTCGTACTTTCGCCCGCGTTAGGATCGAAAATGTCTGCAGCATATAAGCGGACCTAAAAATTGAATATAAAAAAGGATACTGAACCGATGATGCACGAAGGATGGGGAACATTGTAAATTGCGGCGTCTGACTGAAACTGTAGGAAGTTTTTCAGGAAGCGGCACGCTGGGACTTCATAGTTATCAGACTTTACAACCCGCCATCCTGAGCCTTTGTCGGTGGAAACAGGCACCATTCGCCAACACTTGGCCAGAAATTGCTCACCACGAGCAAACCAGCGAATCGGGATACAGAATTCACCTGCATCTGAGTCAAGCATGGCTGGCTCATATATGTAATAATTGTGGCCAGAGATTCGAAGCATGGGTGTGGTCTGCTCATCCGGAAGCTCCTTGAGCCAGCGCTGGCCTTGGCAAGCCTCGGACAGCTTTGGACCACTATCTTCCGGGTAAAAAGATAGATGCGGTCGGACTCGAGGGTTTGCCATTTCCTGCAAAAAAAATTATACAGTGCAGCAGAACGCTAACACACAAGGCCTACCTGAGCTATAATCTGCGCCAAGTTATTGACAAAGTATTTGTTTCCAAGTGCACCGTTACACGAAATGGTCTCGATCCCGCAAACTTTTTGCAACGCCAGATTGATTTTCTGCATTTGTTTTATACTTGGAACGTCATCGACGTTATTGACCTTGAGGAGCCACAGAAATAGGTCGAGTTGTTTCTGGGAGAAAACAGAGCGTGGCAAGTGCATGAGGATATCGAGTGTGCATGTCTGAAAATTACGGTCAACGCGAGACGACAGTGGACAACCATGGGACATGCAATACAGTCGGGCCATGGGAACCAGAAACGATTGGTTGCCGTTTCGTCTTGTGTGTGGCTATGTTTGTGCGCCCGTGCCTCGCTGCTGTCTGGAAGGCCAGGCTCTTGGACATCTGTCGGGAAATTTAATTTGTTGGGGCACCTGCAATGCAAAGGAGACCCACCAACGACTTCAGGTTCATTTTCCGACTCTGAATTCTCAGCGTCGGACCGCTCCTCAAATTCGTCATCCGAGTGGGGTAAATCAAATCTCTCCAGTATGGTTCCGGCGATAAAAGCGACGGCCCGCTCATCTGCAGACAAGGCAAAATCCCCCTCATTATTTGCTTCCATTAAATTCCAGTTAATTCCGACACCCGGCGGAGAGTCCGGATTCTGGTATGCTGCTTCGGGATAGGGGCGTACGTCCTCTCCAGCCATGGAAGCCAAGGAAGCCATGAGATGGCGTAAGGCATCGTCGGAAAATGATTTTTCAGTGGGTACATCGGCAGCTTGAGCAGCGTCGGAGGTTGCCTGTTGGGCGTGGAAGTGTTCTAAGAGCTGCTTATGGCTGCTGCTTTCTTCATGACGCTTCCGTCAATAGTCGGTATTCCGAGCAGTGCCATCCCTGCAGATCACGCAGTATCCAATTTTGCCACTTGGGTCGAGACTGAAGTCCCAGACGTCTGCTGCGAGGAAATAGTTCACCGGGTATCCTTAAAAGGACTGACAGATAACGTACGCATTTGGCTGGTGCCGGCAATGTTTGCCATCAACGGGCTCTTGAATGACAGCTTAACGCCGAGGGAAGTTCGATGTTGTGCGCAGAACGGGGTGCAAGAAATGAGCGGAAGTCAGGCCGCGCAAGAAATGTGCTCAAGGCAACTTTGATTTAGTGCCTTGCAAATATGAAATACTTTGTATCTAGGTCAAATCAAATTTGTGCGCCGCTTATAATCCGGATCAACCACCGTTTGATTTCTGAGAGTGAGCCCCACCGCATCCGAAGCTCTGGCTGTGTAGTTCTGGTAACGTGGTTTCCCGATTTGGAAGGTGCTCATCTCGGACTCCGGCTGTGATTGCCATATTCGAGAGCCGCTTGGAGGGGCCATGAGATGATGAGCAGTGTGTAGCACGCTCAGAGACCTCACACCATTCGTAGAACAATCTGACAGCCCACTTCAAATTTTGATTTTGAGATTGCATATCATGATGAGGGCGCGAAAAAACTCCAAAGGGAGATCTCGGAGCTTGGGGAAGCTTGTGTGGATATTGAGCAAGGCATACAGAGCTTCAGCCTGATCACTAGGGTGCTTGTGGGTAGCCTCAAGACCATGAAGGAGTCCAAGGGAATCTTGTGATGTACTGGCAGTGGTGATTGACTGCTTCACTTCTGAGATGGCCTTCTCCACAGCGTTGATCTGGGTTTCAGTCTCATAACCTGGTCAAGCTCACATCACAAGCAGACTGGAGCATCTGTAGAAAGTTAGATGAGTCTAGCAGCTCCAATGTTGATGCAGTGACTAACAAGATTGCAGCAAAGTCTGTGCTGCCTTCTGCGCTTCCCATTGCTGGCAGAGCTCAGGCACAGGTATGCAGCATTCTTGAAGGGTTTTGAGGGCAGTGTCCAGCTGCTTGGCCAGATTCTTGTTCTGTTGTCTGGCAATCCAGGCACCAAGACTCTCATGGCCTTCGTTGTTAATGAAGGTGGTGTACTGATCTATCATCTAAATTCAGCGCAAGAGCTGCAAAAGGATTAGAAATGGTGAATGGTAATTGGATTTGTATGACTCACCCATTGGCTCCTTGTGAGAGGGATAAGCCTGCAAATGCAGGACCAAAAGCACTCAACACCTTCCCCATCTGTCAGACCAATGCCACGTCAGAGCCAGGGGTTATAAATGAGCTGGCAGACCCATTGGTGACCATATGCATGCATGGCATTGATGATGAATGATACTCAAAAACTGTCACTGAGAATAGGAAACTTGAGGTTGGGATCAGTCAGAGGAAACGACCCTGCAAAGAGATCTACATACCAGATTTAGACTGTGGTTGGTTACACAGCTGATGTTGTAGGCTTGCACAATGGTAGCCTGCAGAGGGAGGTGGTCATTGGCCTCTTCCAGAAGTGCAACAACATATTGTTGCTGTTCAGCAAGGGTGTTGATATTGCAGAGGAACAAGACCTGTGAATGTCGGTAGGTCATAACAAAAACGCCAGAGGTGTCATAGTGCTTTGGATCTGCCTTCCACTTTTTTTTTTCATTAGCAGCATCCTACAACTCCTTGCAAACATTGATGGCCTCCTGCAGAAGCAGCGGTGGGCATCTAGCTTGAGGTTTCTTCCTGGCCTCCAGTATCCGCTCTCAAACCTTATGGACCTTCTCTTTTGACACAAAGTATGTTGGGTCATACAAAATGGGCCCATCCCCTGTTGAGAAAAGGCAATGATAGCTGAAACACCCATCCACACCGAGCATGACATCACCACTTCTGGAAGACAATTAGGCTAGACTGTGAAGACATAGGCAAAGCTATGCACTCTTCAAGAGGTCTCTCCCATTCCTCTAGACTGAAGCAGGCTGGGCATCACTCATGTAGGAGGTGCAAGGCATGACTGGGTGTTAGTGGAGATGGTGTCAGTGGCTGGGATGTAGAGGGGGGGCACTGGTGATGTTGGCATCAGCGTCACTGCCTCCATTGCATGGCCATTGATCATCATGACTGCTGGAGCAGGGGTCACTGGCATCACTAGTGTTGGCATCAGCGTTGGCGCTGCTGCCTTTGTTGCATGGCTGTTGACCATCATGGGTGCTAGAGGAGGGGTAGCCCCAAAGAGTGCATCCTCAGCGATTGCAAGTGCAGGATCAACCCTTCTTCTAAGTTGATCTCAAAGATTACTCAACCAGGTGACAGTGTTGCTGAGAGTTTCACAGAATGGATCAACTGCTCATAGGCCAGGATTCTAGAAATCTGTGTGTGAGACAACCTGTATGAATGAATGGATAGTCATACCCTCTGCAAAAGCACCTGGTAACCCTGCCAGTCATAGATCATGCAGAGGGCAGCAGCAAGCACAGTGATGGTGTCACACAAACACTCAAACAACACCTGATAGATTTCTAGAAAGTCTATCCAGAACCAAGTCTGTGACTTGGTAGAGAGGCTGGAAAAACCCCATGCTGGACAAGAAGTACAGCAACTGGCATGCAGCTGCAGGCATTGACCTGTACCTGCTCCAAGTCTAAGCACCAACATGAGATCTCTGAAAAAGGTGAAGGAGATGTCACTTATGCAATATGTACAAGCATTGGACACTCGCCTCTACCAGTTCCCCACAGGAGACCGTGCAATCATGGTGGATAGATGTCGGAATGCAAGGTGGTTGCTGAGCATGTGTGGAGCATTGATACTCTGTGAATGGCTCCTCCAAGCATGGTAGGAGGTTCCAGGCTGCACAGAGCCACAGCAGTGTTGGCGGTATGTTCAGTAAGTGTGGGAGGGGGCAGAGGCAGATGGGGTGCTTCCTCATCAATTCATTCAGCCATATCTGCATCTTTATCTGGTAGGATGGTATTCTGGACAGGAGGTGAGTCTGCACACGCTCTCGAGGCTGAACCATGGTGTTTGAGCACATTGATGCCTGTGCAGAGGGCAGCAACCTTGCTGTCATGTCCAAGACCAATTACATGGCCACTCTTCCACTTGTTGCATGGCTTCAGAGGGCTGGTAAAGTGGGCACCAGGGCCAGTCCATGTCACACACTGGTTGTAGTGCACAGAGCGCATTTTCCAGTGGGCACCAGTGGCATCATGAAGAAGAGGTGTGGTCCCAATTAGGGAATTTTATTATGGAAAAGTTCGATCAACAGTGGCATCAGTAGGTACCTCTTAGGTACCTTTTACTACTACAATTTACCCCACCTAACAGGTATCCCCTTAGGTGTCAGCAACAGTCTCAAGAAGCAGCTGCTGCAAGCTGAGAGAAATAATGTTGTAGAGCAAGATTGCATTGTATTCTGTCACCATGAAAGGGATCCCAGATTGCAAGGGCAGGCACTACGAGGACAACTGGCAGCCACGTCTGGATGTCTGGTGGTAAGTGCAGGCAGCGGAAGACAGGTGCGAGTCAATGGCTCTATGGCAGAGCTTGAGTGAATCTATTCATTAGGTTTTGGCCTGGAAGCTGGAAGTGCGGGGCAGTTGTAACGTATATGAGAAGTTGCATGTTGAATGGTTGAACAACTGAGCGAATCAACATGGAAGACACGAAAGAACACAATGTTTGTACTTGCATTCCTCTCTCCAAATTGGGTATCCAACGTGGTCACCTGCTCACGACACATCCCCACATTCACGCTAATTAGCTTTGGGCAATATCCTCTTCTGTCCCTGGAAACCTCATATATGGCTTGAGTCCCAGCTTTCTCACGGTTGTTTATACCTCTGTTTTCTGGCTGCTGCTGCACATGCCTGCTTGGGCAATGTAACCAACGTGTGTACTTGACTGCAGCAAGAGACCTAGCTTAACTCTGGTGCCCATCAGATTCACCGGCCATCAGAGAATGCAAGTATGTAAGTAGATCTGGTCTCAATACATTTCCATTTGAAATCCCCGCAATTTCGCAAATTTGGAGGAAAACAAATTGTCCTCGATAGTTGTTGGAGAACATTGCTCAATTGGCAGGAAGTTGGCAAATGCAATTTTGGTGCACATAAGTGGTCTACATTCTATGTTTCTTCATATCCAGAGTCGCCGGTTTTTTCATCTTCCGAGACACCCTTCTCATCATCAGAACCCGAGACATGTTCTCTTCAACAAGTGTAAGTTCTGTTTCCCGGTCTCTTTTACGAAATCAATACTCAATCTGGTAAGGGGGAGACTGAAATCAGCATCACAGCACGGACAGCCGATGCCCCTCCGCCTACACTGCGTTCTGAGGGGTCGTCGGCCCAGATGCGGCCGACCTCTGTCAGCCGAATTCGGCTGACCTCGAGGTTGGCTGGCCATGCTGCCCTCAGCCAACACCTCTGGATCCTGAGGAAATGGCTTTTTTGACGTCCCGGCAGTGACTTCAGGTGTCTTGGGCCATGGAGGAACCCAGCCGACGGGCGTCAGTCCTGCGTCAGTCTATGTCAGGCCAATTTGGCCAATGTCAGGTCGGCAAGCAGTGTTGATCCCCATCGGCCGTTGTCAGCCGATGTCGGCACAGCCTGCCGACGGGGCCTCGGAATGCAGTGCTACTTACCCGGCGCCCAAGGAGCAACATATGGACCTCTAAAAGCCGCGACAGGAACGGGCTCAGCGTCTCCTTGATCATCACCGCATATTCTTCGGCAGGAAATATGGCTGTCAGGGGGTTTATACTTGTGCGGCGACTCGACGCATATCGACCTATAGATGCACAGGTACACCAGGCTAGGAGCCTGAGCCCTATGAAGCCGTCGCAGTATTCAATCTATTAAAGCCATCTTCAGCGATGATAACAATAGGGAAGCGAATCATGAAATACGAACTTAGCCTCTTGCTCAGGACGCACGTCCAAGTGCGTGACGCTCGAAAAGGCTAGAACCAGATAGTTGAGTGGCTGAGGGCCCAATAGGCCTGCAAATTCGGAGTTGATGTACCTCTCGAGTCCCTACCTCACACATCAAGTGCTGGATCGTCGGGCCAACGTTGCGCGGAAAACGACTGGGTGTGAAGAACCCGGTATCCGATCGCAAGTGGCCATGGTTAGTCTCAATGACTAGCTGGTCCAGTTGTTGTACGTGAGCAGATATTGTCGCACACCGTCAAACGGTCCCCGCGAAAGACATCTGGTGAAGCGGGGAAGATTGACGGCAGATATGTTTACTGGAACGAGCATTTCGCCCACATGCAGCAAAATCTGTGCCAAGGGCGGATTCCCGAGCAGAAATTGTAGGAAAGTCGTGAGGCCTATAGTGGTCGTCCTTGCTAAAATTTACTAAGTCCAACAAAAGTTTGCCTGAAGGATGCCCTAGAAGGTCTCGTTTCATGCTTGTACATCGTGAGGTTAAGTTTCATGGTCTGCAAGAGCGGCGAGGATGACGGCACGAAATTAAGAACAAATGCTCGATCTTCGTAGATTCGTCGTGCGAAAGTGCACGCTGTCGTCCTATCGCAAGGGGTAAGCACGGGGCGCCGCCAGCTCACTCTTGTCTTCCACCTCGACGTCCATTCCTGCAGCCAAATTTCCTTCTGATCCTGACAAGTTGTTTGTAAGCCCTGACTACCATATAATCATCGCCAGGCTCTGACAGTGCTGTCCCACGTAGACAAGATCGACACTCGGGCTAGATCGACATCAACCATGCCTCGCGGGCCTAGCGAATCCCATATATTTAATAACTATATCTCTGGTGCGTGGAAAATTGGTTGAGACACAAGATACCAACATGGCTATCTATTATTCTGTACAGGAGGCATAGGAGGCCATGGTGGCGGGGGCGGCGTGCAGGGACTGGGTGGCAGCGGGGGTTCTGGAGAAGGTCCCAGGCTTCGTTATGATATCAATGCTGGATACGTCACCATGAATAATCTGTACGCCGGTTCCGTATACTGAATCCTCTTGCCTTGCTCAATAATGGAAATTCACAGTCACGGGGAAGCCGGGATACATATTCTGCATCGTGCAATCGCCTTGGAGGCACTGTACGACGCTGCAGAGAGTTTTCCTCAGCCAAAATGCCATCCTAAAACGCGCATGGAACTACTCGACAACCTTAATCAGTGGGCAACTGCCCGGAATTCGAACTCCCCTATCCTTTGGCTCCATGGCCCCGCTGGGGCCGGGAAATCGGCCGTCATGCAGACGCTGTGTCAGCGACTGCACGATAATGGGCAGCTTGGGGCCAGCTTCTTCTTCAAACGGGGCCACAACACTCGCGGTAACGCTAAAATGCTCTTTGCGACGCTCGCGTACCAGCTCGCACTCTATCAGCACGAGTTGAGGGTCCTGATCTCGCAAAGCGTGGAACAGGATCCATCGGCTCTCGCGAGAGGCATGGACACGCAACTGAGCACCCTGATCTTGGAGCCATACAAATTGCTTCAGGAGCCCACTCTCCTGGTTCTCCTTATTGATGGTTTGGATGAGTGCGAAGGGCACGATATTCAGCGGCAAATCTTGCGTATCATAAGATCTGCTTTCAACAACCATTGCCTTCGATTCCGCATCATTATCGCCAGCAGACCAGAACCGCATATTCGAGAGACGTTCAAGGAGGAGTCATTCCACGGGCTTTTTTATTCCGTCAACATCGAGCAGTCATTTGAAGATATCCAGACTTACCTCCGAAATGAATTCTCGCGCATTTGTCGCGAACATCCCACTATGCGAAACATCCCGACACTGTGGCCATCACCAGAGATTCTGGAAATGCTAGTTCGGAAATCATCTGGTTATTTTATCTACGCCTCGACGGTAATCAAGTTCATTGACGATGAATACTCCCGACCATCAAAGCAACTGGACATCATTCGAAATCTTGCCCCTCATGATTTTGAATCGCCATTCAAGGCTCTTGATCAGTTATACATCCAAATCCTATCAACAGTTCCTGCCCGACACCATCCCCATCTTTGTGACATCTTGTCTGTTATCATCAACTATCCAGCAAAGATCACTGTTGAGGAGATTGATGACACGCTTGGTCTCGAACCTGGCCAGGTGTCGTTAATACTCCGTGCCCTGCATTCTCTTCTCAAATTGCCTTCCGATCAAGATCATAATCGTCAACTAGGAGTGCACCATGCCTCATTCCTTGATTTCCTGAAGAGTGAGGAACGGTCCTCAAATTTCCATGTTGGGTCCGCACAACATCGCGCGAAATTAGCTCGCTCAATTCTCCATGCGCTTGCATACGCATATGACAATCCAGAGAAAAATCGCGCCTGGCTGCAATTCCACGGGTTTGTACACACAAAGCACCGTGTAACCATCATTCCCTGATTCTGCCGTCTGCAATGTAGGACGCTGTCCCAAGGCTGGTTGGAATATATTGCCTCTGAGCCACCTTCTGCGGAGTTTGTGCCCCTGGTCGAACAGATCAATCCGGTTTTCATTTTCTGCAACGAAGTCAGCGATGTTGCACTAGAAAACTTCTCGTTCTGGCTGAAAGTGTGTCTTCATATCCCCATATTGTTGCTTTCATGCAAAGTTCTTTACGCAGAAAATTCGCGGTGTTCCTAAAGATTTAATCCTGCGCTGGGAAGACTATCGTTTTATTCTCTGGTACGAAGATTGCCAACGCCGCCTCAGGCTCGATTTACTTCGAGTACGCGATGAGCTGTCTCTGGAAAGGGACCGATGATGAGGTTCTGGCTCCAGATCTCAGCACCATATATGCTTTTCAAGCCAGCATGAATAGTGAATTGAAGGCCATACTCAGCGCTTGTTGGGAGCTCTTGTGGCAGTCTCCCTGCATGCTTCGCATCTTCCAAGCCAGAAGACTTCTTGATGGAACCTATCTAGCTGCCTACCCCGCGGCGGAATTATTTCAAATTTACGTTATATTGGATTTGCCATGGGATGATATTCGAGACTGCATCTGGTCTCTACGCCCGCTGGCAACCCTGGAATCGGCCTTTTTATACACACTGTTCTTATTCCTGCCTGCACTGTGTCAGGAACTGGGCAGTCTCTGCCCTGCCGCCCAGGTTTCTCGAGACTTGGCTTGCGGATTCATTCGACTCATGCAGCAAATTGAAAAAGGAGACCGACCCAAGATTTTCTGGTAAGCAAATTGTTCCAGGTCGAATGACTACCAATTATGTACAGGAGATTTTTGGAGCATGCCAGGGGGCATTGCATAGAATGGGGTCGACACGTCCGATCTTCTCCCCCTTCTGACCCTGAGCTGTTACAGGCAATTAGTCAATTTGTCCCACACTGGGATGTCTTTTCGGAAACCAAGGAGGGGGCTTGAACCTGTTGAGTTCTATGATGTTGTCCAATGGCTAAAGGTGAGCCACAACCTAGTCTCTCATAGAGAGACCTTCAACAGTTTTCTAGTAGCTCATGCTCGCCTGTTGAAATCCCATTATTGACCATTTCTCACATCTTTTCAGGCATTCCCTCGCCCGCGACTCGATCTGATTGACCGCTGGCAATTTTATCTAAAGGAGAGTATGGCTCGCACAGGGACAGATTACCTTGATCATGAGCTAGAGCAGAGGTGGCAGGTCAATTTGGAGAGGGAAGCATGCTTTCATGGACCACCTCAGGGATTTGACGAAGAAGTAATCAGCTGCTGGGAGAATTTTTTGAAGATGTACACAAGAAATGAAGATGTACTCGTGGATTAGCAATTTATTATCTGATACACAACTCGTCCATTGCAATTTCCATTTGTCATTGCAGGGTCCAGAGTTGCACCAAGAATCAACATGCTGCTGGCCGCCGGCTGATCAACACTGGATCTAGACAACAATACTTATTATTGAGGTGGATTCATCCAACACCCGGCCTTTCTTGCCGTGGTGGTGAGCTTCAGTTATGCAGCAAAAAATTAAAAAATTAACACTCGGAATTGGGGTTGGATATTTCTGCAGCTGCTGAAGCTTTTAGAGACCTCAATTTTAACAGACTAGCCGTGTGCCCGTACTACACCACGGCTCTGTAATTAATTTTTAAAAATCCAGGACTTGACCTTAGTGATTCATGCAAGAAAATTTCAATTCATCTGACACAGAAGATGCCGCTTGTCGCAAACCTCCGGTTCACTCCTTGCAGCTCATTGACACTGGGGGCAAAGACCGAGGCACCTGATAGCCAAGTGCCTTAAATGCACTTGCATCACAGGTGTTAAGGAGGTTTAAAGTCAATAGACAATGCCTCTTTGAATGACAAAGGATACACAAAGGATATACAAAGGGCAGGTAAAGTTTCCCGGCACCACAAGGGTCTTTGCCTGCCGTTTGTCTTTGCTTTGTCTGTCAAAGAGACTTTGTCCATTCTTTATTGGGTACATTACCACCTGCGAGCCAAGTGCGTTTAAGGCACTTGGTTTTCAGGTGCCTCAGTCTTTGCCCCCCGGTGTGACAGAGGCGATTTAATTTGAGACCATGAGTGTGTAGGGCTGAGCTGAGCACATCCCGGCCGATCATTTCTTTTCTTTTCCTTGCCACACAGAATGTCCTTCAAGTTCACCAGATCCTGGGCCAACGATGCATCGCCCCTTCTCATCAGAGAGTTAGGGCGATCCATTGTTGGTTCTCGTTAGAAGGAGAGTGATCCATCGCATAAGAACCCTGACCTTTTGCGGTTAGGCGGCGTGCAGCCCTTTTACACGCGATGGGCTTGTTCACGTCGTCGCTGTGATGCCAATATCCGCATTTGGCACACAGCGATCAATTGCTCTGGACGTCGTCCTCGACGATGAGCTCAAAAACCTTGCAGAAAATCACGAAAAAAATCTCTGTTGTGCGGCTGGTAGCTCCGATATACAATGTGATGTAACTAAGTGAAAGGAACCAACGGAACACTATAAAATGGAAATTTTGACAGAATTAACTGAAAGAAAATGCCCCTCGCACAATACACGCAGTGCCGCCGCGAAGGAACTGGCGGTAGTCGGACCCTACAGCCGTCCCACCGTCGTCGGTCCCGTCCTGGACTCGTCACGGCCACATCCGAAAATTCCCGGCCGAACGCGGCAGCGGGAGCCAACAACACAAGCTCAATCGCTACGTCTGGGCCGTGCAGCACACTAATGGTGCTGTGACCGAGCGCACGCACGGGCGACATCATTGTGCGCGCGCTCATCGCTTATTCACGAGCGCAAGGACGCGCGCAGATACACAACGCCCCTCCCACATGCCTACGCCCAGCGCCTCTTGCATGCGCGTGGGGGAAGCACTGATGCGATGCACACGCGCATGAGGGCCTTTCGCACGCGCCACGTAATCCCGAGCCCGTAGGTGCGTGCCAGGTGCAATGGACCTGAATTCGGTATATCCGAAGCGAGCAAGCGCCACGCCTTATGCTGCGGCGTGTGTTATGCGCTGCTGTGGGTGCAGCCTCCGAGCATCCAGTGCTGTACCAGGCAGCACGGGCTAGGACCCTCATCCTGCTCACCACTGGGGGCACCTGCACAGCTGTGGCCATCAATGCCTGTCTGCCCAGCCAGTATAGACTAAGGACGACCAACCAAACATTCGCAGTCAGCATATTCCACAGCACCCACGGCACATCACTGGCCAAAGGGCAGCACATTCCATCGACACACTGACCTGTTTCCTTTCTTATCAGCTGCTGGTGTTCACGCTATATCTTGGGGCAATATCCTCTCTTATATCCCCGAGAACCTCAAATCCGCTAAGATCAATCATAGGGTAGCCCCCGCAAGTCCGAAAGCAGGGGAAATTTGAATCAAGGGAAACCTTCGAAGATATTTGACCCGACACTGAATGAGATGTTGGCCTTGAAAGAATGCTTCGCGCGCGACCTAGTTGCGAGCGAGTCTTCACGAGACCCGGTTCGTCACATTCCCAAATCCGTGCTCTTCGCAACGTCCTCCCATTCTTCACAAATCTTCAACGTCTCTTCACACTTGGCTTTGATCCGTGCCCAACCATCGCTCCCGAGGGGTACGCGCAATGGCACCTTCTTGCCCGCTGCCATCCCTGTCCCCTTCACGAGCTCAATCATGCGCACGACCGCCTTCTCCGCGTCGCCAAGCTCGTTGCCCACAACACTCTGCTCGAACACCCGCGTCGCAGCGTTAAACTCGGCGTACGCAGGTACACGCGCCGGGACGTGGCGGATGTTGCTGAAGGCTGAGGTGCGGAAGTAGCCGGGTTCTACAATATGGATGCGGAGGTTGGGCGCGAACATGGCGAGCTCCTTCGCGAGGCATTCCACGGCGCCTGAGGAGAAAAAATGAGAGCTCGATCGGTGAGCTTCGTACGGCAGGAATGCGGCAGACCTTCCAAGGCGAATTTGCTGGCGCAGTAGCTCGACGCGCTGGGATCGCCGTGCCAGCCGGCCTGTGAGCCGACATAGAAGAGAGTCCCTGAGCCTCGCGCACGAAGGTAAGGCAGGAAGGCGCGAGTGATGTTCATGGGGCCATGGAAGTTGGTTCGGAGACAATGCTCCATGTCTTCCTGACTTCATATCGAGATTTATCGCTCATCAAAGACTGTTCTTGAAACACTGCGATGAATATGTTACTCACGTCAGCTCCTCTACGGCACCGCTTTCGATGTATCCCGCGTTGTTCACCACAACATCAATGCCGCCGGGGAAGAGTTCCCATGCCTCTTTAGCCTTCACATTCATTTCCGACGCTGACGCGGTAACATCCAGGTCCAAGATCTTGGCGCCAGTATCCTGCAAATGTGCGAGCTTGATCGAAGCATTTCGACCCGTCGCGACGACGTTATCACCGGCTGTACGGAGTTGGCGAACGAAGGCCTCGCCGAACCCGCTTGAGCAGCCGGTTATCAACCAAGTTTGAGGTGATGTGGTAGACATGGATTCTGAAGATGACTCGGACAGTTTTGACGAAGAGACAGTATGACGCTATATAGGCAGGTATTCAGCTCGCCGGTATTGCGAAACGGGTACGGAGTCGGGTGACATGATGTCACAAAACGCCCCCCGATTTCAAATGGCTGGAGCGTACGGCACCTCACCGGTTCTATGAAGTCCAAAAAGGGGATTCGGTGTTCAAGCTTTCAAGTGAGTCCCGCTCTTCAGCATTGATTTCCGAAAACTTGAGAGAGGCCAGTCAAAAATTTACAAAGACCAAATGACAGGGTGCAAAGGCTTTGAAGTTAGAACAGATAATCAAACCGACGAAATTATGAGAGGTAGGACGACGCAAAATAAGGAACATCGGACTGGTTCAGATCAAAATGTGTATACAGTCATTCGATGGCTAGGGTCGAACTCCTGCATACAAAATGAACATCAACGACAGAACCTTCGTGAGGAAAATGCTGCACCAACAGAAGTCCTCAATCCTATGATTCGGTCCTGATCCATCAGGAACAAGTCGTACTCTTCATCCAACGCGCGCAGCGTGCTCTTATACGGCAAGGCTGTCGTCCAGGTGTCCCGGAAAATACCATCCAGCCAGGGCGGGCCCGGTTCCAGATGTAGCTCGGTGGAGAACACTGTCGATGTGACAGGTACGGTGTCCGAATCCGCTCGGGCGGGAACGATGCCAAAGTCAAGAACTTGCACGATTTTGCGGTTCACACAGGGAAGAACGACGCGCTCGCCGTGGACATGTCTAACGAAGTGATGTTGTCAAATGTCAGAGTGCTGAAGACGACGTGCTCACAACGAACCTGTTCCATTGATGATTTTGTCCCGGCAGCAGGCGCGAGTTCTGCGGACCCCACTCGCGCCAGGGCACGGCCGTCACCCCGGTCTTTTCGCGAACATGATCCACGTCCAAGACATAACTATGGAAGCACCGCCGGTGCACGAACAGGCGACACCAGTTCTCAGTGCCATAACAAAGTAATATCATGTAGATACGGTTGTCGTTGGATTTCGAGAATGGCGTGCCGGAGATGGGGTTGGCACAGAACGGTCCGGCCTGGATTATCATGTTGGTGATATATATACCGGGATTAAGATCAGGGAGCTCGAGATTTGCGATGAGGATGGGAGAATTGGTGCAGTCGCCTTCGAACGTGAAAATCCCTATCTCTCCCGCTTCGTATCCGCCTTCAAATGATGCACAGGCGAAGATGTACGAGCGGGAAGAGAGCAAGTGAAACTCTGTCACAGCGAGAGGGATGCCACCCTCCGTTTCTCTCTGTTTGCGAGTCATAAAAAGAAGGACAAAGAAAAAAAAAACGTAACGAACATGAATCCCAATTCCCCTCCGCCAGTTAAAGATGACGAAACTGAACGGCGCTTCGGAGAAAAATATGCCGATTACGTCGTCCACGATTTGAATGGAAAAAATGCCCACGGGGTTACGGTCGAGGTAGAATGTCAGGATAGGATGGACAGCGAGTGGATGCGGCTCCCGCGATGAGATAGTGCAGCACTCAAGATATGGATTGGTCGGGCGGCGTGAAGAAGCGCGCGATTAGATCCTGGGTCGGGTCGATTGCAAAGTCTTGGAAGTGCCGGAGGTCTATGCCACTTGGATGCGTTGTGGTCGCATTCTGCAAGTCGTCTCCAACGTTTGGTAAGGACACAGCAAGAAAATTCGGTCCCTGCTGTTGCTGCACGAAAAGACCGCCGACAAGCTCGTATGCGCGGCAAGAAACCAAGGATTCTATTTCTACGACGGTCCTGGAAGTCCATTCCAAGTTTTTCCACGCCCGGCGGCGCTGCATGAGCCCCGCCATACTCTCGGCGGGTGCTAACGTGCCAGAAGGACCGCGGACCATGCCGTCTGCTCACAGCTCGATTGTGTATTGCAATCCAGGAGAGCTCTTCACGATGTCGTTCCATAATTTGCAGACCTTGGAGGCGTTAACTTAAGCAGCAAACCGGAGCAGAGCAGGCGGCGTACAGAGGAGCACCGAAAGAGGGTTTTGACGTCGATGAGACCCAGGATCTCGGAGAGTATTTCTGGAGGAATGGCGTTGAGGGAAGGTGTATCCATGTCTAGAACTTCTTGGCCGAGAGTTCTCGCGGCGCCTGATTTGTGATGAAAGCAGGAGGAAAGCCCTAGAAAGCTGTCTCCAGTGACGATTGCCGCGCTGTCGGATGTCGGACCGGCCAATGTTCCCATGCCGGCTCTTAGACATCAACCACCATCTGTTTTCGATTTATTTTTCAGCTGCTTCCAAAATTGCACGAGCGTTGCGCTTTCTGTCAATGTACATCGATCGACTCCGTCTCGACTGATCTCTCAAGCCTTTGGAACTAGTAGTGCTCGTGGAAAGACCATCCAATTCCCATATTTTCTTCTGTGGTCTGTATCATTCCGACTTGGTCTCTAGAGCTCTAGAGGAAGAAGCCTTGATGTATCAATTCCTCAAGGTTGCTCGCAGTTCAAACCGCGTACTTGAATCATTCGATCGCCATTGTTGGACTGTCAAATGCTGGCCCCTCAAGTTGCTATTTTTCCCTACACTCTACTCGCTGTTTCGTCTCATAGCACGTATCATAGCAGCGTAGTTGGCTGGAGTTTTTCTGGTTACGCTCAATTCGGAGGCGCTTTTCATTGATCGATCTCAGCGAGACGATGAGTCAATTCCGAGTCAAGCCCCTAATTTGTCCTCCTCTTCCTCCCACTTCCTCTACAACGAAAATTTCCATTCATGGTCTGCACATTTCTAGACGTACCGCCCGAAATACGGGAGGAGGTCGCTGTTCTATCAGGCCGTCAAGTGATCGCCCGTCTTTGCGCCGTTTCGCGCGCATTTTACTCGGAATTTATGCTCCAGCTCTACGAAATGACAACCCAGCCACAGCTGACCTACGACCAATGCAACTTGCTTATTCGAACCCTCAGCGCGGCGCACCTATCTGTGCTCAAACCGCGTCCAACACGGCTCATAAAGAACGTCTCCTTCTCGGGCGATTTACCGCGGTGTCGGACCGCGCTCCAGAATCTCGTCGATATTTCCTCTTCCGGGCAGCTCATTCGGGGGGCCATGCTGCGGGAGCTGGAGTGGAACTTTTCAGATACCAAAAGTTTGGATATTGTCCTTACCCCACGATATTTTCCGAATCTCAAACACATCTCGATCAACGTAGGGCGAGTGGAAAACCTCGAGACAAGTTTTAATGTGTGTATATTATGCTTCTAATATAACAATTCTCACTAACAACAATCAGTTTATCGGTATTCCCGGCCTTGAGAAACTCGAGTTCTCTTTGGTCATTTCCGTTGGTGAGTTTTGTTCTTCCTTTTTAGTGCCACCTTTGCTGAACGTTTTCCGTACAGACTGTGACCAATCACTCCCAGCACTTGGAAAGGCGCTTGCTTCACTGTCATCATCCTCCCCCTTCCTCCACGCCTTGAAACTCGAATTCAGGTTGTACAGTTCCGAGTTTGGTACGATTCCACAGGTTACGACTCCCTCTTGGGACTTGTTCGCCGGGCTGATCAAAAGCGTCAATGAGATGCGTTTTGCTGGTCTTACCTCCCTTGAGCTGTCGGTGGAGCTGGTGGGTTTCACCCGTGATGACCACCAGAGGCCTCGACCCAACTTCTTACCGTTGCTGCTCGGGAATCCATCATTGACGAAGATCAAGCTGGACGTGGATGAAATGCGCTTTATCCCGGCGCAGGCCTCTGTCCTCACCCTACCCCGCCTTCGATCGTTCGCGGGTTCTGCCGAACAGTGTGCGGTCGTCTCTGCGTACGCACCAGAACTGGAGCAGCTATCCATTTTATTTGAACCGTTGGGAAGGGATTCCGACGCACGGTTGTTCACGCCAAATCGTTTTCCGTCCAACGTTGGCTCAACGATCCGCCGTTTGACTGTGCGAGCGGTCGAGAGGCATTTTGGCTACCCTGACTTTGTGGGCGCGCTAGCCCCTCAGTCGCTCAACTGTCTGGCTCTGGCCTTTCCAAATGTCACGCACTTGGATATACGTCTCAGGGAGCAGTCCAAAATCGTATTTGCATTCTAATCCTGCCCCTTATCGCTGCTAACGATAGTTTCTCAGAGTGAATATCGCGACGGCTTCGTGGCGCTCCCTAGCCTGGAGTATCTGCGCATGTACAGATCGATATACCTCCGATCGGAGCAGAAGTACAAATCCCCGAGAGTGATATTCTCCGCCAAGCGATACGCAACGAGAATCAACGAGACGCTGTGCCCGTACCTGCCGCGGCTCTCTGAGGTCCATATGTTCCTCCTCGGGCGCCGGGCAAGTCAGGGGAGTGACATCGGCTGCCCGTGCTGCGATGACGAACTGTGGCTTGAGCCTTACCACGTGGAATATCGATTTGGTCGGGAGGGAGGAACGACAGAGCTTGCGCTTGTTGAAGAGCACATTTCGGAGCCACTGGAGCCTGAACAAATGTAGATTACTTGTACACCGAGATTGGATTGGACAGAAATTTCTTAAAGGCAGCGTGAAGTCAAAATCTGGCCGATAAGCTACTCGGAAACTCGAGAAAGCAGGCCCAGAAGGCCTGAGAACGAACGAACTATTACTCGGCGAAAGAATGGTTTCCACCAGCATTACTTCCAAGAATCGCCAAAGACTGTAGAAGACGCATCCTGACCGAGATAATGACTTCCGCAAGGGGCCCAGGCTCGCGGACGGGGAGTAACAAGTAAACACTGAAGGACGTCTTGATGAATTGCGAAAATTGAGCCCATGCACTGTTGAATTTGAATATTTGGGAGAAACAGTGAGAATTTCCTCACGTCACCATAGCCTTCAGAAAGATCGGGTATATGAGGATATCAGGGCGAAGACCAGAAACGCGCAGCCATCACGTAGTATCCGCGAACTTGAAGGGGATGAGATCAAGACATTGAGACAAAGCCTCGACACGATGTTTGGTCGAGTGTGAGGCTTAACCCGAATTGGGTTGCGGTCTCCCCGCCACGACAATTTTCTCTTCACCAGGCAGCACGTCGGTGTTCAAGTCATACGCGACCAGCGCGTTTCTTCTCCGAAGTTTGAGTCAAGCTGGAGTTGGGATCCGCGAGTTCGAAGCCCATTGTCCAAGAGCGTCAAGAAGTATCCGTCTTGGTGTACGCTCTACGCCGAGCCTGATGTCAAGCCAAGTAATTTGAGCATTGGAGCACTTTGAACGATGACGATCAACTGTCTTGCAGCAATGTTGCAACGGCGAACTCGCCCCTGAACGGTGTGGAGTACGTCTTAGCGATGTGCATCCTGCCTTGAGCTGATTTTTCTTTCAGTTTCTTTGGATGTTCGACCTTGGACTTTGCTGCGGCTTTGTATGGATGTTTCTTATCCCGGCGCCTGCCGTACAAGCCCATCGATAGCACGTAGTCGGGCATACTCCATCGAGCGGAGGCGCGTCAGAGTTTTATCGGGGAACGTGATCGGGCCGACTTTACCGAGACTAATTTCCGCATGAATAACGTCCGCTTGGATCATAAAATGGATTCGGGGCACCAGCCCCACCACCTCACAACTCACATTCTTTGTCTTCCTGCCACCACTGGCTGCGAAAGCACTCATCTTGAAGCTTGAAGAGTCCTCGCCGTTTTTCTCTTTCTTTCTTGTGTTCTTGAATCCTCAATTTGCCCTCGATCACATTTTGTGATCGCAACAAGTCTCGCCGTGCAGAAGATTCAACCGTGAATTCTGTGCGTCTCCTTTGTTCTTTCTTTCTCCCGCCACTCACTCGATGTCTGCTAGAAAAGGTGACTTTGGACGCGGAATCGAAGTTATGACTACGGCGGGATCTAAGACGCCTCCCACAGGTATCATGACCGGTCGCGACTCGCCACCAGGTGCATCGGGCTCGAAGACGCCGCGGAAGGTGCAATGGATGGACACCCGTGAAGAGAGACCGGAGGAGTCCACCCACGCCCTTGATGAGCACGGAAAAGACGTTCGTTCGCTTATCGCCATACGCGTTTTGCGTGATAACTGACACATTGTCCGCTTAGCCCAACGCATTCGAAAACCTCACGACAGCTCTCGAACGCCACCAGTCCGAGTCACCTGCTGGTGGACCGCGCATCCATTACTTCCCTCCGCGGCGCGTCACTCTGCCGCCGCCAATCAATACCGACCCGTCCGCCGAGCAGCATGCCCATCCGCATGCCCTTTCCACTGCGACGACTGCCTCGTCCGATGGCGAGCTCTCTGGCCCGCCATCTCCCACCCACTCAGTCCCAGGCAACTACATAAGTCCGCACGAGGACGCGGGCCTCCCAGGAACGTCGGATCTCGAGGACTATTCCCGCCGCGCTGCAAATCAGGTCGTACGCGCACACACGCGCAAAGGCTTTCTCAGCAGCTTCGGCGCCAAACGGGCGAACCTTCGGAAGAAGAAGGCGGCGCGGGAAGGCACAGGCGACGACTACCCGCTGCGCGCCCAGGCAACGAGCGACGTCGAGCAGGATCTGTCCGGCGCGGCGCCCATGAACCCCGCGCTTGGCGGGGGCGTGCTCTCTGCGTTACTGACGCTCTACAACGACGCAGAGGGGACGAACTCCGGCGCGTCCACCCCGGGGATCGAGGAGCCGCCTGAGCTGCCGTGGATCACCCCGCCTTCATCCACAAAGACGCCCCTGGCGCAAGTCGAGGGGGTTCCCCGCGCGACAGCCTCATCCTCCGAGCACGAGAGTTCGACGTCGCCTTCGCCCCCCTCAGCGGACCCCATCGGCCGGACGCATGCGCGTAGCGGCTCGCAGACCTCCCTCGTCGCCAAGCTGCATCTCCTACCCCCGAAGAAGCCGCGCAACAGCGCCGGCGTCCTCGGTGCGCTCATCGCGAGCACGGGGAACATCAGCGGCGCGGCCGCGCCCGTGCCCAGTCAACTCGCGCCGAACATCAAGCGCCCGGGGTACCACCTCTCACGGTATTCCGTTCAGGAGGACGATGCGCCGCAGGTGCCCGCCCCAGCCCCAAAGGCGGCGAAGGAGCGCCCGAAGAGCATGCCCCCGATAAGCGCGCCGCCCACACCGGGAAATCTCAAGTGGACGTCGACGATGTCGTCGTACGCAGACACGCTGGCGAGCAAGCGCGGGTGGACGGAGAAGCTGAATGACCTGGGGCATGCGACGTTTGGAGGTCGGAGCGGGAGGGGGACGCCGGTGCAGACGCCGTCGTCGGGGACGGATCATGATGAGTGGATTGATGAGAAGTGGTTTCGCGAGCAGGAGCAGCGGAAGGAGAAGCGGCGGAAACGCAAGAAGGCGGAGGTCTATGTGAGCTTTCTCCCCCTGTTTCCGAATCTTTTCCCGTTATTTACACACTTAATTTTTCTCCCCGCAGATTACGCGACACGTCGCACAGATCATCCAGCGGCAGGAGTTCATCCTGAAGCTGACGCGCGCGCTGATGATGTTCGGCGGGCCCTCGCACCGGCTGCAGGCGCAGATCCAGTCGACGGGCCGCGTGCTGGACATCCAGGTCAACTGCATGTACCTCCCGGACGTGGTCCTCATCAGCTTCGACGACAGCTCCACGGGCACGAGTAACCTCAAGTTCATCCGCCAGGGCAGCTCGTTGAGTCTCGGCAAACTGAACGAGGTGTATGAGCTGTATTGGAGTGTTAGTCTTTTTCACTTTCACTTTCTTAGTTTGGATTCGTGCTGATGGATGCTTGCTACAGGTCATCCATGACGAGCAATCGGTGTCCGAGGCGTCGAGCACACTAGATGCGCTGATGCGCAAGAAGCAAGAGTACTCGTGGTGGCAGCTCGTCCTCATGGGCGGGATGTGCTCCGCATCGATCTGCTCCGTCGGTTTCAACGGGAGCTTCATCGACTCGCTGATTGTGTTTCCTCTCGGGGCGCTCCTTGTCGCGATTCAGCTGCTGAGCATCCGGAACGAGCTTTACTCTAACATCTTCGAGTACGTATGTTATTTCTCCTCGCCTTCTCTTACTCACCCATCTCCGTTTGGATAGAATCACTGTTGCCACGCTCTTCAGCTTCCTCTCCGCCGCGCTCGCCTCGACCGGGTTCTTCTGCTACTCCGCTGTCGCCTCCAGCTCCGTCGTCCTCATCCTCCCCGTAAGCACCTCTTTCTCCTTCACCTTCGCCACCATTTCCTTACCCGGCACCAGGGCTTCATCGTCCTATGCGGCTCCCTCGAGATCATGTCGCGGAACATCATCTCGGGCTCCGTGCGCATGTGCTACGCCGTCGTATACTCGCTCTTCCTCGGCTTCGGGTTGGCTATTGGTGCGGAGGCGTACGAGAAGATCACATCCAAGACTATCATTGGGAGCACGGATTATGCGTGCAGCATTAGCCACGATGCGCATGGGGCGTGGTATCAGCGGACGCCGAGCTTGTATTGGGGTGCGTATCATATTCTTATGCCTCGGCCGCGAGAGCGAGACTGATTGTACGTTATTTGTCGACAGCGTTCCTGACGGTGCCTATGTACTCGCTGTTCCTGAGCATGCGGAATCAGGCGCCGTGGCGGAATAGGGAGATGGTGTGTGGTCCTTTTTTGTCTGTGGCTCTCCGCCAGTGCTGATTTCCCACCGTAGATCCTTCTCATTGGCATCTCATGCATTGGCTGGGTGACGAACCATTTCACCGGTATCAAATTCCAGAACCAGAGCGATATCACTGCGGCTGTCGGGCAAGTGTATCCCTCGCATCCACTCGCCTTAATGCTCGGCTCATCCCGTCGTCGCAGCGCGTTTACGGTCGGTTTTGTCGCCAATATGTACGCGCGGTTCTTCTCCGGGAACGCCTTCGTCATCATGGTGCGTTTTCTCTACTTCCACGACTTCATGGGCCGAAGCTGATGAATCCCCGCCCGCCCATGCAGATCACGGGCATCCTCTTCCAGCTCCCGTCCGGCCTCGGGAACGGCGGGCTGCTGACCTACGCGTCGGAGAAGACTGCTGGGAAGTCGACGTCGTACCTCTCGGGCTTCCAGACGGCGCTGCAGCTCATCTCGGTCGCAATTGGGCTTACGGTCGGGCTGGGCCTCGCGCTCGCTGTCGTGCACCCGATCCAGTCGCGCCGTCGGGCGGGTGGGGTGTTTAGTCTCTGAGCGCACCCTGAACGAGAACGACACATCGCAAGCAAGCAAGCACAAGATTTGTATCAATATTAGACAAGACTCGGACAATTAGATGACCAACGGCGGACGCGGACGATTAGAGTTTCTGAAGCTACTTAGAAGCATCGGACTATGAAACACCAATTTGAAACTTAGATATTAGAAATTAGATATTGTAGATAGAATTTGCTTTCGTACTTACCTAGAGGATCATTGCTTCAAATCGCATTGTACTTTTTTGCACACTTCAATGGACATGTATCAATCCAATACTCATTTGTATAGGTCTGTATCTAGCTGTATTCTGGTCTACTGGCCAAGGTACGCGCCCATCTTGAACAAAATCGGACTATTTCTAATAATTTTCAGGGTTTCTCGATTCTAGTCCTCAATACTATCTGAGTTAATTACATCCACTGGTGCTTCAATGTCGGCTCATTGGTAAGGATCCTTCTCCATCTCTCAATCGCTGACTATCTTACTCCACACTCCGAGAAAGACAAGCACAAAATGGAGTGTATATACAAAAATGGATTGCGATACAAGAGGTAAAATGCACGAACTCGAGGGTATACCTACAGATACAGTCTTAGACTCCTACAGTACACTGCCAGGTGGCTGGGCGGCAGAATTCTGCAGAATTGATGTGTTGGTAGACTTGTACCAACACTGTTTGCGGAAAGCCAGTGGCCTTTCACTGGCTTGGCCCACTGCCTTTCACTGGCTTTACACGGGAGAACAAGGCCGTGGATCTCCGGCACACCAATCCGCTGATTTCCAGAGTCCAGCACCGTGTCGCGGGCTGTCTGTCGGCAACGTGCGGGGGTGGCGTGATTTTTCGTTGCCAAACCCAGACTGCTGATCCGCACTTGCAGTTTCAGGTGGTTCAACTGAAGTATGGCCCAATTCCTTCTGGTATATCTGTCCTACACTTACCTACTATGCAGGGATAAAGTATAGAGGTATTCAGAGATTTGAAAGAAAAAAGTTTTGGAACGGAAAGTTTTTTTTTTGGAAATGAATTATGCAACATCTGTAACGCCATACGAGTTTGGCATTGTTACCTGTGTAAGCAAGGCAGACGGTGGAACTAAATACCAGTGTGAAGTATATAAGGAAACAAAGATTTTCTTTGCTAACACTTAGAAGTTGGAGGTCACAGTTGCACGAATGTGAGGGACAGAGTGAGAGCTCAGCTTTGATCGTGACGACATCGGAGCGGAGCCCGATGTCGAGATGTTCAAAAGGCTAAGTGAGTGTCCTGATTGGCTAGTGATGGATGTATGTCTTCTGATTGGCTGCATCAGCATTAACGTAACAGCCGTCTTTTGTATAATAGATTATAAAGATATTTGATACAGATGAATTTCCCTTCCCTAATAGCAACTTCTCATTTCCGCGTATCCACCGCTGTGCTAGGGTCGAGTCCTCTTTTCGGCTCAAACATTCTTGTGACCTCGGGAAACTGCATGTCGCCAGACCTCCAGCACCCACGAAAAGAGAAGGCTGCCGACAGAGAGCATAGACTCCAAGTCGTAGTGAACTCAGAAGTGGAGCTCCAGCCGCAGTAAGCTGCGAGAATACACATAGTGGCGAAGATTTCATCGTCAACGACGGGTTCAAGAAAGGAGGAGTGATGAAATGATTAATGGCTAGCGAGGCAGTGGGAGCTTGATCCCCACTTTGATAAAGACGGATTCCCGGGAATGATACGCGCTTCGGCGTCTTTTCCCGAGACTCGTACTTGAGTTATCGATCTCTGTCATTGCCTTTGGGTCGTCTCGGACAGCGACGAGACCTGAGTCCTCCCGACCCGCTCCACTGCTCCTATCCAATGCTCCTATCGGACCCTGACGGATCATCCTATAGGGAAGACTCGTGCCTAGAATGGACTCGGAAGTGGAATTGCCGGCAACCGGTTCAAACCCCTGCCTGGACGAGGCTTTGGACAAGAGAAGTGACAGTCACACTCCCGTGCTTCGTTACGGGACGCGGTCGGTAGTCGTGAACTGTCAAAACAGGCTGCTTCCACATCAAATCTTTGGTCCCGTGGAACGGCTGCCAGCGGGCAATCTGCTGGCTCCTTTGCGTTCTCTTGTCGCCTCTGTATTCCTGCCGCCTACCAATACCGGAGCTCCCTAATGCGATGCTGGAATAGCAATGTAGCGATCATGGGGGATCCAAGACTCCCCTCGAAAGAGGAGGTACGAACACATATAAAGTGGGCCAGCGGGCTTGCAGAATCCACCACTCTACAGCATGGCTAGCATCACCTCTAGCGCTCATAATACCGATATTCCCGTTCTACCGGTTGTGCGTGCACCGCAGGTCAATTCGAGCCCAACGGACGCTGCCAATACAGACCCAGCGGGCCTCGTTGCGCCCTTGCTGTCGCTGCGCACTGCAGTGGATGGACCGAACAGGGAGGAAGACATCGTACCCCTTCCCACGATCCGCTCAGCGCGTGCCGCTTCCCCCGAACCATTCGACCCCAAGGATGAGAACTTGTTTGTGGACAGGGAAACTCGTAAGATGGCAACTGATGCATACTGTAAGGCACCGTAACTCACGAGCATCCCAGCCTATGAGCAGGAGACTCTCAACGGCATTCCAATCGAGGAAACAGAGCAGCTTCAGAACCCAGTGACCCCACAGGGTGGACAAGCCACTTCGGGAAACTGTATGTACTCCATGTAGAGACATTCTTTCACTGCTAACACAAATACAGCACCGTTCTTGACCCCGTCGACCGCCCGTTTGATGGTTGGACAGACGATGCGCTCTTTTGAATCCCGCCCTGGGACTACAACGAGGGCCAAGACCAATGCAGACACCTCTGCGACCGCCCTCGCTCGCACCGGCTCGTCCTCGACCATTGTGACGTTCGACGATGTGGCCCCCTCTGAGCTCGAGATTTACACTCAATCCGGACTTCTCCTACCCACCAAAGGCAAAAAGGTCATGGCTCATCGTATCCATGGCAACGAGAACGAGGTCCGCATCGCCGCCATCCTCGTCGCAGTGCAGCGCCATATTGGGGAACTCGAGAAGAAACTCAACACCCAGCACGGCGAGGTTCTTATTCACATCGAAGATATTATCAAGACCTCCCCCACGATGTCGACGGGTTCTCTGCCCTCGACTGTCACTACGGAGCTTGCTCGCATGAAGGCCATGACCATGGAGGGCCGCTCCGCTATCTCCAACCTCACCGAAGCGGTCAATAGTCTCATCGACCTTCCCCACGATATAAACAGGCTGTCTCGTACTGTCCAGAACATGACGCGTAATGAAGTGACAGGATTGGCCCAGGCGGCGTCCCATAACAAGGGTACGTGCTAGATAAAAATCTGTGCATGTGTGCTGAAGTGTCCTCAGCGACGGAGGATGATGACTTCCCACTCACCAGTGACACCATGCCTGACAACTCCGCTGTGTCCATGTCAAATAAGAGGGCCCGTCCCTTCGCCGGCTTTAACGACCCCATGGAGACCAAGCGCCAGAAGCCCGACGAGCCCTCCCACATCGACGTCTACCTATGGAATGTCGACATTGACAAGGCCTCCCCCATGTCCATTGCACGTCACGCCATGGATGAGCTCAAGATGAGGGACTACATGGCCAACATTATCAGCGTGGCGCACCCGCGCAATACTCCAAAGACTGTGATCAGCATCCGCTTCCGCTGCATCGCCATCGCCGAGGAGTTCATTGATAGACTTCGCGCCAATCCCCCAGCGACAATAGCAAAATTGCACGCCGCAAAGAGTGAGGTGTACAAGAAGAAGGCAATGGGAACGAGTGACAAAGGAAACCTCCCATGGTAGTGATAACCCGCCGAGCCTAGTCTCTACTATACACTGATACCATTCTCTATTAAAGTTTACTACGTATCGTTGCATGGAATATACATGGACGACTTGCCGTCAAGATTACCCAGAACGACATAGTTCGCCTCATTAACGACAACGACGTAACTCTTTTTCAAGAAACTTTTCTCTGCATTGGGGAAGAGCGCACTCTACAACTGCCCCGCGGATTCGAAATCATTGCTATGAGTCGTCCCGATCTCCTTGGACTCAGATGTGTGGGAGGTGGAGTGGCGGCGGTGATTCAGATTGGTGTTCCATACAGGATTCTATCCCACCTTTGCACACCGGACCTCCTGACGCTCGATCTTCTCCATATATCACTCATTGGCGCGTACATCCTTCCTAAGGGCTCCAACTGGAGGGAATGGACAGATGTCGATCCTGAGATCAAACTGCAAGAGGCTGTGACAGTCCTCTCAGCACTCCCGGATAAACCACTAATGGTGAAGGGGGACACCAACAGCCGTGCGGGCGAGCAGATCCCAGCGGGGGCGCTACTAGCCCGGTCATCTTCTGATACAGTGGTTAACTCTCGTGGCCGTTGGCTGCTGCGTCTCTGCTCGGACACGGCGATGACCATTCTAAATGGTACAACGAAGGAGTCGGCGAGCCGCGGCGCCTTCACCTCATTCCAACCACTTGGGGCATCAGTAATTGACTACTGCTTTGTTTCCGCGGGTCTGGTGCCAAGAATCAAGGATGGGGACCTCCGCATTGTGAAATCGCCGGTTTGGTCAGACCACGCGCAGATTCATGTTGCGGTGATCAAACCTGAGGATCGGATGGAGGTACCGGTAGCGACAAGCACCCCGCGCGACCCTCTCCAGTTCTATTTGGAGACCTGACACCGCTTGACCTCCTTCTTAAGGCTACTCTCGAGGCATCGGTGAGCTCAAAAGAAGCTACAGCTCGACTATACGGACCAGTCTATGAACAATCCAATCCCCTGTATGTATACATCGGTACCTCCTCATCCAAAGGAAGGTCGGCCTTTGCATTGTGGAGGGGTGTGGACTGTAAACGGAATAGCACCTACTCCCTGGAAAATAAAGCAAATGATGGGTGTGCAGTGATATTGGCTGTTCTCTGCGCTGCCCGTGATTTCCCGCCTAATAGGACCCTTACCATCTTTATGACCTCACAATATGCTATACATGCACTTTGCTATTGGGCGAGGGACAATGAAACCCGGGGCTGGTCTTGCACCAACGGGAATCAGCTATGCGACACAACTGAGTGGATTTCACACCAACGAGCGCCTATCGAATTCAGGTGGCTGTCAGCAAAGGAACCGAACGCGTCAATGTCGGCAGCAAAGAAGGCTGCAAAAGCGGCTTTATCTCTGCCATCCTCGGTATTCAGGTATGCTTATGAGCTGCATAAAAAGCTCCGCCCTGACCATCGGGACTATCCAGTTATGAGCACGCCCCAGCCACGTGAAACGATGTGGGCACCCCAATAATCGGTGTGGAGAAGGTCTACACCGCCCTGCCGGAGATATCAGAAGCCAAAGAGCGACCCCTGCCAGATGTACGTGCCGACGAGGTCATTGACACCGACGTCCCACATCGCGGGAGGAAGAGGTATCTTCACTTCAGAAGTTATGAGTTAGCCAAGACCTCGCTCACCTTTTTCCAGGGAGCGGGAGATAATGCGGGAAAACTTACTCAAGCTTCTCGTGTGTTGAGGGAAATCAAGCAAGGATTTTTGGAAACTCGTTCAAGCTTGGACAGACGACAAAACAGTGAAGCCTCGGGTGACTCTTGACCAGCTTCATGATTCGTTTAAGGTGAGACTTAACCCACTGCCTGAGCTCCCAGACTCATTTGACGCCAACCTCCACGACATTGTTACTTCCCTGAATGCCACAATTCCGCAAAGGACGATTGACCGCACGAAGCAGGAATTCTTCTCACGCTGCATCACCATTGAAGATATCCAGGGTATAAAGCGCAAATTGCAGAAGAAGTCGTTTCGTAGTGCGGTGGGCATTGACGACGTCTCGTACGCTAAGATCATGACCATTCCAAATGAGGCACTCGTTACCCTCTACCACACCTGCATTGACAATCTTGACGCGCCGCAGAAATGGCTCGTAACCTTGCTGGTGGGGATATTAAAAGAGGGGAGGGCGGTGGATGATCCGGAAAGTTATCGCCTCGTGGGGCTGGAGTGCTGTCTGCTTAAGGTACTCACACTCCTCCTTGATGGACGTCTGCGCGAGTGGGCGGCATCAGTGAACCTCATACCCGATTTCCAGAACGGCTTTCAGCCAGGCCACCGCACCGACGACAACTCCTTCATCTTGATGTGCGCAATCCAGCGTGCTCGGGCTGAGGGTAAAACATTGTATGTCTTCTTTGGCGACATGACGAACGCGTTCCCGTATATGGATGTTGCGCGGCTCTGGACAGACATGTATGCCGCGGGGGTATCTGGGCCATGGTTTGACATGATGCGCATGCTTTATGCACGCATGTCCTTCGCTGTCAAGTATGGCGATGAGCATTCCCTTCCTTTTCGTTCTCTCATTGGACTATGGACAGGGGACTCTGTCTCTCCCACGCTCTGGAACATCTACTTTGCGGACTTTCGTCTCCCTCCCCACAAGGACGACGTGCACCTGAATGGCTGGCCTGTGTGCCAAGCCGAGCAGGCAGACGACAATCTTATCATGTCCACAGCCTTCCCGGCCTTCAAGGCGAAATTCGGCATGTTTGGCAAATGGGGCGGGAACAAACAGGCGTACGTGAGCGCCAGGAAGTCCAAGTGGATGATCTACGGGCCCCTACCGTCCATGATCCCGACGCTGCACATTGGTGACCACGTCGTCGAGCTGGTCTTCGAATTTAAGTACATCGGCATCTGGTTCACCTCCATCCACAAGAACATATTCTATCACCATTACGATATCAAAGCGTCCAAAGCGAGGGGCACCAGCAACGCCATCTTCGGCCTCAAGCACAGAATTGGCTCCTTGCCCGTGTGCGAGGGCCTGCAGCTGTATATGGCTAGGGTTGACTGTTACCTCATTTCTGGATGTGAGCTCGCCCTCAACACCGACGCCGGCCTTCTCGATGACCTCATAGAGGTCCAGCTTTCCTTCCTGCATCAGTTGCTAGGGCTTAACTCTCACTCCATGCTAGCTGTCCTGTTTATGGAAACCGGTCAAATGCCTATTCGCATACGTCGGCTTTTTGCTAGCACTCGGTCGCCTGCAGTACCTGTTGGAGTTGGACGACTGTCGTGTTGCATGCTCGGCGCTTCTCGACTCTATTGCGCTCTTCCGCGAAGGGAAATTGGGATGGGCCACTGATCTTGCCATTTTGCTGAGGTGACTCCCAACCGCGGTTGTGGTGACGCTGGACGATCTGCTCTGCAGCAAGACTGTGGAAGGACTTGCTCAAAAGATCATAGGCATTGTGGATGATGATCTCCAATGCGACATCGACCGCCTCGTCAAGACCCATCTCCTGTGTAATCACCTTGAGACTGGGGAAGACAGAGCACTCCGACTCGTTACTCGCTGACTTCGCCACTATCTCGTTGACGTCGCTGTGCCAGCACACCGCAAAGCCATCACCGGCCTGCTACTCGGGGATCACAATCTAAGTGTGGAACGTTTGCATTATCCTGCCCGTTACAAGGATCCAGTGCCACGCCACCTTAGGCTGTGTCGATTCTGCCGGAGTGGAGTTGAGGATGAAGTACACACGCTGTTTGATTGCACCACTGAACCATGTCTTGTTTCCCTCAGATCGGCCTTCCTGGACGCGCTCACGCTCTGCGATCCGGAGACATGAGCAATGTATAGGGCAATGCCTAACTACAACTTTCTGCTCAAAATGGTCGCATCGAAAAGGGCGGTGCAACTCTTCGCAAAGTACATATTCCTTGTCCTCCAAGTCTTCCAGGACACTCCGCGGTTTTACCCTGTAGTATTCAGGACTCCACAACAGTGAATGACTCGTCCCTTCTGCTTCGTTCTCTCCCGAGATATCCATTACTCACGAGTAGATAGGTTACCAAACGGATTGAGCCGTAGATGACTGTAGCATACATTTATTGGACCGATGTACGTCGGTACAGTGCCTGCTTGTTCCTTATTGGGACCTCCGCAGTAATACACTCCTCCTCCTCCTCCTCCTCCTCCTCCAAAAACACGAAAGCAGACCAGACCTCCCCTAGCCTTGGATGATATCACGAATCCAGGAAAATTTGAACAGAAACCGAGGAAAACGATTTTTTGATCCCAACAAGGACCACAGTCGACAACTTGTCAGAAAAATGAACGAGGCACAATTCAAGCATACGAGGGGGGTCTCATACACCAGAGCTGAACACCATTACATCAGACCAACAGAATTGAAGCGTGGCCGGGAATCAAAATAAACCGACTAATAGCTTGAAACGATAATTGAGGGTATCCTACGCAGCAAAGTCAATCGGCGAGGCAGCGGCAATGGAGGGGAGAAATAATGCATACATGAGCAGCGATGAGAGTTTGATGAGCAGTAATGAGAGCTTGATTGGTGGTAATGAGAGCTTGATGAGCAACAGTAGCGTCAGCTTTGATCGCCAGCAGTTGAGTCTCCACTCGAGTCAGACCCCCAATCTAGTCGCGAGATCAACAAAGGAGAGAGGACAAAAAGACAAACGCACCGTGAAACTTTGAAATGATTCGTCCAAGCGTCTATTGAACAACTCAAGGGTCGCCTCATCACGGTTGAGAGATAAGACCGATGACATCAATCGCCGTCGTTTTGTGAGAGGATCTATAGCATCCTGGATCTCACGCAGAAGGCTGGAGGAAGGATCTCAATTTAGTGAAAATATAATTCATGTATGAGACACAACGTACTCGTCGAAATGCTGTATGCTTATGAGCATAGACTCGGATGGGTGGATATTCGAGGACTCTGGAACGGCAGCCCTCAACGCTTCAAAGACTTCGACGGCACGACGCGAGAGCGCTTGTGCCCTTTCCTTCGATGTTTTCACGCGCTGCAGAGGTGGCGCCTGATTAGTGATAATAACAACATGAAGAGGGATTTGTCGATTCACCTCAGTAGTATCCCACAAGACTAAGACACCACTGGCAACGCTTTTCAAAGGAGGGAAGGCGTCTGCTGAGTCCCTCAGAGCCTTCAGGGACGTCAAGGCGATATCGCTGCAGGCATTGGAGCTACGATTGATACGGGGTTTCCATTTATCGGGAGGGATTCTGATGGACCACTTCAGCTTGGCCATGCTGAAGGTGGTCTCTTCTGAGTCGGGAGGAGAGACTGAAGAAACGAAGAGTGGGTGGCTGTCATTTATCTATTTTGCACCACAGCTTCCTAAGTGGGCCACAACAGCAATATGTCAGGACTCAGTGGCGATTGTGAGTGATTATCGACTATCGATTGCCGCCTGTCAGACTGCTGTGCGTCGTACCACAGCCTCCTATGTGATATTTCAGGGTCTGAACACAGGCTAACACAGACTGGTGTGGGAGATGACTGAATGAATGAGTAGCGGGAGGTAGGTCAGACTTAGCCAAGCTTAATGTAACAAAAGTTCCGGTGTTTCCAAAGGTGAAACCGCATCTTATTGTTTCGGCGCGTGCCAAAAATGCAGTTGAATATCTAATGTAATGCACCCAGCTCAGCTGAATGGAATGTGATCTGTCTCACCTTCTGCTGAGCTGAAAGTAATATTTTCAGCTGCACTTTGGGCATGTGCCGAAACATCAAGATTCAGATATACCTTCGGGCAGGCCGTATTGTTTTCGGCTTCACGTCGGAGTATCTGAAGGTAATTGTTTCTGTTGGAAGCCACAGCTGAGTTCATTGAGAAGTTTAGTCCCGGTTTCAGTTAAATTAAAACCACAGCCGCTTTCTTTACCTTCGGCAGCCGCAACCACAGCTTAGTTTTGCTTTCAGCTGCATCATCTGACGAGTCGAGACGTGACAACGGTTTAAAATACATTTCCAGCTGGATTTTATTTGGAGCAGAAGCTTGAGCATTTATCTTGCATTTATCTGCCAGGTAGAAATCTCCTTTTTTGCGGTGTGTTTAGTTGCAATGGGATCAAAGAAGGGAGCGGAGACAGAAGGACAGCCACCCGTCGCCTCGTGCCCGGGCCGTCTCCCCCAGGCCGCGCGGTTCTCGCTCATTGTCGGCCTCAACCGGGAACCACAAACCCCGCGCTGCATGCATGCATCCCAACTCATCCGATGTCTGCATCCGCTTCAAGTTAACATGCACGTCAACTTGAAGTCCACCTCCCTGCAACACACCGCCAGGCTTTGATCTCCTCGCGGCTGCTCCTCGCGCCGATCGTCATCCGCATCAATGTACAAAATGCGCAAGGTTGGGCTCTTAGGAGCAAAATCTATCGCGATGTAGCGCACTACTTCGTGTACACGAGCTCGGATGATCACGAGAAGCGGAGGACGCGCGATGACCCAAGATATGTCTCTGTCACGGCCTATGAGCGTTGAAGCTAGTTCAATGACACCCGCGGCCACGCGCTTCTCACCAGCGTGCGACCACATGAAGCCCATCGTCGAAGACTTATCAGGACAGCTCGCTGTCGCCACGACTCTATCTTGCGATGCGCTGGTATGGTCATTGGCGCGGAGCGACAAACAGCTTGTTGACAAAGTTCTGCCATTCCTTAACGTAGAAAGCGCCGATTCATCTTCCCCATAGTCGGCATCCCGATACGCAGGCTGACGAGCGGCTCGACCTCCTGCTCATCTACTCGCGCCGACCATGCGTCGAAACCGCCGTGCACACTTCATCACCGTGACCCTCACGGATCCTTGGTAGAGCGCTTCTCCCTCGACCACGGGAGGCTCAACGCCCATCGTCCAGGAAGCTCGCGGTCGCTGTGGAGAGCACGCTTGCGGTGGTATACAGTCTCCCTGGTGGCGTGGGTCTGGCAATTCATGTAGGACAACGGATAAAGGGCTGACTGCGGGAGTCCAGCAACCCATTCCACGACAAGTCCGTACTATTCGCATCGAATAAGTAGACTGGGGGTATGTCCATCCGACTATAATCTATCCAAGCTAACTAATTCGGAGATGACTGCGGGCAAACTCTCGGGCTTCCAGACCGCTCTGCAGCTCATCTCAGTCGCGATCGGGCTTACGATCGGACTGGGCCTCGCGTTTGCTGTCGTGCACCCGATCCAGTCGTGCCGTCGGGCAGGTGGGATCTTTGGTCTCTGAGCGCACCCTGGACGACAACGACACATCGCAAGCAAGCAAGCACAAAATTTGTATTATTATTAGACAAGACTCGGACACTTCGACGAACAACGGCGGACGCGGTCGATTAAAGTTTCTGAAGCTACTTAGAAGCAACGGACTATAAAACCTCAATCTGAAAACAGATATTGTAGATGGGATTTGCATTCGTACTGAGAGGATCATTGCTTCAATCGCATTGTACTTTTTTACACACGTTTTAATCGACTTGTATCAATCCAATACTCACTTGTCTAGGTCTGTATTCAGCTAAATTCAGGTCCACTGGCCCAGGTACGTATCCATCTTCAACAAAATCGGACTGTTTCTGATAACTTTTAGGGTTTCCCGAGTTCTCAATTCGGATTATCTGAGATAATTACACCCACTGGTGCTTCAATGTAGACTCAATGGCAAAGGTCGTCTACAACTCAATCGCTGGTTATCTTACTCCACATTCCCAGAAAGACAAGCACAAAATGGAGTGTATATACAAAAACAGATTGCGATACAAGAGGTAAAATACACGAATTCGAGGATATAGTTACAGATACAGTCCTAGACCCCTATGGTACCAGTTCACACCCATGCCCGTGCCCGCCCTAGGGCCACTCACCGCCAGCCCGTCTTCGCTGGCGCATCGGCACCAAGCACCGCTTCGTACGCCTCATCCCTCCTTGCCGTCGCCGCCTTGCATCTCGGCACCGTATTCTTTTCTCCTCTGAGGTGCTTCCTCAGCACACACTTGCGTGCGGTGAGTATCTTCTTGCAGGCAGGGCACAGTTGTTTTGCGCGATGGGCTGAGGCGATGTGCCGGTCGATGCCACCAGTCGTGTCCAGTGTTTTCCCGCAGCCATCTTCTGGACAAAGAAACTGGTCGCCAACCTGCTTGTACTTCTTGCCTTTGGATTTAGACTCGGATTTCGATTTGGTTTTCGAGTGCTTGGGCTGCGCCGCTGCTATGGCCTTGCCCTTGCCCGAGTTGGCGTGTTGACGCTTTCGCGCAGGCTCTGAATTGTGGTAGTCACCGTCGCGCTCGTCGTCCGTGGACTCGACATCGTCTTCTGATTCGTGGTAGTCGCCATCGTCGAACTGCGACTGGTCAGACGCGATGAGGTACGGCTGTGGTTGCGCGTCTTCCTTAGGCCCGGACATGATTTCGTCCTCGTGTACTGGGAACCCGTCCTCGACGTTGGGCGACGCGTCCTCCTCCATGTCGTCGCCCTCGGCGTCCTCTTCTGTCTCACTGTAATCCGACCGGTACTGATACTCGCCGTCCTCGACATTGTGCTGGTCCCAGTCCACGCACGCGCCGGGTGAAGCATTGCCCCAGGACTCCGAGCCGGCGTCGGTCAAGATATCGAAGTCCCTTGAGCTGCTGGGCGATGGCGCTTCAGAAGACAGCGGCGGCGACGGTGCACCGGACGAGCTGGGTGGCAGCGACGCGGCGGGAACGTCCGAGTCCATGGTGCAGGCGAGGGAAACTGGTTTCTCTGCGCCCTCTCCCCTGATCTCAGCGTCACAATCTTCCTCGTCGGCCGGGGACAGGCCGAGCTTAAACTCGAAGGCGGGAGACGCGGCGCGTGCCACAGAGAGTGGCTCCCGGTAAGAAAGACGAGGCTCGGGCCCAAGGATATCATTTTCTGAGGTGACGTTTAGGTTTGCCTTCAGTTGACGCGTCAAAGCGAGGTGCTTGCCTATAGCCCTCGTCTTGGCATAGAAGTCCCACGCCTCCTCAATGAGGACCCCGCCACAGACGGTCGCGGCAATATCGTCCCAAGTTGGGGGTGCCCATTCGCGGGGGACGTCAGCCTATACGGTTGTAGTGTTAAAACGCGTGGCGGAGGTATGTAGAAAATAGAGGACGCGTACAAAAAAGCTGGTATCAAGGGCCCGGGACATGGTAGTTGAAGAGAGGGTTGGTTTACGGTGCTTTGCACAAGCGGAGGCTGAATTTAACCTGCACAGCGCCTCCAAAGTTGAATAACGAAAGCGCGACAAAGGAGAAGCCATCAAACGAATGCCTTACGGGGAACGCTTGGGCCTTTTGGGTGTCCTCGCCGAACCAAAGCGCTACAGCCAAAGCCGGGCCGAGCGCGTAAGTAGTACCCATCCTCAGAGCGTCCAGGACTCACTAGCACCGTTCATTCGGGAAAATCAACGATTCAAGTGTTGTAAACGCGAAGTCGACATTGAAGCTTGGGCGCTCGAGTGTTGCGGCTTATTTGGCTCTCCGCGTGATCGTGTCTCTCTTTTCATCTTTCTATCTAGCTCTTTTTTTCAATCTTTCTGGATGCAAGACTGGGGCTTAAGTTCAGATAGTCAGCGCTGAACCAAGAATATGCGCTTGCCGTCCGCATTTTTTACCTCTCAAATCTGCGCGATACACACAAAGACGTCAAATTCGCGACTCGGACTCATGACAGAATTGCTTGTACCTTCTTCTGGAGGCCATCTGTGACTGCAGTGCAATCTGCCTCCCAGCGCCCCCAACCTATCGAAAGTGCCCACTTCGACGATGAGCGCGGAAAAACGCTACCGTATCCTTTCCACCTCTTACAGCACGCATGAATGACCCCATCCGCCGTCCGTCTCGTTTACGCAGGAACAAGACTCCGTACTTCCAGGCGGAGATCGCCGCGCGGAATCTCCTCAGGCTCGTCGCCGCTGGGGGCGAGGGTACAGACAAGAGGGTAGAGCTGGAGCTGGAGCGGTACACGCCGGGGCCGCCGGCGATTAAGGTTTCGCTTGGGCTGGTGGGTGTCTTTTTCTTTGCCTTCTTTCCCTCTCTCCTCGTCCTCCTTGTCTTTCCTCCATACCTTCCCTCTGTCCCACCCTCCCTTCTCCTCCAGCTCCAGCTCCCACTCCTCCCTCCCTTCCGCCCCCCTTCCCTCCCTCTCCCCAACGCTAACCCCGCCCCAGAAGGTCTACTAATATCGCAAGATAGTCTAATGCGCCGAAGGCACGAGCTCAGGTGTCAGCGGCTGCGGGCGATCCGGGATATGAGGGTGCAGTGAGCGTACGTTGACGCTAGACGACCCGCCGCCGTCTTAGACACGACAAGATGGCGATGCGCTTCTTCCGAGCAATCAGTCTGGTATCCAGAAATTCCTGCAGGGTGCAAAACGCCGAGGGTCGTTCCTGCGAATCTATGGGGGGCCGCACTATATCAAGGCGCAATGAGCATCCAAGTTCAATCGTTCCACTCAGACAAGATGGCTGCCCTTATCCCTGTCATGTGTTGAAAAGCAAGTACCATTATGGTCTCGATCCCTTTGGCAGCACGACAGGCATCTCCTACCGCAAGGAGTGTGACGCCGTCTCTTGCTGCAAAAACGGCCGATGTGCCCTCACGAGGAGCGGAAGTCCCTGTGACACGCCGCGCCCCCCGCCTCCTCACGGTGGTGGGCCGGCAGTGCCTCCGCTCAGTGAGTGCATCGCAGGCGACAGGGTTAGGCTCTTGAGAGCCTACCGCGAGATGTATGGCTCGACAAGCCGAAGACGCGGACTCTAGTTCTATAGCCATGATGACGTGGGGCTGCTGGGCGACCCGCTGAGACAAGACAGCGCTGCCCTTCTCCCTGTGAAGCGTTGTGAAAGCGGGGTCGTCTCTGGCCGCAGAAGGGCCGACGCATGCTCCCCACGACAGGCACAAGTCTACCTCCCTGCTACACACAGGCGTCGGCCGTCCGTCTTCGCGATGATGGACGTCTCGACCGCCAGTCCCTGGCCTTGGATGAGCGGCTCGACGTCCTCCCGGCATTGGCGGTGGGGTCGTCCCTGTTCCTCGCGCAGGCCGTCCGCGTCGACCCGCCATGCACACTTCACCGCCCTCGCGGATCCTTACTAGAGCGCCTCTCGAAGCCCGTCATCGAGGACATCTGGAGATAGATCGTGGTCGCTATCGACCGCGCCGTCGCGGATGGGAAGCCTTGCAAAGACCAATTGTTACAGCGATTCCTCGACAAATCCGTACCATTCGACTCCGATAAGTATCCTATATACTCTAAGCTAACTAGTCCCAATCCATGTATCCGGATTAACTTAGAAATAAACACCAAGCCCTTCTTTCTTTCTACCCATCTCCTTGCCCGCCATCTTTAAACCCACCCAAAATCTAATCTAATGGATCTCCTACCAAACGACCTTGCCATCACCGATACATCCCCCCCTCCCCCGCCCCCTCCTGCGCATCCGCCTCCCCCTCCGTGACGGGGCACCCAAAGTACGGCCAAATCGCCGCGGCGTTGAGGTCGTCGCGCGCCTCCTTGCCGATGCCGACGACGCCGTTTACTTGGTAGACGTTCTTTTTCTGGGGCGGGCGGAGGTTAGCGTTAGGAAGCGGAAGAGAGGGAGGGGAAGTAGGGAAGGGAGGGAAGGGAGGAGGAGCGGGAGTAGGAAGAGGCTAAGGAGGGAGGGAAGGTAGGGGCAAAGGACAAGGAAGACGAGACGAGACGCACCAGCCCAAGCGAAACCTTAATCGCCGGCGGTCCCGGCGTGTACCGCTCCAGCTCCACCCTCTCGTCTGCGCTCTCGCCCTCAGCCGCGACGAGCCTGAGGAGATTCCTTGCGGCGACCTCCGCCTGGAAGTACGCGTTGTGCCCCGCGGGGATGGCGCCGAAGGCGTCCGCGGCGTCACCGATGACGAAGACGTGCGGGTACGGGGAGGTCGCTTCCGTGTCGGGCTCTGCGTCCGCCGCCGAGTCCGAAGTGTCTGGGGAGGACGGGGAGGAAGGGGACAAGGGGGAGGAGGGTGGGGAAGACGAGGCGTCGTCGTCGAGCAACGCGATCTGCGCCAGTGCCGCTGCGAGCTCGTCTTCCGGGGCGGGGGAATGCTCGAGGACATCCACGTCCACGTCGGGTGCGGGTGCGGGTACCAGCTCAGGCAGCGGCGGAGACGGAGACGGCGGGATTGGCGCAAGCTGCATCGTGCGCAGCACATGCACGAGCGCGCTCCCCGGGTCGACCGTCCGCGCGTCGAGCGCCGCGAGGAGCTCGGTGTTAGGGCGTTGGCCGGTGCAGAGGAGCTGTGTGCGTGCGCCGGGGTCAGCGATGATGATTCGAGGAGAACGGAAAAGAATGAGAACGAGACGTACGACCAAATCGGCCTGGATGACGCGCCCCGTTGTCGTGCACACCGTGTTCCGCCCTGGTGAGGAGGACGAGACGAGGTCGAGCCGCTCGCCGAGGATGACGTCGACGTTGGCGGATTCGAGGGCTTGTAGGACTGCGACAAGGACAAGATCGATTAGGATCGGAGCTGAGGGCTGGATGTAGGGAAAGGGGACCACGGAAACGACGTACTCTCGGTATGCATCGCGCTGTCGAACCGCGGGAGGAGGCGCGCGCGCGAGTGGAGGAGCGTCACGCGCTTGCCGGGGTGCACCGCCGCGATATCCGTCGCGAATTCTGTTCTTTCCGTCAGCACTCCCGTTGGTAACAATAACGAAAATCGGGGAGCGACGTACGGATACCAAGCGCCCCGCCGCCGACGACGAGGACGGACCCCGCCTCCTCGATGGTGCGCTGCTTCCCTCGTAGCCACGCGATGCCCTCCGCCTTTGTGCCGCCGTACGCGTGCACACCATGGCCAGCGGGCTTGCCGTCCGGGGCGGCGTGCCAGAGGTTCAGCGGGCTGGGGAGGTGCGAGCCCAGCGCGTAGACCGCGTAGTCGAAGTGCAGTGTCTCCTCCGTTGTTTGGCCATAGCGCGAGAGCGTCACGCAGTTGGCGGAGAGCGAGTGGATGTGCGCCTGGATGAATGTATATTTTCCCGAGTCGTGTTTTGCGGAGTCGGAGTCGGGAAGATTAAATACGTTGTCGTATGGAACGACTGGTGCGGATTTTTAAGATCGGAGTGCAGCGGAATCACGGATAGGCAGCCTTACATGCTTTGTGCTCATGGCCAGCGAGGACAGCGAGCCGTGGTAGAATATAGACGTCTGCGCTCGAAATAAGTGTTAAGAAGCTATCCGATAACGGCTTGGTACTCACGGTTAACGTGTCTGACAGGATGCCGTTGAATATGCTAAATATTCAAGGATGAAGATTGGGGAAGCACATACGAGTTACGGTCGATCAGGACGATCCGCCAGCCATCAGGGAGCCCAGCAGCGATTAATTGTGCTGCGCGAGCGCCTGGACATACAAGATCTCTTCAGCTACAGAAATTCTTTTTTTTTTCAGAAATAGATACAGACCGCCGTAGGCGCCACCGAGAACGACCACAGTTTTCAGGGACGTGGCGCAGCCATTGGAAGCCATGGACGAGTGCCTCAGATGGCGTTGGGGAGGAAGAAAGAGAGAATGGAGGACCAGTGGATAATCTGATTAAGGTGGCGGACCGGGTGGTGGAGCGTGAGAGCTGTGGGAATCGGCCATGTTATTCCGAGAGCCGGAATGGCCCGATCCCCAAACTTTCTCGCGATTGAGGTCTGGTGTGGTCTGGATTACTTTCCGGAGTCCGACAGGCAAGCATTTCAAAAATGATACATTGGCAGCGTGGACTAATAAATCATAAGGTTGAACTTTGCCCGAGAGCCGACCGCGGCGTGGGCCGATCTCCAACTTTCTCTCTGACCTTCGTGCGAGTGAACCTGGTTGGTCTTTCTCGGGGTCCAATGGGCCAGGCGACAATTGACGTGTTTCCGAGAGCTTCAGGATAAGAAATTCATTATTCGGCGAAAAAAATGACCTACAGCTGGGTCAACTTCCAATTACAATACCCAGGACTCCAGGTCGTCTTCAACCGAGCCTCCATTGGACCACAATTTGAACACGCGCGCGTCGCGGTAATGCTGTCAGGGTCGGGTCGGGCTCGAAAGCCCGGGCTTGGGTCGGGTCGGACAGGCTTTGGGCTCAAAAATATTCTGGGCCCGACCCGGACCTGGGCTCGAGCCCGAGCCTCAGGTCACTTTTTACCCAGCTGTAAGTTATAGTCAGATATATCTTGGGTTCAAAATCTATCGTTTAGGATATTCCCTACCTCGGAAGTCATGTTTCGAAATAGTCAACGGCCCCGTATACGGCGGGGTTGAAGTTCCATCAGCCCAGCGGCAACTGTATGCGTACCCACCTGACCGCAACTCGGTAGGTTCAGAGGTATGATGAGAGAAATAAAAAACAAAACAGGTACACTTTTTGCTCACCAAACTTCGGGTGGATATGGTATAGCTTACGGCTCGGGCCCAAGCCCGGGTCGCGGGTCGTTCAAAATTCTGGGTCGGGCTCAACGACCCGGGCCTGAGGGCTTGAGTCCTGACCCGCGACGACACTGCATGCATGTTTGTATTGACGGGGTCACGACGCGACGCGTCAACATCAACCATGTGCGCGCGACCAACTTGCGACTGAAAGCCTAAACATGATCGTGCCTCGAGCCACTGACCGAGCTCGCCACCAAAACCAAAACCACTGATCAACCCCGGGTTTCAACGAACCGACCCCAAACCCAACCACTCACCGCTCCCATTTTTTTACCCGGTCCAACCATAACCGTGCCTCAAATACCTGATTCAACCACTAACTGAGCCCGACTTTTGATTCTATCTCGAAGATCGTCAGCGAGATTTGACTGAGGTTGCAGAATGTGTCAAGGGTCTGAGAATGGTCTGAGGATGGGGAAGGGGACGGGAGAGGCGAAGGATTAGAGCAGGTTTCTTTAGGTAGTGTTGAACGGCTGAAGGACTTCAGCTAACTTGAGGAGCGTTTGCATCCGCTTATGCCTCCCGTCTTGATCAACGCCTTCGTCGTCTAGCCAGCAGAATTTGAGCATTTTGAGGAATCTTCCGACTATTTTGAGGTCTTGAAGTGTATTGAAGGGCCTCACGTCCCGATCTTGAGAAATATTGCACCATGCCGGTTTTGAGCCACACTGATTTGAGGTTTGACGAATCGCCAAGAGCAGTCCCGGATGTACACCTGCGTGGTCTTGCGGAGGAGCTTTTTTGAGGAAGGAACCCACCTCTAAGCACGGGGGGACAGTAGGATGATGGTGGGGGAAAAGAGGCCAAGGTAATTAGACGGACGACTCCCTTTTGAGTGGGCCTTGAGCGGGTGAAAATAGGCCGCGTGAGTGGAGCGGCACGCAAGAAGCCGGCTGGGCCAGAGCTAAATCTTGATTGGGGTGCTAGTCTAGAAATAAGCATGGGAAACGGGCCAACCGAATTGGTTTGGTTCAGAGAGAAGGCCGAAGCCGAGATGGCGTTTGAGAAACAAACTGCAAATCGAGGTGATGGTAAACATACACATACTGATACGAGGCATCTGCTTAATATACGAGGTATGTTAAATTCAGGAAAACTTCGGTCAAAATTTCCTCACCCGAATAATTTACCTCCGAGATTATGCGATATTCAATGACATTATCCAAAAAATTTCCCCGATGTGATAATTTTCGGAAAATTCTGCCAAATTAACAAAGGAGGTTTTTTCTGATGAGGAAGATATTGAAGAGTGAGCTGAGGAAATATGCAAGACGGGAGTGAGAAAAGAGAGTCCGGAACAAGGTAGCAAAGTTGTAAGATGTACAAAAGTATTTATTTACATAATCACCTGAGTTATATTCAGTTCATGGCACCCAAACATTGGTCCAGCCACATCTCCTGAGATTCTTGTTGTTCCCAATAATGTCAAACTTACCGCCGCCATAATTGCTCACGCTCACACCATAAAACACGATCTCTCGGATTGCCGTCATGTCCAGGAAGCGATGGTCTCCATTGTGCAGTGTCAGCGACTGAAGGACGGCATGCCCATCATGTCCACATCTATCAGCAAGCGCCCTGTCGAGGGAATGACGACCGGCCGTCTCGTCCGTCGGGTCCTCGATGTAGAGTATTCGCAACAATGGAAGGACCCCGATGCGCAGGGGCTGTCGCCACGCGGGATATTTTATTGGAGGACTCGTATGCGATGGCAAGACCGAGGCACGTGACGGATGGAGTGAGCGCAAGAATACCTCTGAGATGCGTTAAGCTCCGGAGGCCCAATAGAAAAGTCCGAAGCGGGCAATCCGACCGAGAGAAAAATCTCTGCATCCGCTGAAAGTCAACGGAGCTCCCAAAAAGTATGAGATGGAGGCTCGTTAAACTTGGGAGCGTTAAATGGTCGAAGATGTCTGAGAGACTCGGGTCGTCGATGGTTAAATCCTGCAGGAATGCCAGGGTGATATTGTTGTACGCAATCGCCTGTGGAATGTAAGGAACACTGTCTGGACAGGTTCTGAGTGTCAGGATGGTCAAGCTATTACAGCTTTGCAGAAGGGATAGCCCCTCTTCCGAGCTTCTCGTTTCTGCTACGAGGCTGTTTAGCCGATTCCACGGAACCGCGAGCATGCGATGAGGAAGGGGAAAATACTGAGAGAAAGGAAGTGAAGCAAGGTCGACGTCGCGCAGCCTTGGGGCGTGCATAACAATATTTTCCAAGACGCGGAGCTCCGAAGGGCTCAACATCGCCTTTGTTGCTCGCCTCGGGACTTGGAACCGGATGGAGGTGAGAACTGGGAAGGTGGCGTCCGTGAGGCTACGCAAGGATGAATATGCAGCGGCCGGTACTGCGATTGCGATCTCCTCCCACTGCTGTTGAAATTTCAGCGCAGTCTCGAGAAGCAATTTGCCCAATTCGATGCTCTGCGACATCAGCGTGAGTTTGAGCGGAAAGATTCCTGCCCTCGATGACCAGAGCTTCAACAACTCCAACGACGCAGACTGCTCGTGAAGTCCATCCATCAAATGGATATTCGTCCACAACTCCGGTGTTCCCAGAGCTATCGCACGCCAATGTCGGCAAATCTGTGCAATAAGGAGCGGCGCAAGCTGAGGGGCAGGCGGTGTGCCATCAGGAGGAAGACAGTGCACGAAGATTGTGGAGATGATTTCCGGAGGGAGAGATGAAATTGGGTGTGGCTTGCGTTTCCAAAGGACTCTGAGGATTTTGCGGAGGCGCATGAAGGAATGCGGGGTAGGTACTTCACGGTGGGGAAGAGAGGGTTTTAAGCATGAGCACGAGGCTGTACTGCTGACAGCTCGGGAGAAGGCGTAAACAATGTTTTGATATATCATTTGACAATGATATACCTGTATAGCCCAGACAACATAACTCACACCAAAAATAGCAATATTTCATTAGGGTTGAAAACTCTACCTGATAGCCCCAGAAGCATATGTAATTTCAGTTAGGGCTGAAATGTCCAATTTCAGTGTAATCTAAAACTGGAACAGAAATGTGCTAAATCAGGGTGCATTTCAGATGCTCTGAAAGCAGAACAATCAGAATAATACAAAGGTGAGCAGATAATGATGCTTTTAGCATGCCTTTCAGATAAGCTGATTTCTGCAAGGGATTTTTGCTACTGGTTCCATTGTTTCGGTTACCAATAGCAAAGGGATTTTTGCTACTGGTTCCGTTGTTTCGGTTACCAATAGCAAAAATCCCTCACAGATATCAGCTCAACTGAAAGGCATGCTGAAAGCACCATTATGTGCTGACATTTGTACTATTCTGATTGATCTGCTTTCAGAGCATCTGAAATGTACCCTGATTTAGCATATTTCTGTTCCAGTTTTAGATTTCACTGAAATTGGACATTTCAGCCCTAACTGAAATTACATATGATTCTTGTACTATCAGGTAGAGTTTTCAACCATAATCAAATATTGCTATTTTTAGTGTGACTAAGCTGAATTCGTGCAAAACCTCAAGGGCGCTTTGATATTGGACTAATGATTTTTTACTAGTGAGAATGGAGCGGAGTTTATTTCCGAAATTCCGCTACCATTCCAACAATAAGTATTCATTGAAATTTTATTCTTTGCCGTAAATTATACTATTCTCACAATGAGTAATACATAAAATCTCATCATCTTTTATCTCGATTTTTGCTCATCTGTTCGCTCACCCACACCGGAAAAGGAAATATTTCATTATGGTCAAAAAGTGTACCTGAAAATAGCAGAATTATATTGTATTTCAGTGGGGACTGAAAAGACTAATATGAGCCTAATCTGAAAGTGGTACTGAAAGTTGTGCTTTCAAACCCCCACCACACAGCTTCCTAAGTGGGCTGCAACAGCAATATGTCAGGACTCAGTGATTATCGACTATCAATTGCCGCCTGTCAGACCGCTGTGCGTTGTACCACAGCCTCTTCTATGATATTTCAGGGTCTGAACACAGGTTGGCGTGGGAGAATCAATAAACAATGAATATAATGAATAGCGGGAGACGTAGCCAGGCTCAATGTTACAAAAGTTCCGGTGTTTTCCCGAACGTGAACTTGAAGCTGAATCTTATTGTTCTCTACATCATCTTCCACGGCCCATTCATTGGATTCCTGTGCGAGTTCTGTGTCGCTCCACCTCATGTTCAAGTAGCTCTGCATCAGCGTCTACGCTGTGTGCATCCCAACTCATCCTCTGCACCCACTTCACGTGCACGTCAAATCCACCTCTCTGCAACACGCCGCCAATCTTTGACCTCATCCCGGCTCCCGCCAATTGTCATCCATGTCAATACTTCTATAGCAGGCACCACAAAATGCGCAGAATTTGGCTCTTGAGAGTAAGATCTACCGCGATATAGCTCACATACGCGAGCTCAGATGACCATGAGAAGCGGCAGGATGTGCGATGATCTGAGATATGTCTTTCTCTCACGGTGCTATGAGCGTTGAGACTAGCTCAATGACACCCGTGGCCATGCGCTTCTTCCTAGTGTGCAAATCACACTTCACCACCATCACAGACCCTCGATCGACTGCCTTTCGCCCGCCCACACGAAGCCTATCATCAAGGATCTGTCAGGACAGCTTGCTGTCGCTGTCAACTCTCTCTTGGGTGCGCTGGTATGGTCATTGGCACAGAGCGACCAAATAGCTGGTTAAACAAAACAAATTCTCCCATCCCTTTCCATGTGGTTAAAACAGATGAACAAACAGGCTCGGTCAGTGGTTGAAAGTCGGGCTCCATCTGTAGTTAGAAAGGCTCTGTCAACGGCTGGGTCTGTGGTCTGTCTGGAGTTGAAACTCGAGCTTGGTCAGTGGTTTGGATGCCAGCTCAGTCAGTGGCTGGCTTGGGGCACAATCCTATTTTTCAACTTTCCCAGCTCCATGCGATTGAGTCTTGCAACCTACTTGAGCAATTTCCATCCAGCGCTCGGAATCGGATGGCATAATCTTTACCCAAGAGCCGGCCACAGTGGCAGTGGGCTGTTCTCACCTTTGTGCGAGTGAACCTGCTTCTTTCTCGGGGTCCGATAAGCCAGGCGACAATTGGAGTATTTTCTGAGAGCTTTGGGGTAAGAACTTCATTATCCCACCAGAAAAATGACCTACAGCTGATGCTTGAAAACAATGAACCAAGGTTGAACGTCACCACAAATGTACATACCTGCGCAAGAACAACTTTTGCCCAAAAAAATGTGAATTAATGGGTGATGACACCGCAGGTTCCAACCTCCAATTACAATACCAACAACTCGGAGGCTCTTGGTCATCTTCAACCGGACCTCCATTGGACCAAAATTTGAACAGGTGCATCACGGTAGTGTTGTCTGGGTTGGGTTGGGTTGAAAGCCTGGGCTTGGGTCAGGTCACATGGATTACTTTCCAGAGTCCAACAAGCAAGCACTTCCTACTTGTTCAACCAAAAGATGATACACTAGCAGCATGAACTTTTACATCATGGCTGAAGCCAAGCTTAAGGCTGAACTTTGCTTGTGAAAAACATGAAAAGAACAGGGACCAGCATTATTGCTTGCAAGGTTTAGCTGAGATAGTTGGGATAGGTTTGGTTCTAGGTAATAATAGATGGCCTGTTAGCGGTATATCTTATCTTCATACTTATGTTCATTACATACCTCCGTTTCATCCCGTTATTCTGAACTACTCCGATCCTTTATAGTTTATGACACTTGCTTACTAGCCTCAGTTATTCTTGATAACTGAGGCATATGTCAATTCCTTTACAATATTTTATTCCTGTTCTAATTACCTTCTAGACTACGCTAACAGGTTATTGGCTCTCGTACCGGAATATGGCATCAGATCTTACCTTGACTACGGCAACTGGCAAAGTCGTGAATACGATCCCGAGACTGCTCGAGGGTGGTACAAACTGGGTTGCGTACAAGGAGCACATGGGCACATATCTGATGGGCCAGCCAGGCTTCCGGAAACATCTCATGGGTCGGGCAAAGGAGCCTGAAGCCCCCAAGAAACTTGGAGACAGCGCAACGAAAGCCAAGAAAGAAGCATATGAGACGGAACTCGATGCTTACGAGGACAGGATGGACGAATGGCTCCAGAAGGAGGCTGCCATCATCAATGCCCTCATCTCGTCGTGGCCTGAGGAGGTCCACCAATGCCTGATAGGTGTCAGGCCAGTTTCCGTACTGTGGGACACCCTGTGCGAACATTTCGACAATCAGGACGTACTCGTGAAAACGGATCTTCTGATGGAACTCACTGATACCCGCTGTACGAGCGACGACCCCGAGAACGTGCTGAAAACCATCAACTGCCTCGTCAAGAAGCGAAACAAATATATTCAGGCCGGCGGGACACTCACCACCGATATCTATGCTGCCATCCTTACCAAAGCCATGCTGAAGAAGCAACGGCCCGTCGTCCAGACCACGATCACCACTGCAATGGCTGCCGGCAAGGAGCTAGACTTCGTGCTAGTCCACTGGACATTGGAACAGTCGATCTGTTTCGATTTGACCAAGGAGCGCCGTGAACGCGAGGAGGCGACGGCGATGGAAGCTAAGTTCGTATGTCATCAGCAGGCAAAGGGGAAGAAATTTTGCACGAACTGCAAGATGGACGGCCACACCGTGGATAGGTGCTGGAGTCCTGGAGGCGGCGTGGAAGGGCAAGGCCCAAGTACGAGCTCGAAGGGAAAGAAGAAGGGCAAAGGTGGTCGGAAAGGGAAGGCAGCCACGGCGCAGGATGATACAAAGCCTGCGCAGCAACAGAATCACGCCGCTGAGGACCACGCGTATATGACTGCAGCGTCCCCCCAGCTTTGCACACTGTGCGACCGGAAGCCAGACGACTCGTCTCCTCGACACCGGTGTGTCCCAACATTATGATGGGAACCTCGCCAACTTTGTCGACATTGCGCCGTGTGTGCCATACGAGATCCAGACGGTGTCCGGGACCGAGTTCGCGACGAAGAAGGGCACTGTAAAAGTTGAGTGCCATCAGGACGGTATTGTGAAGGCATTCAGCCTGTCACATACCTATTACCTGCCGTCGTGCTCTACGCCCCTCATCTCCCTCACACACCTACGCCGCCATGGTCTCGTGTTCAGCAACGCCAAGAACGGCTATGCCATGCTTACCAATACCAAGATGGGGAAGACGATCCTCCGTGTCCTCGAGCGCGATGGTGTATATCCACTGACAACATGGAAACCTGAGTCGGGTACTGCCGCTGGTGCCGCCCATGCCGCATGCAGGTCACTGACGCGCACCGAGGCCCACGAGAGGCTCGGTCACCTGGTGCACAGCACGATCGAGGTATTAGCGTGGGATGGAGCCGTGCTGAACTTCAAGATCAACCTCTCTATGCCTGTAGTGGAGTGTAAGGCATGTATTCAGGCCAAAATGAAGAACTCACCTATCGCCAAGAAGCACAAGGACCCGAGGTCCGAGGCGCCAGGCGAAATTCGTGTCGGGAGATCTGTGGGGACTGGCTGAAGTGACCACGAGGGGAGGATACAGGTACTACAGCACCTTTCTAGACGACCGCACCGATATCGTGGGCGTCTACCTCTAAAAGACGAAGGAGGAGAAGGAAACCCTCACCCATTATCAAGCATTCGAAGCCAAGATGAAGACGCAGCATGGCATCGACATCAAATGCTTTGGTACCAACCGCAGGCGCGAGTACACAGGGGGCTTGTTCAACAAGCACCTGGCAGCAAAGGGGACCAAGCGTGAGCTCACCCCACACGACACCCCACAGAAGAACGGCACCGCCGAGCGCCTGAACGGCACGCTCAGGGGCCACATGTGGGCGATGCTGATCGCCAGCAGCCTCCCAAAGCAGTTCTGGGGGCTCGCTGTCGTGTATGCCATCTGGCTACGCAACCGCACACCCACGAAGAAGACCGCGCCCATATCACCGTACGAGTGCCTGACAGGCAATAAACCTGACCTGCGGCGTGCACAGCCATTCAGGAGCAAGGTGTGGGTGCGGGTGCTCCACGGGTCGAAGCTGGACCCATGTGGTGTGGAGGCGATCTGGGTAGGGCCGAGCGCCGAGACTCCCGATAGCCACAAGGTGTACTGGCCAAAGAAACGTACCATTACCGTTGAGCGGAATGTCCGCTTCGAGGACAGCATGGAGTTCAGGGGAGAGACGCCTGGGGAGGTCCCTGTGGAAGCCCCAGGTGCTGGTCAGCAAAATCCCGCACAGAGTGGCGGGCAACGCACCTCGGAGTCCCCCAATGCATCCAGCACACCAAACCTACCTCCCAACACAACTCCCAACGCCCAAACGACATCGCTGAACTCACCTAAACCAATGGGGAACGAGTCCAGACCCGAGACGAACCCACCGACAGGCACCACGAGCTTCACGGCCAAGGACGTCGGCCCAGATGACGTGGATGCCGCCGTCTCGCAGGGACGACATTAGCAAGATGGGGGAGGGTCTTGGCCGTCATATGCGCAAGCTGTCTGCCTACGTTCGTCGTCTCCAGGCGGGGGAAGGCGTTACGAGTGGATTGGGCGGCCGGTATCGTAAATTCGAGCAGGGTTTGCAGGTGCCGACTACTGGTGAATCCAAGCTGAGTGGTTGAGCGAGTTGGGTGTACGCAGCGTCTGCGGTAATACCGCGAACGGTGCGCCAGGCGGAGAGGAGTGAGGTGTGGGGAGAGTGGAAGGTAGCCATGGAGACCGAGATCACCACGCTCAATGCACATGGGACATACGAGATCACCCCACGCACGGACACGGAATCTCCCGTCCTCCTGCTGAAATGGGTATTCATGAATAAGACGGACTCCGTGGGGGATCTTATGGGACAGAAGGCACGCGTCATGGCCCGGGGTGATCTTCAAGATTTCTTTGGGGGGTATGGGGAAACTTTTGCCCCCATGCTCAAGCCAACATCCCGCAATATTTTAATTGCAATGGCAGCACACCACAGATGGGACATCCGTCAGTGCGACTTCCGCGGCACGTACCTCAATGGCATCCTTCCAAATCCTATTTACGTCGAACAGCCCGAAGGTTTTGATACGCCAGACACACCGCGCCATTCCCATATTTGGAAATTGAAGAGAGCTCTTTACAGCTTGAAGGACACGGGCCGTATCTGGTACAACACCCTCTCCACCTACCTCTACTAACTCGGCTTCACCCGCAGTGAGGCCGACCATGCAGTTTTCTACCGTATTTCTGGAGCCAAGCGCACTTACCTCGGTATCCATGTTGATGATCCAATTTCTACCAGCAACAGCTTGGATGCACTAATCAAGCTCGAGCAGGATCTTAACGCAAAATTCCCAATAAAATTATCGGCGATGCGAACCATTACCTGGGTATTTCTATCCACCAGGATCACGCTGCCGGTACAATTTCCCTTGGGCAGACAACATATATTGATGATGTTGTTGCTCTTTCTGGACAGGAAAACGCGAAGCCTGCATCTTCTCCTCTTGCTCCTGGTGCTCGCCTTGGTCGCGAGTTTTGCCTGAAGACAGAGGAGATCACAGACATGCGAAATGTCCTGTACTGTTCTGTTGTTGGCTCTCTCCTCTGGATTGCCAATAATACTCGGCTGGACATTGCGTATGCAATGAGCTTGCTCTCGCAGTTCTTGTCCAACCCTGGGCATGCCCACTGGGAGGCAGCTAAGCGCGTCGTATGCTACCTTAAGGGAACACACGACATGCGGCTAACTTTTGGTGGGACAAATGTGAGCCTTGTTGGGTTCTCGGACTCCAGTTGGGGTACTGAGGCACTTAACTGGCGCTCAATGTCAGGCTATACGTTCACCCTCTTTGGGGGAGCGATCTGCTGGAGCGCGAAGAAGACTTCTGTCTCGCTTTCCACCACTGAAGCAGAATATATAGCTTTGGCACATGCAACAAAGGAGGCGATGTGGATCCGCTCCTTCATGGGGGAGTTATTCAACACCACACCAGAGCCCATCACACTCCGTGTCGATAACCAGTCTGCAATCGCAATGCATTGCACTGCCATACCACTTTGTTCATTATGCCATTGCATGTCGCATCACATCACTCATCTGGATTGCTTCTGAGGCCAACATTGCCGACATCTTCACCAAGCCACTCAATGCAGTCAAGACTTTGCGGTTTGCACAAGGTCTCGGCCTAACGGTCTGAGGGGGAGTGTTAGCGGTATATCTTATCTTCATACTTACGTTCATCACATACCTCCGTTTCATCCCGTTATTCCGAACTACTCCAATCCTTTATAGTTTATGACACTCACTTACTAGCCTCAGTTATTCTTGATAACTGAGGCGTACGTCAATTCCTTTACAATATTTTATTCCCGTTCTAATTACCTTCTAGACTACGCTAACAGGTAGTAAATAATATAATCGAGTTATTCTTGATAACTGAGGCACTACGCTAACATGGCCTATCTCACTTATCTGACCCCCACCCTAGTTAAAAGAAAACATAGTGAATACTTATGGTATTCTTAGCTGGGACAAAGGGTGCCGCAGCATGACACCCAGCAGTTAGCAAGGGTCACGTTGCCTAGCTTCCGGACAACGAACTTGGTTTTTTCTTTTTTTCAATGTACCGGGTGTCCAAAGAAGGAAACGCAAAAAGAAATTGGAAAAGGAAAGAAAAAGAGAGGAGTTGAGAGTGCTCGGTGGATGGCCGGTTGTGCGTGAATAGAGAGGTGACATAAGCCTAAGGAAAGTCTGCCGTGGATGTTTGGGCCCAATTCTGAGCTGCTGGAAGGTTTCCAAGTGGATGGTCGCGCAATTACTTTGCTTGTCGATTCGACCTGATTCCAGCCAATTGTGGGCCAACAGAGCTAAAGATGGAGGGAGAGGTATCTTTACTACTCTAGGAATGCAGAAACAAAGTTTTGTGGGCCAGAGTGGGGTAAATGAGCGGGATGACGTGGATGTAGTTGTCACTATTGCGGATGGTAGATCGGATAACAGTGGCGTGAGAAAATTATTTGCCATGCCGGGCCCGCGTTATCTGCCATTCGTTCGTAGTGAACCATACAGGGCATGTTAAAAAATTGGAACTGGCAGAGCTTCTCTATTTTCTTTTGTAAACCCTGGGAGCCATTTTCACAAATTCAGAGAGTGAAGATGTGAAGTTATAGCAAGCCGTGGCACTGGCAGATAACCACACAGCCACTGGCAGATAATACCGAGCTGATCTACTGGACTTTTCCCTTCAATTCAACAGTCACGCATCACGGACCCCTATGTCGATCACGAATTTTGGTCGTGGTCACGCGTCACTCAGGCCTCTGTTGAACCTCGAAGCTGTCACGCAGGCCTCAAACTACCTGAAAACTGCAAAAAAGACGAAATTTTTCGTGTGAATGTCGAAATTTTGGAGGGTGTCACGCGAAAATTCGGCCGCCGTCGAAATGTCAAATAGGTATTTTGGGTCACGCATCACGCCCCCTGTCGATTTGAACGAAAAAGTCCAGTAATCAACAACCACGAACTCAAGTTACTCAATAAAAGTTTCAGCGCTGTTCGACAATGACTAGTTGACATGAAGAAATATGTTATGTATGAGTACATGTGACGTATCGCGTACGAATTAATGAAAGTTATCATAGGGACATCCAGCATCTTCCGCCTCGCGGACAGACCAGACCTCCCCTGGCCTTGGATAATAATACAAGCAAGGGAAATATGAACAGAAACCGAGAAAAACAGTTTTTTGATCCCAACAAGGACCACAGTCGACAACTCGTCAGAAAAATGAAAAAGGCACAATTCAAGCATACGAGGGGGGTCTCATACACAAGAGCTGAACGCCATTACATCAAACCAACGGAATTGAAGCGTGGCCGGGAATCAAAATAAACCGACTAATAGCTTGAAACGATAATTGAGGGTATCCTACACAGCAAAGTCAATCGGCGAGGCAGCGACAATGGAGGGGGGAAATAATGCATACATGAGCAGTGATGAGAGTTTGATGAGCGGTAATGAGAGCTTGATGAGCAACAGTAGCGTCAGCTTTGATCGCCAGCAGTTGAGTCTCCACTCGAGTCAGACCCCCAATCTAATCGAGAGATCAGAAAAGAAGAGAGGACAAAAAGACAGACGCACCGTGAAACTTTGAAATGATTCGTCCAAGCGTCTATTGAACAACTCAAGGGTCGCCTCATCACGGTTGAGAGATAAGACCGATGACATCAATCGCCGTCGTTTTGTGAGAGGATTCATAGCATGCTGGATTTCACGCAGAAGGCTGAAGGAAGGATCTCAGTTCAGTGAAAATATCATATATGCATGAGACACAACGTAATCGTCAAAACGCTGTATGCTTATGAGCATAGAGGGGTGGATATTCGAGGGGTCTGGAACGGCATCCGTCAACGCTTCGAGGACTTCGAGGGCACGACGCGAGAGCGCTTGTGCCCTTTCTTTCGATGTTTTCACGCGCTGCAGAGGTTGCGCCTGATTAGCGATAATAACAACATGAAAAGGGATTTGTCGGTTCACCTCAGTTGTATCCCACAAGGCTAAGACACCACCAACAACGCTTTTCAAAGGGGGAAAGCGTCTGCTGAGTCCCTCAGAGCCGTCAGGGACGTCAAGGCGATGTCGCTGCAGGCATCGGAGCTACGATTGACACGGGATTTCCATTTATCGGGAGGGATTCTGATGGACCACTTCAGCTTGGCCATGCTCAGCTTGGCCATGCTGAAGGTGGTCTCTTCTATGTCGGGAGAAGAGACTGAAGAAACGAAGAGTAGCTGGCTGTTATTTATCTATTTTTCACCACACAGCTTCCTAAGTGGGCCGCAACAGCAATATGCCAGGACTCAGTGATTATCGACCATCGATTGCCGCCTGTCAGACTGCTGTGCGTCGTACCACAGCCTCTTTTATGATATTTCAGGGTCTGAACACAGGCTGGCGCGGGAGAATCAATAAACAATGAATATAATGAGTAGCGGGAGACATAGCCAGGCTCAATGTTACACTGAAAGTTCCGGTGTTTTCCCGAAGGCGAAGTTATTGTTCTCTACATCGTCTTCCACGGCCCATTCATCAGATTCCTGTGCGAGTTCTGTGGCGCTCCACCTCACGTCCAAGTAGCTCTGCATCGGTGTCTGTGCTGTGTGTTCTGCACCCGCTTCACGCGCATGTCAAGTCCACTGCTGTGCAACAACGCTGCCAATCTTTGACCTCCTCGCGGCTGCTCCTTGCCCTGATCGTCATCCGCGTCAATACTTCCATAGAAAAAAAGTTCTCCCATCCCTTGCCGCGTGGTTAAAATAGATGAAAAAAACAGGTTCGGTCAGTGGTTGAAAAGTCGGGCTCCATCAGTAGTGGAACGGCTTTGTCAATAGACGGCTAGGACCCGAATTAGCCCAAGTCGGAGACGAAGTTGGCCATCCAGTTGGCTTCAAGTCGGATGTCAAGTCGAGCTCTTGTGCACGGCTTGACCTCCAACTTGACCTCCAACTTCGCAAGTTGCAACCCAAGTTGGAGCTCAAGTTGGAGCTCAAGTTGGGCCTCAGATTTTGAAGTTGAAACCCCCTAATAAAAGTTGCGCAGATTGTGCATCCATGCGTCATTGTCCTTCAATCCGAGGTCTCCCCTTCCCAAGGAAGCATTGAATATGGCAAAAATAAACCACTCAAAAGTCGGGCTCGGTCAGTGATTGAGATAGATGAAGGCGGGCTCCTCCTGTGGTTGGAAGTTGGAGTTCGGTCAGTGGTTAGAATAGGCAAAAAACGGGGTCGGTCAGTGGTTGAAAAATCGGGCTCTGTCACTAGTTGGAACGGGCTTTGCCAATGGTTGGGTCCGTGGTCTGTCGCAGTTGAAACCCGGGCTCGGCCAGCGGTTTGGATGCCGGCTCGGCCAGTGGTTGGCTTGGGACACAATCCCATTTCGCGACTTTCCCAGCTTCGTGCGATTGAGCCTGGTGTGGTCTGGTAGGACATGTGAATTACTTTCCAGAATCCAACAAGCAAGCACTTTCCATTTGTTCAATCAAAAAATGATACGCTGGCAGCGTGGACTTTTCAAGTTATATCATGGCTGAAACCAAAATTGAACTTTGGTTGCGAAAAACGTGAAAAGAACCGGTACCAGCATGATTGCTTGCAAGGTGTAGCATCCGCAACCTTCTTGAGCAATTTCTATCCGGCGCTCGGAATCGGATGGCACGGTCCTTAACCGAGAGCCGACCGCGGCGGCAGTGGGCCGTTCTCACCTTCGTGCGAGTAAACCCGGTTCTTTCTCGGGGTCCGATACAATTGGAATATCTTGCGAGAGCTTCAGGGTAAGAACTTCATTATCCAGCCAGAAAAATGACCTAGTATAGCTGATGCTTGAAAACAATGATCCAAGATTGAACCTACGAGAGAACGATTTTTGCCTGAATTAATGGAGACACCGCGGGTTTCAACTTCCAACGGGACTCGTGGTCGTCTTCAACCGGACCTCCCTTGACAAGGTCACACGACGCGACGCGTCGACGTCATGTGCTCGTGACCAACTTGCAATTGAAATTCAACCGAAAAAAGTTGAACGCCTACTAGACAGGTTCCGTTTTACCTCGTATCACAGCGTCCCAGAGAAATACCGACCCATCGACTGCAAAGAAAGCAGCGCAGATTCCAATCACGCCACATGACGTCGGTCCCAGGAAACTCTGCACAGCCCCCACTTACATCTTGTCCTCGTCCCCCACCAGTCCCTGGCATGACCCTCCCCCCCTAACACACACGCTTTGCTCCGGGACACCAAACAACGCGTCCACGCATGGCCTCCGTGCACACCTTCCAGCCCCCGGGCCTCACCGTGACGCTCTCCCTGGGCCACAAGTACCGCGGCTGGTACCTCCTCTTCGCGCACGCCCACCCCTTCCTCACCACCCGCGAAGTCGCGCGCCTCGACGCGCCCGCGCCGCGCCGCGCCCGCAGTCGGAGCCGCCGCCGCACAGCGCACTCAGGCTGGTCCCCGCGCCCGCGCTTCTGGTTCGACCCCCACGCGCGCTCCGGGTGGGAAGCCGAGTCCGACTCCGAAAGCGAGACCCTCCTCGACCTGCTCCTCGCCCTAGACCTGCACCACCAGCCGCTCTTCGCCGTCGTCGACCACGATTTCCAGCAGTCCCGCGCGCCGATAAGCACGAGCAAGGTCGAGGTGCTCGTTCCCGAACACCAGCTCGCGCACTACTGCGAGGGCTGCGGGCGCTGGGAGCTCGCGGGCGACGACGCGCTCCGGTGGTACATGGTCCGCAACTCCGACGCGCTGCCGGGGTACCTCTGTCCCTCGGTGCGTTCTCTTTATCTTATCGCGTTACCACTCCTCCCCGACGCCGTGCACTTAGTGTCACACGAAAGACTGGCTCGGCGCGCGCCTCCTCCGGTCTCTCCACCGCATCCTCTCATACGCAATCTGCTGACGTTTGACACACACACAACACACTGGCACTTGGCGATAAATTCGCTCGTTGTCTAGATCTTTTTTAACTTGTTGTTACAGTTACTGTAGCATATGTACCCGTATTAGTAGTAGTGTCGCCGCTAACTTTGGCGCGCTCGAGAAAAGAAGCACGTAAATACGAACAAACGCCGGCGGTTGAACGGTCGAGGTTCCGCCCCTCCTGACCCTTCCTTCCTTTTCAACATTCCTCGGACCGAACACTCCCTTCCTGCCTTCCTTCCTTCCTTCCTTCGACAATCATGCAGATGCCGAAAATCGGAAAAACATATGGATACAGTCCGGAGTGTGCAAAAACGCATTACCGCTGCCCCTTGTATCTGCACAGGCTTATATGTGAGTGCGCAGTTTGGCAGAAAGCATGAATGAACATATTATAGTTCGTATGCGGTATGAGTAGGGCAAAAAAAAACGATGATTCACATAACATCTAGGTCCTTCAGGTGGTTTCGGATTATTTGTTCTTGAACTGGATGAAAACAAATTATCAGCGTCGGTTGGGGTCGGAGAATAGTATTGAGACAAACCTTCCCCTAGGATTACAGCCGTCGATTTAGTGTCCTGCATGCGCGATCCGGGAAACATTTAAACCCCGACTACGATGGCAGATAGCAGGTAACACTCACGATAGCCTCCGTCTCGTAAACTATAAAGGGTCGCGGCTCAGGCGAAAATTTCTTCTGTTGGCGCCACATCCCAAGTCGGTTCGGTGCTCGGCACAAAAAGAAAAGTGGACGGGCAACTTACATGGTACGCGGAGAACTTGTCCCGGAAGTCTACACGCCGAAAAAAACAAAAGGGTAAGATTTTCGTTGTTGCGCGTCGAAGGAAGGAAGGGTACGACGCACATTTCGTCACCGACGCGACATCATTCGTCCTATCGCCGAAGCTCGGGACGTACTTCTTCACCATCTTGCCCGCCGCGATGTGCGCTTGTAGGATGTCTTTCTGTCGGTACCAATCAATCGCAGTTCCATGGTATCAAGGATGGAAGGATGGATGCAAGACCCACTTTATTAAACAACAGAATGAACGCCGTCTTTGCTAGGAGCGGGTTCCCGACGATCTCGCGCCAGAGTTCGAGCGAGTCTTGCTATCAGCGAAAAAATTTGACGTTAGCGTTGAGTGGGTGGACAACAAAGGACAAGCAACTCACGACACGGTTGACCTTTGTGTTGTCCTCGTCGAGACTTGACCAGAATGCGAGTGGGGCGAGGAAGATAATTGCTTGTACTGAAGCAAAGGCGTTAGTAGGGAGTCATATCATAGATAGAGATTCGCACCATCGTCGAAATACGGTACCTATAAAAAACAATCGAACCAACCCATTATCAGCGACATCTCAACTCCACGCGAGACGACTGACCCATGTTGACCGCTGTCCGAGATCGAGGTCAGCACCCAGCCCAGACCAGCCCAGACCAAGCCAGCCCAACGCACCTGATTACTACTCCCACACACATCCGTGATATAAAACTCCGTCCCTGCTCTAAATCCTGGTTAATCAACCCGCCGACAGCCAAACGCTGAGTTTATTCTGCGCGTGAAGGGGAGAGGGACTGACCGCTTACCGGACTCTGTGACGAAGCGGTGCTCTTCGACGCCGAGAGTGCGGATTCGGGCGCGCATTATGTCGCCTGTGGGTGTTTAGCGGGGAGGGCAGAGATGAGACGAAAGAGGACGCACGATCTGATGGTACATAATCCAGGGCCGCGATTCGTGGGGTGTCGTCCAGAAAGCTGGTATATCACATCGAGTGGGCAAAGGGTTCGAAACGAAGACGCGTCACTCACAACCCCGAGTCCTCCTGCAAATGCACCCCATGCGCTTCCAGCACGGCCCGGACGACGCTGTCCTCCCACAGCGCCACGATCTCCTCCTTGCACGCCGCGAGCACCTGCGTCACCTGCGACGGGTCGTTGCTCGCGTTCGCGCCCGCGTCGTCGTCCGTCGGGGGAGTGCGCCTCGGGCGGCGTCGTCGACGGCGAGCGCCCGAACGACGCGAGCTTGTGCTTCCACCCGCCCCCGGGGCGCACCGTGACCGTGTACCCGCCCGTCGTGCTGTCCATCATCTGCCCGATGCTCGTCTCGAACGCGAGGAGCGGCGAGAGCGAGAGCGCGAGCCGCCGGTGGTCGCTCGTGAGCGGCGTGCTGGGCTTTGCGTCCGGGGAGGCGGAATCGGGCGTCGTTGGTGATTGGGCGTCGCCGACTGCTTCCCACTCCTCTTGTAGGACTGTTAGTATTTTCTTGATCGAGCTGTTGAAATCAATAAACGATTGTATTGGTCGAAGTATTCGACGGGGCGGCGCACCTTATGAGATTGAGTTGGATTACGGTTTTCCATACGAGACGCTCGCTTTCAAAGTATTTCGGCGTGAACGTCAGCCGGAAATCTGCGCCCACAACGTCAGCCAGACAATAAAAATATCTGATGAGTACCAGAACGGACTTCTTAACACCGAACTCTGCGAAAAGAAGTGGCCTCAGTAAAAGGGAAAAAAAGTATTATTATAACGCGCGTCTAACCTTCCCAGACTCCGATTGGCCTGCAATGGGAAGCGGTTAGCCTCGAGAAATGGGTCTTAGTCCATCGAACGGGAACTAACCTAAGAGCAGGATCTTGACCGCGCGCTTTTTCCTCTCCAGAAGCTTCTTGGACTCTGCCAATCCCGCATCGATAGTCCGGGACACCCGCGTCGCCTCCTTCGCGGCCTCCAGCCTCACGGCCTTCTCCTCCTCCGTCTCGTTCGGCGGCGGCTGGAGGTTGATGGCGAGGGGATCGAAGGAGCTGTTGCTTGTCCGCTGGGGCTTGCGGTCGGGCGCTGGCATTGTGCTGGGACTGGGGTAAAGGCCAAGCACATAAAGCAGCCGAATGGATCTATTGGTCACGCATCCCAAGATCGCATCACGCTGTGGCGCAGTGCGGCAGAAGCGGGTGATCGTCAAGGAACATCGTTCAACAAATGTGCAATCAACTGGCTCATCTCAGGGATGGGGACATGGATGCATCGCAAAAAGCTATGTATGATCCAGGGACTTGAGGTATGCATATATAGACATGAGGAGCGGTCAGTACCTAGTGTCTCTCTCTTTTTTTTTTTTTTTTTTTTCCCCGTGCCGGAAGTGTCCAGTCATTTGACAGCCTAAACGCTGTCCGGCTCTGTTGCGATTTACGGCTCAGCGCCAAGTCGGCGTTTCAACAAATCGTGCTTAACTGCCCTGGCCAATTGCGCTCGCTCTATTAGATACAATAATAATATCATTTTCTCTTTCCGCCAGACTTTGCAAAGGCAGCAAGGCTTCGCTGAGCTCGAAAAAAATTGAACTTTGAGGTTGCCCCAGTAGGGCTGCATATCCATGGTTACCTCCGACGACCCTGCATCCATGCCACGTGTCAAACGGCTAGATTAGATTAGATTACTGTCCGTAAATCTCGGGCCTCGGACCTCGGACCGATTGCGTCAAGTCAGGGCTGCGAAAGGCTACAAAACATTTTATTCTATACCAAGTAGGGTTCAGACTGACGAAAAAATGCTCGACCCCATAACCATAGCCGCTCTCCCCGCGCTTCTGACAACACAACCTGTTCGTGTGCACATCGAAGCGGCGCCCGGGCCTCAATCAAGTTGATCGACGACGACAATCACCTTAATTTTATTAGGCGCCCATACTTACCGCGGCCCACGGCGGCCTAAAGTACGCAAAAAACATACAAAAAGCAAAGTATTGGATGGTATAGACAACTATGGATACATACAACGAAGATACCGATTATATACTTCTTCTCAACAAAGAACCCATAACTAGAATATGCTGCGGGCCCCGCCGCCGCCCAAAGTTCGGTATATACAGAACGCGTCCCGCCTGGACAGGCATGTATGTATGCGAACAGCCTAACCTAAATCAAGATACTCTCGTGCAGATGCTTGCGGAATATTTCCTCGTGTACTGCGAGTCCGCATGAGCTCGCCAATCCAATAATATAAAGATATTCAAGAATACTCACCTGCGCCGATAATCTTCGCCGTTGAACGGGTATCCTGGGCAAGCGTATATATTAGAGATGAAACGAAAGGAAGAAAGGAGTACTCACCACAGCTGTAGTCTCGTAATAAAAAAAGCTGCGGGGCTTCGGCGAGGTCCTTTTCTATAACCCGATGTCGGAAAAAAATTCAAGGGTCTAGTGACTAACTTACGTGATATGCACGGAATTTGTCTTTGAAGTCTGAGGCACAATCAAAAGTTAGGACCCACAGAAGCCTGAATGAAGAAGAGAAGACTCACAGCCCGTCGCACCCGCATATGTATTCGGGCGGTCCTGGAAGCTCGGGACGTATTCCTTGATAATCAGGCCCGCACGCAGCTTTGCTTTTAAAATGTCCATCTGCAACATCCATCGGGATGAATTGAGCCAACATCGATGAAAAAATGAAGAGACGTGATGAGCCCGGCCAACATTGGCCGGGAGATGAGGACGGATGGAGATGATGATGAGCCCACACACGTACCTTATTGAAAAACAGAATAAGCTGGCAATTCTGCAGCAGCTCATTCGCGCAGATCTCCTTCCACAGGACGACGCTGTCCTCGAGCCGGTTCACGCGATTGTCCTCCTCGAGCACTTCGTAGAAGGAGAGGCGGGGTGAGGAAGACGATTGCTTGCACTGGGACGCGCAAGTTAGACTCCGAATTTTTGTAGGAATTCCAATTTAGGAAGGAAGGATATAGGGGAATGGGAATATAATAGGCGCGCGACTCACCCATGTCAAAGAACGGGATCCTGCGAGTAGGTGGCGTGAGATGGCAGCGGTGGAATTAGATTAATGAGATGCGTACCATGCCGCTCGCGATCCGCGCGAGCCTGGGACGTCGTATATCCAGAAATCCTTCACGCCACGGGTACCTAAGCATAATTTGAGCTTAACGTCATTAGGCATGGTTAAGCGAGCACGCACCGGGCGCCGACTCCTTTTCGAAGAAATGCTCTTCGACGCCCATTGTTTTTATTCGTGCGCGGAGGATATCAGCTATATGCATCAAATCAGAATCAGATGCCCGATACAGGCCGGTGTACATGGCCATGGCGACGGACGCACAGTCAGTCGGAACGAAGTCGGGCTCCGTGACGCGGGCCACGTCGTCCATGAAGCTGTCCCAACGATGAGCACCCCCAAAACATGAGCAGAAATGAAGGACGCACTATCCACCTCCATCCCTCAACGAAATATCCTTCTTTTCTAACAGCTCCCTTACGGCTGTGTCCGCCCACAGCGTCTCGATCTCGTCCCGCATCCCCAGCACCACCGCCGCCGCGTTCTTCGCCACCTCCGAGCTCGCGAGGATGGCCTTCCACTCCCCGCCCGGGCGCACAAACACCTCCCCTTTTACCATGACTTGGGAGGACGCGGAGATGAGGCCGTTGATGGCATCTTCCTCGCGCAGGACGGGTGCGAGGTCCGCGCAGCGCTGTCGGTGGAGGTCGGAGACGAGGCTGAATTCGGGGTTTTCGAGCTCGGACTCGATGGTTTCGCAAATCACTCGGACGGACCTACGAAAGCGAAGCTCGTTATTTTGTGGACTAGATATTATGAGCGAATACAGCATGACGAGCACACACCCGATGAGATTGAGCAGCACCACCATCTTCCATGCTGCCCGCTCGCTATCGAAATATTGTGGCGTAAATCGTAACCGGAAGTCTGTGTGCGCCACAGGGGTTAGCGTCCATACATGATCGATCGCCCAGCAGGCAGCGGAACCAAAAACACACTCTTTAACACCGTGCTCTATCCCCGAACTTTTGAGCAAGAAAGAACCCATGGGAATATTCAGAATATCACTGACTTTACCAGATTCCGACTGCCCTGGAGGCCGGACACCAGTAAGCGAAGCTCACTGCGACAAGACAACGACGCACCTAGCAGCAGTATCTTCACATCGCTCTTCTTCTTGTCCAACATCTTCTTTGACTGCAGCAGCGCCTCGTCTATCTGCCGTGACGTTTTCTCTGCGTTCTGGGCCGCGGCGATGCGCACTGCGCGCTGGTCGGGCGTCTCGCCCTCCGGCGGGGCCATGTGCACGGCAAAGGGGTCGTCGAGCGAGCTGCTCCGCACTCGCGATACGGCCGACGTCGCCATCGTAGCAGCGAAACGGAAGGATTCGTGAGAGTAAGTGGGCTGTGAAGGTGGGAGTGTGTAAGTGACGGACGGAGGTATTTATCTTATATCCCGGATCCGTCATCAATGGCATGATCCAGTGATGGCTGCCGCGGAGGTATGTTCAGAATTCGTGAAAGAAATCCTACAGGTCCTTTGAGCCCTTCGTCTATATCGTAATACCTCTGTAATACTTGGCGCATTCGGTGGAGGTAGGATTTTTCATTTCTAATTCAGGGTTGCGCGGGGGAGCAGCAGACAACATAACCATGACTCAATTCGGGTCGAACGAGGGTATATGTTTATGTCCAGTAATTTAACCGCAGAGCCGAAAAGGAGAATGCCGGTTATTGTCACCTCACACTTCAACGAATGTTTGACACAAATTATGCTCAATTTGTGCGACAGGTTGGCAGAAAGCGGTTATATAACATAGAGTATGTTACAGTCACGATAGACATCCACACGGGTCCCTGAGCTCGGAGAAATACACTAACCGTGAGACTTTGCATGTGCGGAGAAAACTCCAAGGGGTATGTTTAGAACGAATCTTTCCCGCCAACGCCTAGGCGGGCATAGTCGCCGAGACAAGTCAATTCTCTTCCGCTTCAAAATTGTTGAAGTTCTACTTGATAATCAAATAAGCAACTCGGATCTTCGAATTGTGAAAGAATTGACGTCGCCTTTCACCCGGTAATGCCGAGTTAATTAATCGTGAGCCCGGACATTTCGCAGTGGAGAATCCCAAAGGGTATGCTTTTGTTCGATTCTCGGGCTCCGGGGATTGGAGGGAATAATTCGTGAGCAAGCTCAAGCACAAGTAGCTGAGTAGCTGGAATATGTACCGTCGTATTCTAAATCGCGAGACTTCCGGTACTGGGGTGGAAGGCGCAAAGGGTGTACGGCGCGTTCAAAGTTCCGTTGAGGATCCGGGAAGAAACTTGAACCATCCGTGACCGAGAATAACCGTAGCTGGGGTTATGAGGAATAATTCTGGGAGTAGCACATGATCGGGAATTTACCGGTTGGGTTTGAGCTCCACTTCAGTGACTGTCAAAGCGGCGCGGATCAGCAATGTGATCGACCTCGGTTCAAAATAAATGGCGAGTTCAGCTTAAGAGAAGAGGTGGTACGGCTCCAATCGCGTGGGCAAAATCCCTCAACTTGCGACGATGAAAACTACCCGGGTCTGAATGATGGTCAGGGAAATCAAAGAAAAGAACCATGACAGAGAATAGCCGTCATATTCTAAATAACCGCCAGAGCCAAGTCAATGGATGGGATTTGCGGGAAGGAAGCCGGAGGGCTGGTGCAGGGCTGGACTTTTCCATCGCTTGGTCCCCTTGGGTAATCGGGTTTGGGCCCCATTTAATTCAAGCTCGCGGATCTGCGCACATATTGAACATCAATCATCTATGATACATCCCGTTCAAAACAACCTTTCGAGATGGGGAAGATACTATCCCGCGTGGGCGAAACCCTCCCAGCTATACGTTTTCGGATATATATATATATTTCTCGAGGTCGTGTGCGCTTGCTGGTTGGGCTAAAATTGAACCTCAGTTCAAAAATAACAATTTGCCAAACATACAGTCGGTTACAATTATCTTACATTCAGCCACAATGCCTGAAGCCACAATGAAGAAAGAAAGACAAAACCCAGGCTAGCGTTGTTGAGGTTACGCGTTCCCACTCTTTCATCTTTGCGGCCGCCATTCGGGATCCGACTTACACGCGGACCTGCAAAGAAGGTGATCAACAGCACATAGAATGCACGTACGATGAATTAAACAGATCCTGACAGACCTTCGTGGCAGGCGCCGCTAAAATTGACCTCGGAATCATCATTCCCACCTATATGGCGGTCATTCAGTCACTGTCAGTCCACCAGTCAAATTATTGCGTGCGTACGACGTAGTTCGGCATATCCACCTATCGAAGCGAACCGAATTCATATGGGGTTCAAATGAAAGCAATTCGAGAACGCACCACTTCATGCAGCCTCAAGTCCGCCGCGACACTGCATAGCATATACGCCTCAACTCGCTCGAAGCCGTGTTCCGCGACGAGGAAGTCGATCATGTTGCGCACCGCCGCGCGCGTGGCCTCGCGCATATCCGCGTCGACGCCGGTGGTGCAGTAATATTCCTCGTCCGAGATGTTGACCTTTGGCGTAGTGAAGTGTGGCGTCTTCGTATAGGGACGGTCCTTGCGCACGGTGAGGCGCACGGAGACGTTCATGGGGGTTTCGATTGCGGTTCCTGACATCCAAATCAGTCGAGAAAATCATCAAAGGTGATTTTTCGAACGCACCACAGACTTCTACCCTCAAGTAAAGAATTAATAAGTTATTGGGGAGAAGAAGAAAATACGCGCCTCCATCGCCTTGCACTGCATGCCCGTCCTACAAAAAGTTTGACAAAAGTTCAACGTTGAAATAGCACCGACTCACCCCAATAGAAAACAACGCGCCCTCAACCTCTACGGGAAGAAACAGCGTCGCGCCTGCACTCAAATGCTTCGTATCAATATTCCCTCCCGTCGCATACGGCGGAATCGTCGAAAACGCCCCCTTCTTCCCCGGCGCGACACCCATCTCGCCCGCAAACGGCTTCAACGGAATCCGGATCTTCCGCTCCTTATCAAAGTACGTGACCATCTCCTCTGTGTCGAGCTCCCAGATCTTCAGCGCCGGCTCGGGGAACTCGTCCGTGAGGAGGCCGAAGCCGGGGATGCAGCCGGTCCAGCCCCACGGCGCGGGCGCAACGCTCAGAACGTCGACTTGGAGAGTGTCGCCTGGAGCGGCGCCCTCGACGAAGATGGGCCCGTTTACCTGGTCGAGCTGAGAGAAGACGAGGGATTTGATGCTGTTGACCGTACTGTCTGGCGTAATCTGACCGTTGGAGGCGTCGAGACAGTCGAATGTCACTGTTTCGCCCGACTGGACACGCAGCACTGGCTCGATGCTGAGGACGAGTGAGGCACCGCGCAGACGGTGGATCTGTGGTAGGATACCTGTTATCCCAAGCTAAATGGCATTGAGAACGCTTCACGGCATGAATGGACATAGTGGACGAAGCAGAGTTTAGTATTGCACCCGAACCAAGTACATACCGGGCCGAAAGATAAGAGGAAGTTGTGCGGAAAAATGTTGATAATCAACCACAGGCAAACCCCGCCCAGTCCACGCCCCGCCGCTCCTTCTCCCCAACTATATCCGCCAGGTGCCGCATCGTAGGCCGCCCATGCGGACAGTTCCACGGCTGGTCCATCGTTCCCATGTGCCGGACAACCTGGGAGGAAAACCCACGGTCAGCGCACCAATAGAACGGCAAGCTTCCACTCACCGAGGTCATCTGGCCCTTGGTGAGCGGCATCCCAATCATCACGCTCTTCCGGCACGCGCGCATGGCAAACATCGCGCGCGCCTTCGAGCAGCGCACCATCTGCCCCGCGGGCTGGTCCCGCATACGGTGGATCAGCTCCTCCAAGTCTCCGGCGCTTGATTAGCGCGTGCTCGCAGGGACGGTTGGATATATGGATAACACACCTTTCATGTCGAAGACGGTATCCTTGCTGACCGGCTGGGCGATCAGTGACAATCGTGGGCCCGCTCCCGCGCCATCATCCGTCGCCGTCTCAACCTCGAATCCATTCTGTCGAAGCACTTCGATATTCTCCAGCGCCAACAGTTCGTCGCCGGCGGTGAGCTCCAGCGGCTGGGACCTTGAAAATAAATAAAATCACTCATCAATAACCAAACCCACTTCGAACTTGCCACCATAATTCAAACATAGAATAAAAACTAACCGAAAGAGCTTCTGCGACTTGATACGCGTCGTCTGCTGCAACGTCTCAAAGTTGTACTTTTCGTCCGCCGCATGCTGGTCGACGATGAACAAGTCGTCCATGGCCATCTTGGCTGTGTTCTCCTTGTCCGCGTCTTTCCGCCGTCGGGTGATAATAAACCCCAGATTGAACTGCCCCAAAATCTCCATCGACCCAAAATCCTCCTTGCTGATAGTCCGCGCGAGAGCCTCAGCCGCGACATCGTCGCTCGTCGCCTCCGTGATTCCCGCATCCAGGAGGACCTTCGACCTCGCTTCAGCGTCGGCAGCTTCTGATTCCGACTCGCGTCGAGTAGCGACGGTTTCGCGCAGGCGACGCCACGAACCAGAAATTTTGGAGAGGTCGAAACGGAGAGAGAGATCGAGATCTCCGTTGCCGTTTGAAGTTCGAAGTACCTCGGGTCGCGATACCACCTCGTTCATAGAAGGCGTTACAGATAGGGAAGTTTCAACAGCGAAGGAAGATAGCTCTGACTCGAACAGATCATCATCTGTGAGGCCGATGACGGACGACGCAGCAAGAGATTTGGCCGGTTTTACGCTAGGAGGCTGAATTATGGTGATATTATCGTCGCGCCGGGGTTGGGACGATGGCAGAACATCGACCATGTCAGTCGGAGAATCAAGAACGTGTGCGTCCTGAGCGTCCGCATCAACCTGCATCTGAGAATCTTCGTCCTCATCACCAGGGTCTTGTGGAGTTCGCTTCGAGACAACGGGCGGAGTGGCGTCCGCATCCAAAACGGCAGAATCAACCCGCATTCCGACATCTTCGTCCTCATGCTCGTCTCGGGGTCTCTTCCGTATCGGCGGCGAATCCTCTTCATCCTCCCCCTCATCACTCGACTCCAGCTCGTCCTCACCCTCGTCCCCATCCAATTCACCCCCTCCCACCGGCACCGCAGCACGCTGCTGACTTCCCGGCCCAGAAAACCCAGCCAACATCGAGCGGAGGCTCTGGCGCGCAGATTGCGTTCCCGTTCCCTGCATTTGCGTTTGCGTCTGAGTCTGCGTTCCCATTCTCTGGGTCTGGGTCATCAGCCCTGGCGGGCTAGAGCTGGATCCACCGCCCTGTCCCTCTGCCGCCTCCGAGCGCCGTTTCTTCCGCGCACGGGCCTCGCCTTCAACTTCCACATCCGGCTCTGGGTCCCGCTCGTCCTCGTTCTCGTCTGAAACCTTCCGCGCCAACTGTACCTTAAGCTTCCGCTGCCACGTCGCATCGAGCGTTACCACAACGTCCTCGATTGGGCTGCCTGCGTCGGGTTGGGACGAACCAGATAGAGGCGTGATACGAGCCGAACTCCCGGGTTTTGTGTTGTGAACCGACACCCCCGCCGACACCGGAGCAAGGAACGGGCTCTCGCCTTCTTGCTGTTGTTGCTGCCGTACGCTCGCGATTTCAGTAAGCTTCACCACCGAAGATGAAGCCGTCCCCGCGATCCGAGGTAGCGCTGTCTCTTGTACGGGATCCGATTCTGATTCTGCTTCCGAGCGCTTGGTCTTGGACGCGCGAGTCTGCACGTTCTCGATCTCTGACTGTGGGCCATCATCCTTTTCCTTCGAGGGTCCCGGGTCGTCCTCTCCGTCACTCTCCACAACAACAACCGCTGCCGACGCCGACGACCGCTTGCTCATCTGCGCCTGCTTCGTCGTAAGTAACGTCTGTGTCATGGTTCGCTGTTGCTGCTGTTGCCTCTGAGCCGCCTCGACGTCATACGTCGACCTCGAGGACGCAAAGCTCGATTCCAACGTCGCCTTCAAGTCAAAAACACACAAAGTTAGCATTGCAAGAGTGTTCGCGCCCAATGCGTGTACTCAGGGAAATAAAACAATCAATCACCTTGAGCGCCGAGATAAGGTTCGCCTCGTGGTGAAGTAGGATCGACCGCTTGTCGGGGCTGACGTTGATATCGCACGCATCTGAGAACCAATTATTGAGATATCGAACCCAGCAGCTGAAGATGAAGATGAGATATGAGCGAGTGCACGCCACATACCAGTCGGCAAGATAAAGTCCGCGACGATAAACGGTGCCTGTGTAGCGTTGAACGACTTGTACACCTCGTTGAAGGCTTTTTGAATCTGTGACAAGCACGCACAAGTTAGGTTAGCACATGAATTTTCTCTGAGGCAAGGAGGAGGGAATACCTTTGAGAGATTACACGGTCTTCCATTGACGTAGAAGAACTGCCGATCGGTCCCTGCGCGCCCGCACCCGATGGTGAATTTGGAGATGAGGCCTCGCACGAGCACTTCGATGGGAGCGGTGGAGGGTTCGGTTGATCTGAATATACAAGATGTCGGTTGGAAGTTGAAAGAAGGGAAAGGAAGAGAAGAACCGGCCTTTTCAAAGCCAATTTGTCCCGCTCGACGGGGAAGTGCAGGTCGAGCGGCACGACATTGTCGAGCGCCTTGGGACCCCAGAGCGCCGACACCGATTCGCGCAGGGACGGGGTTCCCGGCGTGCGGATTTGTACGGATTTTTGGCTACGCGGAATGAGTAAGCGGCATGCCTCGGAGTTCAACAGAGTCATGCCCTTTATCGGCTTGATTGCTGACGACGAGTCTAACGCCGTTGCTGCTCGAGCAGGGACCGAGGGCGTAAGCATTCAACAGCGCCAAGGCCTTGCCAAACTCGCGCTTTGCGTTCCTTTCAAACTCCTTGCGACGCACGGGGAGTGTGTTGAAGAGATTGGTGAGTGTTATCGTAGTGCCGCGCTAAACGGTAGTATACATCAAGTGAGTGTGAAGGAAAAGAAAGTCGTAGACGTGCCTGCCGCGCAACCTTTCCCTTGTGCCGAATCCTACCACTCGACTCCATCTCCAGCGTCACCCCCATCGGAGGTTGTGTTGCGGTGGATACGACAACCGACTCGCACAGTGCACACAAGGATGAGAGCGCCTCCCCGCGAAAGCCGAAGGTGGTCACAGTCGTCAGATCAGCGAACGAAGACAGCTTGGACGTGTGATGTTTCAGCGCTTTTCATGGTGGCATTTCAGCGAGCTGGAACTGCACATAGACTGAGACGCACCTATCCCCTCATAGTTCTCCTCAGAGATCCCCCCGCCATTGTCTATCACCTCTATCGAGGCCAGACCATACTGCTTAAATCGTACTTCTGCATTCAGTGCATGCTATGTCAGTCAAGCGCAGAGCATCAGAGACGGGCCAACGCGCCTAGATTAGTAGCTCCTGCATCGAGGCTGTTCTCTACCAGCTCCTTCACGGCGGTCTGGAGGTCAATAACGACCTGGCCGGATGTAATCCTGTGGATCGATGTTTTGTCGATGGGTTTGATGCTCATGGTAGTAGTAGTAGATTTAGGTGAGATGAAGACAGATTTTGGTGAGATGCACTGCGCCTAGTCGCCAATACGCAGAAACCGAGGTGGCGGCGTAAAGAGAGAACGACGAGTCACATGCACGTGGCCGTGACATGCCGCCAAACAACGGCTCGTTAATCATGAATTCGTGTTGAAAGGCAAACAACGCGGGTTCAGGCAACGAGAACTCTGTTTGGTGTGGTGAGCGGGGTTTATATTGATATGTCGTCGCGTAACCCTCCCAAGCGGAGTGATTCGAGATTCAAGTTTACTTATACAACTTTAGAGTCATGACCGACACGAGCCGGAGTGCATGATGGTCATTGCTCGCCTCCTGTCGTACGACTTTTTCACGACTTCGGTGAGAAAGTGGATATAATTCGCGAGAACCCGGTTTCAAACCAAGCGGAAACGACATGTTGGCAGAAGAAAAAACGACAAGTCACAGCCACGGGTTGTGATAGTAACACGATGCGTACCAAAATGAAGAACTTTCAATTTTATGTCGAGAGCCAAAATTCGCGCACAGGTATGCTTAAGGCTTCAGCCCGTCATCCTCAAAGTAAACAATGTGAAAACATCACCCAGGCGGCCGTTTTACTTAACAAGAACTTGCCGGATACAATTCACTAGTCTCAGTTCAATACTGCTGATTACATTATACATCCTCGTTCGTTCTTCACTGATAGCGCTTCTTCAACTCTGTCTCCACTAACTCCTCAATGGTCCCAAATTTCGCTCCAAGAGCGGTGAGATCCGGATTAGGAACAGGTGTCGATGTGTAGAAGCCGTTATATTCCGCTTGGGCCGCGAACTACAAGAAATTGTGAGACAGTCGGTCTCGAACGGACCGAAGGATAGCGACGAGGCGCACCATTTCATCGTACGCCGGATTCCCCGTGGACGGTATGGAGTTAAAAGTGACTTCCTTCCCCAGGGCTGGACGGTAAGTGGAAATTTATGAGCATCTCTCAGTGTGAGAAAGCCAATCGCAGCAGACCTTTGGAAATTATCGCCGTGAGGTCGGGGAAAGACATGTTGAAGGTAACAACAGGATACGCCTTTCCAGATATGCTCTTGGATGCATCGGTGTAGTTTTTGAGCAGCGCCAAGGTCGACTCGCCCACGTCGTTTCCGACCCAAGTGAAGGATTGACGCGCCGTAGGGGGTGTATTTCGGGATGCTGATGGCGAAACCGGTGTCAGTTTTCTTCAGGTTCCTTTGGCTACATAAGTTGAGGTTGACAATTTTAATTTAAATCAAAAACAAGAGCGTGAGCGGTGCTTACGTCCAGAGGTTTTCCGTAAAACTGCCGAGATGGAGAGAAGCATTGGCGATACCTGAGGCCTTCAAGTATTCTTCTATCTCCTCTTTGTCTGTCTTCCTTGTTGAGTCGTCTGAGTTTAGGAATGACTGCTTCAGGCTCACCATCGTAAAGGGTGACTTTCGTGTACTTCCCTCCCGTCAACTTCGTCAAGCCTGGAACCGAGCTTGATTCAAATACTTAGTCAGTTTCAATTCCTCGTGCATAAAAGTATATCCAACACACCTGAACACGATGAATTTGACTCCGACTTCCTTCGCCGCGTCGATTATGTTCTTTCCGACGGTTATCTCGCTCGGCTTCTCTGCTGAATATGGCGGGAACGTGGAAAGGGTAACCTGCGCAAAGCCGAATGTCAGTTATTCCGGCAAAGGAGAGAGAATAGAACGTTAAGCTCGTACCGCAAAGACAGCCTCACTCCCGCGCAGTGCGTTGACGAGTGACGCCTTGTCAGCTGTATCGGCTTTGACTACCTCCGCGCCCTGCTCCTTCATTTTCAACGCAGCCTCCGACTTGGGATCTCGAGTGATCGCGCGCGGAGTGAAGGTCCCATCTTTCAAAAGTCTTTGCAACACAGACGAGCCTAAATTCAATTTCGTTTCAACTTTCAACACGGACATGTTCAACTCGAAGAGTTGTTGACCTTGTTGACCGGTGGCGCCGAGAACAGCAACGATTCGAGAGGAGGCCATATTTGGTGTTGGTGAATAGAGGAAAGAGAGTACCGCTCAAATGGATGGCGTCCCTTTTATACACGCGAACCCTTGCCATAGACGCGCAACCGCAGGTGCCGTGGAAATAATTTATCCGCACTGATGTCAGCTTGACTAAGTTGTGACTAAGGCAGAATTTCGCTCACGGTTCCACATCCGGGCACAGCCGCTTGAAAACTCGGAAAACAAACGGAAAGCTGATTTTGGGCTGCCGTGAATGTTTTGAACAAGATACTCGGGGGGTGCCTCACTGGTTAGGTCTCAAAATAGGACAAGCAGGACTCGAATTATTGTTATGAATTCAACCGCGAGACAGGGGGTAGACTCCTGAGTATTATTCTATGTCACGGTCCCGATTGACTAAAGGCAAGATCACAGCAGATGCAAGACATTAATATACGTCTGCACAATCCTACTGACACATATCCTACACGAATAATACAACATTATAATGGATACACAACTCGAAAGCAGCAAAGCGAAATCAAATCAAATCCAAACCAAAAATTATTATCGTGGTCACGGCACGCCAAGGCCAACCGTACTCGACGACGCCCCCTCAAAATTGGTGCCAATGCCAGGGACACCGAGCGTACTCGTAGACACCTTCGTCTTCACGCCGCCGGGCACCGTCAAGCCAAGCGCTTCCATCGACGGGGTCTGGAACCCCGTTGGCTTGATGCTAGGCATCTCATAGGCGACGCCGACGGGTTCGACGCGATCGAGCTGCTGGGAAAGGCGGAATGTGTTCGAGTGCCGTACAGAGGGCGGTAAGACGGGGCGAGGGCGGATGGAGTACATTTCCTGAGTCGTACAAATCAGCAACTGAATGATAGAAAAGGTCAGGAGAGAGAGAAAACGCACCCGCATCGCAGCCCCTTTCCACTGCACCACCGGGACAATCAGGATGAACAGCGCGACGACAATACTATAATATTGGTATCGCATCAGTGTCAGCGTCAATTCAACTTCCAGCCAAAAGAAAATCTTGGCTTCAAAAAATGGAGGACGAAGACTCACGCAGCCTCACAGCCAAAAACCTGAAACCCGCCCCTAGCCTCGAGCCACGGCGCCTGGAAGTAAATGACCGCGAACCCGCTCATCGTGCGGAAGAAGTTGAAGAGCGCGCTGACTTCGCCTTGATGCCCCGGGAAGCAGTCTTGTAGGTATGCGTCTGTGGGACAGACACGAGGTCAGTTGCTCGAGTTTCAGAATAATCAACTGGAGCATGAGTGCATACATATTGCCGTAGTGTTCAGCATTATCGCGACCTGCCCGATGCCCCACCCAAGGATCGTCGCGGCTACGTTCCGGGTCTGCACTCCATGCCCGAGGAGGAGGAATCCTGTGAGGTACAGTGGGAGTGAAACGTAGCACATCCTAAGCAAACCGAATCAACCCAGTTCAGCGGAAGCGTCAAGAAACGTACCAAAGCCGGATCTCCGCCTCGAAAACACCCTTATTCCTCCGTATACCAACCGCGGCGATCATATCGTTACCGTACCGGCCCACCATTTCGCCTATGATGGTTGCGACCTAAATGAATGCAATAATTAATTCATCAATTTTGTTATGCAACACGCTCGCAGATGAAGGTTGGAATTGAAGTTGAAGTTGACGTTGGAGTAGTTGGACTTGACGTTGGAGTATTGAAGATTGAAGGTTGGAAGGGAAACGGAAGGAAAGGGAAACAGAATGAAAGAAAGGACAACGTACAATCGGCGTCGCATACATCGCAGCAATCTTCGTCTGGCTGAACCCAAACCCAACCGGGGGCTGCGTCCCGAGGAATATCGCGTTCGTGACGGTTATGCCTGTCATCAGTCATTTGGTCAGATGGACGTGGTGAGGTAAATTTAGCCCTACTACGCACCAATGCTGAGTCCAAATTCCACGCCCTGCAAACAAAGAGGCATCAGGACTTGGCAGTAAGAATATTTTAATCCGGAAATGAATGATACGTACCCCAAAAGTCATGATCAACAGCGCGTGCGGGCGCCACACGACGCGGAGCGGGGAGACGACGCATTCGTACCAGCTTGGCCTATATATCGTCATCTTCCATCCGGTGGCGCCGAGGAGCGTCTCGACGCGATACCGCAGACCCAGGGTTGGTCTGCGAGGGATGGGGCGGGAGGGTGCGGTCGTATAATCTGCGGATGAGGACGTTAGAGAAATAAGCGAGGTATGGAGGAGATGATGTACGTCTCTTCACCCAGGAAAGCGATCATGAGGAGAACGATGAGCGAGTAGAAGGCTCCGGTGGCGTAGGCCCATTTGTAACTGCAAAAATAAGAACACTGACGTTAAAAACAGATAACAGAAAAGGGTGCGATGCGTACTTTGCGTGTGCGATCAAGAAACCCAATAAGAAAGGAGAGACGAATGGTGAGATTATGAAGCCTGTGGTCCACAGATTAAGCTGAAATCGTCAATGAAAATGTTGGAGCGAATATGTGGACGGCAATATTACCTTTCGGGCTTGCAGATGAAACGGATACATGTCGGCTACAGTATAGAGTCCCGTAATTTGTGGCGCCGTCGAAAAGAATGCCGCAATACAGCGCATGGCAGAGAATGTGTTGATGTTAGGTGCGAATATGCCGCCGGCGAGAAAAGCCAAGGCGAGCAGCTGGGACCAGAAGAGCACCGGAAGACGACCCCACCGGCGGGTGAGGATGACGGCGGCGAAGCCTCCCCAGCCGAGGAGGAAGACACCCCAGCTAGCAGCATGATGGTTCTATACTTGTAATTTCGGCATGGTGAAAAGAACTCACTTAGAAGACAGCGCGTTTACGTGGTCGACAGTAGTGTCGTACTCTGCGGCGAGGGCGAAGATCGCGGCCACACCGATGCTTCCAACGAAGTCAGGAACGGCACTTGCGAGTGTGATAATGAGCAGCTGCAAGGATTTACGCCCATCCGACCACTGGGTACAGCGGAATGTTCAGACTCGGTCATGAGTCATTAGGTTTCCGACGCACATTTTGGGGATCCTCGGGATTCGAGGTCGGTTGTGGCCAAAGAATAGTCGTACCATCTGCGGTAAGCTTGAGAAGAGCTGCGACATCACTCCCGAATTCTTTCTCGGCCTCTCTGTGTTCCGTGAATAACTATGTTTTCGCGCATGCCAGATTGACGCACTTTGGATCCACAATGAGACGACCCGCGTTGTGCTCGTGGTAGCTCAGCAGGTCTGTTTCAGTCAACTTCCATTTGGGCCGGCCGAGAATGTCGTTGTCTGAGCGAGGCTCTAGCATGAGCGCTGGCAGGGCAGCTGCAACGAAGGTCGAGGGGGGAAACGAGAGGCAAGCGTGATAAAAAGATTGCCGGTGACGAGGGCTGATAACCAACTCAAGACTGGGTGGGAATCGGCATGAATCAGACGGACTTACTCACCGAACGGTGATTGTACAGATCTCGATCAAGGTGGTGGCCGTAGGGAGGCGTTAAGCTCAAGTCTTGGCTCACCGTGGTCATATAAATACGAAGCTCCGTGAGCCTGGATTTTTCCCCTTTTTCTTCGACAGGGGGTATTTTACAGTTTTCTTCGGCGGAGGGCCAACCCGGATTACACAGTGAAGGGCATGGGAGGAATCAGACGGAGGAAGATGGAGACGGAAAGAAACCTTTGGCAACCTGTATTGCCAGTGTCCAAATTCGGGAATCCGGTATTTTCGGAGCGGTGGCCGATCATGTTGCCATGTCGGCCGATGTATCCTGGGCTGCGCAGCGCAGCAGGGGCCTGCAGGGCGTTCATTTCCAGCTTTGGTTCAACTACTAGATACCATTTTCCGCTGGCATGACAATAACAACATTCTGGACCATACGCTCGTCGAAGCAATGAAATATGGAGCAACCCATAAACCTATCAAGCAACTGCCATTCTGGTGAATCTCTGTCTCACAACATCGGCTGTTTCCCAGGCGCCCGTGTGAAAATGTTCCAATCGACCGTTCCTGAGTCGTTGATAGGTCCGGGCCGTGGGCGTGAAGTTGGGGTTCAATTTTGAACGCAAACAGTCTCTCGGTTATTTTTGAGCCGCGGCAGCAAACCACCAAATTCAGGCTCAGGATTCCAAGAGTCGAACTGTTACGTTCTCTTCAGTTTTGGCTCAAGATCACGGACCAAGCAATGCATTCGAATGGGATCAACAATCTCACGCACACATTCTCACACATTCAAATACTTCCTCGGATTACCGTTAATCCTTGGCGATTCTGTGGAGCCATCCTGGAACGAATTTATCCGTCGGTTTCGTTTCCGAAGTAGACCGAGTTAGGATCGAACACAAAATTTCTCCCCGGTTTTCGTCATTCCTCGGCAGATCCTTGGGCTAGGCTGACACCGATCTACCCTTGGTTGTCAATTGAGTCGGAGAATAACGTTCAATATGAAATTCATTCTGCATTTCATGGTGGCGGACGGGCGACGGATATTATCGTTGGGAGGCTGGGCAAGTCAAGAAAATTTCCTACCCATCAATTGAACCACACTTCACTGCTGCTGCAAGTGGACCCAAGTTGTGCCATTATGATGATGCGAAAGCATGTTCCAGAGAACGCCAACCCTCATGAAACAAAAACCGGACTCCCTGCAATCGCTCAAAGCCCTGCAGATTTTTCCTGCTGAACATTTGCCGCGACCGTCACTTACCTATTCCCAGCGGGCACGGACCGTTCTCTCCGGAGCAAGACTCACTAGTACTAATAAGCCGTAACGGGACGCAGATCTAGAACGTGTAAATGCGCTCGGGAGACCGGCGACGGGATTATTATTATGAGTCACATCTTTTCCCATAAGCATATTACTAGAAAACGCCGACTCCATCGACATAGACCTTGCCTGCACAGAATTTCAATTGAGTTACGACGAATTTGTTTACATTCAATATCAGTGAAAGTTCTATTTAAACCTTTTGCGTGGTGAGTAGTCCGGGTGGCCTGTCCTTGGCTTGTACTTGGCCTGGACGCGACTGAGGTAGTATGGTTTGTTGGGAAAATGTGCCATTCTATGGCTTGTGCTAAAGGTGGTTAGTTTGAACGAGCAGAAAGAACTTCCAAAGTGATCTTTTTTTATCTTTATATAACAATCGGAAATATACGGGTGGATCAAGCCTAGTCTCTCAGAGCCAGACTTCAATACGGTACCATCTCGTACCTCAAGTATAGATCAAGCCGGGTGAGTCGCCATCAGGCTTCAATTTTGGGTCTGGAGAGACCTTGACAGGCAAGGTAATAAAACATCCCGGCCGCCATCGCCCGAATAGACTAAGGCCACCTGGAGTCGCTGCTAACGGCCATTGACGGACCCCTTCAAATATAATCGTTGCATTGGATGGTTGAATGATGGGGATACTGTATTTATAATTATAACATATTTTACTCCAAAGGGCATGGATGCGAAAGTGGAAGATTACAAGCTGTAAGGGGAGCTGTGAGGATTTCAGGTTTCAACCAGGACTTCTGATAAGTTCTGGTTCAAACGTTTAAATCGTTTCAATTTAGGGGGAAAACTTGAATTATAGGTGCTCCCTGACCTTGAGTATCCGTGCATTTGCAGATCGATGTACCTCAAATCGGAGCACAAGTACACCCCGTATCGCAGAATCTTTTGACAGTGCGTCCAGGCGGTTAATTTTGTGCAAAGCACTAAACTATTTCTGTCCAAGCTTCTGGCGAATTCAGAATTCAGAAAATGTCATTACGGGGTGACTTCCTGTAAGGTAAATTTATGCCGGAGGGATATCGACGGGGTGCCAAATGATGGGATCGGACAGTTAAGTTGGAAAATCTAACCTAGGCTGTTTCCCGTAGCACAAAAAATTAATTTCAATGCTTTCATTTGGAACAAACAACATGTAAACAACGCGTCTCTTGCCAGAACACTCCCGCTGCCCGCTCCATGGACACCAATGAAAAACTGGGTCCAGCAGCCCTGGAGGATATGGGATATTCGGGGGAGGTCGGACAAAGGGAATTGATGGAAACAAGGGCGACGCTGTGGAGACTGGACAAGGATCATGGCGTGGTGGAGGCGGAAAGCTAATCGGATGGGTGGGGAAGGCGGGAAAACAGCGATGGGCCAATCGAACACATGATGATTCAGTGGAGATGCTGGCAGCGGCGGTGGCCTTGGGCTTCGTCGTGGGCTTGAGCAGCTCCTTCGAGGCTTGGGCGACGGCAGCGCACTTCTTGGAAGGACAGCGGATGTTCTGCCTGTCCTTCTGCATGTTTAGCTCCCAGTCGGCCTCGTAGAACGCACGACCAGCAATGGGGATGTTATCTGCCAGCTGCTGGAAGATCGGGCACCCAGAAGAGATGTTTCGAGCGGTGCCTAGGCCGACCTGCATCATTGTGCGGGGCACCACAGGCCCACGCGGGAGGAATCGGGGCTGTAAGGGCCGCGAAAGGGTCGTCCGAGCGCCAAACGACAAACATTGTTGGATAGTAGACCCTGTGCTGCAATCTTCTCCAAGACTAACTGCGCGGCGTCATGGTTGCGCATGTTTTGACCATGATGGCAAATACGATACGATGGCCCAATGGGGCGGCATCAAGTGCCAAAAGTGTTTATTGAGGCGGTTTTGTATCTGGTCGGAGGGTAGGGACCCCCCGACCAGATTATATTCTATTCCACTCTATTCGAGGGGTCAAACCAGATCTGAGCCCGATGGGGTCCTGATGGATGCCCCGGCATCTCGGCAAAAATTGCGTAGATATTCCCCCAGCATAAATTTACCTTACGGGAAGTCACCCACGACCGATTTCAACCAATTGAATTAATGGCTCGTTTATCAAGATACTAGATACTAGTAGTCTCAGAGCCGTAGACACTACTATTAACTGAATCGGCTGAGTTTTATCTAAATGGTGGCTGGAAGAAAGAGTGGGGGCGTACCGTGACCCCCCGTACTCTAACATTGAGGGATAAAATTCTTGAAATTGCTCTATGTGATCAAGGTTGTTTTCCGCTGACTTTCTTCCCGAAATAATGCCCTTTGTCTTTCCCGATGTCTGATCAAAAGGATTTGCCAATGGAAACCTTCAGGGCCGCGACGACAGTCCTTTCATTGCGGCCATAGCGTGACAACTGACAGCAGCCTGCCAGGCAACGATCGCGACGCGCCAAGATGACATTGCTCACATGACCGTGTCGGATGCGACGGTGACCGAATTTGGACAAGAGGCAGATCGCGTTATCCGATACGGCTGACAACGTGGACCAAACGTGGACACTTGAGATTGCTACTCACCATGTCTGTCCGCCAGCGCTTCAAGTCCAAACTGAAAGGGATATTTAACTCGCGGCCATCCTCTCCGGTTAACACAAGTTCACCATCACAGCCAGAATCCGTGCTCGGATCCGCTGTCAACTCACAAGGATCTACTACTAGCATCCCTCATCCTTCCCCTATTGCTTCCGAGGGACCAATCGCAGACAATGCACGATTCACAGAGATTCCTGCGGCTGCACATTCAGTGCCAATCGTGGTAGTTACACCGTCGGCGAGCGATTCGCTTGCTGGGCACTCAAAAAAGGACGTGGTCATTGATAATCTCACCCTTGTTTTTGATACCGCCGAAAAGCTGGCAGAACTCGCTCAAAATGTGCCGTTCATTGCTCCTGTGGCCGGAGCCCTTTCCCAGATCCTCAAGGCGTATAAGGTTAGCTTGCATATCATTCGACGGTTTTTATTTTTTATATTCTCTCAGGAAGTCAAGAATACAGATGCCAAGCGAGATGCGCTTCTCGTTTGCATAACGGGTATCACTGACGACCTTTGTTCGACGATCTTGCGGATGGAGCAAATAAACCATATCGACCTGGTTGGGCGGCTCAAGCGAGATATTGAAACATACGCCAGGTCGACTTTTCTTTTCCTGCCATGTTCCGAGGAAGATACTCACGACCCAAAAAACCAGACTACTCAAGGAGGCTTCGGTCTTTGTCTCGGAATATGATGAGTTGGGACTCATCCGTCGTAGCCTAGCCCGCAACCACCTCGGAGGTAATTTTAGTGACCTCCAAGGAAGGCTCGATTCATTCGGAGCGCGGTTCAGGGCAAGTATAAAAAAACATTGATCAGAGAATTTCCACTGACATTCCACGGTTTCAGGCCAACCGTCTTGTAGATCTGGCAATACAACAGACGACGGTCCAGAAGAAGGTGGACAAGATCTATGATATGGCGTCAGTTCTGTTTTATCTTATTACAAGGACTTGGCGCTGATGACTTCATAGTCTTGAAAAGACGTTAGAGGATTGGCTTCAGTCGCCTCCCGACATGAAGCAAAAGCAACACGACACGCAGAGGCTTCGAAAGGAAGGAACCGGGATCTGGTTCCTGGATGGTAACGCGTTCATCGAATGGCAGGACAATGCAGGAGTTCTGTGGATTCAGGGTCCTTGTGAGTCATCTGCACGTTGGTCGTTCCCGATGCTAACTTGTATAGCGGGATCAGGGAAGAGCGTACTCAGGTAACTTCTTGGATTGTCCGTGCATGACCTGCCATGTTGATGGAGTTCTCATAGTTCTACAGTCATCGGTAAACTTATCGATGACCAACGGCGCTTTGAGAGCCTGGGAAGGTTTGCTGCAGTCGCATTTTACTATTTCGACTTCAAGGACAAAGAGGGCCAAAGTGTGGAAAGCGCACTCCGTCGAATCGTCCTGCAACTCTCGGCTCAATCTCCCCATCCCTACAGGATTCTCGAGCAGCAGTACAATTTGTCGAAAGGACAAACTTTACCAACCTATCGGGATCTCCAGCGCATCCTCGATGAGGTTCTTGTAGAGCACGGGCGCACCTATATTGTTCTCGACGCACTCGATGAGTGTCAGGCCAGCGAATTACGCCAGATCATGGAACTCATTTCGACGCTACAGAGGTGGAAAAAAGGCAGTCTATTACACCTCTTAATCACCAGCCAACCACGGACCAGCTTCACAAATGCCTTTAGGGACTTTCCCTGTGTGTTTCTTGGGGCGGATGTGACCCAACAGGATATCAAATTCTATATTTGCGAAGAAATGCGCGACAACAATGAGCTGAAAATCTGGGCATCCCGTGCAGATGACGTTGTAGATCGCGTCGCTCGTAAGAGCAGTGGGATGTTAGTTTCTCGACATTTGTAATTTCACTGGCTGATTTCCATGTCTAGGTTCCGCTTGGCTGCTTGTCTTCTCCTCGAACTCTCTCGGTGTAAACGGCAAAATGAGTTAACCGAAACACTTGACAATCTCCCAAATGACCTCTTCGGGATCTATGACCGTTTTATCCAGAGAATTCGGCCAAAAGACCTTGTGTATGCAACAGGAGTGCTGCGCTGGCTCTTATTTTTTCAGGCCCCGATGGAAGGGAAGTGGAGCCATATATTGTGGTATGAACAGAGGTCGGGTGGCGAGCAGAGCAGTACGTCAAGGCCCGTGCACCAGATGCCTTCCTTGGGTCGGACACATGCATCATCCTCCTCCCAGAGGGAGAAAAGAACCCTCTTCATGATACCACATATGCCGGAATCCAACAAATCGATTCAGATGGCTTCTTTCAGGACACCAGAGAAGTTCCTCCAGCTGTCCCAGCTTGCCGATGCTGTTGCGTTCGATTTTTCCGACGGTGAACGTTACACATATGACCCAACCCTACGTGATGATAATGCCAATGCCATCCCGGAGTGGTTTGAGGGACTCGTAACTCTTTTTGGCCACAATAAACAAAATGTTGGCCTCGCGCATGCATCGGTGGAAGATTACCTTCTCTCCTCGCACTTCGCTGAAAAGTTTGGCCATGACCTCAGCACTGGCCACTCCCATACGTTCATTGCACTCTCATGCATAGGCCATCTTCTGCACTATGCAGACCATCCTCTAGTTCCAGACAAACATTCTTTGGCGAAGTATATGGCAACATACTGGTGTAGCCATTTGCTGTGTTCCCATAAGCAGCATGCATTGACCCCTGAAGCAATGAAGCTTTTGCAAGATGGAACCAATCAATACACTGCTATGAATATTCTACGTAAATGCTATCATCTCCTGCCATTTATCCTCCAATATTGATGTTGAAACTAGGGGGCGGAGAGCCAAAAACACCCCTCCATTGGTGTTGGCGCGATGGATACATCGACGGCATGCGTGTTCTGTTGGAGAATGGCACGGATATCAGCACACTCAATGAAGAACGAGGGGCCTTGTATCTTGCCTGTAGGGCGGGTCGCCATGATATTGTTCGTTTGCTACTCGACCACAAAGCAGACGTCAATGCCCGAGGCACGGCACACGAAACTGCATTACAGGCCGCCTGTGAGGGACATCACACAGAAATCGTCCAACTACTCCTCAAATACGGTGCGGAGCCCAATGCAATGCCCGTTGGGCCTGATGGCTCATGGTTTGGAACCCTGTTGCAAGGGGCGTCATGGCGCGGTGACACGGAGATTGTCGACCTTCTACTCGAGCACGGCGCAAAACATAAATGCAGAAGGTGGTAGATACGGAAGCCCATTGCAGGCAGCTTGCAGCCAAGGCCATAGAGACATTGTGCGATTGTTGCTCGCAAGAGGCGCCAAGGTCAATGCGCAAGGTGGAGAATTTGGTACTGCTCTCCAGGCCGTGTCGGCCTGTGGTGACCTGGAGATTGCCTGTCTTCTCTTCGAGAACGGCGCAGACGTCAAGGCCAAAGGCGGGAGATACGGCGGCCCATTGCAGGCCGCTTGTCAGATGAAACACGTGGACACTGTTCGCCTCCTCCTCCGCCACCAGGCCAACCCCAATTTGGCCTACCCAACGACTGACAAGTATTGGTTTGGAGCCATGTTGCACGAGGCACGCCAATATGAACAAACAGACTTTGCTCGTCAGCTCCTGGAAAACAGTTCGGATGTCGATCGACTCGATGAATACAAGTTTCAGGACTTGTTACAGGCGGCAGTGTGGCACGGCGACACAGAAATTGCTCGTGTTCTTTTGGAAAACAATGCGGATGCTAATGCAAAGGGTGGGATATACGGAAACGCATTGCAACTCGCTTGTAGCCAAGGTCACAGTGATATTGTGCAATTGTTGCTCGCATGGGGTGCCGAGGTCAATGCAATAGGCGGGGAGTATGGCAATGCACTCCAGACCGCATCCGCTCGTGGCAACTTGGAGATTGCTCGTCTTCTCCTGGAAAATAGAGCTGATGTCAATGCGGAAGGTGGCAAATATGGAAACGCGTTACAGGCAGCTTGCCGCGAGGGACACACAGACACTGTGCGCCTCCTCCTCCACCATTGCGCCGACCCCAATTCAGCCGGTAATGGCGCGGAGAAGTATTGGTTTGGAGGGCCGCTGCAAGCGGCGGCATTGTATGGTCAAACGGAGATTGCTCGTCTTCTCCTGGAAAGTGGTGCCGATGTCAATGCAAAGGGTGGGAGATACGGAAGTGCATTGCAGGCCGCTTGTCGTGAGGGCCACACAGACATCGTTCGGCTTCTCCTTGCAAGTGGTGCCGTCGCTCATTCACAGGATCAAGAGGCTGAGTGCTGCTTTGCGGGGATGGTGGAGTCGGCATCCTGGTATGGCCACACGGAGATCGTTCGTCTTCTTCTGGAAAACGGCGCCAACGCCAACGCACAAATAGCAAGATACCCAAGTGCATTGCAAGCCGCTTGCCGCCAAGGCCACACAGACATTGTCCGGTTTCTCCTCGCAAATGGTGCTGCGGCAAATTTGCGTTGTCCACCAATTGATGAATACTGGTTTGGAGGCCTCTTGCAGTTAGTCTCGTGGCATGGCTACACAGACATCGCCCGCCTTCTGCTCGAAAACGGTGCTAACATAAATGGAAAAGGAGGAAGATACGGAAGCGCATTGCAGGCCGCTTGTTGCGAGGGACACCCAGACACTGTTCGTCTTCTGCTTGTGTATGGCGCCGACCCGAATTCAGCCTGTTATGTTACTGGTGAATTTTGGTCTGGAGGGCTGCTACAGGCTGCTGCGTGGTTCGGCCAGACAGAGATTGTTCAGCTTCTTCTAGCAAACGGTGCCTGTGTGCATGACGAAGATGGGAGAAGTTTCAGTGCATTGCAGGCGGCGTCTCGGAAAGGGCACACCGATATTGTTAAGCTTCTACTTGCAAACGGTGCAAAGGTCAACGAACAAGGAAGATATGGCACTGCGTTGCAGATGGCAGTGGCTGGGGTTGGTGGTAATCCGGAGATGGCGCCTATCTGGCTGCACGGAGACGCCAATCTCAGTCCAGAACGCGGGGACAAAAACACGAACCTACCGGTTGTTTATGTCGATCGGATCCTCACGCGGCCCATTACCGCTTTGGTCAGAGCAATGCTACGGATTTGCAGACCATTGCTTGCTCACAGTGTCTTCGAGCTCCTCTCGGGCCTCTCCGAGAGCTCGGTTGATGTAGACATGATGCATCTCCTCCTCGAAAGCGGCGCCGATCCTAATTCGGCGTGTCTAGGGGCTGCCAAATACTGGTTTGGAGACTTATTGCAGGCCATGTCTTGGTACGGACACCGAGAGATGGTTCATCTTCTGCTGGAGAAGGGTGCAGACGTAAACGCAAAAGGTGGCATCTACGGAAGCGCATTGGCGGCTGCCGCCTGGAATGGCTACACGGAGGTTGTGTGTCTCCTACTCGAATGGGATGCAGATGTCAATGCGCACTGCAGCGGATTCTACACAAGCGCACTACAGGCGGCGTTGATCAATGGCCACGTAGACATTGTGTCTATTTTGCTTGACAGAGGGGTCGAGGTCGATGCAGAAGGCGGGCACTACGGGAGCATGATAGAGGCAGCGCGACGTAATGGCCACGCAGAGATAGCTGATATCCTGCTCAAGGCATACGAAAATGCTGAGAAACAAGGTGGGCAAGATGACGGTGATTGATTGATTTAGCTGTCTGGAGTCTGGTGAGTGTTTCTATCTCGTACACCTGCTTCATGTTGCCAATGCGTTGTATTTCAAGGTGACTATGAAGCCGATTCGCCACGGGGATAGCTATGAAATTCTTTCATTTTGTACCCCCCGTGTAGCTTGAACTTGAAGTGCGAATTGTAGCAATTCAATTTTTCTTGAAACGGAAAATTAATGTTGAGAGGGGACAAGTGTACTTTCCGTCCAGAGACCAAAGAACCTGACGATTTTGAAATTGCGGAAAACTAAGCGCCAGGTACTTAGTGCCATTGATGGTTGTTGATAAGGCGAAGGTGGGAACTTGGGCGAGTCATGGACAGTAAGTACTGTGCCGCAGGTCGGTAATTCCCGAGGCTGCTTAATGTCGATGGGATGTGTCCCCCTGGACGCCAACACAACTTCTCTCTTCTGACTACGCTCTTTCTCCAGTTCAGTCAAAAACTGCGTGCATAGCTGCTCATGTCTGAGCACTCCATGTGTGCCAGTAATGCCCCACAACCGACTTGCCCACGGAATTCTTCCCCGCTGAAAACTTCGCGAAAGAGACGAACGAGAGACTTCTCCCCCCAGCGCAACTCTCGGACATCCACATACTCCTCCGGGCTAACCGATCCGTCCCCACCAGAGGGTATGTTCGTCATAAGATCACCAAAACGACCATATACTCTGGCTAGACAACGTGGCTTCCTTGTCCCGACTTCGCAAAACTTTTAGGTATAGACGACCCGTAGTCCTCGTTTCGGACTTCAAGGTTGAGCTGTTTCCGAAGTCTTACACCGTACTGAGTTACTGTATGTTCCACAAATTTAACCTTGATCTCGTTCTGCGTCCAGATGTGCAATTTGAGCAATAGCCTTTTATGGTAAGTTATCTCGACAAGTGCACCCCTGACCTCCGAGAGCCGCTCCTCGACGTACTTGAGCGGGACACTGGGAACGACGTGCTCGGTCTTCACCTTCGGGACGCACACATACATCAACACTCGTGAGGACCCAATGAGAAGAGCAAACGCACATCATACGCCTTCCAGTCCCGCACCAAGTTGGTCAGTCGGCGTGGGGCGGAACAGCTCCGCAAAGATCTCGCGGTTCTTGCGTGCGGTGTTGTTGCGCAAGCCAACTGTGTCCTTGGAGAGTGTGGGTCCGCGACGAGGCGGGCGTTGGCTCGGGGCGCATGGACGAGGTGGCCGTCTTCTCGCGCTTGGCGGAGAGCTGCGGCTCCATGAGGCCGAGGTGCTCTGTAGCGGGGCGTCAGTGTCAGAAGACGGAAGGGGGGACAAGTATCAGGACTCGACGTAACGTACCGCGGAAGATCTTGCGTCTCAACGACGACACAAAGTGACCTGGTACGGCTTGCCGTCCATCGTCAAGTCGATCATGTCCGTGTCCTCCACGACGAGAACAATCTCCGAGTCGCACTCGTCCTTCTGGCGGCGGTCGTTGCTGTTGGCTGAGCCCATCTTCAGACATATTCTTGTCGGTGAGCCACTCTTCATCACCCGGCAGACAGAACTCACAATGACGTGCTTATCGTCCACAATCATGAGCTTCGTGCGGATGTAGAGCAGCTCCGAGACGTATCTGCGTCGTCCTCATCGTCGGCACGCATAAAATGCACACAAGAAACACTCACTCCTCCTGTTCCGTCCCGAGCCACTTCTCATCGAACGGCCCCGTACGGTTGCACAGCGTACGTACGCTGCGCGACATTGTCCGAGACGTCCTCGTCCCGCGCACGGCCTTCGCAGCGGCTCGATGAGCTCGCGCGCGGCGTCCTCCGACTCGGGGATCGGGTAGGTCTCAGTCTCGAGGGCGTCTTGTCCGAGACGACCAGCGAACGGGGATATCGAGAGTTCTGAGGGTGAGAAGTAGAGAGTGGGAGGGGCGACCCACCTCCTTCCACTCGGTCTTCGCGTCGTCCCCGATCTATCGGCGCGCGAGCGCGACCCGCGCCTGGAGGTACTTGACACCGCCCTTCTATTCGATCTCGTTGATGTACGTCGCTGCGCAGCAGATCAGTACTTGCCACAGTTAAAAGGATGAAGAAAGGAAGACCCACGCAGCGGCGCGTTGATGCGGTCGTACGAGCGCAGGTGGTAGAACTGGATGTAGGTGAGCCTGTCAAAGGGCGGGTCAGCTCAGACCCTCTCTCGCTAAAACAACGCAGAGCGCGACACTCACGGCTCGAACCCAGCCTTCCTAACCTCCCCATAGATCGAGTGTCCGCCACGGCTGATCATGCGGTACTGCGCCGCCATGATGATCTTGGGTGAGCCCTCGTCCTTTATGTTACTCGCAAAGCGGGGTACTTCGGGGATGGTGACGATGACCTGTGTGAAGATAGGTGGGGGTGAGTGCCGAGAACGAAAACATAAAAATGAGAGAGAAGAGACGAGAGGAAGGGGAACGAGGGTAGGGAAGACGAGTGAAAGGAGGGGAAAAAAGCGGAAGAGGGGAGGAGCGAGCGAGCGTGCATCGCCACGTCCATCGCCTGCCTCGGCCATCCAGGCCTGCTCGCTCTCTCATCGTTTGCCCGCCAGCCCATCTGCCCAACCCACACGCGACCCCAGCACGCATCCCCCGCAACACTCAATGACCGGCGCCGCATCCGACTCGCCCATGGAAACAATAGGAGACGCCCAACGCACCTGGAACTTGACGTCCACCTGCGCCGCGCGGATGATGCGTTCCACCAGCGCGCGCGTAATCTGGTTCTTGAACTCATCCTTGTCGTATGTCGTCGAGATGAGGTGAGGTGCTCCGCCTGCTTGATGTCTGTTTTCGCGTGTCAGTATCACGCCTCCATTTGTCGAAAAAGGCGATGGACTCACTAGACACCGCAGCTCCATCGCTCGCGCTGCGCACGACCTGGACGTGCATGCCAGGGTTCTCCAGAGTCTGCCTTCCCCTCGCAATGTTTTTCCCTGGGCACTCAGCGAGGTATTCACACGTCCCACGTTGTACAGCTTAAGCACAACTGGAACCAGTGTCCAAGTCTCCACCACACAAGGCTACAGAGACCGAGTTGCGACCGCCTAGTTCACCGCATAACCGACTCTGTCAACAAGTTAGTTTCGCAAAGCGTGGGAAAAGCCATAAAGTTAGCCCCACCAAGGAGATGGGGTGATCAAAGTATGCCGTTTACGTCATGTATAAATCTCTTTCCATTTTCCGAAAATGAAAAAATAAAATAAATTGGGAGGCAGCCGCTCGCTTCGAATTCTCCGCCATTTTTCTCCCTCGGCGAACCTGCTTCGTTTCTTCCCCGTCCGTAGACTTTCCTCCCCAACAGCGTCTCGCAAGGATAGCTCGAAAGTCGAATTTCCTCAGTGTGCATCTCATGCAAGTTCGAAGCATCGTCGTAATCCATGACTGTCTGTGTAAGTTTCCAGCATCACTATTTCTCGATTGCTATCAGTACAGAATCTGGATAGCGATCGCCGTCCGTACTGATCGCCTTGCTTTCAAAACAAAAATCCTATTAGAGCATATTGGCACTTTTTAGCCGAGATTTTGCTCAGCTTTTTATTGGCTGCTCCACACTTTTCGACCAATCAGAAGCTGAGCAAAAAATTGAATGAGGTTTGCCAATATGCTCTATTCCCCATTTATTCTCGGTCACACGTCTCAATGCGAACTGAATTTATGGAAAGTTGAATCTAAGCGGTTACAAGTTACATTGGCTGAAGTTATGGTCAAAATGGTACAATACTATGCGATGACCACGGTACGGGTCTGTTGAATCTCCAGGCCTTCGTCACCAAAATATCTTTCTGAATTGAAGGTCCATTCGTCGTGCCCACGAATCCATTGGCCTGGAGTCGCGGATGATAAGAGTTGAACAAGAAAGGGAGGGACATAACTTACCCAGTCCGTCAATGTATTTTTGCGACTTGAATATCGATGTCCTCGCCCCATGAGGGAACCCCATTTCGATGATTGAGTATGTCCTCTTTAGTCTCCAGAAAGCGCTCCACGAGTTCATCGTTGCGGTCAGAAATCCACTTAATGGCGCCCGCAATGCCTGTCTGACCGTTGCTGATGATAATGGTCACGATGTTGTAGTCAGCACTGTTGGTGAGTACCTCCTTCTTGTAAGAGACCATGTCCTGCAACGTATTCAGTGCTTATCAAAAAAAAAAATTCGTGGTACTCACGTTCCAAAGGATAACCATATCTTGAGCGTCGCTGTTGACGGAGACGATGGCGGGGTGCTCCATGACCTCATGAGGCAAGTCAAGGTCGAGAGAGATCTCAAGGAGCACAAAGGATGGGTCGCAGCCAATGTTCAATCGGCGGGAAGCCATGTATTCGTCCATTGAACATATGTAAGAGGCTGAACGGCGTTCAGCCTGCTGCACAACTGAGCCGAGATACAAGCCCCACGACTTGACGAAACGCTCTCGCGCTGCCTTCGGGGCCTGGGCGGAGGCTCGCTGCCAAAATCTGTGTGTGTAATATATTCAGAGAAAGCTGAGGACATTCAACTTGAAGATCTTACTGTCGAGTGATTTCGCTGATGATCGATTCTTCCTCTGAACGAGGTTTATCGGGATTCTCTACCGCATCCATGGCAATGTCACACAACACTCTAGCTTGAGCACCGTCAACCGAGTCCGTCTCGTCGTCGAGAGCAAAGAAGGTGTGCATCAAGTCGCAGCAGCTTCGTAAATTATCTGTATGATAACAAGTCAGTTGAGCATGAATAATTTATACGTGTAGCTGGCAAAATTACACAGCGTAGCCTTGGGATAGACCTGGGCACAGAATAAGTCTAGATGGTCCTCTTAGATTGGCAAATATCTGAATGAGATGAAAGAACCCATACCAAATGCACCTTTATACAAGGCCTTCTGCGCCGCCGGTGTGAGCCTGCAGAAGCCTTCGAGCCAAGCGATGGACTCATTCCGAGCCTCACGGTAATGTGGATTCATAATGAGCTGCTTCCATGGCCAGTTTCGAAGGGTATCTGGAAGATAGTAGACTGTGCTAGGCATCTTTCGAGATATTGAATAACGGTCGAAAAAGAACAGGAAAACCACCAGCGCGAGATCTTTAAGCGAGGTTGGAGTCCGATTCCGCAAAGAGGGAAACGGTCCTCTCTCTTTATAAAGTTATGTGTGTTGGTTCGAAACTTTTAAACTCCGCTTATAGACGTTCGGAGCTAACTGATTTTTCCCAGATGGTTCGAACCCATTCAGCGCTCTCGATCTGTTGCCTTGGTTGGTTGGTCCGAATCGCCGTAAACCCCCGGGCCCGTTCGCAACTGGTTTGGGCGATTGCACAGAGGAAGACCTAGAGGAAGAATCTTTTTGGAGTATTGAATACGGCTCAACGGAGATGACCTACCTCGGCGGTAATCAAGTAATAAGGCAGATGCGGCCATCATTCATTCCAAATTTTAGATCTCAGACGACTTCTATTCATGCCTGGGCAATAGCACAGTGTCCGAGATCGGGCCGGCGCTCCGGTATACGCGTACCGCCATATACATGACCGTACGCAGTATCTGACGACGTTGAGGTCTTGTTTCTCATGTGGCTTCAACCTGCATATATTACGCACCCGGCGTAAAAAGAAATGCGCTGTCCCGCGGTACGACTTGTGCCATACGAGCATTGCTGTCCATTGGATTTCAGTGGATCTAGGCCCCAGAGCTTACCATTGGCTTCCTGCCATCTCTAGCACACACCAGTAACTATCACTGAACCACAATTAGTACATCTGCCCCATATAATGGTTGCCACTGGTTTTCATCGGCAATCATCGTAATCTAATAGTTGAACCATGCAGGAGACAACTGTTAATCTTCTTGTGAGAGAAATCAATGAATACACCTTGATAATGCATTCAGTTGGCTGTCGAAAGGTCGTTGAAATAGAATCACCACTTTCGGATTCGGAGATGTAGCTTGGCGGCGCTGTAGCTCGTGAACAGGCGCCCGGACTCATGAGTCATGAGGCTCTTTGACAAGAACCAAAGTTCTCATTGTTTGCAGCAGTGGAAAGAAGTCTGCCGGCAAATTTATTGGATAGCTGCGGATGCATAGCGACGGCCGATAGCCATCGACGGCCACCAATGACTTTGCTAGTTGAGGGCATACTACTCCATTGGCACGGGTTGAGAATATCGACCCATACCCGTACCCGACCGACCCCGGGTTTGGACCCGAGGTAGACCCAAGACCCGTAGTATCTATTGAGGGCTAGCACTGCGTTCAGGGGCCTCGTCCGCAACGGTGCGGACATATGCGGATCGGTTGCGGATCAATGTGGATCGTGGGATACACAATATGCCGCATGTTCCTTTTAGGGACCACCGCGGTTAACACATTCCTTCCTTCCTTCCTTCCTACGTTAGATCAGCCGAATTCGTCCGACATTCGTAGACCTGGTGTAGAACATGTGTCTACACAACGTGTCGACGCAGGTCCACACAGGTCGGTAAACGTCTGTGGCGGCTGCCGACTTCTGTCCTGCCGCCCTCACCCTGCTCCTTCACCGTACCAAGGATCAGTCGCTCCCACACGCTCTGACTAGCCGTCGGCTAGCTATTGGCAAGCTGAGGCTATGTCTCGGCTAGGCCTCGACTAGCTCGGGCTACTTATGCGTGTAGCCGCCGGGTAGCTGCTGCCACCTAGCCCGACGGCGTGTTGCTCTGGCCAGCTCATGGCTAATTTGGGCAAGGGGTCTTCGGCTAAAGCTAAATCTCCACACACTTGGCCGGCGTCTGCAGACGTCCGCATAGGTGTGCAGACCCCCAAGTCTGCAGACATCGGCGGACGTGGGTCTGACATCGCATGTGCGGACGATCCCTCTGAACGCAGTGTAGTTTGTCATGTGGCTTCAATCCGCACGTATCACGCACCCGGTGTAGAAAGATACGCCGTATCTTACTGGGGCAACGCTACAATGATACGCGAACTTCTGTACGCGTATGTATACACTAAACGACGGACCTCAACGGTCTCTTTCCATTCTGCTTTGGAACATCCACGCAAGCATTTCACTCTCTTTTATAGAATGCCGTTGTCCATCTGTCTGTCAGAAGTCTTTTTTACTCTGATTTGGGGTGATGCTTTTTTTCAAAAAACTGAGGTCAGATCCAAAGTTCGGGCAAATTTTTGACTGAGGTGTCACTAAATCCCGATTTTGGACATGATTTTCACATCGAACCACCTCGAAAGTTCGGACAAAAATTTTTCAAGGGCCCAGATTGACATCTAACCTACCAACCCGATAATCAAAGGTCCTGATTTCTTTCAAGAGGTACGCGGAACTCAAGTTTCTGACATCAACCTCTGGAAGTTTTGCCTATAGGCATGACATCAGGCAAAATTAGTTAGCTACGGCGTGTCCTACGGACTCTATGACGTGTTACTGTAGCACACGAAATAGCACGCCACAGCGTCTGTAGGCAGCCGCAGCTAACTGGTTTTTACCAGATGATTCCAGCACCTTCAGCGCTCTCGATCTGTTGCCTTGGTTGGTCGGTCCGAATCGCCGTACACGCTGGTTCAAAACTGGTTCGGGCTATTACACAGAGGATGACCTAGAGCAAGAATCCTTTGGGAGTATTGAACCCGGTTTAATGGAGAGGACTCGCCTCGGCGGTAATCAAATGATAAGGCAAATGTGGCTGTCGTTCCTTCCAAATTTTACATCTCAGACGACATCCATTCATGCCCAGTGGGCCATATCACGGTGTCTGAGGTGAGGCCGGCGCTCCTATGTACGCGTATAGGCATATTTACAACCGCACGCAGTATCTGACAATGTTGAGGTCTTGTTTGCCATGTGGCTTCAACCTGCACGTATTACTCTATATAGCGAGGTATGAGCGTTGATATAGAGCGTCTGGCTTGAGAGACTAACGTATTACTCACCCGGCGTAAAAGAATATGCCGATCCACTGTCCCACGGAACAGGCATTGTTGTCCATTGGATTTCAATGGATCTAGGCCCCAGAGCTTACCATTGGCTTCCTGCCATCTCCAGTACACACCAGTAAGCTTCACTGAATCACAAGGGGTACATCTGCCCCATACAACCACTGGTTGCCACTGGTTTCCATCGGCAATCAACGTAATCCAATGGTTGAACCATGCAGAAGACAGCTGTTAATCTTCTTGTGAGAGAAATCAATGAATACACCCTTGATAATGCATTCAGTTGGCTGTCGAAAGGTCGTCGAAATAGAATCACCACTTTTGGATATGTAACTTGGCGGTACTGTAGCTCATGAACGGGCACACGGATTCATGAGGCCCTTTGGCAAGAACTAAAATTCTCATTGTTGGCAACAGTGCCAGCAAATTTATTGGATAGCTGTAGATGTATAGCGACGGCCAATAGCCATCGGAGGCTGCCAGTGACCTTGCTAGTTGAGGGCATACCACTTCATTGGCACACCCATTGGCACATATCAACCCGTACGCATACTCGACCGACCCCGGGTTTGGACCCGAGGTAGACCCAAGACCCGCAATATCTATTGAGGTCTGGTTTGTCATGTACTATTTGGTACCAGGTACCTGGCCACCCTACCTAGTTGACCACTTGGAAGCTAAAAGGGCAATTTGAAAAAAGCATCATCCCAAATCAGAATAAAAAAGGCTTCTGACGGACAGATGAACAACGGTATTCTATAAAGAGAGTGAAATGCTTGCGTGGAAGTTCCAAAGCAGAATGGAAAGAAACCGTTGAGGCCCGTCGGGACGTTGGGCCGACACACGGAAGGACCGGTGTTTATTGGTTTGGAACTCGTGTCGCGAAATCCGGCCCAAAACTGTTTTTGTCCGAACTAATTATATTTTCCCACGGTTTCTTAGGCGGCCAAAATGATTTTTTTCGAGAGCTGGTCACTTTTGGTTTTTTTTGGTCGGAATTTTTGAAAAATTTTGTCCGAACTTTTGTACACGACTTCCAAACCGATAAACACCGGTCCTCACACGGACCTGCCTAATTGGGAAATCACGTGTTGACACGGCCATCACGGCAAGGCGTTTGTGAGCGCGTAGCGACCAAGTCAGTTCAGATGCCACAAACATTTCAGAATTCAAGAAACTTGAATACGAGCATTCAAGTCAATGAATTTACGGGGCGCAAATGTTCAAAAGCTTGGAAATCATGATTTACTGGAATACTAATACAATGGCATTCAATGATCTAATTATAAAGAGGGCACGAAATCAAATGCCCGGTGGCATTCAATAGAGCAGATGCATGAGTGCGCACGCATCTTTTATCCATGAAGACGAGGCACGGAGAGGCGCGCTCTCGCTCCCTCGGTAGTGGGGATACGGCGGGTTCCATATGGGCCACCGCTGGGGTACGGCGCGCGCGCCTTAACACATTCAGAGTCTCAGCCCTCTTCACCTCGAAGTAGTGCACCGTGAGCCTGTAGGTGAGGGAGATGCACATACACCACGTCTAAGGCACCAAGGACGGGGGAGAAGGATGTTTGAACAGATTGTAGAATCGGACAACGAGGTAGTTGTGGTACAGGTGAAAGGAGCATTTGATAATTGAATCATTGTTCATTGTGCCGTGTGATGGCCGATGTTCCCAAATAGGCAGGTCCGTGTGTTGGCCCAAATTCCGGTCCGTCGTTTAGTGTATACGTACGCGTACAGAAGTCCGCGTATCATTGTAGCGTTGCCCCAGTAAGATACGGCGTATTTTTCTACACCGGGTGCGTGATACGTGCGGGTTGAAGCCACATGACAAACTACCCATTCAACTGTGTTGGTTCTGCCGGCCACTATCCCAAACCACGGAATTTCGGTCCCGCTAATGGTCAGATTTTTTTGGAGGAGCTGCTAGCATCTTGAAGTAGAGTTGGGTGCTCAGGCACATCCCAATACTTCCCATTAAGCAACTTCGATCTTAACCTGGCTCACTGGCATCTAGGCGTTTCTCCACCTGTAAGACACTCGTTCATTTCACGACCCCGATTTGGTGTTCCGCATCGGTCAGAACCAGGTTTTTTCTGACTGTTCGCATGCCTCACATATACAGCAAAACTATGTGAAATAGTGAATATGATCTGCCTCTATGATTTAGAGTATATGTGACCACCATTTGAGAGCTCAGCCCATTATTTGACGGGGTGGCCAACTACCCTGTTATTTGGCCATGTTGTACTAAGTACTGCCGCACAAAGTATATTCACTGCGAACTATAATGTTGGGATATTTGGAAGCTTAGGGTCTTCAACTCCTCCTAGAATGCATGCCTTCATTCTGATACAGTTGAGTTAGAATTGACTCCCTGTGACCATGACAGATGAGGCCCTAATGCTTAGGTGACCAAGTACGTGGTGTCAAATAGGAGCTTCAACCCGCACGTAACGCACACGACGTTTAAAAAAAAAAACGCCGTATTTTTACTGGGGCAGACGCAACAACGATATGCAGCCCTCCGTTTGCGTCCGGATACGCTAAACGACGGACCTCGAGCCGAGGAGAAAAAATACAACGGTTTCTTTCCGTTCTGCTTCGGAACATATACGAAGGCATTTCACCCTCTTTACAGAACACCGTTATCCGTCTGTCCGTTAGATGCCTATTTGCTCCGATTTGGGGTGATCAGGTCCAGCTCTTCGGATAAGTACATCGATCATCCTCGCTCATCATCGGCCAAAAGAAGCAATCTCTTTCAACCTACAATAATGGCCAGAAAAGTGTCGCAGCATGCCGTATGTCTCCCGCAGGGATTCTTTTATTCGGGGTAGCAGCCCCCGGCTTCTGATTCCCATCAACAGAACAACTCCATCACACAATACAGTAGGAAGTGCTCACGGCAAAGGAAGGAAACCGTGTGCATATTTTCTCCCGGGCCCGAAGTCCCCCGTTGACCCAGGTAAGTACGCATATGGAGGTCTGCCCCTCACTTCCACGTTGGCCCGCCAACTCACGTTACTTCCATCGCGATTCTGATACGCAGATAACGCAAGATTGTTGCCCCTAACGGGGATACCGTAGAAGTCACTTTCTATTTAATAGCTCACGCTGGGGTTGGGCAGTTCAACAGCTATGGCAACCCACAACAACCCCCTTTTCTCTGCAGCTCTGGGAATACTGGCACTATGCCTCGGAGTGGCACTTAGAAGCTTGCGATCAACAGCAAAGCTTAGAAAAATCATGCCACCGGGTCCTCCAGGTTTACCGTTTCTGGGGAACCTTTTTCAGCTGCCTCAATTTCAATGGCTTCGTTTCACCGAGTGGAAGGCTCAGTACGGTACGCTTTGAAGCCATGCCGGTCCTTAACTATTTTCATTGCTGTCAGGCCCAATTATTTCCCTCGATTTAGGGGGCCAACCTGTCGTCGTCTTGAATAGCTACCAAGTAGCTTCCGATCTCTTAGGTGAACAAAAAAGAAAATCGTCACTGTTAGAGTGCAACTCAGATTTTACAGATAATCGTTCAGCCATCTACAGCGATCGACCACGGTTCATAATGGGGAGCGAAATTCTGACAGGCAGTATGCTTATAGCGTTTATGACCTACGGGGACCCGTCCGCAGACTATTTCCTTTCCATCAAGATAAACAGCTGATATTCAAAGTTTCATAGGTGGAAGAAATTGCGGCGCGCCGCTCACGACGGTCTTACCCGTCAGGTTTCGGCGTCGTATACACCGATTCAAGAAAGAGAAGCTTCTATACTAGTGAAATCCATGATCGAGCAGCCCAGCTTATGGGATCAGAACCTCAGACGGAAAGCATTTTTTGCAATAAATCTTCACCTATTGACTGTTGCCTCTAGGTCTGCTGCTTCAGGGCTCTTGGGGGTTGTATATGGACTGCCTAGTCTAGATTCAACGGATGACCCGCTCATCACTCGAGTTGACGATTTCATACGGCGCCTTGTTCGAGCCACTTTGCCGGGGACGTTTCTTGTTGAAATTTTTCCTGTCATGAAAAGGTTACCATCGTGGATGGCGAAATGGAAAAAAGAAGGACTCGAGTGGCACCGCAAAGACACCATTCTCTTTCAAGGGATAATGAACGACGCGAAGGATCTTGCTGTAAGTCACCGTTTTTGCTAGAGTTTGCTGGCTGACGAGATACTGTACATCTGCAGCGCTCCGGAAGTTTGTCACCTTGTTTCGCTGGTCATCTAATTGAAAATCCTCGCGATCTGACCGAGAAGGAATCCGCCTGGGTAGCAGCCACCATGTTGTGAGCCAATTGATACGATACGTGATTCTGCATTCATAACGATTTCTAGTGGAGCTGGGTCGGAAACGGTGAGTCGGCCAAACGCAACCTCGATTCACTGCCGTGAATGGTGTTCTAGGTTGCCGCAGCCCTTTGCTTCTTTATTCTTGCCATGACCTTGTATCCCAATGTCATGCGTACTGCCCAGGCTGAGCTCGATGCAGTGGTTGGTCGCGACCGGATGCCTTCATTCAGCGACCGAGCCAACCTCCCGTACATCGAAGCGATCGTGAAAGAAGTACTGAGATGGCGACCCGTGGGCCCCCTAGGTAAAATAATAGTTACTGTGACACAGTGATGTTATCAATGCTCTGACTGTCTTTAGGACTCCCTCGACGGTCAGTGAAGGTTTGTGGCCATTCCACCGAACTGTTTCAGCATCTTTTAAACGCCGCGGGCAGGACGATTGGTACAACGGATATTTTATTCCTAAAGGTACGCTGAATGATCTGCGAATTTTTTCTGATAACGAACTATGCGCATATAGGCACATTAGTCCTATACAATGTTTGGTGAGCGAAATCCATGTTGATTGATTAAGAGAGTGACTGGACTTGTAGGGCTATACACAGGCACAGTATTGCTGTACTATCCTTTGTGCATCCCGTTGAGTATATGCGTACAGAGATCCCGAAATATTCCCGGACTACGATGAATTTCGCCCGGAAAGATACCTGGAGCAGCCTGATCTTGAATACGTTACATACGGCTTTGGAAGAAGGCGCGTTTTGATTTAACCAACTTTTTCCTTCTTACCTGAATGGACTGCCAGAATATGCATGGGCAAGGATGTAGCCAATGATGCCTTGTTCATCAACATTGCATCTATGTTATCGGCGCTTGACTTTGCGGCGCCCATCGATGATTCGGGAAACAAGATTTTACCCTCAAGAACCGCGTGTGTCGACAAAGGCTTGGTTGTGTACGGTCTCCTCAATGGCAACGAGAATATCGCTGATGGGCCGTCATTCTAACAGGCGCCCAGTACCATTCAAATGTTGCATCACTCCCCGTCAATTTCCAGTGTCCACATCTTCGAAAGCGTGATTTCTCCGCTCCTTTCAACCTATCGCATATAACTGACGTATGGATCGCGCGATGAGTTGAAAACTGAGGATAGTTATTTACCAATATGCACCGTTTCGATTGTACAAGGTTGTCATCTCGCTGAAAATACAAGTGGGCTTTGTTTATATGTCCCAATTGCGTGTCCTACTTGTACATGGCCCAAGCTAGCGTGAAAAAGTAAAGTCGGTCGCCCATTGAGATCAATTTGATCCCTGAGTTCCAAACCAGATATCCTAACCTTCACTCGTATGTCCCAGGCAGATGGTAACGGGTGGCCGAAAGTGGACTTGGCGTGAGTGGAGGCCATCCGGACGTTCAAGTGCGGGGCGAACTGAACACGCGCGCGCATCGCAACGGAGCGCGAAAATCGTCTTTCCCGAGACCAATGCAGTCATGCTGAGAGGGACCGGCAGTTTGTCGCCTATTCCATCCTCTTTCTGTACTATCTCAACCACGTGTTCAGGTGACGCGTTGACACGACCCACTGAACTGAACACTTGGGTGACCGGTAGTGGTGACATTGAGATTTTGGGTCATGTAACAGGGAACACTGTGGTTGGTGCTTTTGCGATGTTTTTTTGGGGGTTTTACGGATTAGTGCGAGGAGGGGGGATTAAACGATGTCGGCGGGGTCGTGCGCGTTGACGGGGTACACCGGCATCGGGCGCGAGACGTCGGGCGCCGAGCGGTGTGTGCGGGCTCGGTGACGGCGGGCGTGGGTACGGGCATGTGCACCGACGCGCGGTGCAACGAGGGGACCTCGATCTCGTCGTCCGAGGACTCGGTTTTCTCGAGGTCGGAGTAGTCTTTATCGCCCTCCCTGTAGTTCGGGAGCGAGAGCGTGCCAAACGACTTGTCGGCCTTGGGCGCGTTGTAGTCGAGCCCCACGAAGGACGCGGTCATGTCGGAGAAGGAGTCGAACGAGTCGCGTTTCTGCGCTGTGTCCTTGCGGATGAAGATGGGAAGCGTCGCGTCACCGCGCCCCGTAGAGGACATTTGCGGGTATTTCGAGCTTGAACTGCGTGTCAGGGATACATCGAGACGACGACGGGAGGGAGGGAGGGAAGGAGAACGCACCCCGTGGAAGAAAGAAGCGCTTTAGTTCGGGATGAATTACAGGATAGATTAGAGTAGACCCACAGATATCACACGAGGTCGGGGACCAGTCGATCGCGTTTCCGCTGCAGACGATTGAGTCAACGAACCAGACAGGCAGGCGAGCGTCGTCCAGATCATGTAGAGGCAGGTACCGGTGTTCCAGGCTTCCAAATGCCACGGAAGAGGGATGTTATTGCAGAGAACGCCGATGAAGGCGAACGAGGAGAAGACTTGATTTGGAGGTCTAGAAGAATGTCATCGTGGGCGTTGTCTACAGGAAGCTGGGGACTGCTTCGCATGACTGTTAGGACCGCTAGAGAAAAGTATAGATGGGCAGTGAGAGTGAGCGTACCTACCGAGATCTATAATAAACAACTTGCCGTCGCTACTCACCATTTAGAAAAAACAGCGAATCCATCACCGCCATGGCAAACCGCCGACGACGCCCGCACGGATTCACTCGAGTTATCGTCACTTGAAACGCGTCTGCATGAGCAGAGCCCAAACTCTGCACTTGAGGGAACCTGGAAGGGCTAACGACTCGAGGTGAGCGTTCAGCCCGATGCTACGGCGACTCGAGAAAACGCGCATGCGCCTAAGTAGTCCAGAAGGATTCAAATCGACGAGCAAGGGATCGGATGCACCAGACTCTGTTTGGGGATGAGAACGAGTATTGTACGGCTAGAGGCCACATAGAGCTTGGAGCTTAGAGACACTGCAAGGTATAGCCAAGGCCAACAAAATCGAGTTAGTGGAAGACAAGACGGATCGCGTGGCTGTGCCGGTTACCTCACGCGCATTTTTTTTCTCCGAGAGCCATCCTCCCGAAAAGTCGATTGCCGCAAGTGCCTTGCTTCACTACAAAATGTTCCCCTCCTCCCTACGCATCCATCACTCACCTATTCTCTTGACGTTCTCCAGATCTCTCGATCCTTCCAAACTCTCACTTGGAGGCAGGCGCCCCCTTCGAATTCCCTCGAGTGCCTCTGCTAGTTTTTTTTTTTCTCGGCGAAGTTGTTTCGTCCCGGCCCTACCCGTCAGCTTTGTTCCGCAACGGCACGCATCTCGAGTCAATTGCTAGACTAGACAAGTTACTTTTAGTACTGGATGTAAAACTCCAGCGCGCTCGTCCGTGTAGAAGCAACGGCTGGAATAGCGCCGAGCGAGCTTGGGGCAAGATGCCACCATCAGCAAGTGAATACGACATCGCAACACCCTACGCGGGCGAGCTGTAGCGGAGGCGAAGCCGTCGCCGCGCCAAGGGATTCGGGAAGCCAGAGCTAGACTTGCCCTCGCCAAGTGCACTGACTAGAGCCAGGCAGGGGCGCGTAAAATCACACTGCTAACGTGAATTCAAGAACATTCAGCAAGAATGCTAGCGCGGATATCGAAGGATGAACGCACGGTCCAGGTTAAGGCACAGTCAAGTCCACTGAAGTCAATTCAAGCCAATCCCAAAGTCACGAGTCATCAAGATGGTCTTTGCGCTCATTCCTGACGCAATAAAGGCAAACAGAGAATTGTATTTCAAGTCCTGAGAAGCATTGGAGGTCAGTCAGGAATACAAACGAAGCACGAACGACAAACAACATACAAATTGTATGACCGAAGAGTACAATGGCAGATGAAAAACAAAGGTGAGCAGTTAGTGTAATTTCAATGCGGGGCTAGTGAGAATTGATGCCAGGCCAAGCATAACAGAAATTTTGCGCGCGCAGGAGATAGTAGTTGATGTCAAAAAGCCGCCGTGGGAATCGAGCCAAATCAGGTCGTTTCAGATGTGGTATTGACTCTGGAGTCGACTCTCAGTAAGTTACCCCGCTTGGTTTTCTCGCATCGATGCTATGAAATACGCGCTTTTTGTTTAGTCTGCGCGTAGCTGCGAAGCAGAGGATTCGTTGGTAGCCACGGTGGCAGCTAATTCTTGTCTGCCATCGCTTGGGCCCCATTTTGCCGACCAGCGACGGTTTATTGCTGCTCCGAGCTTTCGGCCCCTGGTCTTCAAGGGCACAAGCTCGCCCACTTCCAGCGTACATATCACGTCTCCGTCAGCCAGTTCCCCGCAGACTCTTCTTGGCTGGCAGGTTGCATTTTCCTAATCATTACGTTGTCTCAGGTGGGTCTCAGGCACATCAGTGTCGGCCATGGATGAAATGAAATCTCCACTTGATTGTCGCAAAGTAACCTAAGTAAGCTGTTTTTCGATTGGTTTTGAATGATCACATTCTCATTCTATTCTATTCTCATTTCGGTGGCTCTGAGTAAGCACATATGTCGTGATTGTGGTAACGAACAGGAATCGTCCACTGAAAGAGCACCATCAATTAATTGCGAAACTTGCAGTTCCTGATCCGCGCCGGTGCAAGACTGTCCATGATGGTCCCTGGGCGGACGACGTTCGGCTCGGGTGAATTTCACATTCAGGTTCCGTGTCCGACATGTCGTTCTCATTCTTTCTGTGAATCACAGTTTCCCAAGCTTTCGACCCTTTGCGTTATCTTCGCCCAAGGCTATCTTGGCTGAAGCGGGGTGCACCCGCACCCATATTTATCGCCTTAAGCCTCTTCAGGCAATCGAATCCGACACTTAGCGCATCGCTGATCCGCCCCAAATCCGCTGATGAATCAACTTGAAGATCCGGTACGAGTACCATCTCCACAGAAGGTTAAACCTGAAGAGCACCGCATGGTTTTAAGGGGACCAAGCCTCTTGCGACTCCTTACGGAGATCGAGCCTAGATTTGGCTCGTCCGAGTCAGCGAACTTAATGGAGAAATAATAGGTCTTGTGCCATGCGCGTTTCAGCAGTGTCTCGGTCACCTTTTGGTCCCTCGAAATCGGCATGGGCCGCGTGTGGGGGCGGTTTGACCGGCACCCCGTGTTTTTGCAGTGAGGGACAATGTTTTATAAACATACAGAACGCCTCCCAGGCCGTGAAGAAACAATGACCGACCCTCCGACACTACTGGAAGTGTTCCGCGAGCACGTCGCGAACGCAGAAACCCGAGAAAATCATGCCGTCGAGTGCGCGGACGAATACTGGACATACGACGACCTGGACGTTATTTCGACCGGCCTCGCCCTGGAACTCGAGAGTCGGTATGGAGCGCGTCCGACTGTTGCAATTATCGCGGAGAACCTTCCGTATACCTTTGCCTTGTATCTAGCGGTCTGGAAGCTTCGCGGAATCGTTGCTCCAATTGACTACCATACGCCTCCAGCTCTCTTGGAGCACATGCTGGCAAAGGTTTCGCCATCCTGCGTCGTTGTTCCCTCCACGGAAAAAGGCACGCAGAAAGTTGTGCTTGGTACGCGTGTTTTTCTATTCATTTCCGCCGTCTGACGCTCCCAGATTCAAAATTTCCTCTTTTGAGTTTCACCCCCGAGGATACAACTATGGCTACGCTCTCTCAGCGTTTCATGGACGCACCTGATCTACCTCACGCTCTGTACCCGCCCCCAGACCCGATCAGCGTCTCTCTTTATCTCTTCACTTCCTCGGCATCCAGCCTATCAAACATCAAATGTGTTCCGCTCAGCCACCAAACCGTCATCGCGCAATCCCGATCCATGCTCGGTTGGAACCGAAAGACGTACCCGGGTGTATCGTTCCAACATCTCCGCGTCCTCGGCTTCAGTCCCTTCTCCCACATGTGGGCCGTCATCGACATCGCGACTCACGTCTTCCTCACGGGAGGGTGCTACATTTTTGGCCTAACACCTTCAAGTTATTTCCTTTCTGGAGAGGCTGCTTCGAACCTAAGCGGTCCCCGCGATGTGATGACTTCGCTCTTGCTCGCCATGGAGCGGTACCGCCCCGAGTCCTGGGCGGTCGTTCCCTGGATGTTTGAAGGCATAATGAAAGCGATAACAGCGGAGTCAGATTTGGCGCGTAGGGAAGAATTGGTCCGCGTTTTGCGGAGGTTTAAACTTGTCATGTTGGGTGGCGCGCCACCAAGTGAGGAGTGCATCAGATGGGGGCGGGAGCAGCAACTGCCTTTGATTCTTTGTATCGGGATGACAGAGTTCGGTGGTAAGGAGTCAGTGATCGGATATAACTGTTTTTCTGATGATTCACTTTGGCTAGGATCCCTCTTCCACCGACTGGCGGACGAGAAGGACGATGGGTGGCTGATTGAGGACCAGCTTATTTCAGATGCGCAATTTGTGCTTGTCGACGGCGACGGAAACCCTCACGATTCAGGTCTGTTTCTAACGATTAATCGAAAATATAATCTCACGAGGTTAGAGGGCGAGCTCTACATCTCCAGCAAACTTATATCAAGAGGATATCTCAACCACGATAGCTCAGATTTCGTAATCGCCCCAGACGGCGTGATAACGTTCAAGACTCAGGATCGCTATGCAAAGTCTGATGGCTGTCTCAAATGGCTGGGCCGCAATGACGATTTTATTCTCGTGAGTATCGCTCCGATCACAGTAAGCCTGCCCACTGATTTCGTCTAGTTGGTGTCAGGAGAGATGGTCGATCCCCGCATCCTTGAAAAGACACTCGACACATCCCCTGTGATCGCACGCTCATGCATCATCGGGAACAATTTTTTGCGCGGCTCATCGCAATTTCTATGTGTGTTGATTGAGCTACGGGCGGGCGTGCACCGAGACCACCCGTCGACCAATTTGGACATCTCGCGCGCGATACGCTCGGTTAATCGCGAACTTGCACCCCCACTGCGAATAAATTGGGCCCGCGTCATAATTCTGGAGGATGGCGAACAGATTCCCATCAACAAGAAGGGCCAAATTTGGCGCAAGAAGCTGGAAGCCTTATATGGCGATCGCGCCGCTTCGCTGTCATCTCCATCAATTCCCGAGTCTTCTGCGAAAGCTGCGCCGCCTCCAACGACCATTCCAGCGCAAAGCTTTGTCAGGAATGTTGTTCTGACCGTCGTTGCGGATGCGCTTCACCTTCCCTCGGAAACTTTGGAGCTTAACGCGGAATCGACGTTCGCGGAGGTATGAAGAACAATCTTGCGCGGTACTCCGTCCTTTTTGACCATTTTTTTTGGCAGTTGGGAATGGATTCGTCCGCGGCCCTGCTTATCGTCGGGCAATTGAACGAGCGATTGGGGATTAGGCTTCCTCGCAACGCATGCCACACTTACATCGACCTCGACGCGCTTACTACCGCCATATACGAACGCCTGAGGCATGTTGGAGAGGCCCCCGCCGCTGTTCTTCCATCCGCTGTCCGGATCGTTGATCCAGGGTTGTCGAACGATGTGGTCATTGTTGGCCAGGCAGTACGGCTTCCAGGAAACTTGAACACCCCCGAAGCCTTTTGGGAAGCACTTGTCGATATGCGAGAAGACTTGCTGACACCCGTCCCGAAGGATCGCTGGGACCATGCAAGCTTTTTGCGAAAACATGGTGACCCTAGCCAGCCCGGAGATATCAGCTTCGAAAGGGCGGGATTCGTGGAGATGGCGAGCTTTGACAACGCATTCTTTGGGATTTCCGCGCCAGAGGCATTCGCGGTTGCACCCGCCACTCGGCTCGTCCTCGAGACTACGTTCCAGGCGCTCGAAAATGCGAACATCCCTGCTTCGCGGTTGAAGGGCACAGATACCGGAGTGTTCACCGCTGGGTCAATGGACCATGGATATACTCAGCTCATGTTCGCTTCCATGGGCTTTGGCAGTAAGCAGTCCATTTGTTCCGTATGAATCCTTTGACAATTTCCTCGCTTTCGGTAGCTTACACCCGCTTCCATGGTACTGGCAGCGCCAATAGCGCGGTTTGTGGTCGCATCAGCTAGTGTGTTTCTTCAGTCATGCGTCGAAAGATCTTTCGTCTGAACTTCAATAACAGCCTTTTAGACGTGCACGGACCGTCGGTTTCGTTCGACACGGCATGCAGCAGTGGAATGGTCGCCTTTGACCAAGGTTCGTCGGATTCAAATTCTCTACACAATTATCGACACTCATCTCCCACTAGCCGTTCAGTATTTGCGATCTGGTCGGGCTGAAACCGCCATCGTCTGCGGGGCGAATACGCACTCATGGTAAGTAGATTTCGTTCTATGGACTTCAGGGTTGATTCATTCTCGTTCAAGGCCTGGGGATTTTGGGTAGATAATTTATCGTACCTTATGCGTGCCTCACGTTGACTTGCCCGGCAGGTTTCTGTCCGCACAGAAAATGACCTCTCCTAATTCCCGTTGTGCTACGTTTTCAAGCGATGCTGATGGGTTTGTCCGATTCGATCTTTAAACCTAGAATGCTTACTCATTATTATATTCCAGTTATGTTCCTGCAGAAGGCGTACGTATCAGAAGCTGAGGTTAAGACCCAGTTCTGAATTCCGTCTTTTAATAGGCCGTTTCTCTCATCCTCAAAACGAGACGTGCTGCGCTGCGCGATGGAGATAACATTCTCGCAATTATAAAAGCCACGGATACACAACACAATGGTAGATCGCAAGGTCTTGTGGCTCCCAGCGCGGCAGCGCAGGCAAGTCTTCAGCGTTCTCTTCTCACGGCGGCGTCTTTGTCATCGTCCGATATCGAGTGAGTTCTCTTATTTATTATTAAAGAGTATGTTCCAACATGAGACCAGTTTTGTGGAGACGCATGGCACAGGTATTTCTGTTCCTTTCCCTCATTCGTATTCACTCTCAAGTAATATTCAGGCACATCCCTCGGCGACCTTATCGAGATCGAAGGGCTCAACGCTGTCTTCCGCGGATCCCACACTTCGGAGCGCCCATTGATCCTAGGCGCCGCTAAGACGTCTTTTGGCCACACCGAAGTAGTGGCTGGATTGGTCGGCATCGTTAAAGCGATAAAACAACTATCTACCGGCACAGTCCCGGGCCTGAACAGCCTGGTTAGCGGAAGGCTGAACCCTGAGATCGATACCACTCTTGTTCCGCTCCACATTCCTTCGAATTTAACCGAGCTGCCCACACGCATCGGCCAAAATGTGACTCATCGTGGCGTCGTCGTGTATGTGCTTCTTAACAATTTGAAACACCGCTGCTAATTTTCAGCAGCGCCTACGGCTTCGCAGGTACAATTGCTGGCACCATTCTGGAGGCCCCGCTGCCGTCCAAATTTGAAGCCACAAATGCCGAATCTTCCTGGATGGTTTTCACGGTCAGCGCCAAATCTCCAGACGCACTTCACAGCTATCTCCGGCTCTATCTAGAGTTCTGCGCGAATGCACCGGCCACGAACTTCCAGTCCATTTGTTACACCAGTTGTGTTGGTCGCGAATTATACCGCCATCGATTTTCTTGCGTTGTGAAGGATCTCGACGGTCTAGTCCAGCGTTTGAAAGATCGGCTATCGCAGGCGAATTCACCCGCAGCACACCCGAACTCTCGCATCATTTTCGCATTTCCTGGGCAAGGCTCTCAATTCTTCGGGATGGCGAAAACACTCTCGGCGACGTTTTCTCAATTCAAGGAGATACTGATAGACGCAGCTCAATTGGCGTCTTCGCTCGTTGATTTCGATGTCCTTTCCCTTCTGCTCGGGTCTGGGCACTCAACCGAGGAAATCGACAGAAGTGCAGTTGCTCAGATCTGTGTAAGGATGTCGTGTTTTACCCTTTTAATATTGTTTACTGATATTTTTCAAGATCTTTGTTTATCAGTATTCTGTTTGCCATTTCCTCCGTAAACTGAACATCGTGCCAGACGCTGTGATTGGCAACAGTCTTGGAGAGATTTCTGCAGCAGGTAGGAAATACCGTCTGTAAAATCGAAACGGATTCCTTATTATTTTTGCGTTCTAGTCGAGGCTGGTGCCATGAGCTTTGAACTTGGACTCCAATTCGTGGTTTTCCGAGCCAAGCTATTATCTCCGCATCCAGATCGTCCCGCCGGGATGGCAGCTGTTGCCGCAAGTGCGGATACTATTTCGAATTGTATTCACGAACTCCAACTCATAAATCGCGTGGTGGTATCGGTCTTCAACAGTTCGAACAGCCATGTCGTCTCGGGGGATTTGGACGCAATAAGTATCCTGGTTTCGCATGTGAAGAAAACAGGGATCCGGGCCACCCTTCTCAACGTTGACCAAGGTAACGCAAGAGACAACTGTGAATCATAATCTCACCGTGATTTTCTAGGCTTCCATAGCCATTGCATCGACCCGGCGATCCCACAGCTTGAGGTGTGGATCATGGCTCACCGAGATAATTTCCAACCATTAGATCTGCCTCTTTTTTCAACTGTTCTTGGTAAACAAGTGGCGCAGCATCAATCTCTTGGACCGCGCTATTGGGTTCGAATTATTTTGACATAAAATTTACCGTATTCTGAAATATCCGTACAGGTTGACCATGCGCGTAATCCTGTCCGTTTCGAACAGGCCGCGTCGCAAATCAACCAAGACAAAATTTTCAAAACGGCCTGCATCCTGGACGTTGGCCCAACCCCGACAGCATGGACGGCGCTTCAATCCAATGACATTTCCCAGGCGACCCTGATTTCTTCTGCAGCAAAAAAGGGGAAGGATCAAGAGTTTGCCTTTCTGACGGCGATCGCATCGTTGACTGAGTATGGAATCAACCCTGACTTTGTTAAATTATTCGAGACAGGGATACCGAAGACGAATATCCCAACCTATCCCTTTCAGCGCCAACGACACTACCCTAGTATCGTTCCCTCCCGTTTCACGATTCCTTCGATCACGACTACTGCTCCGCGGAATCTTTCACTGACCGTGAACGAAAGTCTCTATGAGGTTGGTCAATTTTTGTCCTCCTCTTTTATGTATTCTCACTTTCGTAGGTGTTGAACGATCATCGTATAAATAGTGACGTCGTACTGCCTGGATCAGCCATGGTGGATTTCTTCGCCAGATTCAACCCAGAACACGCGCTGGACATACGCTTCCACCGTCCATGGGTCCTACAGTCACCTGGAAAATTTGCCAAAGCGAACCTCGTTACCGGAGGCTCATTCTTCCTATCTGACGGCGAGAACGGTGACAAACTGTGCTCGGGAAATCTTTCTCCAGGCCCAAAACCTGCTCCTTCCCTCGCACCGAACCGTGGCCCTGCGACGAACGTGTTTGCAGGAGACGACGTCTATCTTCCCTTTAACAACGTTCAGTTTGGGCCCTTGTTCAGGAATATCTCCTCCATCCAGGTCTGGGATGAGCACGCCGACGGCCTGGTGACAGTGAAGCCAACATCGAACCCCGAACACGACAGAATCCGTGCGCTCGACGCGTGTTTACACATGTTCGGAGCCTGCAGGATCGCTCCTTCTGACGCATCCGGTGCCTTCCTGCCCATGGCGCTTCAAGGATTTTCGCTTTACGCAGATGTCTTTCCGGATTCGTTTATATGCAGGTACCGCCTTCCGGTCGTGTTGGAGCGCAATAATCGTGTTGCATTCACGGCATTCGAGGTCTTGTCCCATTCGGGAGACCTTATAGCGTCTTGCGTCAAGTATTCTGTAGCGTGGATCGACATGACTATCGCGCCGAGTCCAACACCAGGCGTCGTATTCCAGCAGGTACGAACTCAACATCCGTTTCCCAACGTCATTCTCACTCTAGTAGGTGTGGACGCCGAAGGAGCTCGACGCCAAAGTGTCTGCGCAAAAATCAAAGCTGATCTACCTCGGGAAGCGACGCGACTGGATTGACGCTCTCTCGGACTCCGTCGACAAACATATCCTTGACGACGTGCAATGCCAGAGCGACACCCTGTGGCCTACCGAAAAAGCATTCTTTACTCACGTTTTGGAGACCATTGACCTCGCCCCAGATTCAACCATTATATTAGACGCAACTCAAGTGGACGACACACCCGAATCGCCCTCGTTCGCTGCATTTTGGCAGAGCACGCTGCGTCTGATGAAGGCACTTGGACGAAGCAAAACACGCGCCTTCAGATTCATTGTGCTTTCCACGACACCAGTCTCAGTTGACCCTGCACCCCCACTGGCTGTTTTGGGTGCCATGACTCAAGGCATGCTCCGTGTGTTCCGTACGGAAGTCGGACTGCACAACGCGTCGGGGATTGAGGTACCGGGTGACGCGTCTCCGGACGTCATAATGGAGGCTCTGAAGGCGGAGCTCAACGCGTACGGCAACTTTAAGGAGAACATGGTCTCCTACAGGTATTCACGACTTCCTGGCGAGTCGGCCGTCCATTTCAGGCGGTTCGTCCCTGAGCTGCGTCCTCTCGTAGAGGAGGAAACCGAAGTTGAACTACGTGGTGTTGCTGTTATCGTGGGCATGGGTAGCATTGGTGCTGCGCTTGGCCCACAGATGATCCGGACAGGATCCAGAGCCGTTATTTTCATTGGCCGACGACCACCGACAGATGAGAAGGTAGGTTGTCTTCGATTCACAGTAATTCGACTATTGCTGAAACTGGCTCCAGGTCACACAACGACTGTCGATGTTGTCTGACAGCTCGGACAAGTTTGCATATATCCAGGCAGACGCGTCTGATGTAAACGCCTTGCAACGTGTCTTGGAAAGTATCACGGCTACTTACGGCGTAATCAAGAACATTATCCACACCGCCGCTTCTGTCGTCGACGCGACCATTGATGCTGTTACCACCGACGCCTTCTACCGCGTGCTCCGCCCCAAGGTTCATGCCGCGTACAACCTTCACCTCCTCACAGTGAACTTGGCTCTTCCGCTCGACTCCTTTGTTTTGTTCAGCAGCATTAGGTGGGCGTATAATCTATCAATACCCACGAAAAGTGCTCATCCATGCGCAGTGTCCCGTTGGGAAACCAGGGTCAAGTCGCCTACGTCGCTGCTAACGCCTTCCTAGATTCACTCGCAGCGTATCGACGAGCCATTGGGCTTCCTGGCGTGTCACTTCAACTGGGGCCCTGGGAATCTGAGCTGGTGGACAACCTACCTGCGTCATCGGCCACTCATGGCTCAGTGGTGGATACGATATCCCATAAAGACGGCCTACCGCTGATCCTCCGCGCGCTGTCATCTCCCGTGCCTGTTCAAGTTATTGCGGCTCTCGATCCTCATGCATTGTCCCAGAACCCGACCTTTGCGACTGACTCGCTGTTTGCTGCCCTCGTCGCCGGCGTAGACGCCCCGAAACAGCCTGTGCGTATAAGCAGCGCCGAAGTTGCACGGTCTGTCGTGTCTATACTCCGCAACGTCCTGGAGCTGGCCGAATCTGAACCATTGGGTTCGTACTTTATCATGCATAGAGTTGCCGTGAACTGACAATGTTTCAGAGCTCAACGAGTCCCTTTCGGCGTGCGGGATCGACTCGATCGCGTTTGGCCAGATTCGAGCTGCAGTCTTGAAGCAGCTCGGCGTCGACGTGCCATTGGTGTATCTGTCGGACGCTTTCTCGGTGATCGATATGATTGGCAACCTGCAGGAAAATATTATTAAGTTCGCGGATGCGACCACCGCTTAAAATACTATGTCCTTTTTCACCTATTTATAAGTCTCTTTCGTCGGAGGGCTATCCCAATATGGTTAGCAGCGGAGTTTCAAAAGTATGCGAAGTCATGATGCGCCAGCTGTTGACGTCTCCCACGTTAACCTTGCGACATGGAACCACCGTCTCTCACCACAGTTCCCCCGGAAATCTTCTTAGAAATCCTCAGTTTTCTCGATGCTAAAACCCTCCTTCTATGCGCCTCCGTATGCCTGCTCATTGGTCCTTCTCTGATCTTGCCAAGTAATTTTTTTTCAAGGTGTGCAAATTGTGGCATGAGACCGTAAAGAACTCGGTTGAACTGCAATACACGGTCGAGCTATGGGTGGATGGCATGGTCCGCGGTTCTTCCGGCCTGCTAACATGCGCTGAGACACTGGAGGTGCTGTATAGGCACCGCCGTGCATGGAAAAACATGGAATGGACTTCGAAGATCGTCGTGGAAATCGAATCTTTGGTTTCCTGCCAAGCATACGAGCTTGTGGCTGGAGTTTTTGCACAGAAGCAGCGAGGACAGGATTTCCTTGCCATCTCGCTACCCCACATTGCGGAAGATCCAGACAATGCGACGACTGCGTCTGATCTTGGGATAAATTCGGAGGACTTTCAGGATTTTGCCATGGACCCGACTCAAGATTTATTTGTATTTTTGCATGTTCCTCCTGGTGGATGCGGATATCTGGAACTACGCACTATTTCGTCTCAGCAGCCTCATCCATGCGCTTCCCAACTATCTCTGACACTGGATCTCGACCGCGATCCAGAGATGTCACTTTCTATCCAAATCGTGGACGACATTATCGGCATGTTTTTCTGGGATCCAATTGGCCTCCTTGTATTCAACTGGCGGGCAGGGACTACGATCGCTGTAAGCTTAAAAATTTCCGGGTATCGTTTTTACTTACGCACAAATAGGATGTGGCTGGCTCAACGTCTCTCGAGGATTTTCACTTTCTGTCACCTCGGTCATACATCTTAGCGCACGAAGGCGATGACGTAGATCAAGCGGGACGGATTGAAATATTCACATTCGACGGAGACCGCACCAATTCTCCGATCCATGTTGCAACACTGCAGCTCCCCGAACTTCATCCCAACTTTCGCGTAACTTCCATGACGATCCAGGCCGGACCGTTCTGTGCTAAAGAAATCTCTGGGACACCGTTCTCGAAATCGAACGATAACCGGATTTATATGATCCTGATCCAATACGACAACAGGTATTGGTATCGTTTGTTTGTGCACCATCGCTGGCTGCATCAGTATGTCTCCAATTATGTTCGCGAAAATCCGAAGCTACCTACGGTTGTCCCTTGGGATGAGTGGGGGCCGCAGAACTCGCGTCTGCTATCGGGACAGGATCGCCGATGGATAAGGTCTGTGCGATGGCCGTATTGGCCCCGTGCCTCACTAAACTCTCTCCCAAGACATGTTCACGGCGAACGCGTTGCTCTTGCGCACGAAAACCCCCAATTCGTAGAAATCCTCGATTTTGGAATAATTCCCCGGCGTGCTGACGCTGCGACGGAGCTCCCTTCGTCGACAGCCGTCGCCACGCAGGTACATTTGCACCCCAGTGCAACTGGGATGGACGATGTTTTCCTGAACGTTGTAACAACCTCCTTGCCGTACACAAGTACGCTGCGCTCGTTGGATGAAGAGCACGATTTATTCCTTATCGACCAAGACCGAATCATAGGCCTGAGTACTTCGGTCGGTCCTTTTTCTTCCTCGAACCTGATTTAGAGTTCATGTCTTTGTAGGAATCCGTTCCTAGCCACCAAATGACTGTATATATGTTTTGAACCAGCCTCGAAATATGTTCTAGAAGAAGTTTACACTAAAACTGAGTTTCATTTTATAAATTTACTAAAGTAAACGAGGACTGGCCCAAACCCTTTTTAAACTGAAGTTTAGAAATATTTTGGCGAGGTGTGAAATTGGATTTGGCGGAACCGATCTTGGTTCTACTCTGACTCAGACATCCCCTAAGCCTGGCCGCTATTTAATGGGAGTTCATGTATTACCCGCTTCGCGCTCATCGTTCGACAACCTGATTTCCAAACTGCTTCGCTGAACATGTGCAGGTATTCGCATTTTTCTCCCTTTGCTGGAGTCATGACTGATGCATTGACATCTCAAGTCCCGCAGGGAAACCGTGGCCTCGAAGTCCCGCCCGAAATATGGCTGGAGATTGCCGCTTTAGCCGGTCGACAGTCAATTGCTCGCCTGTCCGTCGTATCACATTCGTTCTACTCCATATTTTCCCCGATCCTCTACTCAGACATGACAACCTATCCGCCGCTGGACTGGCTCAAAGCTAATCTCCTCGCGCGGACACTCAGCGAGCTGCGTTCCCCCGTCAAATCTGAGCCGCACCCACTGCACCTGATTCGAAGTCTTTGGCTCCCCTCCGAATCTAGGGAAGTATACAACGGTCTCCATGCTCTGCGAAATCTAGTCGATCTTTCTTCATCGAAAGCGAACTTTTGGAGTCAGGTCGTACGGGGGCGGCGCTGCGGGTACTCAAATGGGAGGCGTTGGAAGGAACGGACGAGCTGGGGACTCTCTTTCTCACGCCGGGGTATTTTCCTAATCTTAGGGAGTTGTCGGTCCGCTGCAAACTGAAGACACGTTTGGATGTAAGTGTTTGTTTCTATTTTATTTCGTTTCTGGCTAATGATAATTATTATCAGTTTATGCGGGCCCGAGATTTGGAGAAGTTGGAGTGTGTTTTGTATTCTGGGTCATCGAATGGTGAGGGTTTCATCTGTGTCGGATACTGGCGTGACTCATCACTGCGCATCAGATTATGAAGAATGGCGGCCTTCATGGGGCGCACTGAAAACGAACACTGGTGGTTTTGCCGCCATCGCCCTTTTTGCGCACGCTCAATATAACATTGAGGTTGTCTGCCTACGAATCACCCTACGCAGAAGAGGAAAATAGTAGCCCACCGTGGGAGGTCGACCCCGATTTACTAGCGGCAATAAACCAGCTGCGTCTTCCCGCCCTTACCTCATTCGAGTTCTCTCTGTATGCGCGGGGATTCCAACTCTCGGGGCCTGCTCTGGACTTTTTGCCGATGCTGCGCGCAAACCCGCTCCTCGAGGATGTTACATTGAATCCTGACGGGATATGCGTCCCCCCTAGATACGGCACCACCGTTCCTCCAGCTTCGCTCTTTCGCGGGTTCTGTCAAAAACTGCGCGGCGATAGCTCCCTTTGCCAAAGAACTCCTCCACCTCACCATGCTATTTCCCATTAATTCCATTCGCGACATTCAACGCAGCGTATACTACGGGACAACACCCCCGTTCATCCCAGCAGTCTTTCCCCGCCAGACTAGTCTGACTGTGACGTCGTTCGATGCCCGTGCAGTCGATATATGGGGTTCCACCGGCCGTTAACCAGAAGAACTGGCTCCAGCGTCTGTTGCCTGCCTCATCGCAGCGTTTCCAAACCTCACTCACCTGGACATGAGCCTCAGCTCCCGGATGGTATGTTGCAATTCCCTTTCCGCATATCCTGTCCAGTGCTGACTGACGGGTTTTTTTTGAAGAAAGAGTACCGGGAATCCTTCAGGGCACTTCTAGGACTGCAGCACCTTGGCGTACGGGTGAAAGAGTATGTACAGGTGCGAAACTACAACCGACCCGCGACGGAGCTGTTCCCTGCGGCGGATTTCGCGACAGAGATCAACGACTGGCTTGCCCAACTAGCCCAGCTCTCCGACGGAGCTTGGAGAGGAGGTTTTAAGCTTTTCGAAAGGACGGCGTCGGACGGTTCCCGGATGGAAGGGATTTCGGAGAATCAGGAATATTTTGATAGGCTTTATCTCACCTTTGGATCCGGAGGTTTTCGTCGGCGTAGGCGAGCGGGGCCACGATGGGGATTTTCTGTTGATTGACTGTCTCATCTTTGCCATTTACCTACTGGCCGTAATACATCACCCACTTCTGTATTTTATTATAACCATTGGTCCACATGACATTTTGAATCGGATTGAGAAGAAAAAATAATGACTTTGAACTTGTTTTAAACCGCGACTCTCCGGAACTTTCCTGTATGATACATGCGATCTGATGGCGCCCGATCGTGCTGACGCGTTCCTTTGCTCAGGACCACCATGTCGTGCCTCGTGAAGTCGCGCTTTTCCGCTCTCGTGCTCTTATTTACCCGTTTTCCCACTTCGTCGCTCCTGTTTCACAGCTTCACAAGCATCCGGCTCACAGAGAGCTTGTGTCAAGTTTATCACCCCGGAAAGACACCGCCCCTTTAGTCTCCTTTTACATTTGCTATATATCGAACTGATAAATGAACTCGAGGTATGAGGATAGTTTGCTGACGTCTCTGTTCAGGACAAATCGAAGCGAAGCTACTCGACGTTTTCCAGATATTCCGCATCGATCCTCGCCGCTGTGGCGGCTCGAGCTCTGCCTCAACGGCTAAAGCGTCGTCTCGGTCTGACCGTCTTCAAACACGCCTGACGTCGAGCTCTGGCCTGGCCTGTACTTTCGGACAGATGTCTCCACCGCACAAATCACTGCGAATTCGAATTTCATGTCGCCCTCGATAGATCCGCGCATCTGGCAACTGTCACTCTTTCCCTCACTTGAGGCTCAAATACTTCGCCATTCACTCAATCCGTGACGTGTCCCATGTATCTCGACTCTCCCTTCATTTTTGCTTCCAGATGACGCATCCCGAGCGCCATCCAGATTACATGCATTGATGCCCAATTTTGCGAGGCGCCGGGTATGGAGCTCCCGTGCGTATGCTTATGAGTATACAGCGCCTTGGGCTGGTTTAGCGACGGTCCTGATTTTGCTGCATTGAAATAACCTCTTGCCTTGATTTCCTGGATTTGGGTGAGTTAATAAATCAATTATAGACCTTCGTCATTCAGTTAGGTATCCCTCGATATGGACCTGCTGTGTCCGTTGGCCGGCCACGCGGAAAGCACGCAACAGATGTGAGGTTTGTTATGATAGGTATTGTAATACGATTTCTGCGGCCGCAAGATACTGATCATGATCGACGCCAATCCAGCTGTATCTCTTGGCTTCGTCGACACATACTCACCTGCTGACCGGATCGAAGGTGAGGCAATGGTGATAGAAAAGGTACTGAACGTGATACTATCCACTAGTAGACAGGGCTGAGCTTCACATCACTTTATCACCGCCTGTGATCTGCCCACGCCGCGTCTCGCCGTGTGTCCACTGTCCATCTATGTTTCAATTCTCGAGTCGGGGGCTGTCACAAGGTGACTCCGTCCCGCGGGAAGTTGAGATTCCGACGCGGACAGTCTCCGCCCCGTTTGTTCATGAAACCGGAAAAATGCACTGCACTCAGGTTTCCCTTGGAGCAATCACATGACCGCGTTGATTCCCACTCGAACAATTCACTGCCAGGCAATTACATTGTCGCCATACGCGTTTCCACCGCGTATCGGGCGTTGCTCTAGACGCTAACAGCGACCCCGACGATTATTTTACGTCTCACATTTTTTAAAGAAATGGGGGAACATACGGTATATCAGGGCATACCAATATTACTGTGAGTTGTATTTTCCAAGGTAAGGTCTCCGACAAAAGAAGAGATGATTAATGCGGATTGCACCCACACTCATTCGCGCTAGGCCCCGGTTGGGGTCGCTTCTATCAAAGACGCCACGCATCGGCACCAGGTCGCCTGAGAGGTGGTATTTTCCCGGCAACGTCCGGGTCGTGCGGTGCAACTGAAAAAAAATGCGTGAGCCCTGCACACATCCCAGGGTCATTGAAGCATATTTTTATGATGCTGTAGGAGTCAAGACTTTTTTTGGCCGATATTGATCTCTCAACTTTCCCGAAAGGCTGTGTCTCACGTGTCGAGATATCCTTTTGTCTTGGCCCCACAATGGCCTTTCGCTGGCTTTGTTGTCCTGCTTGAGCCTTCTGTGACCTTCCAGTCAAATACCTCGCGACGGACAGCTTGCCCTCGGACCATTGGGACGCCCACTTTTCGATTGCGACGCCTATTACGGACGTCGGAATTGTTGCGATCACCCACGCGCCAAACACGAGGCACTGCGCCCAGCGGTGTATAACTTCGGTGTGGTCGGGACGAAAACAAGAGGTTTCCCCGGAGACCATTTGTGCGTCTCATCCCGCAGGACTACATAAAGCAGTCCATGAGTGGCCGGTTCGGGTTTCCTACCCTCGATGATGTCTGTCCTCTCCCCACAGTGGCCTTCACAGCCATCGACTTGGAACGGTCACCACTCCGCAGCATCTTTTAGCGCCCTAGCGGCGCCTGTTATTCCACCACTTCACCCTTTGGACTCACCATTCCCTTCGCCGAGCCATGACCTCTCATCGTTCAATGCGCTGGCGGGTTCGCCGCCACAACGTTCCTCACCTCCACAAACGAGTCGACATCAATCACCGGTTCCCAGGCCATCTGCTTTTGGCGGAGTACCTCAGCGCAACACCCGCTCTCTTGACCGAGACGGCCTGATACATATCCTCAACTTCTTCTCGAATCTCATTCCCGGGCACTTTGGGAACGGGCCTCAGATACGACTGGTCATCCACGGGGGAGCAGTTATGCTGCTCAATCCGGAACTCGCCAAGCTCGCGGCCACCACAGCGGCCACTGACGGGCGTGCAAACCAACGCTCCACTACCCGCGACATCGACTACATCGCGCGCTCGTTTTCCTCCGAATGGGCACAGCGATATGGTGTGTACGACGCCAATGATAGGTTGAAGCAGTGTATTTTTGAAACTGCTCTGCAATTCGGGCTGGGTGGGGACTGGATGAACAGTGATGCGGACGTCGCTCTGCCAATGGCCACCGAGTACGTGTGTTGTATCACATCTTGTCATACGTAGGCAAACTGACCAGTTTCACGTAGCCCCGCCACTGGTGCCGCATATGATCCGATACATGCAGCGTCTATACAGACGTGCGATGCACTGACGGTGTATACTTCCCCCAACGGCCTCTTGAAGCTGGGTTCGTGGACTTCTTTCATACCTCGACTTTCCTAATCGGGTAACCGCTCGTAGTCTCCGTCACTCCATTCTGGACGGTAGCGCTCAAGATGGTGCGGTACAATCCTGCCGACCGCGAGGATATCTGCATACTCCTGCGCAGCGGGACGCTCTCGCGGCAATATCACTGGACGCCCACACGCCTGGAGCACTGGCTCCTCGGAACGTGCTGGGCCATGGGATATGCGGGCTACGACCACGAACGGATCAAGGAAATGAGACGGCGGATGATCGAGGTCGTCGCAGAGGCCAATCGCTGGGACCCAGATGCGGTTATGGATGATGGCCGCGGTGGCGTCGTCCCTTTGCGGCCAGCCACAACTATGTATCCCGGTGCGGCGTACGGCCATGGATACGGCTATATGCACCAGCCACCCAATTTCAATCCCATGTACAACTATTACCGCGGAGCAGACCCTCGGGTGGGTAGCCCCTTCCAATCTCCGGTGCACTCGCCTCGAGCGCACACCTTCCCTCCGGCGAGCTCCCCCCCGCCGTTTTTACTTGGACCCACGCCGACGCCTCCACCCCCGCCTCCGCCGAAGAAGAAGAAAAAACAGACACAGACGACCGCGGTTACGACCTGGCCTAACAAGTGGACGGATCTCGCCGTCGAGGCTCCACAGCAACAGCAATGGGATCCGGAGAGCACCGAGAAATGGGAGCAGGACGTACGGCAAACTGCGGCGAAGGAGAAGAAGCATGGGCGCATGACGAGCTGGATTCCCTTCCTCAAGAACTCAAAGTCTCAGCCCGCTCTGAACGCGTCGAAGAAGCTTTCGAAACGGCGCCAGTACTACGATAGCGAGGACGAGGACGACAGCTCCAGCGAGGACGACAGCGACTCGGACGACGAGGACTGGCGATATCACGAACGGCTCAAGTGGGGCACGGCGGACCATAGCCAACGCCGGTCTCATTCTCATGCCCCCGCAGGCATCAGCTATGCCAGCAGCTTCCAGCACAGCGTCGCGGACTTCATGTCCAACGGGATGACGCCAATCGCTGCGCCCGCGGTTATGGCCTCGGGCCCGACTGCGGAGCAGGGACAGCAGCCGCCGCCTGTTCTCCCTGGGTGGAACTTCCCCGGTGCGCAAGTGCAGTCGCCTCAGCCTTGGACGTACCAATACGCGCACCACCGGCACCCGCAAGAGCGCTATCGATCGCCGCAGCCGGATATGAACCAGGTCTCCGCGGGCATGAACGCGCTGGGCCTGTACGGCGTGTAATCTTCCCTGCGCGTACGTATCTATCGTCTCCCTCAAACGCCCTCATGTATTATACTTCTCCGGCTATCTTCGCTGCCTGCTTTCATTCTCTTCTCGCTAGTGTATCGCCGCTACAGATACCGCGTAACCAAAATCTACTGGATCATCTGTATACCTACGTCAATCCCAATCTTGCCTGCTCTACTTCACTTGACCCCTTGCTACATATATATTTCACGACTACTCACTCGCATCTCCCCTCTCCTCTATCTCCTCATTGCTTGTTGTCGCAATCTCCACAAGGATTTCCTGGATACTTACATAGCTTACTTGTAGCATTATACTGACCTATTGTACATGCATTGTACAATACATCCCTCTAGACGATGATATTTCTTCATTCTTTCTTGCCACGGCCCGCGGACGCGGCACCAGCTCCCGAAAGGGAGGATTTGTGTCGCGTGTAATGACATTTCTCTGGGCGGAGGGACCCGATAATGGCGCAAGGGTGGAGATCGAGGCCTCGCTGGAGGGGGTTCTATCGGGTATCGTCGATTATGGAGTAAATAACCCTCGCCCACCGAGGGAACGCATACAAAGTACATATTATACAAGATTTAGACCTATCCACCACACGGCCCAGCCCCTTCATTTATGGTTCCTGTTCCTCCTCCCCGCTCTTCCGCGGATTCAGGCTGAGGGTGGAGGCTTCCTTCTGTGTGCGCGACATCTCAAAGTCGGTGCTGCGCCCGCTCTCGCGCGCGGTGCGCTCCGAGAGCGACCTACGCATCCCCCCCAAGCCCCGACGCGAAGCGCAGCGAGGATGAAGGCACGCTCGTAGGCTGGTAGGAGGACCCTGCGCTGACGCGCACGATGATGAGGGTTGGTGATATTCCCTGCGTCGGCTGGTTAGCATACCAGGCGCAAGTCAAAGAGCGGCAAGAGCACGCACATAAACCTGCGTTGCAATGGGCACAAGGATCGCCTGCGCGGGGTGGGCGATCGCAAATAGGACGACAAAGACGAATTGCGCGGTGAGGAAGAGTAGCCCGGCTTCGATGACGATCCCGATGGCGCGCTGGATCGCGGTGTCCGAGTGCGAGACGCCGTTTCGGCGGTTTTGGCGGGAGATGTGCATGACGCGTCCGATGATGAGGGCGGAGACGATGAAATTGAGACAGAGGGAGAGACTGAATCCGGCAGTACCGACGGGGACGATGGCGGCGGGCGCCTGGGGCGCCGTCGGGTTTATTGATAGGACCAGCCCAATAAGCCCGATACCACACGCTGTGGGGAATATTAGGGGCGAGTAATGAGCATATGCGGACGAGCACTCACCGACGGTTGCAAGGGACATCAGGAACGGCAGGATGACGACCCAAATATTCTTCCCCCACACCAGATAGCACCGGTACAACTGTAAGTCGTCACAATCTGCCCCTGTGAAGTATGAGACGCTGTTTCCTCACCAGAATTAATTGACTGCACCAGTCCGTTATACTGAAAAGCATGTCTGCACCTATAAATCCGTTACCTCGGAATTTTGGTGGTGCGGGTGTTACGGTCTATTCACCTGCAAGAAGGTGGGTTTCCTCAGAAATACGTCGCGGATGCACCATCTACGAACGCGACGCGTCTAATCAGTTCCAGGAGGCAAAAAAAGCGACACCACTGATCGTACCAGGCCATCATACACATTATTAAAATTCAAGGCAAAGTGCGTGGTACACAGGCTGAACATTAAGCATGTAACCGCTAACATGGTTTTAGAGCCTTTGCTTGGAGGGTTCCGCCCAACGAGCGCAGACACTGCAATCCCGAAAAGCAGTAAATTTATCCCTGAGACGATGCCGTGAAAACGTTAGTCGGCAGGCTAAAATCGACCGTATATTTCGATGGGGGACGCACCATAGAATACCGCCTCCAATCCAAAGCCCAAAAAAGTCGCCTGGTCGGTATTGACGGTGTGGTGGAACGTGCGGCCCATTGGGGGCGGTTGGAGAGAGGCAAGCCAGCTTCGCTGCGGTTAGTATTGCGTACCGCAAATCCGCACGATCAAACGCATGTTGATGCCCCATCTGTCTGTGAGAAAAGTGGAAAGGTTCCTGTCGGAAGAATGATTAGCCACCGCATGACCGGTCGGCCGAGACGTCTGTCCCAACATCAACACCAAAAAGTTTGTTCTGTCGCAGTCTGTCGCAGACCCCCGTCGACGTTCTCGACACGGCGCGCGAGTGGTGCACGCCAAGACCATGCCGTTTCCTTTGCGTCCGGATTTGCGGAGATTTGCGAGGAATTCCAATTGGAATATTAGGGAAAGATACCGAAATTCACATGCTCGACACAAAACTACAGCTTTATTCTGCGCGTTATACAATAGATGCTCGTTATACAATAAATTCGAAGGGATGGAGAGAACGACCTGTAATAGAATAGATAAACCTCCTGCAAGCGACTTGGCCGTACCAAAAATCCAGCGTCCGTTGACCACGGCATAACGGAACCATCGAAGCAAATATTCCACCGACGGCGATGAGGCGGGTACAGTTAACCGACGCGACGCGACCGCATAGTCATCCTTCACTCAGAGATGAGGGCTCGGGTTTTGGAAAATGAATGAAAGCGAACACACATAATTTCAACCCAACATACGGATCTGGTCTGGGGAGTGCTGAAATATCGAGACCTGCGACGGGAATACGGAGTTTGGAGATGTCGCGGGTTAGGACGATTGTCGCAATCGCAACAAGCACATTGACTGCCGCCAAGCACAATACGACCTTTCCCAACCACTTTTCGCGGGTGGTCTGGCTCTCGTTGCGCCCGTCCAATATATCTGAGGAACCGGACTCGGAGACTTTCTCGTCTTGCGAAACGGCCTGGTAGGGCGACGACGACCAGGAGGGCATTGCGGGTGTTTACAGAAGTGGGCAGTCATATGAATTCCGGGGCGCGGCCCTTATATATCACTCGCCAAGATTGATGATCGAGATTGGCGTCAATGCTGTGAAATCTTGAAGCGGGCTCCATTTGGACGGTCAGCGCTCAAGTGCGACGCAGTGTAGCGCAGTGTGGGCGCACAGGCCAGCTGACACTCCAGTCTCGTTGCAGTAAATACACCAGAAAGCGCCATGTTCACTAAATACACAAAGAATTAATACAGTAGAGCAAGCGTTGAATTTGAGATATCATTCATTGTAACCTTGAATTATTGTCAGGTCGTACGAAGGATTGCATAGAGCTATACATACCTTTGGATGATGTCTGATTATCCGTGGGATGGTAGACATACGGAATGTCCCGCCAAAAGTCGTGGTTCTCATCCACAAACCTCCGCACCTGTTCCCAGTCGCGGCATCGGCGGGTGACACCAGCCTGACTCGACGCGTTCACCGGGATCAGGGTCGTGTCAGCCTTGCACAGCAGGCTCTGTCGCAGAAGGTCGAAGCAGTGGTTCACATGCGCAAAAGACGCGGCGCGGGCCTTCTCAGTCTTGAACAGCCCATCGCGCGTAGCGACGTATGCGAAGCGTATACCGTTGACGCAGTGCAGCTGGTGGTACAGGGATATCGAAATTGGTGCGCCTTCAGAGCCATGTCTGATAAAACCGCGTTTAGGCGCGACGATGGAACCCCACTTGAGGTCGTCGTCCAACGGATATTGAGTATCAGGCGCCTCAAAAGTCATTGCAGCTGGACGGAAATAGCCTGGAACCTCGCCTGGTTTGTAGGAATATTCTGGTGTCCATTAGCTTCTGTTCTCAACGATGGGCAATACACACCCACCAAAATTGTGTCTCTGAGGACCCGAGAGTTTATGGGACACCTCTAGAACCCGTCGAAAAAGCCCGACGTTGAATGCTATCAACCCAAAATTTATACCGACCAAAATGACGAGCAGAGACAGTAGGTTGGGCCTTGAAGCAGCCATTGGGCGATGGGTTTGTGGTGGCTCTCTGAAAAAGCAAGATCAAGATCCACTCACAGCATGACACACGGTATTGATCTGAATGAAATCAAAACATCCGGCCCTTTCCGACACCACGCGTTCGGATAGATTGGGACGCCTATTGACTCGCGAAGTGCTTAATCCTGTACGGGAAGACCAGGGAATTCTAGCTGGAATTTCGGAGCCGACAGAGAATGGACACGAGTGTTTTTTTATTAGACTGGAAGGAGAAGCCCGGGTCATTTCCCGACAATCCGATCAAGCCTCGGTGCCGCTCTCTTTTGAACTTCTCTCTCCGCAAGCTGTTCTGCAGGCAAAAGGAGCGCCCGCGAAACATAGCTGAGACTGAACCGGTGAATAGGTTGGAATTGGTGCGTCTTCCGCGGTTGCCCGTGTCTCAGAATCACATGGCTGATTCATGAGCGCTGAGAAGAACGGCGATTCACAGCCCACTCACAGCCCAGCTCGTCTATCACTAGTCGTTCCGACCCACAGTACCTGAATCTACACAGTCAAATTCGTCACTAATTGCGCCCTAAGTCATTGAACTCCAATCCCGAGGACCTAGATTCAATGCGATACAACACCACCGGCTTTTCAGAGGAACAGCTCGCCGTCCTTGCCGTTGCAGAGAAATTCTTGGGAGGCATAGCCGCGCGCGACAAAAATCTGATGCTCGCCCAAATTCTCCCGTCGGGTGGAGCGACGCTCCTTCGGAATGGAAGCCCAATTCATACTACGCTGGCGGGCGTCGTTGATCGCATTCCATTTGACCATCCCAAAGACATGACGGAAATCATCTCGGATACGCCTACCATTCTTGTCCACCGGGATATCGCGATGGCTTGGACGCCCTACGAGTTTCTAATAGATAACATCGTCGACCACGTCGGCACAAATATCTGGAGCTTTGCGAAGCAGGACGGTAAATGGTTTGTCAGTGGAGTAGCGGATAATAGCCACAAACCTGAGTAGATGTCAGTCCTCTTGGAGTATAGCGCGTGTAACGTTACTGAAAAAAAGAAACCGAACAGCAGTTGAACGCGCTGTATCTGAGTACATGTGAGTCCCCTTCGAGTATAGCGCGTATAACGTTACTGAAAAGACATTTCCAGAGAAAACCGAATAGCAGTTGAACGCGCTGTATGTATGAATTATGTTTTCAAACTCGGAAAAGACCTATCCAGGACATGGCCAAAAATTGTCCAACTCGTTTTCAATAATGAATATTGTACACATGCTTATATTCCCAAGTCCTTCTCAGTCTAGAGCATCGACACCCCATGTCGCTTGATTCGCCTCTACATAATTTCGAACCTGGACCCAATCGCGACACTTGTGGTCCACAAACTCGCCCGTAGCAACCGCGCTCTTCAACGGGCACTCGCCGTCCTTGCAAACTACCCACGCGGGCTCTAACGTGATATCCGCCGTGCACAATATCGCTTGGCGAATGTGGCCCAAGCACGCCTCCGCCGCTGGCGACGGCACTCGCGCACCGTCGCGCATGCTCACGTACGCCGCCCGGATGGTGTCGAGACACTGCAGGTCGGTGTACATCCCGACGTCGAATTCCTCCTGATCCGCGCCAAGCCTGACGCGCCCACTGTTCGGCGGGATAAGCGTCGCCCACTCGGCGCCGTCGACAATATTGTAGTGCTTCCCGAATATGAATTCCAACGTCGCGGCGTTCACGGTGAGGGGCAATTCCGATGGTAATGGCCCATTGTCGAGCGAAGCTAGGACGAAATCAGCCACTAAGACCGAACTGCAGATTGTTCTCTTACCGTACGCGCTCGCTGTTTGTCGGAGACGAAATATGGTGAACACATTCAACGTCGCGCTCACACAAAGTAGGACGGCGATGACGAGGAAAAGAGTGGACATGGCGGACGCTGATCAAGAGCACGGAGATATGGAGATGTCAATTTACGTGGCCCGGCTATCAGTAGGCAGTACCTCAATCCAGTGCGTCGCGTGAAAAGTCCAAATCGGGCGGTGATAAATTTCAAATAAATTTCGTGAGTCTTCTTCTGATTCGAAATGATGTGCGTGGTCCCGCCAACCCCGGAAAGTGATAGCCTGTGATAGCCCGCACGCAAGGCAATGCATTCAAAACAGCTCCCATTGATCGTCCTGTGCATATAGAAGGGACGCTAGTCGCCTACCCATTTTCTGCCGCCCCACAATGGTCCAACTCACCTCTTTACTAATTGTTGCGTCCGTACTTGCGTCCGCAAGCGCGATCCCTACTGGTAAGTAACGTTCAGTGTCACTGTGTGCAGCCTCTGAATCTCTTTGCAGGGCAGAACGGTGAGCGCGAACATTTCAGGGTCTTGAATGTCAGTAATCGAGCCTTTACAGCCAACCGCCTCCAGGCGCGTGATTTCGCGATGTCTGAGAACGAGCCGACAAAGGCTGGGCTGGAGGTGCGGTCCTTCGCGATGTCCGAAGACGAGCCCACCAAAGCCGAGCTCGAGGGACGGGCCTTCGCCATGTCTGAAGACGAGCCTACTAAGGCGGAACTGGAGGCGCGGGCATTCGCCATGTCTGAAGACGAACCGACGAAGGCCGAGCTCGAAGCGCGCTCCTTCGCAATGTCTGAGGACGAACCGACGAAGGCCGAGCTAGAGGGTCGAGCATTCGCCATGTCGGAAGACGAGCCCACTAAGGCCGAGCTTGAGTGAATACTTACGCTTTGTGGAGTCTGGTGGGGTGGGATTTTGCGACGTGGACTGACTAGGGAAGGTGTGGCGTGGCAGGAGACGTATTTAATCTATAATGTATGGCGCCAAGGACTGAAATATTGTATCGCATTGTACTTTGTACCGAGGTGCTGTTCGCCCACTGAGGGCGTCGTCCAACGGCCATACTTCACTGTCACTTCCTTGCCGAACCATGATTACTAGGCGGTTGCCGCACACCGAACGAGTTGTCTTGCATTGACCTTGAGAGGTATTCATTCAATGCCGTGCGCTGCCAACAATGTTACTTGATAGCCACACAAAAGGCGCTTGCGATGGTGTTGGCTTCAAAGGCCACGGGATTACCTGTTCTGGATACAACTCCGATGTCCAAATATGGCGATACTTGAGAAGAAAGACCGCAAGAGGTGGCTAGGCGTCGTAGACAGGAGTTCGGATGGTGGTATGTAATGTATAACTTTGGGTGTATCCGAGTTCTTTGATTCTGTGTTTTACAAACCAGTTGAATCGTCGATGACGAGACATCGTGCGCGGATGAAGAAAATTCCGTGTCATATTTGTTCAAAAAAAGTGCGCCTAAGTGAAAGCAAACTAGACAAGAGAGAAAATGTCAGCTAGTGCTTTCGACTGTCAAGATGACCACCCACGTCCAAAGTGAAATGCGTTATTCGGTAGACATCTGCGCCCAGTATCGTTCTTCTCGCCGAACTGCAGAGATCATCGGTACCGTCTTCTCAACCTGTTTCCACAACAGGTAGTGCATGTGTTCTACATCCTCCATAGCGTTTTCTGGTGGATCCTCCCAACGCTATTCGTTGTACGTGTTCAAACTCGTGAGGTTCGGGAACAACCCCGACAAGAATCGGGCGACAGAGATTGGGTCGGATATTGGAGATGTGACGTTGAAGGCGGAAAGCTGACACTGGAAGCTTCTGGGATCGAAGGAAATGTCGAAGGGAGGGACGATAGAAGCGTCGAATGGGATGCAGAGGTATTTCAAGTGTTTACACTCCTGCGCGAATGCCTTGCGAATGCCCGGAGGCCGTGCAGCATCGCCTTTGATGAACTCTGCGAAGAGGCAGATAGTGTGTAGAGGGAAATGACTGTGAGAGGAATGGAAGATCCGAATGTCGTATATTCAATCCATGCAGCGTCAAACATTTCAGGCTCGGGAGCTGAGAAAGATGTTTGAGAGCCGCCAAATCTATTGTGGGGAAAGCAAGGGTCTCTATGCGATGTAGACGCAATGCAATTGCCGATGCTACATTGCAAATCAGAGCATCCTTCGATCGTGTGGAAATTTCGAGTCTTGTGAGTTTCGTGTACGCAAGGGACAGATCAGGGAGAAGAGATATGTTAGAAATTGAGTTGCATAGCCCGAGGTAGGCGTTGATAACGTTCGGGAAGAGAAAAATGTCGATGTAGGGGAAAATAGAGTGGTCCACTGGTGACCAGGATATACACCGGAGGTTGGGGAAAATTTTTCCTTTGGGGAAGCAGGAGCGGATTTTGTCGAGTACCTCGGCAGTCGCAAACGAGGAGGACGAGTGCAACTCCAAGATAAGAATGCGACGTGTATACACCAACGGTAAAGACCAGTCGCATGGACGTAGCGAACGTTTCAGGCACATTGAAAGCTGTATCGGTATTTGGTCCTAAGAAATGTACAATCCGCCATTCCCCAGCAGAGGGCTCAGGAGCGTACTCCCATAGTTCCGGCGGAAGGTACCAGAACACATTATTGAGTTGCTCCCTCCACAGTTCATCCAATGCAGGGCTTTGGAAGGTCTTACAAGTCCTTGCAAGCGCCGCCAAAGCGTTTTGAGTTGCTCGAGTCTCTTGGAACGAAACGCCCGAAAGCTGTGCGCAAACAAGGTCAACGACTTCATGAATGCGAAGGTAGCTATGCATTGGGGGATTTCTCGGAGACCTTGGAGATTGAGGCTTTGAGGAGCAGGGGTAGGCTCGTTACCAGCCTGCCTACGATGAGCAACAATTGTGGCGAGCACGTTGCCGTAGGCAGGCTGGTACAATTCGGGCTGTGGGAAAGGCCTGGGCGCGGAGTTTGAAACATTTTCCTTTTCCTTTATCCCGTGTTCAATTCAAGTTAGATACAAAAACTCCAAAGATAAATTGCATTCTGGTACTAGTTTCCTCCAATTCTGTCCCTTTACAATTTTGAGAAAGGCTGTAAATGGTGAGTTATGAAACCTCGGTTTTGACTGAGAAATGATGGCAACGCACAGCCACTGTAATGCCGATCCTCGGCACCACTGGAAATTTTAAACTCCGGGCTCAGCCCTTTGGCGTGTCCCGAATTGTACCAGTCTGCCTACGGCAAAGTGCTCGCCACATTTTTTTGCCATTCGTAGGCAGACTGGTCACGAGTCTAGAGCAGGGGTGAGGAGCAAAATCTGACGGCACGGAACAATTCGGGTCACAGCCACCTCTCGCCCTAAGAAGGAAGAAACGTGTTAACCGGACTTTCGTCAAAATTGAACCAAAATTTGAGGACGTCAATGTCTGGCAAATATTATCGAAGACCGGATAATCAGTCTCAACATAATTTAGCTTGATTCTGCCCACGGAAGCCTGTAGGTATGGATGCATGGGCTCTGAAACTAAACCTATGCATCCTGACAGTGAGTTCAGACATTTTTCGGAGAATTTATATGGTCAGAACCTATTGAGGACCCGAGTGAGGGTATGAAAGACTCAATAGGATGTATTTCGACACACCCATAACCACAGGACGTCTCCCGCATACCCGTAACCCCTTCAAGAAATCCATCTTTCCATGCGAGTAAAATTCTGTAGTTTGAGGTAGCGGCCGGCTGTGAAGAGGAAGTCGTGCAGCTAAAAGCCAAATCCATAGGTATATAGCTCCTCCAAGGTCAGGTTCCATCCCACAAGAGCCAAAATCCAAGTTTTTCACTATCTCAAAGCCTTCTATTATGCAAGTGGCCGATCACCCAGTGTAGCCAGGAAGGCAGTCGCAGATAATATTTCGAAACCTTAAAAATTCAAATTCTGTTACGTGTAAAGGTATTCCGTCCTAGATAAAATATTGAGGGTGCATACATAGAGTCCTTCAAAATATTGAAACTTACAATAAAGGGATAACAAAAGGCCCCGACTTCGCGTTCACTGTGAACAAACAATTCAGAGAAGAGAGTCTTAAAGCCTGTACGACCATTTAGACCTCAAGAAAAAATTTGTGACTTCAAGTCGATGTCCGCGGCTACTCTTGCCTGGCTGCAAAGCCCTTGGCACCACCATCTGCTCTGAAAGAGCCGTCAGAACGTTCAGTTAAGAAGATCGATATCTACTTCGTCTTCTTTGCTTGGTCCTTCTCCTGTTTCATCTGTTAACCCTTCCCGTCGTTCAGACCAAACAACAAAGGTTTAGAACATTCGTTCAATTGAAGATCAATGTAATTCGGTTGACTATCGACGACTACTACCGGACCCAGCCAACAACCTCAAACATGCCCCGGGAGACTGCTGAATGGGTACCATTGAAATATTGGTTCCCGTAGTTGGCCTTCGGGGTCTCAACGCACTTATGAACCGGGCAACCCAAGTTTGGCTTGCTTCGGTACTATTCGCCTTGACCGGTGCTGGTGGTGGATCAGCCACCAATTCGAGGTCGTCATCGAGGAATTGCGGGGAGTTTCTTGGGGGTCTCGGTTGCACTGTAAGACACCGGCATGACACACGGTCCTTCTTGCTCCACTTTGTCCGCGAATTCGGCAGGTGAGGGGTAGGAGGCAAGCTCCGAACCAGGGGACGTGAGTTCGCGCAGGCGCTGTGTGCAACTTTTCTACCAGTTGGGGACAAGTTCTGCTCCATGCCGCGCAAAACTAAAAACGACATCGTTGTCCGTCCAGATATTGTAAGATTTCTTGATAATGTCAATAGTATGGTCATCTTCCACTGGCAGCAGTTGCCATGTCATCGTCTGAACAATTTCCGAGCTCCCTGACCGGCGCACCAGTGTGATGAGCTGCACCACAAGAATGTCGGCAATTTTGAGCAGATGTTTTGAGCCCTCTCCTGGAGTGATATCACATAGAACACGCCACGGGCTCTCATCTTTGACTTCAGTGGCAGAGAACGGCCTTAGAAGGCTGAGTATTCCATCGTCCGACACGGCCAACTGCATGGTATGTCGGCTACACATCTCGCGCACAGTCCCTGGGCAAGTGTAATAGTTGTGCGTCATCTGGACGAGCTCCGCCAAGCTTGAATCGACCGCCTTGGTGACCAGCCTGCGGCGATACTGAACGAGAATACGGCGCAGTGTGAACGCCAACATTGAGGTCCATTCGGGGCGCGTGCCGTGTTGACGAGAGTCTACAGAAGAGCGCTTAGTTGCGATTAAAAGTGTGCCGGTCGCGCTGGTGAGATCTTCGACGGACCACTCGTGCGCGGAATTAAGCGCAAAATCCAGGTTGTTGTGAACTCGATCAAAGTTCAAGCGCACGTTCGGAAGTAGAACCGGAGTCCTGGAGCGTGTCGATTCAGCGGCTTTATGCGACTCCTCGAGAGTTGCAATCATGTCCCAGAATGATAAATGAGCGAGGACGCGCGCTTCGGAGCTGATAGTCCGTTCATCCATCCAGTTAATGAGATTCCAAAGCTTCATGCACGCGCCTGTGGGCTCCTCGGGCCACGATTCTCCCTCGAATTGGCCTAGTATGCTACCAAGTCGGTCGTTGCGATAATCGCTGCCCATGAGTTGTGCTCCATTCTTGTGAGCGCGGACCAATACATTACGCAGAGCCGGGGCAATCGGTTTGGCCCCGAGCGGATCCACAGCGTCGCGATGTATTTTCTGGGCATATAACACATGTATGACCTCATTGATCAGCCGCGAATGTTGAGAATGCATCAGGAGTAGTGCTGTGGATTGAAGAAATGGTGTCTCATTGTGGATGGAGGCATGATCGTTCCAGTGCTTTAACTGCGAAAATGACGGGCGAGGAATGGGAACCTCCTCCACTGAGCGGGGACTATCCACAGGAAGTGAATCCAGCATGAACCCGCTCAGAATATGAAGATCATAGGTCGTAAGGGACACCCATCGTTCTAGCGTGGGACGCGCAGAACGAGACGCCATGTCGAGGATCGTGCGCAAGCAGCGCGCGGCTGCGGCGGCATCCACGGCCTGCCCGGTTGCTGAGAATGCTGAAAAGTGGTTGGATACAGCAGAGACAATCTCGGGTGCTCTGAGATCATGGTATGCTGTATTGGTTATGTCTAGGCCTACCTGCAACAGTGTCAAGTGCAATGATCACTTCGTCTCGACTGGTAGAGATGTGATCATCCACTTCAGAGCAGTGATGTCGAAAGACGGCCCGTTGTTGGCGATGAGTCAATTCTCGTGGAATGCAGGCTGCGATAAGGACGTGTCTGAACCCGCGACCAAGGTGCTACTGCTGCTGCTGCTGTCTGTATCGCTGATGCTGTCAGAGGTGAATGGTCGGGGAATGGGGGTTGGCTGCTTCCTGCGGAGACTCAGTTTCGCGGACCAGCATAGTAAGCGTAGCTTTGTCAATGTGAGCCACCACCCTTCCATGCACTATACAGCTGTCTGAGAAGTGGCGTTGCAGTCGGGCAGTCACCTTTCCACAAGAGTCATGGCAACATGAATGACACGACATAGAATACCAGGACAAGTGAGGTGAGCCCGAGAATAATGTTTGCTATGGTCTTGTCCAGACCCCAGAGGAATACAATGAGGCCGCCGAGAAACAGGAAAAGCGAGACATGCAGGATTAGCGGCATCGTCGAGATAAAGGCAGGGAGTTTCCAGGTGTCGAGTCCATTGTTATAGACCAGGTACCGCCAGATCCATCGGCGCTGTGAAGCGACGGGGGCCAGCATGCGAAAATTGTATTCTGTCAGCCACTGCTTGGCCAAGATGGCAAGAAGCGACACGCGGAAGGCGAGGGCTAGACTGGTGAACCACAGCACGTTAATCCACCGTGCACTGGAGTCTGGTGTGAAGTCCTGTGGAAATTGCAGCATGGGCAGCGTCACATTAACGGACCCGGCCAGCGTGAGGGCCATAAAAAGTGTTGCGTTTGCCGTGTACTCGGTAAAATCTGGCTGTAGGTTCTGATATCTTGTATGATTTCAGTCTCGAGCATCGTTCTTTACACTGCAAATCGTGCTTACGACTCTATCACGAATGCTGTTGAAACGGCGGAGAAAAGGCCGGCCTGAAAATCTTTCAGTGACTGGGAATAATAGGGCAGGGGACGTACGAAGAGGAGAAGGATGTCGAGCGTCTTGTTCCACCCATCAAGCAGGTCCGCGTCCCGTTCGTTTACTTTGTCTCGATATACTTTCCACACACGCGCATTCTTGCCGGCTTCGTCAACATAGCGGTCTGGAGGGTACTCCTTCTCGTGTTGCGTGTATTGCTGCCGGTCTTTGACGGGATGCCGCTCTATAGAACCATATGGAACTGTGTCGGGTGAACCGCAAATGTGACCTCGTACCCCCAGGGCTCCGGGCCCAGGGATGCTGCCATGGGTCCTCCGGATCTTTAAGGCTAGGTCTCCATGTAACGGTTTTCTCGGTCGTTACAGAAGCTATGCTTGGAGGCCGTGATGTAGTAGGATTGTGAATGCCTTGAGACTCATCGGCACTTTCATCTAGGGGAATATTTCTGCAGGTGCTGTGAGCAACATTCAACCGCCTGTACGATTCAACGAACTCAAAGGAGTCAACTGCACGCCGGTGCCAGTAGTTGGTTGCGTTAGGGATCGCTTGCAGGCTATCACGCCGAGAGGAGCGTGGTGAGGCTGCAAGAGAGGAGTGCGGTGTAAGCCAGCCATTCGGGCTCGCAGAGGAGGACGAGGGACTCTCGGGCAGTGGAACATTTGCTGCTGCTTCGACGGCTTCTTTACCACCGGAGGTGGCTATTATTGACATCAGACACTGTTAACCTGTTGAGTTGAGTACGATCGTGCGAGAGAGAACGGAAAAAGACGTACACGGCGAAACTCCTCTGAAGATTGTGGGGAAAAGCAGAGTTGGGCGGCCATGCACGCGGCGTTAGCTCTTATGCCAGAGACAGGGTTGTGCATGCGGTGTAGGCGCCTACTATGTCATATATGGGTGGCGCTACATGCAGTGGACCACTTGAGTGAGACAAAGAAGCAACACAAGCGTTTCGAAAGACCACAAGCGCACGACCCCAGGACTTTGTCCGAGCGTCGTGGCACTACGTGGTCCAACTAAAACGGCGCCAAAACTCGGTGATATCCTGTCGGAGTTTAAGTAAAGACTTCAGACAGACGTAATTCGCTAAACAGAGTTAGATTAGATTGAGGCTATCGCGATCAGAGGACAAGACTGAAAAGCATATCGATGTTCGGGAAGAGCCTCTGAGGAAATTGTCGATGTAGGGAAGATGGAGTCATCGACTGGTCAGCATATACACCGGAGATTGGGGGAAAAAATTCCTTCGGGGAAGCAGGAGCGAATTTCTTCGAGTATTTCAGAAGTCAGAGAAGAGGAGTACTACAACTCCAAGGTACGAATGCGACGTGTACACACACCAACGGTAACGACCAGTCACACGAACTTAAACGTTTCAGGCGCTAAAGAGTAAATGAATAGCTGTATCGGCGTTTGGCGCTAAGGAACGTACAATCCGCCGTTCCCCAGCAGAGGGCTCGGGAGCGTTCTCCAATAGATCCGATGCAAGGTATCGGAGCACATTGTTGAGGGTATGTTGTTTCGTTTCAAGAGACTCGCGCCGCTCAAAAAACCCTTTGGCGGCGCTTGCAAAGACTTGTAAGACCTTCTAAAGCTCTGCATTGGATGCACTGTGCAGGGAACCCTAGTGCTGTGGGCAAACAAGGTCAACATCACGAATGCGAAGGCAGCAATGCATTGGCAGATTGCTCGGACTCCGGAGACCCCAGTGGAGATTGAGGCCGCGAGGAGCAGGGATTGAGTAAGGTGAGGTTAGAAATAATTAATATTTGAGTGACCAGGAGCAGTCAAAGGGAAAACGTACGAAAGACAATATTGAAGGTGCGGATACAAATGCGAGGAACGGTGGCTATGCCCGGATCAATGCCGACCACTCTTGTCTTCTGCTTTCACCCCTCGACTGAATCTAGTCCCAGGACTCTTCGTTTTTTTGTTCTAGTGCTCCAGTACTCACGGAATGATTTATTGGTCGCTATCTTTCCGGCCGTTAACGCGTAGGGCGCGCGACGCAGATGCCACTGTCTCTGAAATTTATGCGTATCACTTACTCCACGACCAACAGTATGTAGGACAGTGAACACCGTTTAAGCGAGCGGACATGAGGTCGTTACTGTAAATAACTGTATACGGTCGCTACTGTATACGGTACGGTATGGCCAGAGACGCATGCCGTTCAGAGAGGCTGAAGTTTTTGATCGCCGCCCCCCTGCCAATGGGATTTTTCACCCTGTTTCAGTTATTCGTTTGCTGACGTTCCTGGCTAGGCACCTGTTAAGTAACTATTTATCACATATTCCGAAACTGACGAGATACAGGCGGTGTTTGGGCAGTTTCCTTTAACCCTTGGAGATGAAGCCGCACGTTAGCCGAGAATCAATGAATCCCAAGTCTGCCGTGAAGTACTGTAGTATTGCGACCAAAGGTTCAGGGTGTCACCTGTCACCCAAAATGTTCACTGAACTTGGTGTTCATTCCTCGGCAATCATGAGGAAATTGCCATATATGGTAGTCCGGCAAATGCCGGACGGAAATTTCGGCGTTTTTCGCCTATTTTGGCGCAGAAATTGCAAAGTCACTGTCACTGGAGTTAGGGCTCCTGGCCGTAACCGTATCGACGGTTATACGGCTTCCGTAATTCGGCGCCTGTACTGTCCCGTCGGTCCTCTGAGGCTCTCGTTCGACGGGACGGCGTACGCCGTACCGTACACCGTCATACCCGTCAAAATTGCGGTCGTATACGGCTGTCGAAAATCCAAGTAAATGAGGCGGAACTCAGGCGAGATGAACGGCAAATTGCTCTACATGGAGGATTTTCGTGATCCATTGAAGCTCACGTAAATCACCGATCTCATCAATCCACGGCTTCGCATTCGACCACGACGTGCATGCCTCTGAATTCCTGACGTTCGGTGTTCCTTTGTTCCTATTGCTCTTCATTTACCTCCTTCATGTACCTGCGGATGAGCCACCAGACTGCGCTTTCTTTCTCCTGACTACTGTCATTCCGGAAAGATGTGCTCCGATTTTGTACCCTCAGGCTCCTCGAGAAACTCTTGGGACTGTCTACTTATTTTCACTGTCTGCTTATGTTCTCGACCACTTTGTGAAACCGGAGTGCATTGATTTATTTGATCGCCGCCTCGAATTGCTAATTTTTTTTACCGCAACTGTGCGCGACCCTGTCTCACCCCAGTTTTCGGGGTCTTTCTACAGTGTGCTCTCGGACTGCGCCATAGCTGTCCCCGCGAAGTTATCCCCATCTCTTGACTACCAAGCACTCGTCTCGAGCTCAGATTTCTTATTTTCCCGGAACTGCCCGCGACTTCAGGCCGGCCCTGCAGCGGATTGGATAGCTTACTGTCGGCTATTGCTTGAAATCTTTTCATTGGTCACACTCGTGTATCTCTTGGGGCCTTTATTCCCGCTGCTCGATCAAGGGATCCTGTACAGTCGTATGAGGGCCCAAATGCAATTTCTTGCTTCCGTATTTCCGTTTACGGCCGTTTTCAACCCGTACCGTCGCTGCTTTAGATTTTTGTTTTACGGGACGGGTTCAGCCGTAATTACCCGTCTGATTGACAGCTGTCCCCGTATACGGTACGGTCAGGAGCCCTAACTGGCGTCAAAATTGTTCAGTTCACGACCGGCTGTCACCCGTCACCTGAACCTTTGGTCGTGATATTACAGTATTCGTGACAGTTCCGAACTTCCGTACTGTCTGAGATTTACTACAAATATAGGTGCCACTTGCTTTGTCGGCGCCTTCGAATTCTTTCGCAGACATGTTGATCAACTCGTTCGTATTCTCGATTTCGAAACCACTGGCATCTTACCGGCCTTTAGTTATAATGATCTCCTGGTCGCCAGCTGGACCAACTGTATGCTTTTCATGCTCGAGTTGGTTCTTGCAGTGCGCTACTTCCAACATTCATCTCGACCGCTGCTCCACAGAGCCGGAATCGCCGCCATGATCGCATCGGACATGCTTTGCACTTTCGCAATCTGCGCTAAAATCTATCTACTTGTTTCCCTCTACCCCGGCGGGCCCCCTCACGGCTTTCCCTATTCCACCTTGCAGGCCACTGCGGTGATTTTATGCTCGACGTACGCCACTTCATCATTGGCGAAGCTATTCTTGTGTGCCCTGTACTTCAACTTGTGAGTGCTCTTGTAGCGATCCAGATATTCTTTTGAAAATGTCGACCCCTTCCAGAACAAAAAGGCGGGCAATCAGCGCCATTCTTGTGCTCGGTATCGTGGTTCAGGTAAGAGATACATTTTGTTGGAATTCTGGCTCGTGTCGTACTCATGATTTAGCTCGCATTTTCGTATGCATCGGCGGTTTTGATCGTTGCAACCGGGTCGCCTCTCGGCTGGGCCATGCTAACTTCCACGTAAGTACGTGATATTGGTCTGTTTGTGAACTCAGTTGGCTGAATATCCCAGAATCGGAGCTATTTCCAGCTCGGTCACGGACGGCATGATTGCTGTTGCTCTTCTTTACACATTCATCCAAATGGATGCATCTGCTTTTCGAGGGTCAACACATAGGTAAACAATCAATTTGCGCGCACCTTTCAAATAATCAAGAATGTTTTTGCCGTTGTAGTCTCCTCCGGCGGCTAATTGTTCTGTTTTTTTCGTCGGGTGTCATCGTCGCTTCGACCGCTCTCCTTTCAACGATCTTACTGTTGAATAGAAAAGATGGTGTGTTTTTGTTGTTGACTCTGCCTGCCTCGAGCCAAATCTCATCTGGTTTCCTGAATCTTCCAGTCTACGTGCTGTTCTTCTATTCAGAAGGGCGCCTTTACGCTCTGACCATCTTGGGTAATTTTGCAGTGGGTGTACCTGCACAGCACACACCAACGACGACACCTACGCTGAGTACTATCACTGGCACTGGCACTGTGGTCTTCCATGTCAACCACACTTCCGCCGATGACCAGGCTGTCATAACATGCAATGGTGCGCGTCAGCTACATTGCTCTGACGATTCAAATGCTGACGGCTTATAGGATCCGAAAAACGTACAGATGGCGGCCGTACCACACAAATTCCTATTGCAGCGGAATCTAGCACAAAGATTTGGCCGTCTATTTGACGTCGGCTGCCAGGTCTGGTTGGCCAGAACTGATTCGTCCCTGTGTATCAAACAAAGTATGTAGCAAGTATATTTATAACCTTGGTCCGTGCAACGTTCAAACTCCAAGACAACGGTCACTGCTCCCCATTGAATCTCGCGACACTTCTCTTCAACTTGTACGTTACGAGAAAGGGGCAACCGGCATTAAAAAAAAAGATATAGGGCCAATTTTCTTTTTTTCGAGGGCTGGGACTAACTAACTATGTAATTGTTCCCACACCCCATATATGGTACTTTCGCGCGTTTTTTGAGTTGCCGGAGCTGGTCTGCACCAGAGGTATCGCCATACAGGTGAGATTTGATTTCTGAATGCTTCAGATATATTCAGGATTTTAGGTTGACCGGTTAATGAAAATTTTCAACCGAGTTGAGAGATAGATGGCTGTGACAAACATGACCACAACAGTTACTCTGTTGACAGGTGGAAGTAAGGTGCAAGACGAGTTTCGACGTTTCTGAGTGCATTAAATGTGTCCGACACAATCCCCAATCTCTTTCTTGCTTGGAAAGTTGGGGGTCAATTTTTTTTTCACGACCTGATGGACGGACTAACTAACCGGCCCTTAGTTGTCGGTTTAAATGCTGATTGCCCCTTGGTTACGAGCGCTCAATTGCCGTATGGCTCATTCAATGATTCATATCCCGTCGTGTGATGACGTGTTTGAATCTGTTCGGCGTCTTTGGCTTCGGTCTCGGTGACCTTGCAATATGACGGCACTGCAGCCCGGAAACCATGGAGTATTCTATTGGGGAACCCGGTTTTCAGGGAACTCTTTTCAAGTGTCTAACCGGAAACCCTCGGAGATCGTCGGTATACGGGCCAATGGAACGGAGATATCAAATTCGGGCCAAGGGACAAAGACGAATTCAGATCATAGTGCATAGGCTCGTGACCAGCCTGCCTACGAATGACAAAAAAATGTGGCAAGCACTTTGCCATAGGCAGGCTGGTACAACTTGGGACCCGTCAAAGGGCTGGGCCTTGAGTTCGAAATTTTGAGTGGTGCCGATCATCGGCATCATACTGCGATCAATTCCCAACTAAATTCGAGGCCCTAGAACTCGCCTGCAACAAAATTAATCAAAATTCTGAAGAGATATAATTTGAGAAGAGGGGAATTGGAGTTATCCTTCTCTTTGGTTTTTTCCAACAGATGTAAAATGAGCTCAGAACAAAGGAAAAGGAAAATGATCGAACTCCGCGCCCACGCCTTTTGTTTGTCCCGAGTTGTACCAGCCTGCCTACAGCAACGTGCTCGCCATATTGTTGCAACTCGTAGGCAGGCTGGTAACGAGCTTACATAGTGCATCAAGAGTCACCCAGGCCTGTTCCAGTTTGTTCGACACCTCGAACTATTGCGGCGCCGCATTCAAGAGATGTATTACCCTACCCTCTGGATAATTCTATTGGTGACTCCCATGCCAGGTGTGCCACAAGAGGTGGCCGATCTTGTTATCGGACCCACTATCAACTTCACATGCCTGCAGGCCACCTTCCATATCGGGATGCCAATGCAGTCAATCACATCTCTCGATACATTTACTGGCCCGCTTAGGGGCCTCTACCATATCCTTTAAGCTTTTTTTCTTACTCGATAAGTGGTAGCTTATATAGTCTACTACACGGCAACTATTGAGGCCACATATATCGAGTTTAATGTCAACTACCAAAACCCCCGAAAACCATCAATTCCGGTTCTGTAACCTCATCTTTTGCATGTAAATGAACCATATGCATTTCAAGCAGCAATAAAAATCATTACAATGAGCCAAAAGGCAGTAAAATAGCAATGAAATAGCAGATGCAAGGTGGGACTGCCAAACGGAGATGTCCCGATATGGAAGGTGGCCTGCAGGCACGTGAAGTTGGGTCCGATAACGAGATCAGCCACTTCTCGGTGCCATATAACTGATTTCTATTTGACAACCCCTTCATGATAAGATTGTCCGGCCCGCCATCCCGTGTATGGAATCTTTCTATTCTTCACGCACGGTACATTTCCATCAATAGAGAGGTTGCGCAAACTCACCACATGCAGCTTTTTTTCCCCATTGCTCTGGAGGTCAAAAGAGGTTATTTGAGAGTCCCAGTAATGCTCCAGAGCAAAAAAAAAAGATATTCCCACATGTGGCTTTTGCACAACCTCTCTAATGTGCTGTGTTTGTGTGGAAGGTCTTCAGCTACAAGTGGATACTATTATCAGGCCCTCACCTTCTTCTCTTGCTCTCCACTTTTGGCAAAGTGCAAAGAGGTTTCAATGGCCGGAATTTCTTTTTTTTTGGTGGTACAAAATGGTCGTTGGATAACTAACAAGGTTAGCCTCTTGCAACCACGTAAGTATGGAGTGCCAGTGGACCTCCATAAGGAAAATGCATATTTCCACTCCTGAGGAAATGCCTTATGCACTAGCCATTGCTGTGTGTGGGCTCCACTCCTACTTACTATTTATTCTGGCCCAACCCACAAGGGAGGGGAACAGTGATCTTTGTGATCCTTTGGGAGCTATACCCACTAAAACCCCAGGTCTTCTAAGCCAGTTGTCTAGCAAATGATCTTTGTCTTCAAGGACACCCTTCCAGGTCTCAGGCACCACCAAGAGATTGCTCTCCATATCTCAGGACATTGGACAGATTATGGTCTATTTCCAGGTGCTCATTTATAGTATGTACCCAGTGGTTGTGGACTTCCTGCTCAGCGGCTGGTTCTGTGCCTTCTTGTCCAACTACAAACTCACATCAGAGCTTCCATATAAGCTGCACAGACTCAGAGACAAGGATTTTACAAAGTCTGTCTGTAGGCAGGGATGTCCATCCTTCTGTGATGAAAGACACTAGGCCGTAGCCCAGTATTGCCCCAACTGAAAGTATTGGCCAGTCTTAGGATTTCTTTGGCCACAGTTCTTTATGAGTTCCCAGATCTGTGATTGACTGGGGCATGTGCATTGTAGCATAATATGGTCAAAATCTTCCTGCATATGGCAGGTCTGGCACATTTTTCGCTCCTCACATTAGGGGAATTCATGGTAGGGCCTATTTTCCCGTTTGGGAATAAATATATTCATGTGATCAGATGAATAAAGTCTTCGTTTGTGGAATATATGCGTGATCACCCCGTTTGTGTCCCACTGAATATATTTTTATTGTTTTCGGCAAACAGGCACAATTCACACGAATATATTTACAAATGAGATTAAATCTCGTTTGTGGAATATCTTCGTTTGTGAAAATAATCATCCCATCAAATGAATATATTTATTCACAACCAGGAAAATAGGCCCTACCGTGAATTCCCCTATTGTAGCTTCTTTTCATCCCCTCTAGCACTCCAGGTTTTGACATTCTTGCAATTCTATGAACCTTGAGTTAAGTCCCCCTGACCTAGGTTAAAAAATATGATAGGATTTTCAGAAATGTTGGAGATGCAACTATGTTGCAGCACAGCCGGGCATTCCGAGCCTCAGAACAGAGAAGAAAATGAGTATATTTTTATCTAAAAGTATAAATTGTTGGCTGTCTCTGACTAAAATATACTTTGGAACTTAGTGAATTCACTAACTGTCCACAGTCTCTGGATCTCAAGATTGCGGGGGACAAATACCTTCCCTTACTGACCCCTTTGGCACCATCGGGAGATTTCCTGCTCCATGATTTATTGATCTGCTCATAAACTTGAACATCCACCTTGACATGAAAGAAAGCTTCTCAAAAATAGTGCAGGAAAGACTTTGTTACAACTGCAGTAATAGAACAAAGACATGTAATTTAAACTTCCTGCTCTCTAAGTAGTTGCTCTAGCTCCTCCGCATCCTGTAGTTGACCCAGAGAGCGGTATGTTGAAGCAAGGTTGTGCATAGCCCATACAGTTTCAACATGATTATCACCAAACAGTTTTTTCCACTTTTCAATGAAGGGAACATAAAGCTCTGCGGCTCTTTCAAACTGCCCCTGCTTCATGCATATCTCTGCAAGAGTACTCATTGTAAAAACAGTATCATAATGGCCATCACCGAGAATCTTTATCTGCTTCTCCAAAGCTCCGACAGCAAAGGCTTCAGCGATGCTAAGCTGGTTTAACTCTGAGTATGTTCGTGCCAAATCCTCCATGACCTGGAGAGTGGTTGGATGGTCTGCACCTAAAACTCGTTTGTACTTCTCCCACAGTAACAGCTCAAGTTCCTCTGCTTTCTTGACCTGCCCAAGATGGAAGTATGCTGATGCCAGTCTACTCATGGTTTGTAGAATGTCTGGATGGTCTTCATCCAAAATCTTTCTCTGTCTCTGCAGTGCCAGCACAACAAGTTCTGCTGCATCCTTGAACTTGCCTTGTTGGCTGTATGTCTCTGCCAAAAAACGCATAATCTGCAATGTCTGTGGATGCTCCTCTCCTTGCGCTTGCTTTTGCTTTTCCAGTACTTTTTCTTGGAGGTTCTCTGCCTCAGTGTATCGGCATAGCTGTCTGTATGTTGAAGCCAAATTGCACATGGACCGTAGAGTGTCTGGATTGTCTTCACCAAGAAATTGCATACACTTCTTGACCAAAGCAATCTCCACCTCCTCTGCCTTCTTGAACTCACCGAGCTGGTAATATGCTGATCCCATGGCATTCATGCTGCGCAAAGTATCTGGATGGTCTTCTCCAAGAAGGATTTTCTGCTTCTCAAGTATGACCACCCTCAGGTCTGTTGCTGACCTGTAATCACCTAGTAGATAGTACATGTTCCCAAGATTCTCCATAGCCCACAGGGTGTCTGGATGGTCATTACCAAGTTCTCTCTGATTCTGGAGGAAGATCATTTTCCACTCCTCGGCCTTTTTCCGCTGAGTTTGCGGGGATGGGTATGAGATTGAATGTGATGGTAAATTTTGCATCCAAGCAGTTTCATGCATCTCTGCATTATCAAAGTCCTTAGATTTGTCAGCCACAGTTGTCTTAAAAATTTTCTGCACTCACTGAATTTTGCCAAGTATCTAGCTCGGACTCAAGCTTTTGACCATTGTAAACATCACAACCCGGTTCATCCTAATGATGGTCAGTGAATACATATGACCAACATGTGATAAACATGTGATATGTTTACCAATTGTGTATCATCAAGTTCAAAGTTGGAGGCACATGAAATATCCGGTTCACTTGGAATTCCTTTCACTGATTCCATATCACAGACCTGACTCCCAGAATCACCTTCATCTTCTGAGCATGAATGAATGCAGTGCTCCTCATTCTGGCTTGAAATCTCGCTGTGAAGACTAGGTGCTGTATCACAGTCATATTCCAAATCAGCCAGAGAATGACTGTGTGTTGTCTCTTCATTGCCGACTACTGCGTGGTCACTAGGGAGATTTCGATTTGAGATAAAAGTAAGGTAACTTAGATGACATGTTGAACTGTCTTACCCATTGGCCATGACATTCAACCCCGAAGTCCTGTGGACAGCCGGCAGAATATCCTCAAAGGTGTTAGTGGCGCAGGCTGATGCATTTGGTAAGAGTTCTGAAGCCCGCGGCCTAAAGGAATTCAGTTTCCATCCACCAATGAATTAAATGAGACTCACATTCGCAAGAGCCGGAGAAATTCTGTGAAGCTTTCATACCACGGTTGCACCGGCCAATCCTCTTGATCTAATTTTTCAAACCAGTTGAAAAGACCGTCCAGAATTCGACTAGCCATGAAATCAATTCCATAATAGTCAAATGGAGGTTCCGAGTCGTCGAAGAGACCCAACACGAGGACGTCAACCCCGATGTCCTTGAGCACTTGGACCATTTCTCCGCACAGCTTCCTCGCGACATCAGAGTGTACACCTCCCATCACAGCCCAAAATCCAGGTAAGTCTAGAATGCCACCAAGATATCGGATACAGAGGGCGCTTGCATATTTTGAAGACCTACAGGGTAGTCCATGAGAATCAATTTACTGTGAGGATCTAGTACTTACGAGGATTCATATTCAACCCATAATCTCTCGATCACACTGAGTTCATTGTCTTGACAAGCGGTCCACTGCGGGACAGTACTCTCTTCCAATGTCATTGAGACTGATGTATTGGACAAAGACGTCGCAGCCAACAATTTCCAGAATACCCATTCCTCATCTGGAAGGGTAGGACGATCCCAGATTGCTGATATAGCCTCTGTTGATGCATCATGTGGAAGCTTTCCACCGAGAAAGACACGTCGGAGCCCGGGAAAGAGAGCGACAAGATCAATGATGTCCTTGAATGCCTGACATTGCGTACTGGTGGATTCAGCACTATGAGATTGTTAGATGTGGCCTGGACGCAATATAGAGCGCGCACGGCAAAGTATACTTCATGAGCTTCAAGCATTTCTTCTCCAGTTTTGGCGGGACTGAAGTACGCAAGAGTTCTAACTGTTGAATCCGTTCTTCCCCATTTCCAAAATATGATTTGATCTTCTGGGCGATGACGTGAGGACCTAAGCCAAGGGTGTACGCAGCGCGATTGGCTTGCTTCTCCAGAGCGGTGCCCAGGGACGTGTACATGCGATCCAGGGTGCGACCTGGCGAAGGCGACAACAACGCATTGAGCACCACGACTGCCCATTTTCCGCTTTCGGGGCGGGAATTCTCTGGGATCTTTGCAACGACTTTGTTAGAATCCGGATTCCAAGGGACGACGGCACGGCTTGAGTTCATTGCTCAGGGGTAGGAGGGAAACTGAGGGGAAGGTAATGAGAGATGGAAGAAAGTGATGAGTGCGGCGCTTATAGACACAGCCGGGACACAGCCTATCATACAGCATCTGGTTCACACGCTGGGATATAATGACCTGACGGTAGCTGTTACAACGGGTAATCCTTCGAGTATCTGCACCGAGGAGCGGTGCAAGTGGCTGCGAAGCTGTTTAGCACGCATGAATCTGTGGGCTGCGAAGAAGGGGATCGGCGGCTGGTTGAGATGCCGTAACTATTCTTGCATCGGCCGGCGCTTGTCTTGGCACCATGGTGCAGGAGAGGGAATTCAGATCCGGAGAGTCAATAAAAAACGAAATAAGACAGACAATCAGGTCATTGTCGCAAGAAATTCTGCAGCCAGTGATCCGTACAATGTCTCGAATACCGGAAGAAGAAAAAAAGGGGAACTAGGCACACTGCAAGACAAGGCGAGCACAGGCCTTAGACTTCCAGGAACAACATGTTGCAGACGGCACGTAGAAACGGAGCCGAGATGGCAGCCATTGACGGTACAGTTGATAATCCAGAGACGGCTCTGCAAACCTGCGTTTATAGGTCAACCGTCATATTGCCTGAAACACCCCAGACCTAAGACTCTACGCAAGATCGTCTCGCTGAAATCTCGCGCTAGTGTTGCATATACGCACAAAGTGTGAATGACGCGGTAGGTACCTTCCAAAACCTGAAGAAGACTGACTGGTGTGCTGCGATTAAAAACAAGCCGCTTTGCCATGATCTTGGACAGACCATTCATTCCCTGAACCAAACGTGAAATCCAGATCTGTGTGGACTTGATCAAAGCTCCAGCGAACGCTTGGAAGAATGGGACGTCGAGCGAAATGGATCGGTTCAGCGACTTTGCGGGAGCAGTTGCGATCATGCCCCAGAACGAGGATACGAGCATCGTGGTCAAAGGACCGTCAGTCCAGGTGAATGAGACCCCAGAGCCTCATACACGCGCCTACGGACTCCGAGTCGGGCCACGATCCCCGCCTCGAATTGATTTAGCAATACTCGTTGCCCTCGAGTCGTGCTCCATTCTTGCGCTTGTGGACCAATACATAACGCAGAGACAGTGCAATAGGTTTGGCATAAAGCGGATCCACCACGTCACGACGTAGTTTCTGTGCATGGAATATATGCACGAAGCGATCTCGTTGGCCAGCGGGGAGTGTTGGGAATGCATCAGGAGTACTGCCTTAGAATGAAGAGAAGGCGCCTCGTAATGGATGGCGGTATGTTCGTTCCATTGCTGCAGCCGAGAGAATATTGACGTGGGAGGTAAGGGAATCTCCTGTAGACGGTCGGTGAATGAATCCAAGCATGAACTGTGTGGCTATGCCCGGATCAATGCCGTTCACTCTTGTCTTCTGCTTTCATTGTCCACTGAAATCCATCCATGAATCCACTCCCAGGACTTCTCGTTTTTGTTAGAGTTTCCTGATACTCACAGAATGATCTATTGGTTGCCCCTCCTTTCGCTCGCTGACGCGTGGCACGCGCGCCTCAGATGTCATTGACTCAGAAATTTACGCATATCGCGTGCGTTCACTCACCGGACTAGTTTTTCACCTATTCAACGACAGCCAGTGCTCCTCGGATCTGGATGGACTCTGAGTATCCTAGCTGCTGGGTTGCACTCCGTCAATTCCACGTCCTCTCGGTACATGCCCTTGCCGCCTCCATCATCACCACCACCATCTGGCACACTCTCTGTCCATTCCACTGCTCCTTCGACGCCTTCACCCTCAAGCTCATCGACAGAATCTTGGACAGCCTCAAGAGCCTCCAAGAGACCTCAAGTCCAAGACCTCAGCACTCCAAATGTTGCGTGCTAATGTTTCTTGCCCGTTTCGTTCCACTGACCACGTCTTCCTCGCATAGATTCAGGCGGACCAGTCTGAAAGGGGGTAGACTCCTGGTTTTCGGACCTCAAGATCCTGGACTGCAGACCTCAAGGTCGACAGGACGACAAATCTGCAGTACCTGCCGCTGGTCGCCCTCCAGGTGCGTATCGTCTCGTCGTCTTGCACACTGGCACTAATTGCTGATCTGGCCGGTTTCTGCAGTGCATTGCCTCCACGGCCTAACGCTGCGCTGCCCCTCCATCCACCCACCCTGCCCCCGCCGCGCCATGCATATATCCTTCCCGGGACAGAAGCCGCTTCGAGAGACCTCGCACGCTGTTGGCTGGACGACCGACGTACGTTCGCTCCTCGCGCCTTCCTTCCTCAAGCTTCCTAGCTACAACCTGACTCGTCTCGACGATTTCTTGCCACACTCTCGTGACGGCGCCTGGACGGACCCCTCCAATTCATCTCGCCTCCGTCCCGCTCTTGCTCTCGTGCGTGGCGTGGACGGTGACGAGATTTCGCCCTCCTTCGCCCCTTCGGCGCTCCAGAGCTTCGGCACCCCGAGTCAACGAGACCGTGCGCTCCAGTCGGGCGCGCAATCGCTCACGCGCCACGACTATCGAAGGTATGTGTCCGACCATTCTCAGCCTACCTTCTCGCTCACTTTATCCTTCTTTCTCTCAGTGCTACCTAGCTGTGGCTCGTCTCCAGCCGCCAATCCAGCCACGGTTTCCACGTCCTCTCGGTGCACGCGCGTGCCGACCCTCTTGGCCCCTCGCTGACGTGGCATACATCCTCCCCTGGGCAGAAAATACCTACTCCAGCCCTCGGCGAGACCACGAAGACATCTCGGCCCAAGCGAGCGGGGCACCCGGCGATACCTCTCTTTCGGGAGGCGAGTCTACATACCTTTCCATCCTCTTCCTTCTTCCCTCGTCGCCCTCTTCCTTATTCCTTCTCTCGTCTTCCTCGCCCTCTTTTTTCTGGATCCGTGGCTCACAGTTCTCGTTCCTCTCCTCCAGATGTCCGACGTCGACACCATCGTTCGCGATCGAGCGCGGGGTACGTCCACCACCTCGCAATGATACTATAACTCTCCCCACCCACCCAACGCGAGTACGTTTTCATCCATATCATCTATACATATCCCACTTATTAACTCGTCCCTACAGCTGTGTCTTCATCTCCCCCGTCAAGTGGGTGGTCCCGGCGGATGGGCGGCACGCGTGGAAGTGAAGACGAAGGGGGCGCAACCAGTAGAGTAGGGGCATCGTCGTGGACCGCCGGCCGAAGACGCAACCTCGTCACGGTGGGGCAAGGAGAGGCGGATGGTACATTGGAGGGCCTGCGAGTGCGATCGGTGCCGGCGGTGTGGGGCGGGAGCGCGGGCCACGGACGTGAGCGCGCGTGCGATCTCCTGGTGCGCGGGTGTGGGCACCTCGTGCAGTCGTCTCCTTGGTCCGCCTGCAGGAAGCTTGAGAAACGCTGCGAGCATGTCCCGCCCCACGCACGGCCGCCTTTCCCTCGAATATCGAGTTGTGGCGGAGGGCGCAGCACGATCTTCCCTGTGCGAGCAACGACGGCGTGTGTGAGCCCCACGATATCTTGCTTTCCCGCTGCCTCGCACGCGCTGGGGTGCAAGGGCGAGGGGAGTGGCCATGCGGCTATTCGTTCGTGGTCGTTCGCTTGTCCCGACTGAGACATGCGTGCGACCGCTTTCGCAGGGAATGGAGGCGGGTCGTGTGCTTCGCTATGCGGCGGTTTGCTGGATGGAGGCTGCGCCTTTGTACTTACGCGGCGTGCGGTGTGCGTGATCGAGTACGACCCCCGTGCCCGGCAGGGTCCGTGTTGCATATTGCAGGGAGTGCAAGTACACTAGCTCTTGTACTTCTTGTTCCAATATATATATTTTGTTTCCTCGAGCTGCATTGCTTCGCTTGTCTGAATAGCGATTATACTCAGTACCCCGTCGCCGGCCCGGACTCCGATTGCTTCCTTCATCGTGCGAAAGTGCAGCCTGTTCTCCGCGGTGCATGCTGTTTTCCACGAGGCGTTCAGTGACTAGTCTTGCCTTCCACCTCCACGTCCACTGCACAGGAATACTTCCTTCTTATTCTTTCTGTGGGTAGCTCTTTCTACTGTGTAATCGTCGCTGGTGGCTCACAGCTGGTTAAATCGTGTCCCACCTACATCAGATTAGCGCTGTAACAATCCATACCGACCATGTCTGGCGAGGGCAATGAATCAAAGACCTTCATCGCCAACATCTATGGTGCGTAGGGAAATTTACTGGGATGTCAACCTCATGACTTGGTATCCCCAGGAGGCATAGGCGGAGCGGGTGGAGTTGGCGGCGTAACGGGTGGTGCCGCAGGTGCGGGGGAGGGACCCACTATGAATTTCGGCGGAGTTCAAAACTTGACAAATAACATGTACGTTTGTGAAAGCCCCTGTTCCTTTTCCCAGAGTCCTGTTCTCAACAACAGTTTCCAGTGGAGGATCCCTTGTAGTCTACAGTGATAGGTTAAGGTTATTGAAATTTTCTGTGTTGAATACTTTTCCAGCTGAATTTTGTCTAGACTTGAAGAAGTTCTGGGCAAGTGGTTGGAGTTTCCTCCTGATACAAAGGATAGACAGTACCACCTGCAGAGCCTCCGTCACAAAGACACTGGGAGCTGGCTCTTACATGATGACCGATTTGTCAAATGGAAGGCTACACCCGGCTCTTTATGGATCAAAGGAATCTGTTGGTCAATTTCATTCTGTTCCAATCCCATGTCTAATGATTGGTTGCAGCTGGTACTGGAAAGAGTGTACTAAGGTGATTTGTATCACTACAACACAGATAATCTGCCACTGACAATACCCACATGGGCAGTTCAACAGTGATTGAAGAAATCACTGTGACCTGTCCTGAGCAGTCTGCTGTTGCATATTTCTATTTTGATTTTAGCAATAACAGGCAGCGCATGGACATCATGGTACGGTCAATCATCTGGCAGCTCTCTGGACGGTCGCCTTCACCTTATAGCACTCTTCATCAGCTGTATAAAAGACTGGGAAATGGAACTATACAGCCACAGCATGTACATCTTCAAGGAGCCCTTGAAGATTTACTTTCAGAGCTGGACCAGACATATATTGTTATTGATGGACTTGATGAATGTCACAAGACTGACTGGAAGCCTCTTATCCAGTTCATTCACAGCCTACCCATCAAGAATGCACTGCATCTCCTGTTTACTAGTCAACCACTTCAGGAATTCCAAATAGCATTCAAGGATGCAAACTCCATCAAGCTTGGTTCCACTGTCACAACCGATGACATTAGATCCTTTGTTGGCAGCAAAATTTCTGGGGTTGGAAACTGGGCTAGTGATGATAAGTATGCAGAGTATGTTACAGGGCAGATTGTGCAGAAGAGCAATGGAATGTTGGTCCTCTTATCATGCTTTACATTGTGCTCAAGCTAACTTGCATCCAGGTTTCGTATGGCCTCATGTCTCCTCATTGAACTGTGTGATTGTTATTTCAGAGATGATGTGGAGGAAACCCTCATAGCCCTCCCAGCTGATCTGTTTGGGATTTACCACCGTTTCTTAACCCGGGCAAAAGATTCTTTCAAAAAAACAGGTTTTATTCAAGCTATTTTCCGGTGGCTTGTGTTCTCTGCCAGAAAGATTACATCAGATGAGCTGGCAGATGCTATTGCTTTCTGCCTAGATGACCCTGCCTTTGACTTTTGTGACCCAGCTAAATCCATTTACTCCCCAAATCGACGTCAGGGCAACTTTGGCATCTTCAGATTGTTAGAGGGCCTGATCGTGATCAAAAACAATGGCTCAGCTAAACCATCAATTGCCCTTGCACATTCATCTGTGAAGGATTATATCCTTTCCCCCCACTTCCAGCAGGAATTTGGTGCAATCATTGACCTTAGAAAGAATACCTCTCACAAATTCATTGCCCAAACTTGTGTCCGCTATCTCTGCCATTTTGCCGATGCCAACCATTTGATGACTGGGGAGACACTCTCAAACTATCCAATCTCCTTGTATACAGCAGAATATTGGTTGCATCACCTGCAGCTTTGTGATAAGCAGGACCAGGAGGCACTACTTCCATCGACAATGCATCTCCTGGAGAATGAAAGCAGGCAATATGCTGTATGGCAGCAATTGCGTCTGCCATATTGGGCCTGGCAGTTTGAGGGTAGACCAATATCACCCTTGAGTATGTGTTCCATAATGGGCTACACTGCAGGGGTGTGCTCTCTACTCATCCAGCACAATGCATCTGTTGATCAAGTGAATGAAGATGGCACAACTGCACTGCATCATGCATCAGGCAAGGGTCACCTTGACATTGTGCAGCTGCTTATAAAGCACAGCACATCTGTTGACCAAGTGGCCAAAAATGGTATGACTGCACTGCATCTTGCATCGAGCAGGGGTCACCTTGACATTGTGCAGCTGCTCATAGAACATAGTGCATCTGTCAACCAAGTGACCAAAGATGGCATGACTGCACTGCATCTTGCATTGACCTGGGGTCACCTTCACATTGTGCAGTTGCTCATAAAACACAGTGCATCAGTCGACCAAGTGGCCAAAAATGGTATGACTGCATTGCATCTTGCATTGAGCAGGGGTCATGTTGACATTGTGCAGCTGCTCATAGAGCACAGTGTATCTGTTGACCAAGTGGCCAAAGATGGCATGACTGCACTGCATCTTGCATCGAGCAGGGGTCACCTTGACATTGTGGAGCTGCTCATGGAGCACAGAGCATCTGTCAACCAAGTGACCAAAGATGGCAAGACTGCGCTGTATCTAGCATCAGGCTGGGGTCACCTTGATATTGTGAAGCTGCTCATAGAGCACAGTGCATCTGTTGACCAAGTGGCCAAAGATGGTACAACTGCTTTGCATCTTGCATTGAGCTGGGGTTACCTTGATGTAGTGCAGCTGCTCATAGAGCACAGTGCATCTGTTAACCAAGTGGCTAAAGATGGCAAGACTGCACTGCATCTTGCATCAAGCTGGGGTCACCTTCACATAGTGCAGCTGCTCATAGAGCACAGTGCATCTGTCAACCAAGTGGACAAAAATGATATGACTGCACTGCATCTTGCATCGGCCAGGGGTCACCTTGATATTGTGCAGCTGCTCATAGAGCACAGTGCATGTGTTGACCAAGTGGCCAAAGATGGCATGACTGCACTGTATCTAGCATCAAACTGGGGTCACCTTGATGTTGTGCAGCTGCTTATAGAACATAGTGCATCTGTTGACCAAGAGGCCAAAGATGGCACAACAGCATTGTATCTTGCATTGAGTGGTGGTCACCTTGACATCGCACAGCTGCTCATAGAGCACAGCACATTTGTCAACCACGTGGCAAAAGATGGGTCAACTGCACTGCATCTTGCATTGAGCAGGGGTTACCATGACATAGTGCAGCTGCTCATAGATCACAGAGCATCTGTCAACCAAGTGACCAAAGATGGCTTGACTGTGCTGCATCTTGCATCAAGCAGGGGTCACCTCGACATTGTGCAGCTGCTCATAGAGCACAGAGCATCTGTTGACCAAGTGACCAAAGATGGCATGACTGCGTTGTATCTTGCATTAAGCAGGGGTCACATTGAAATTGTGCAGCTGCTCATAGAGGACAGTGCATCTGTTGACCAAGTGACCAAAGATGGTAAGAGCACACTGCATCTTGCATCGAGCAGGGGCCCCCTTGATGTTGTACAGCTGCTTATAGAGCATGGTGCATCTGTCAACCAAGTGGCCAAAGATGGCACCACTGTGTTGCACCTTGCATCAAGCCAGGGTCACTTTAACATTGTGCAGTTGCTCATAGAGCACAAGGTATCTGTCAATCAAGTGGCCAAAGATGGCATGACTGCACTGCATCTTGCATCAAGCCAGGGTCACCTTAACATTGTGCAGCTGCTCATAGAGCACAGCGCATCTACCAACCAAGTGGGCAAAGATGGCATGACTGCACTACATCTTGCATCAAAGCAGGGTCACCTTAGCATTGTGCAGCTGCTCATAGAGCACAGCACATCTGTCGAACAAGTGGCCAAAGATGGCATGACTGCACTCCATTTTGCATCAAGCCAGGGTCACTTTGATGTTGTGCAGCTGCTTATACAGCACAGTGCATCAGTCAACCAAGTGGCCAAGGATGGCATGACTGTCCTGCATCTTGCATCAAGCCAGGGTCACCTTGACATTGTGCAGCTACTTATAGAGCATAGCACATCTGTTGACCAAGTGGCCAAAGATGGCAAGACTGCACTGCATCTTGCATCAAGCCAGGGTCACCTTAACATTGTGCAGCTGCTCATAGAGCACAGTGCATCTGTCAACCAAGTGGCTAAGGATGGTATGACTGCACTGCATCTTGCATCAAGTCAGGGTCACCTTAAAATTGTGCAGCTGCTCATAGAGCACAGTGCATCTGTCAACCAAGTGGCTAAGGATGGTATGACTGCACTGCATCTTGCATCAAGTCAGGGTCACCTTAAAATTGTGCAGCTGCTCATAGAGCACAGTACATCTGTGAACCAAGTGGCCAAAGATAGCATGACTGCACTGCATCTTGCATCGAGCCAGGGTCACCTTGGCATTGTGCAGCTGCTCATAAAGCACAGTGCATCTGTTGACCAAATGGCCAAAGATGGTACAACTGCACTGCATCTTGCATCAAGCCAGGGTCAGCTCAGTGTTGTGCAGCTGCTCATAGAGCACAGTGCATCTGTTGACCAAGCAGCTAAATATGGCAAGACTGCACTGCATCTTGCATTGAGCAGGGGCATGCTCAATGTTGCGCAGCTGCTCATGGAGCACAGTGCATCTGTCGACCAAGCTGACAAAGATGGCACAACTGCACTGCATCTTGCATTGAATAGAGGCCCCCTTGACATTATGCAGCTGCTCATAGAGCATGGGGCATTTGTTGACCAAGCTGACAAAGATGGCAAGACTGCACTGCATATTGCATCATGCTGGGGTTATCTCAAGGCTGTACAGCTGCTTATAAAGCACAGTGCATCTGTTGATCAACCTGATGAAGATGGAATGACTGCACTGCATCTTGCATCGAGGTGGGATCATCTTGACATTGTGCAGCTGCTCATAGAGCACAGCGCATCTGTTGACCAAGCTGACAAAGATGGCAAGACTGCACTGCATCTTGCATCAAGAAGGGGTCACTTTGACATTGTGCAGCTACTTATAGAGCACAGCGCATCTGTTGACCAAGTGGCCGAAGATGGCACCACTGCACTGCATCTTGCATCGAGCAAGGGCCACCTTGATATTGTGCAGCTGCTCATAGACCACAGTGCATCTGTTAACCAAGCTGACAAAGATGGCACAACTGTGTTGCATTTTGCATCGAGTGGGGGCCAAGATGGCATCATTTCACTCCATCCCATATCAAGCCAGGGTCATCTTGATGTTGTGCAGCTGCTCATAGAGCATGGTGCATCTGTTGACCAAGGTGACAAAAATGGCATGACTGCACTGCATCATGCATCAAGCCAGCATCACTATGACATTGTGCAGCTGCTCATAGAGCACAGTGCATCTGTCAACCAAGCTGACAAAGATGGCAAGACTGCACTGCATATTGCATCAAGTTGGGGTCACCTTGATATTGTGCAGCTGCTCATAGAGCATAGCACATCTGTCAACCAAGAAGCCAAAGATGGCACAACTGCACTGCATCTTGCATCAAGCAGGGGTCATCTTGACATTGTGCAGCTGCTCATAGAGCACAGTGCATCTGTTGATCAAGCAAACACAAAAGGCATGACTGCACTGCATCTTGCATTGAGCCAGGATCACCTCAACATTGCCTCACTACTCATGCAAGTGGACAGCAGGGCAGTACCAAAACATTGATACACACCTGCTGTCCCAACAGTCAGAACACCAAGCTGTGCTCCTGGCCTTGGTGTTCTAATAAATGTTTTTTACTGCCCTAATCCCCAGCTGCCTCCCATTTGCAAAGTTTCAGGCACCCAGACCCTGAAAAAATCAGTTCAGCAAAGTAATAAATGATAAGTTAAGTCTCAGGCACCTGGTTTAAGTGGGGTTTTTGGACAAACCTGGTTTGAAAAGAGCTACTGATACTCACACCAGAAAATATCAAGTCTTATTCACAGTGAATTTCTACCTTAATTTTTGAAACTGACTGCTACAGTGAATTGGTAGACAAGCTTTTGGGAATCATGCAGTTTAAATCTGTAGGCGAAGTCCAAAAATTAAGTGACACTTTCTATGAGCTTGAAATTCTAAGCCTCATACACAGCTTCAGTTTGTCTGTGAATTGGAGAGTCTCAGAAACAGTTCCAACTACTCTGAAACTGTTAAATTCTGCATGCTACATTGAGACGGCACACCGCCAAGTATGCGTCATCTAGCTATTTTTGCACTCACAAACACATATTATAAAAGTTGCAAGGTAGTTTCTAGTAGTACTATCACTAGTACTCTGGACTTCTGTTCGGTGATACAAAGGAGGATCAGAGTGAGCTCTGAGCTGCTGATTGTAGTGTATAGATCAAGTCTAGCATGCTCCGCGGGCCGCTGGTCGTACACAAAGAGGAGATAAATACCCAAAAGCCCCAGAAGTCATCATTCAAATGTTGTATCCTACAATAGAGGACCAACGACTGCACAGAGGAAGTCTTTGGAGACTTACAGAGTACTAGCGAGTGGGTTGAAGGCTAAGGGAGTTGGCTGTGGGCAGTTTACATAGGCTGTGAGCCATCCTTCCTGACTAGCATTAGGCCGTGGGGTCGATCCAAGGCCTGTGGGCCATGCTGAAGCAAGCAGAGAACAGTTACAGAGGAGAACTACGGAGAGAGAGGTGCACGTGGGGAGACGCGTCGCGTCCCTAGTGACAAACAGAGACACACAGAGTGGAGCAATGGGATTTATTCCATTGGACCGGAGTTCAGAGTGGGATTGTGGGTACAGACCGACAAGGAACGGACCCGCAGACTCCCTTTGACAATAGCAGCATTATCCTAGAGGGCGGATTCAACTCCGCACCCAGAGGTTCTAGGCCCATGGTTGCAGACAGCAGCCCACAGCACCTATCATATACCCAAATCAGGGCATGAGAACCATGTGAAGGGTTTCTCTTGGCCTGTGATGACGCTGAGACGGCACACCGCCAAGTATGCGTCATCTAGCTATTTTTGCGCTCACAAACACATATTATAAGAGTTGCAAGGTAGTTTCTAGTAGTACTATCACTAGTACTCTGGACTTCTGTTCGGTGATACTGTTACGTCTGTGCACATCTCCGTCCGGAAACCTCCGTCCAGAATCTCCGGATCTCCGGATCTCCGATATCTCCGTCCTCCGGATGCGTACGTCCTAATCTATGGGCCCGCGTCCGATTACTCTCTGTGCATTATGCTATGGTTTGATGCACAATCCTCCGGGGTTTTTACGCAGTGAAGTCTTCTGAGCGTTTCCCCAGAATTACTTATGATCATATGCCCTATGCTCCACATGCTACTTATTGTTGTTATTGTTCTTCGACGACCTTATTGTCTTTTACCTACTTCTCCGTCCACATCCAGAAACCTCCGGATTTCGTATAAATACGTAGTCGTTCATGGATGTACTTCAGTTTGTTAATTAACGTGCTTTGCCTCCGCATTGCTCCGGTCTGACCTCCGTTCCTACTCCGTCTGGCAGCCAAGAAGAGGGCGCTCACCCTTAGACCCCTGTGGTGATCTGCGTTAGCTCCGTCTTACCTCCGGCTAGAATTCTCCGATCCTCCGGTCTCCGGCCTTTCCGTCCCTCCGGTCCGACACGGATATAACAGTATTAACAAACTCACCTTTCTTGGCTGTTCTACATGGCTTTTTCTCACCTACCGTCTACGCCAGATGCTCAAGGCAGACGGTGGCGCGAATCATCCATCATCCGGGCGATGGTTCCCTTGCACCCACCGGCTCTTGCTACCAGTAATTTTACCCCCGCCTATGCTACGGCAACTCTTTTGACACCTGTTTCTACACAGCAACCTCATTTCGAGGAAGGCCGTGCTCCCCGGCCTAATGCTCCGGTTTCATGGTCTCGTCCCGTTCTGGAGGACTTGGCTGGTCCTTCCAGGCGGGCTCCACGACTTAGCCTATCACCGACTCTTTCTGAGTTCCATGGTCACGCTGGAATGGAAAGCATTTTGGAGGAGCGGTTTGAAAACCTGCCCTCCGGTACGGAACATCATTCGGCATCAGGTAGTCATCATAGTTCTCCTCATCAGCTTGGCTCACCACATCCATCACAACACACACCATCCAGAACACCCCTCGTACCTCCGTTAACCGGAGTTCCGGTTGTTCCAATAGTTCCGGTCCCTCCGGTTACTCCTGCAGTCCCAGCAGCCCCTCAACTGATGGCTGCTACCCAAGGTGTGGATCCTAACAACCCTCCTATTCCGCTGGCTAGACCTCCTACCCCTACTGGAACTGGTCCGGCAGGACCTCCGGCCCCTGGGGGTGGTGGAGGTGGCGGCGGAGGAGGAGGTGGTGGAGGCGGTGGTAACGGTCCTAATAATCCTCTGGATCCAAATCAACCTCCGGTTAACCCTCCAATTCCTCCCGCTGGACCGCCCGTACCTCCCGCACCTGGAGGTGGAGGAGGTGGCGGACCTGGCGGAGGAGGAGGTGGTGGTGGTGGTGGCGGACCTCTGCCACCAATCAATCCTCAAGGACCTCCTGGTCCCCAAGGCCCTCCTGGCCCTCCGGGATTTCCGGTTTATGTTCATAACCCCCAGCTTGACGCGCGATGCAAACTTTTGCAACCGCCATGACCGCTTTCGCTCAGAATGCCAATGCTCCACCTCGATCCACCCGGAGCACTCTCAAAGCTCCGGATACATTCGATGGATCTGATCCATCGAAATTTCACTCCTTCCTATCCCAGATCTATCTTCACATTGCGGAACGTCCCCAGGATTTCCCTGGCGACGACGAGAAAATTCTCTACATCCGGTCTTATCTCCGGGGTACTGCACAACGATGGTTTGAGCCCGGCATGTATGTCGGAGCTCCCATTCTGCTCTGGGACGGAAACTTCCGTCTATTCATCGAGGAGTTGCAAGCCAATTTCGGTCCCCATGATCCGATTGGGGATGCGGAACAGGCACTTAAGGCATTGGTCATGAAATCGTCGGATCGAATCGCCACTTATCAGGTCGATTTCGACAATTATGCGGCAATGATTGGGTACAACGACATGGCGCTCTGTCGTTTCTTTTACGATGGACTTCCGCGCCGGATCAAGGACCTACTCGCGCACACCGACTACGACAACACTCTAAATGGTCTTAAAATTGCCGCACGCCGGATTGACGCTCGCTATTGGCAGCGTCAAGGGGAGCTAGAGCATGAGCATGCTCAACAGAAAGCTACCTCCGGCGGATCCTCCGGCAAAACCTCTGGCGACTCCGGTTCCTCTCCGACCACCTCCGGTAATACTAGTGGAGGTAAGGGGAAGGGCAAAGGCAACAAACCCCAGAAGCCTAGGCCCTCTGGACAATCCTCCGGACAATCCTCTGGATCATCCTCCCAGGCTGCTTCCGGTAACGCAGGCCAGGCGTCAACTACAACGCCGGCCAAGCCCAAACCGTATGCCGACAAACTCGACAAGTCCGGTAAGCTAAAACCGGAGGAACGCGAGCGGCGTATCAAGAACAACCTCTGCCTTTTCTGCGGAGGTTCCGGCCACAAGACTAACGAGTGCAAGAAGCGTCCGGGCAATCAAGCCCAGGGCAAGGCAGGCTCCATCTCCACTCCGCCTGCTCCCTCTGCTGACGCATCCTCTTCGTCCGAGTCAAAAAAATAGTTAGCAGCTCGGATACCTCAGCACCGAGCCCGAGTTGCGTTGACTCCGAGGTGCTTCCAGAGGTTTGTCTCAATGCTTCCGCTCTTTCTCCGAACGCTTTATATGTTGATCTCGATATATCTTTACTCTCTGCGGACTATATCTCTCCCTCCGGTTCTCTCTCCGGACTCCTATCGGAGGCAGGCCAAACCCTGTCTTCGTCTCTCGTAAAACGAATTGCCGCGGGATTCAACTTCCGCTTACGAGCTCTCATTGACTCCAGATCTTCCCACTGTTTTGTGTCCACGAATGTCTGTGAATCCAATGTTTTTACTCCGTATGCGGTGTCTCCGGTTAAGCTCCGGTATCTCGACGGCTCTTCATCCATCATAAACTGACAGCTACAATTGCTCCCTCGGTTTCCCTCCGGCGATGTCCAGTTAATGGAATTCTACGTCACCCGTCTCGATTCTCCTTGTGATCTGGTATTGGGATACGATTGGCTTGCCCGCTTCAATCCATTGATTGACTGGCGCAGTGCCACCATCACTTTTCCCTCAGTTCCCTCTGAGTCTCCGGTGTCGACACCTCCGGAAATTATTCCGATCCCTGTTGCGGCTGCTCCTACTATGGACGAGACGGAACCTCCGGCATCCCCGGCGGACTCTCCGTCTACGCCGTTGACGTCTTCGCCTGAATTTGGTCCTTCAATGGACGTTCCCTCCGATCCTTTAATGGATGACATCCCTGAGGTTCCTATGCCTCATCCGTTCACCTCCGCTCCGCTCGTTTCACTAGTCTCCGCAGCAGCATACAGCGCCATCATTCGAGACAAGAGTACAATCCAGTATACTTTGCGTGCAACCCTGACCGATGAAGCCCAGGCTCGTCGTGCCTCGGCTGAGGAACCGGATCTCTCCGGTTTACCTCTGGAATATCACGACTTCGCGGATGTTTTCTCCGAGGAGAAGGCATACAACCTTCCTCCGCACCACGAGTTCGACCTCAAAATCGAGACTATCGACGGCGAGGAACCACCGATCGGTCATGTATACTCCATTTCTCCGGCTGAACTTACCGCTCTCCGGGAGTTCATCGACAAGAACTTGAAGGCGGGATTCATTTATCCGTCTAGCTCTACTCACGGAGCTCCGATTCTCTTCGCCAAGAAGAAAGATGGAAGTCTCCGTCTTTGTGTCGACTATCGGGGTCTTAACCGCATCACAAAGAAGGATCGTTATCCACTTCCTCTGATTGCGGACCTCCTCGATGCTCCGGAAAAGGCACGTATTTATACTAAACTCGACCTCCGACACGCTTACCATTTGCTCCGGATTGCTCCGGGCGATGAGTACAAGACCGCATTCCGCTCCCGCTACGGCTCTTATCAGTTCCGTCGTTCCGGGAAGGCCTCACCAACGCTCCGGCCGCCTTCCAACGCTTCCTGAACACGCTATTCTCCGATTTGCTGGACGTCTATGTCGTCGTATATCTCGACGATATTTTGATCTACTCCGACGATCCGTCCGCACATACGGCTCATGTTCGCGAGGTGCTCTGTCGCCTCCGCAAAGCGGGACTATATTGCAAACTGCCGAAATGCGAGTTTAATGTCACCACTTGCGAATACCTCGGCTACATCCTTTCGCCGGAAGGCTTCCGCATGTCTCCGGTCAAAATTTCCACTATCACGGAGTGGCCCGTCCCACGAAAAATCAAGGATATCCAGTCTTTCCTTGGTTTTTGCAACTTTTACCGACGTTTCATATACAGATATTCCCAAATCACCGTTCCGCTCACTCGACTTACTCGTTCGAATGTCGCATGGGATTGGTCTCCCGCTTGTCAAAATGCTTTCGAGACTCTCAAGCGAGCATTCACGGAAGCTCCGGTCCTTCACCACTGGATCCCTGGTCGACAAATTACTGTCGAGACGGACGCCTCCGACTATGCCATTGCCGCCATTCTCTCCATTATAGGGGATGACGAGCTCCTTCATCCGGTTGCGTTCCGGAGCCGGACCTTAACTCCTCCGGAGCTCAACTACGACACGCACGATAAAGAGTTACTCGCGATTTTTGACGCTTTAAACATTGGCGCCACTACCTCGAGGGAGCTCCGCTCACTATCGACGTTGTCACAGACCATAAAAATCTCGAATACTTTGCCACCACAAAGACGCTTACGCGCCGGCAAGTGCGATGGTCCGAATATCTTTGCCATTTCAATATGGTAATCCGGTTCCGTCCCGGAAAACTCGGAGGAAAACCAGATGCTTTGACTAGACGATGGGACGTCTACCCTAAAGAGGGGGATACGGTTTTCAGCCAAGTTAATCCTCAAAATTTTCGCCCCATTTTTACCTCTGATCAACTCACTGCATCCCTCCGGACGACACTACTCAAGGAAGTTGTCCTCCGAGCCTCCGTCGTTATGGACATCGACAAGCTCCACAGCGACATCAAGTCCCATTATGCGGACGATCCCGCCACTGTTGACGGACTTACCTCCGCAACCTCTGGCACTTCATCGCGTTGGTCTATAGATTCCTCCGGTTTACTCCGCCTTTACAACCGGATCTATGTACCCCAAACCTCCGGCAACACTCCGGATATTCTCCGCGTACGTGTTTTACAACATAAACATGATCATATACTCTCCGGTCATTTTGGGCAGAATCGCACACTTGCCCTCGTACGCCGGGAATACTCCTGGCCGGAGATGCGGACATTCGTACGCGACTATGTCAGGTCTTGCGTGATCTGTAAACGCAACAAGGCTCCACGACATAAACCTTACGGACTCCTCCGTCCACTTCCGGTTCCCCTCCGTCCTTGGCATTCCATTTCTATCAACTTCATCGAATTCCTTCCTTTATCCGGCGGATATGATGCAATTTGCGTTATTGTTGACCGGGCCTCGAAACAAGTTATTCTCTTTGCCTGTGATCGATACATAACCTCCGCCCTTCTAGCCAAGGCATTCCTTACACATGTCTTCGCCAAACACGGAGTTCCGTCCCATGTCACCTCCGATCGTGGTACGGAGTTTGTCTCCGCGTTTTTCCGTTCTTTGGGGGAACTACTCAGCATGAAAATGCATTTTACCTCCGGTTATCATCCGTCGGCGGACGGACAGACGGAACGGATGAACCAAACCCTCGAACAATACATCCGGATGTACTGCGCTTACCAGCAGGACGATTGGCACGAGCTCCTTCCACTCGCGGAGTTCGCACTCAATAATGCTCCGAACGCCTCTACCGGAGTTACTCCGTTCTTTGCCAACAAGGGTTATCATCCCTCGATTACTTTCTCCGACGTTGAAGTCTCCGATCCCTCTGCTCGTGAATATGTGTACGATATTCATTCGGTTCACGAATACCTCCGGCAGCAACTCACTTTCGCTACGGAGCGTTACAAGGAGATCGCGGACAAAAAACGTGAACCGGAACCCATCTTTGAAATTGGAGATGAAGTATTCATTACTGCCGAGTTCATTGCAATGACACGTCCGACTGAAAAGTTTTCAGAGACTCATTTCGGACCATATGAAGTTATCGAGAAACCTTCCGCTGCTTCCTACACCATCCGCCTTCCTAAAGCTCTTTCCCGCATCCATCCCGTATTCCACGTCTCTCAACTCGAGCCTCACTTTCCGAATCCATTCCCCAGACGAGAAGCGGAACCTCCGGGCGCCGTCCATACACTTGACGGCGAGGAGTACTACGAACTCAGCTCCATTGTCGATTCCAAGATCGACCGGAGGTACCGTGTAAAACTCCGCTACTACGTTGAATGGTTGGGCTACGAGGATACCGACACCCGTTATGAATGGGTCTCCGCAACGGACCTGGATGCTCCGGAACTTATCGCCGCATTCCATGAGCGCTATCCGGAGAAACCGGGACCGGAGCTTACGGATTAACCTCCGTTTTTTCTCCTTCAAATCTCCGACTAATTTCGACAAGAAAATCAAATATACAATTTTTTCAGTGAGATATACAGCATAAACTAATGTTCTATTCATTTCTCCGGCTCCGGGTTTTCCTCCGGAGCCTCCGGCATCTCCTCGTCGCTGTCCACCAACTCGTAAACGACTTGCTCGTCGACGTCGACAATGTGACGGAGGGCTGGAGGGGTTGGCAGACGGATTGCGATTTCCGTTTCCTCCATTTTCACCCGGAGGCTTTCTGCTGCCGCTGCCACTTCTTCTTCCGCTCTCCTATTCTCATCTTCTTCCGCCTTCTTACCTTCCTCCAACAACTTGGCTATCATAGCTGCCCTTTCCGCCTTCGCCTTCTCCGCCTCCGCGCGCTCCTTCTCCCTCTTCGCCTCCGCCGCCTTCAGCTCCCGCCGTTTGGCGACGTTGGCCTGGATTAGTGCCATTTGGTCAGCACTGTCGTTTTCGATCTTGACCGGAGGCTCTGTCTGAATCTCCGGCTGGACCTCCGGCGCGGCCACCACACTTTCCACAATCGACAACGGGCTTTCCGCCCGCACCTCCCTCTCCTCCGGATTTCCCTCCGCATCCACGATCTGCTGGAGCGTGATCCCCACGTCCAGTTCACCATCGGACACCGCACGACGCCATTCGTCAATGCGGGATTCCTCCGGATCTCTGTCACGCTCCGCCTGCTCATCTCCGTTATCCTCCGCCCCTTGAGCTCCCTCCGTCTCCGTCCCGAAAATAGCGTCGGGAATGGGCTCCTGCGCCGTGGCTTTGAGGTACTCGGCGGCAGCCCCGATCTCGTCGACACCCTTGTCAACTAGCTGCGACGCTAGTGCGGAGAGGAAGATGCGGTCCAGAGCTTGGCAACAGCGGATGCGACAGAGGTTATCCCGCATCTCCGTCAGCTCCGTCCGCATATTCCCCGTACGTGCTTGAATCGGTTCCTGTGGGCCAACCCACAGCGGAACCTCGCGTGCGCCCCGGACCTTTCCCTTACCCTCCGTCCTTCCCGACTTCTCCGTCCTCCGTTTCTTTCTCACACCTCCTGTCTCCGTCGTCGCTGGCGCCCTTGGTTTCCACGATGGCTGGACGCGCCTCGTTCTCCGGCAGGAGCTGGCACTTCCAGTGTTTCCGCTTGCAACAGTTGCAAGCGAGGTTTCGGTTCCGGAAGTGATTCTGCACGTAGCAGATACTTCCGTCTCTCCTGCAACTAAAACAAGCTGGAAATTATCAATAAAAAAAAAAAAAAAAAAAAAAAAAAAAAATCCTCCGGTCAGTCGGCAGAACTTACCGTTCTCCTCCCTCAGCGCCCGCCATTCTATTTCCACGGGGCCCTTACACCCAATCCGCGTGGTGATCAGGCGGCGTGGTTTTCTCTCACCATCCTCCGACTCCGAATCCGACTCCGCTTCCGCCTCACGTTTCGCTTGAGGCGACTAGGCCCCAGGTTGGCCTATCTCCGGCTCTGGCTCCGTCTCTCTGTCCTCGCCAGATCCTCCGACACCGGCTCGTCCGGGCACGTCGTTCCGGTCCGGCGAATTCCCGCGGTCGAGGTCCGCGATGACGACGGGTCGTGCGCCGTCAACTCCCGGCCGCTGCGCGCACGCCAGAAGTTCCAGGACTTCACGGCGGCGTTCTTCAGCCCCCCGAGCTTCACCCTCCGCCTCAAAGAGAAGCTGGGAGAGGCGCGCCTCATCCCGTTTTTGCCTCCTCCTCAGCTTCCTTGCCCTCCTGCTCCATCTGCGCGATATCCATCGCGATTCCCTCGTCCTCCCTCTCCTGTTCCTCTCTCGAACCCTCTCTTCCTTTGCCTTTGTCCTTGCGCGGAGGTGGGGTTGTGTTTGATCCGTCGGACATGGTGGTATTCGGGGATGGTGGTGGTTGAAAGGAAGAAAATTTTTGTTCTCACGCCACTCGTTCCTTGATTCAACATGTCAACGACCCGTGACCAACTATACAACCTTCTCAGCACTCTGTTCCCAGCTCCATTGTCTCCGTCTCCGTCTCCGTCCAGTACCTCTTCAGTTCCTCGTGGGCGAGGAACCTTAAGAGGGGGATACTGTTACGTCCGTGCACATCTCCGTCCGGAAACCTCCGTCCGGAATCTCCGGATCTCCGGATCTCCGATATCTCCGTCCTCCGGATGCGTACGTCCTAATCTATGGGCCCGCGTCCGATTACTCTCTGTGCATTATGCTACGGTTTGATGCACAATCCTCCGGGGTTTTCACGCAGTGAAGTCTTCTGAGCGTTTCCCCAGAATTACTTATGATCATATGCCCTATGCTCCACATGCTACTTCTTATTGTTGTTATTGTTCTTCGACGACCTTATTGTCTTTTACCTACTTCTCCGTCCACATCCAGAAACCTCCGGATTTCGTATAAATACGTAGTCGTTCATGGATGTACTTCAGTTTGTTAATTAACGTGCTTTGCCTCTGCATTGCTCCGGTCTGACCTCCGTTCCTACTCCGTCTGGCAGCCAAGAAGAGGGCGCTCACCCTTAGACCCCTGTGGTGATCTGCGTTAGCTCCGTCTTACCTCCGGCTAGAATTCTCCGATCCTCCGGTCTCCGGCCTTTCCGTCCCTCCGGTCCGACACGGATATAACAGATACAAAGGAGAGTCAGAGTGAGCTCCGAGCTGCTGATTGTAGTGTATAGATGAGGTCTAGCGTATTCCGCGGGCTGTCGCTCTTACACAAAGAGGAGATAAATACCCAAAAGCCCCAGAAGTCATCATTCAGAAGTTGTATCCTACAATAGAGGACCAACGACTGCACAGAGGAAGTCTTTGGAGACTTACAGAGTACTAGCGAGTGGGTTGAAGGCTAAGGGAGTCGGCCGCGGGCAGTTTACATAGGCCGCGGGCCGTCCTTCCAGACTGGCATTAGGTCGCGGGGTCAATGCAAGGCCCGCGGGCCATGCTGAAGCAAGCAGAAAGCAGTTACAGAGGAGAACTATGTAGAGAGAGTACACGTGGGGAGACGCGTCGCGTCCCTAGTGACAAACAGAGACACACAGAGTGGAGCAATGGGATTTATTCCATTGGACCGGAGTTTAGAGTGGGATCGTGGGTACAGACCGACAAGTAACGGACCTGCGGGCTCCCTTTGACGATAGCAGCATTATCCTAGTGGGCGGATTCAACTCCGTGCCCAGAGGTTCTAGGCCCGCGGTTGCAGACGGCAGCCCGCGGCACCTATCATATACCCAAATCAGGACGTGAGAACCATGTGAAGGGTTTCTCTTGGCCTGTGATGACGCATCAGATACGCATGGACATCTTTTGTTTGCTTTTGTTTTCACTCTCTGTTTTTCACATGTAAATCTATATTCTAGTAGTATAAATAGGGCTCGAGGACCCCGCGGAAGGCCAGTTCACCTCGGCAGACGTTGTAGCAGTTGTTCTCAGGATAGATCGCAGCGCATACATTGCCTCGGTCATTCTCAGACTATGGCACAGCTCTACTGTTGTGGTTGTTCTCAGGTCAGCTTTGCGGAGATTAGTTCTATCTCTGTTGTAGTTGTTCTTTAATAGAGACTTGGTTGTTGGCTCTAGAGTTCAGTCAGAGTTGTGTGATTAAGTTTCGCGTTGTTGGTGCTGCGGCCCCTTCAATTGGCCCGTGGGTGACCTTCACGTATAAAAGAGTTGTGAAGCAGTTGGCTATTGCCACAGTAGAAGTGTTGGGCTTTGTCTGTCAGTCTTTAGCAGCTTGTGGATGCAACCACACTGTTGAATCGAAGGGCCTTTGACTAGGTCATTTCGTTTGACCGTTGTTGACCCCGCGGGCGGTCTTCACGTATAAAAGAGAGGTTTACCTACCTGAGTGGGCTTGTTGCTTTGCATCTGCTTCGCTAGTTGCATCCGCGGTTGATATTGCCCGCCGTAACCAATAGGAAGATCAGTTTGGTCGCCAGCAAGGTGCTTAAGCCTTGAAGTAGAGCGAAAGGTTCCTGTGGCAGGTTAAGCCAAGGTCTACAATGAGAGTTGCTTGTTGTAAGAGTGATTGAAAGCCGGATCTGTGACCTCAATTAGAGGATTTGCTGTTGAAACCTTTACAAACTCTGCCCTGACGTTGACGAAACTATCTAATAGTATTCCTCTCGTCTTGTATCCAAACCCAAACCCTTGTTCATGATGGTTCATCGAGGCCACGGGCATAGTTTCGTACAAGATCCTGCATAGTTGAGGTGCCGTGGGGACTTTGTGTTAGCAGTTATTGAGGGCTGAGGCGCCGTGGGAGTGTTGTGTTGGTTTTGTAGAGAAGGATTCGTTGTCCACAATTGGGATTCAAACCAGTTTAAGTCGCATACTACGACTCGGACCCCGAACTCACCAAGGGAGCGTGCTGTCTTTTGGGGAGTGATAGCAGTTTGTGGTGTGGTTGTTAGTTGTGGTGTTTTTGTTAGCACTTCACTATATATCGCATTTTCAAGCTTATAGTTAAGCGCACCGTTTCAACGCATCAGATACGCATGGACATTTTTTGTTTTTCTTTTGTTTTCACTCTCTGTTTTTCACATGTAAATCTATATTCCAGTAGTATAAATAGGGATTGAGGACCCGCAGAAAGCCAGTACACCACAGCGGACATTGTTGCGGTTGTTCTCAGGCCAACTTGCAGAGAGTAGTATCTACCTCTGTTTGTAGTGTGTCTATAAATCAAAGTTTGGTTGTTGGCTCTAGTTCAGTTTGAGTTCAGAAGTTAAGCTTCACGTTGTTGACCCTGCAGGCGGTCTTCACGTACAAAAGAGAGGTTTACCTACCTGAGTGGGCTTGTTGCTTTGCATCTGCTTCGCTAGTTGCATCTGCGGTTGAGATTGCCCTCGGTAACCAGCAGGAAGATCAGTTTGGTCGCCAGCAAGGTGCTTAAGCCTTGAAGTAGAGCGAAAGGTTCCTGTGGCAGGTTAAGCCAAGGTCTACAACAAGAATTGCTTGTTGTGAGAGTAATTGGAAGCAGGATCTGTGACCTCAATTAGAGGATTTGCTGTTGAAACCTTACAAACTCTGCCCTGACGTAGACGAAACTATCTATTAGTCTTCCTCTCGTCTTGTATCCACCCAAAAACCACATATATTACTCGTTCATTGAGGCCGCGGGGCATTGTTCTGTACAAATTCTGCATAGTTGAAGTGCCATGGGCATTGTTGTCAGTCAGATTAATGAAGATTTGTTATCACATTGGGTTTCAAAACCAGTAGTCACATACTACGACTCGGACCCGAACTCACCAAGGGAGCGTGCTTGTTCTTTGGGAGTGATAGTAGTTGGTTGTGTGGTTGTTAGTTGTGGTGTTTGTTAGCATCCAACAATCGTCGCATTTCTAGCTTATAGTTAAGCGCACCGTTTCAACGTGAAGTTGTAAGATAGGCCACATCCATGGGCATCAAGCTCACACAGCCACTGATGGCTAAGTGGACCCCATACAAAAAATTTAATATCTACTCAACGAATGCGAAATAAAAAAATTTTGTTCCGTAAATCTCTTTGAATGTAGTGTAGTATGCCCCTCCCAAAATTTCAGCTCAATCAGCATAATATTGAAGGACTAGAGGGCTTTTTGGTGCCGAACTACCCTATAAATTCAGTTCGGTGAAGGACTTTTGCATCAAATTAGGCCAGAAAGTGGCAGTTAAGCAATAATGAAGAACTGTAGCTCATTCTCAACACTTTATGTATTTTATTAAGATATTCTAAGGCAATTGGTTCCCCTCATCTGTGTATTCTTTAGCTTTCAAGTTCCGTCATGTTACCTGTAGTGCCTTGTATATCAGATGTCGCATGTATGTCATTGTAATATGTTTTGAAACTCATTATTGTGTTCTCAAGACTTCAAAATGTCCTCAAACACCAAGATTCGACACAAAAGTCGTTCCCTGAACCGATTTGATAGTGCAATTTGGCACCAAAAATCCCTCTCCTCTTTCAATATTATGCCAATTGGTCTGGGAATTTGAGAGGGCCATCCCAGACTACATTCGAAGAGATTTATGGAACAGATTTTTTAATTTCGTGTTTGTTGAGTTGTTATTACATTTTTCATGTGGAGACCACTTAACCATCAGTGGCTGTGTGAGCTTGATGCGCATGGATGCGGCCTATCTTAGCTGATAAGATTCAACAGTGAAATTATTTACCATTTCAACCAAACAGTAGGATTCATAATTGAATCCATTGTTTTCATGCACAAATTCACTGTCTGCACTGAAACATTTTGATACTTGGGGACATTTTCAGGCCAGTTGAAACTGCATACAAAACTTGAGCAACTCAACCTGAGACACCTTCCCAAACTGTCATTTCATTTTGTCTAAGTATCATACAAACCATTCTCTCATATCATTTGCAAATCCAAATTCCACACTACCTTAAATCTTATCTATCAATGAAAATCCTTGCCCCTTCTCTAAGCCCATGCTGGCATACTTCAAGTCCTTTGTGCCTCCTGATGCATATATAACCTGTACTTCCCCAAGGGGGAGCCTATGCGCTGTGATAAGGATTGCAGTGTTGCTATCAAAAGGTAATGTGTTTCAAAGGCAACTGTGTTTGTCCCCTAAAGGGAAATAGAGTTGAATGGTAGAAAGGAAGGTTGGTGCTTGGATCTGCTTTGGAATAAGTGGGGGAAAGTGATGGAGGCATCAGGGAGACAGATCATCTCCTTGGTGGCTTGTGTGTGTGGAGGTCTGCTGTCAGTCAAAAGATGATAGAGAATGAAAAGAATACTTGTTCAGGCTCCTTGTATTGTGTACAGGAACCTCATATAACAATGCCCTGTCTGCTTTCCTTGGTGTGCTCTTCCCCTTAGAACCAGCACTGAATGTGCATTGTGTGTCACACCAACAAAGACATCAATGTTGTTTGAACGAGGGGTGAGGTGACCTGTCTCCTCACTGCGAATCAGTGGTTTGGAACTGGTGGCTTCTCCCTGGGCCTATCTTCAACAGAGCTGAGGTCACAAGAATGTTGGTCCTAATCAAGGAAGCCTGGAATGGTGACACCGGGTCTGGTGAGGAGGGACCCCGTAAAGGAGGTGTAGGAGGTAAGATGCCTAAGGTGTGGGTGAATATAGAAGAGGTGGCCTGTCTCCGGCTACGAGAGTTAGGGGAGAAGGGTGCACAAGATGAGGTATGAGTTTGGGGGAAGGATGGGGAGTACCCCTTGGATTGAGTGAGACTTGGTACAGTGAGTAGGGAAAACACCCCAGAACCTACTGACTATTCTACCTAAGTGTGCTCCCTTTTATACTCTTTCAATGACTTCACACGTTTCCAGGCATGCCATGTGGTTGCAGAGCATTTCCAGGGTGCAGGAATTGTCACATCAAGTTATGGGGCACACTTGGCAGGAGACAAGATGTCTCTGCAGGGAGACTGATCGTCTCTGGTCGAATGTGAGGTGTGGTGAGGCCAAACGACCTTGAAACTGGCTTGGAGCTTCAGGCACAGCCATTTGGTTGTATTCTGGAGCATCCAACAGGTAGTGGTCCAGAGGAGACAAGTGGTCTCCCTTGGTTAGTTGGTTTGTTGTGTAAAAAAGCACAATCATGGGCACAGCTCGGATAGCCTGCCTTTTGTCCATCTGCTCGGACTCAGGTACAGGCAAGATCTGCCCAGCTTGAGAGGGCCTTCCTCTGGTCATGTGGATGGTGTGTAGGGTGCATGGCTCTCAGGAGCAGTGAAATCTCGAAGCTGGACGTGCTGCAGGTGTTGTCTGGTGCAGGACAGCTATGAGACAAGTCATCTGGTGCTGCTGAGAGAGGTGCAAGAGGTCCAGAGGGTAAGGAGAGTGTTGTTCTCATCATGAGACTAGTTCCAGTAATGTGGTTTCCTGGTTTGGAAGGTGCTCATCTTGAACTCCAGTCATGATTGCCATATTGAGAGCTGCTTGGAGGGGCCATGAGGCAATAAGCAGTGCATAGCACACTTGGAGACCTCACACCACCATGATTACTGCTGCGATGAAGAAATATTGGGTACCCTATTCATGTTCATGCTGATGGCATTTGCAAGAGGTGTCAACTGTTGTGGTACTGATAGCGGTGCCTTCAGCATTGGTTCCTCAATTCTCATCAACTTCTACCAGGCAGCTAGGGACCAGGCTCTGGAGGATGGCAGGCTGACCAATTTTCCCAGGTTCCGTTGTGGCGGTGATTTGTGCCTCACCATTCTACTGGAGGAAATAATTCTGAGCGCGTTCCTTCTGTCCAAGTAAGTCGCACCCAATTTCCTATGGGAGACCACTCATCTCATCATGCCATACTGATGAATTTCCCATGTATAGGCCTTGACCAGCAGTATCTGAGTCTGTATTTGGGTTGGGATGGCTGATGTGATGGCGAAGCATTCCCGATTAGGATAGTTGAGTAGTTGGTAGACAGCTGGTGTGAGGCTGGTGTTTGTGCTATGCACTTCACACAGCCACATGTCCCCTCCAAACAATGGCTGTAAATCAACAATGCTCATCCTTGCCTGAGGACAACTGCTGACACTTGACTCCCCACTACTGCCGATGTTTTGATAATCTTCGACCAGTGTTTCACAGGCATTCCCACCACCACTATGTCCTCTGAGAATCCTTGCAGCATCGTCCCCAAGTCTCTCCGTGCCCTGCAGTGTTCCCACAGAGGCTCTTGACAGTTCTCATCAATATCTTCCCAATTAGGAAATGACCTTACCAAATCTGGAATCCACCTGTTCACATTCACCACAGACAATTTGGGTGTTTTCCGCACACACATTAATGACCCTCAGATACCTAGCGACCTATGAGGACCGTTTCTTGGGACCAGATGAATGGTATCATAGGCAGGACTCCAGGCACACCCCAAATTGGTCACTACTCAGGCAAAAAAGGAGACCATTGAGTCAACACTCCTGACAAGGAGGCGACCCCTGGTGAACTGGCAGGCCTTGGGGACACTCTGAAACACTTCCTGGGCCTCCTTCACTTGGGGGTCTGTTCCATACCTCCTCAATGTGTTCTCTTGCAAATGACAAACAACTTCGCTATCCCAAAATGGCTCCCCCTGGTTTTGCACTGCATGGCCACCTCGAAACGACACCCACAATGGTCAGCGGTTTCAAGGAGAAGGGAAACCGCTTGTGACTGGTCTGGAAAAGGTATAAAAGGGAGAAGGATTTGGGGGAAGTAGACAGACATCTCTTAGGGGGTTCAGCTCTCAGAAGAGCAGTCCTCGCAGCCTTACCTCCCCTGTTGTCATGTACTCATATAAACTCGGAACACACACACACAAACTCTCTCTTGTTCTCTCCTCTTCTCCCTCTCATCAAGGGTCAGAGCAGGTGCAGTCCAAACCGTCTTTATCACGCTCTCCAGAGTGTTGAGGATTTCCTTTGCCATGCATGACCTATCATAAAATGACGTCTGAAGAAGCGCCCTCACAAATAGAGCAAAGTGTTTGCAAGGTACTTCCCCTCCCACTGTCTCTCGGCTCACACCAGGTACACCCATCAGGCAGAGGTCATCATTGCCTCACCCTATCTGCTCCCCTTGTTGCACTCTACAGTGCACATCTACCCCCTGCATATCCTCATTACCTTCCAGCTCTACTACCCTCTAGAGGCCAAACATTATTGCTCTTTGGACCACATATCCTCCAATAGTGACACCACGGTCATCATCACACCAGTGGAAAATTCTTGGCAGATAAATAGAACAAAAGTGTAAAATGCAGGGGAAACCCTTGAAATCTCAATTTACAAACCCCACATGGCCACATTTTCCAGAGCACAAATCCTCAGTGTCTGGGATGAATTCCTGAATCTGGATTTCCCATCAGTGGTGCAAATCATTGAATTCTCCAAGCAACCACTCATGGAGGATATCAGTGCAGAGGTTTTGGAGCCCATGTACCAGACCTTCCTGGTCATTCATGCAGACGTGATCTGGAGTCCTGAGGGGAAGTCAAAGGAGGAGTGCCAGTTTCTCCAGGACAAGATTTGCATGTATGTTGAGTTGGCAGTGAGGATGATTCCATATGGCATGTTGTCACATTCCTGACTGGGAGACGGTCCTTCTCGTCATTACCAGGGCCGATTGTCTGATATCCTGATCCAACACGATCGTCTTGCAGCAGATTCCTGAGTTCTGGCCCCACACATGGCATGGCTACTGTCTGTAATGTGACAGACCACTTGTACAGGTTCAAAGGAGATGAGGTCTGAATTCAGCAGGTGATTCTCAGGAAAGATGGCCTCCCTCTATCAATATTCAGAAAGGCTCCAGCTGGGTGCAGTGGATTGCACAGCCAAAGAAGATGACGTGTTCGCACAAGCAAGGGCCCAAATGGTGGGCACGACAGATGGGGGGCAAGAATCTGGTCAATAATCACAAGGTGTGGCCAAAAGAGGGGATGGGCTGGGTATAAATTGATTCATCTGTGGACACAAATTTCTTCAGAATTTCTACCCCTTGCCTCCCAGTTGAATACCTCCTCTTGTGGTCAATAGACATGTCCAACAGTGGATTCTTTCTTACTCAAACTGTGGTCCAAGTCATCGTTGTGCCATTGTTGCTGCAGGTTATCTTGGAACAGTTTTGTTCTGTGGAAGTAAATCACAACGATTATTGCAACATTGTGCTCAGTGAAGTGGTCTATGCACAAGATTTCCTGTGCCTGTTTGGCCACACCATCCAGTCATGTATTCCAAGCACAGTATGCAGTCCAGATGATCTGACTCATGGACATGCAGCCAAGGTGCAGAAATACATGGTGGCATACATCAAATGGGCAGTGGGTTGCCTTTGAGACAATGTTCCTGTAACATCTGCTGAACAGTCCATGTCACAGGCCCTTCTGTATGCAATATCATTTGAGGTATCGCACTGCATTCATGGACCTCTACAGATACCACAGGGATTTGTCCCCATTTGACCGAGCCCTGCTTTTTGATAATATCCACATGCTATACTGGGCAATGGTCCTCAATGAAGAATACCTGCAAGTAGGAGTTGATTTTCTGAACTTCAGTTTATCACCATCAGACCTCAAGTGGTACAGGATTTACAAGTTCATGAAACCTTGCCAAATTGCTCGCCTGTGTGCCAAAGATCCCCAGGTTATGGGTCACCAATTTGGTGATTGACTGCTCTGGTATAATCTGAAGTTGGGGGAAGTGGCACAATACAACTTTTCTGACCCATCACAGGAGTATGCCGCAATGTACTCAAATATGCCCATCCTTTCTGCAATCCCGAAGTTCTGGAGAAAATGGTGGTAGAGGAAGAGGAAGAGGACAAGGAGAACACAAGTCCATGAGTCAAATGGGAATGGAGACAGATCCCCCAATATCAAAGGATAGTCAGTAGAATCCTTTTGTGCACTCCAATGGTCCAATGCACTGGTCTGGAGAGGGAGACCAGGCATCTCATGCCTGTGTTCCACCATGTTTGTCCACATATGGCCATTACACAGTCAGGGTATTTATAGAGTGTGGTGGAAATCCTTGTTTCCACCTCTCACCTGCATGCATCAACTCCTCATCTGTGCTCCAGGTTCCCGCACACCATCAATTTCTCAATTCTTCCTCTCCTCCATGCTCTGATGCTGGACAATGAAATGCTCTAGCTTGACTGATGGTATCCTCCCAAAGGGTGGAGGGACTTCCTCAAATTCCACCTCTGTCCAATGGTTTATTGTGTTCACACTGCTGTGACCCACAACTTCCCTCTCATCAAAGCCAAAGGCATGTATACACTTGTGGAGCTGGAGCAGAGAAAGTATTGGGTTGGGTGAGTCCTCCTGCACTGTGTGGGTGTTACACATGTTTCCATAGGTCAGGCTGATTCATCCCTGTCATAGAGACCGGTGCTCTTGTCATGCTGCGTGATTCATACTGAGTACCTGGATGATATCGACATCCACTACCCTCCCATCATCAGGTTGCTGGGAAAAGCGAAGTTGATGTTCGAAATTATGCACCATGTCTGCCGCTCAATTGGGTATCTGTTCAACCAGGATACATGGCTTCTGAACCTCAATCTCTTGATACTGGAGACACACGCTCTCCTAAAACCCAACTCAACTATCCCAATTTCAACCAGTATGGGCAGTTGCTCGACCTGGAGTTTTATTCTCTCAGGCCCAAATCATCTGGCTAGGCATGGCATCGAGGAGGCACCGTCCAGCAATATGGGGAGTCCGTCTGTCTCATCTGTGGGTTCTTGGTAGCCATGGGACAGTGTAGTGATATGTCATCTCAATTTATCTGTATTTTGTGTGCACATGGGGTTGCATGATTATATAATGTGTTTTTTCTTGATCTGCAAAGATGATTTGCATCCTGCATCCATTTGCATGTCTTTCCCATGTATCAGATTCCGAATCTGCATAATTTGGGCAGGGAGATGATCAGTCTCCTCTATCCTGGGTGAAAACCAGTTCCTCCTGTCTGAGGTAAGCACTATCTGTGTTCCATTGTATTCCATTCATGTTGTGTTCCTTTGCTGGGCCCAGGCTTCCTATACCTTATATGCCTGTATAGCAGAGATGTCCTGTATCGATAGCGTGTTCTTCGTGATTTCTTGCTCCATTCAAGATAATTGCATAACTCATGTGAAGTAGTGGTGTTTCATTCAAATAGCGATGGCATCAAGATGTTGAAAAGAAGGTCCGAACTGTAGGTCCAAGTAGGCAAGAAGGATTGTCTCTGCCAATTGCCTGATTAGGTAAGTCATGTGACCCTTCCCATCAATTCTTCAGGTAGCCAAACCAATTTGAATGGTGAGTTCAAACAATGTGTTGTACTGTTGTACCGTTTCCTTCCTTGCCATCTGCCAGCTAGACGCATCCAAAACATGTCGTTTTCCTGTGGTGACTCAACCCTGGCATTTTACAATAAGGTTTGCCTATTTTCATCTGCAGAAGCCATCAATGACTTCCTCTGATAGGTGTGTCAATTTGAATTGTGGCACTTCTTGCTCAATTTTGTTTTTCTTTTCTGGTCCTGTTCAATGGTTGCTGACTGCAGCTCTTTCCTTCTTTCTGGCTTGTCCCTTATTCCCCTCCTCTCATCTTCTCTTCACGCTACTCATCTCCTTTGCCTTTCACCATCTTGCAAGATGTCGGCGAATACCCACTATTTCTCTTGCGCTGCTGCTTGCCCTTTTTTGTCGACCAACTTGCCTCCTCATCCTCAGGCCAGGCCCATTTCTTGGATTCATTGAATTGAGTGAGTATGCTGATGGGCACAATCTGTGCTTTTTCTGAAACATCCTGATGCCTTGTAGGTGGATGTTCCTAGATCACATGCTGTGGCCTGTGAAGATGACAATGTTGAGTCTGAAGAGGAATTTCCTGCTGCCACCTGCTCACTTTGCAATGGATGTGGACAACTCACCAACTCTTCCTTTGCAGTCTCACTGTGCCACCACATTGTTGTCCCATGGGGAGATGTTGTCGCCAAAGAAATCAGTGGCGCCTGCCACAGCTTCTCACATGCTGGCCAGTCTGTCAAAACCTTGTCCCAAATCACGTGAAGAAGAGCCAACTCTTGATCTCACTGTGCAAATGCTCCCACAGTGGGCAGTGCCCATGCATGTTCCCAATTTTCCCCTTACTCTGGATCCCAACATGGCACAGCTGCACTGTCACACCGTTTTCATCCCACTTTCTGATGTGAAGATCATGGAGACCTTCAAGGACCCCCTGCCACATGAAGTGTCACCTTGCCCACTCACCTCCTGACATCTTTGATAATCCTACATATCAGATCTCCGGGATGGGGAAGTGGCTTGAGTGCCTCTCTGATGGCATGCCAACTGTTGAACAGTACTGTCAAATTTTCAATGGTATGTGTGTTTGCCTCCTTGTCTTCTTGTACAAGTACCTGGAGGTCCTCGACCCTCCTGAGATCCCTAACGACCTGAATGATCCCATCTTCAATCCTCCCAAGGCAAAACTGGAGCCAAAATGATTTTTTCCCTGTCCCCTTGTGCTGCCCGAGCCCAGGGAATCCACTACCACATTTGCAGAATATGAAGCAATCTCGGAGAAGAACAACCTCCTCCACGCTGAGCACAGTTCGTCCAAGAAGTCCCACTTCCAGCAGATTGAGGTGGAAAACACTGCTGCCCTCTTGAAGTGGGAGGCCACTGCAGCAGAATACTGGTGCACTCTTCCTCTCATCTGAGCTGAGCAGGTTGAGAGCATAGCGTGGTACTGCACATGCCACCTCAAAATTATCAACAGGTTGGAGCAGCAAATGAACACCATCAGGGAGTACATCGGGCCATTCCCTCATGTACTGCTCTTTCTGCCCCCAGTGCTTTGCCTCTGGCCATGGCAATTCCTTCCATGCGTGTTCATGTGGAAATTGACGATATCCTGGCTCCCCCAATTGTGGTGTTCCCTCAAAATGACTCCAACACCAAAGATGAAAAGCCTCTGGCAACTTTGTGTGTGGGCCCCCCTGGGAAAGGCAAGATGAGGGTCACTGCACCTCCTCCTGAAACAAAGTTGAAGCTGAACCAGGCATCTCATGATGACAACCCGGTCACTGGTGCGCATTTCTCACAAGAGGTCAGTCTCAGGCAGAGTCAGGCGCACCTGACAATGATTGCTTGCACCTGCCTCTTCCAGCAGGACCCCCTGCTCAATAAGAACCACACACCATGTCCCGACGATTTCTTGTTCAATGAGCCCATCAAGCACTGCATCACCATCCAGTCTCCGACACCTGCAAGTATGACTCAGTTCTTGAAGTGCCTGTGATTCTGTTCCAGGGGGCACATTTTGGGGACTGCAACTTCTGGGTCCCACTAGCAGTTGGGCAGGAGCCCGGGGACACAGTCGCATTCCTCACACAGGTGCTCAAGGACATGGTGGACCGGATTTTGGTGGGGGCTCAGGGAATAGGCAGGTCTGTTTGCCAGCACGTGGCATAGGCATTCCATTTCGACTGCTACATCCAGATCCCTGACAACTTTGACATCAGTGGCTGCTTGGTAAACTTCAACACATTCCTCAGAGCAGGGGAGGTCACAGCACATCCTGCAGCATCACCTCTTCTTCCGTCGGATGACAACCTGGCGTGTTTTCCCATGGTGTATCATTTTGGAGATGAGGCCTGTGCTCAACTGGCAGATCAATATCTGGGCAGAGTCACTGTTTGCCATTCAAATGGGACAATCTCGGGTCCCCTTGCAGTGGGAGCATTTGACGCCAGTCTTGACAAGCAACCCATAGGCCAGAGAACCCTCCCACTATCTGGTACGTGGGTTTCTGGCCAGCTCCATCTCCGCAGTGCCGATCCTGCATCAGAGTATGCCCACATCTGCATTGCCAGAGACGCTGATAGGGCGTGCGGCAGAGCACGCATAAAAACACCAAGTTTTTATTCGTTTTCAGACTATCTAATGGGGAATGAGTGAGGTATTAGATTGAGGGTGTACACTCTCCTCGGAGTGGTAGGCTACACTGCTAATGGCCAAAAGCCAGCGGGCTACTATTAGGGCTACAACTCAACTATGCTTCCCTACGGGAGCAGAATTCGGTTGGAACTCCTTACCGTTGGGCTCTGGGATGTTGCGGTAAGCACTGTCTCAGTGTGCCGGAGGTGACCAAGAGGAACTATTATGTCGAAAGGCTAGCTGCGGTACAAGCAGCGCTCCAGAACCCTATAGATGAGATAAGAAAGTCGTACTGTACGGGAGGTTTCTTCCTGCGGGAAGACCAGAATTGATTGACAGAAAGTGTCAAATTACTTATGGTAGCACCATGAGTGCATACTGTGCTGACTCTGTCGTGCCGTAACATAGGAATACCCAGACTTGTACCGCACAGTATCACCGGGTCGCTCCTGCCGCACGAAGAAGTCAGGTAATTAATTGAACTGGCTTGTGCCGCACACCAGAGACTTAGAAGAGATGAACGATTGGCCATCCTGTGGGAACACCCAGGGGACGGACCGTAGGAGGTCCTGCCGTGGAACACTTGGGGCTACCGGAGAAGCTTGTGGGGCCTCCCGTAAGGAGTTTCACCACCGATCAAACAGGATGACCGTGCAGCAGGAGCAGTCGCACCTACCGCAGGGACGCCCCCGAGGTCTACCGTAGGACTTAGGGACCGCACTGCACAAGTCCGCAACTCAGGAATGGGGAATATATGGTTGAGGTCGTACCGCAGGAACACCCGGGCTCGTACCGTAGGAGGTCAAGGTCCAGTGTGCTTGCTGTGCAATCACGGAGAAGTGTTGAAGATCAGATTGTAGTTAAGCTGTTCGCACCACCAGCTTGACAACCAGCACGTCATACTGGTGCCATACTAGAAGGACGCATGGGCTTGCCCTGCAGGAGTGCCATTATACCCACGGGAGCTAATATGTCCCTTATTATTGGCCATTCGTCCTGCCGTGGGCTTGTTCCTTAAAGATCCAATATTTTCCTTAACTCCTTATGTGATTCTCAGTTTGTATAAAAAGGGCAGTATTAGTTTGTGTAAACCAGTAGACTACCTACCCACGAATACAGGGCATTGTAGTGGACTCTAGAACCGAATTGACGAGACTTTGAATCTGAACAGAAGTGCGCAAGCCTTTGAGAGAGAATAAGAACGTTGAGCCACCTCGCCGCGTAGTGTAAGAGCCTCGCCCCGTAAGGAGAGCTTGAGCCAGCTATTCCGCCATTGGAGTTCCTCCGATTCTAAGCGGAGACCAAAGCGTCCGTCAGAACAGAGACCCGAGAGTCTGACGTATACTGTGACCAAGCGCGTCCGGCAAGAGCGAGAGACCATAGAGTCTGACTGAATAGAATAAGAAGTTTGAAGTCCCTCCTATGGCACAAGCGCCCACTAAGCCGCTGCTACCCATTGTACGGTTAGCGTCCCTGCCGCACGGTGTCCCTTCACTTCAGTCTTTGAAGTTGGTCTCTAGTTTTCCATTGCCTCTACCCTTTGTGCAGTACAAGAGTCGAACCTGCAAGAAGTGCTCGTACCACAGGAGTATATCTTGCTCATCCCGCACAAGTGAAACAGTTTGAATACAACATCTTGAAGGGTGATACGTACCCTACCTCCCCGAACACACACACACAAGAGAGTATTGGATTGGAGTTGTGATTTGATTTAGAGGTTTTAGGATTGGATTGAGTTAGTGATCTGTTCGCTGCACTCACTGATTTTATTATCCTTTATATTGGATATTTCACGGCTGCACCCCAGTGCACCGTTTCAACGCCATGCTTGATGCCATTGCTGAGGAGTCCCATGCAACTTCCCCTCCTGCTTCTGCGATGATCCAGTTGATCCCAAGCACACCATCGACTTCCACCAACATGTTGTTCACATCTGTCACCAGTTCCTCATCTACCACAACCCTGTGTCTTGCTCCTGCTGAGACTTCAGCGATGACCCCAACTCCATCAAGACATGCAACAGTCCAAGGGTTGACTTCTACTTCCAGCACCCTCACTGAAGCTCTTGGCCCCTCTGCACATACCTCACTGCTAGCACATGCTTTCGGTGCCCACAGGACTTTGGTTCCTCCTTGCACCTCTCCGTTGTTTGGCAGTCCCAGGGCTGTACTCAGTGGTCATGTGACTTGGGTGGTGGCTGGGGAGGATCCACCGGATGAGCTAGCAATGGATGTGACAGACAACACGAATGGCATGTCATCAGAGGTTGTCATGGTGGGTAACACAGTTGCAGGTCCATCATGTCTGGGGGAGCCGTCCCCCATAGTTTTCCTTTGCAATTTGGTTCCAAACTCGCCAGTGGTGGCTGGGCCAAGTAGGACTTCATGAAATCCACCCATATTCCTTCCATTGGCTGTGCTGAGGCCTGCACTTCTCTTTTTCTTTTCTCTGTCTGTTGTGTGCTCAACACCCTCACTCCCCCTTTGTTTCCTTTCCCATTTGCTGGACTATACTCACACCACCTTTCTGGCATGTATTTCTTTTTGTTTTTGATTGTGTTTGTGTGCCCCACTGGGGGCCTCGATAAACAAATGTACTCACCCTGTCAGAGCCAAAAATAAATTGTTTTGCTGCATCTTTCACTGGAGTGTGAGTCTCTTGGCAAAAATCTGCCTAAGTCAAAATTTTTTCGAATTGGGAAGGTGCTCGTTCGGGAAGCCATTGTGATTTTCGGGCCAGACTGGTCCAGCTGCATCGGTTTATTGTTAAGTCAACTTCTTCTGTCTGTCAGTGATATTAGTCCTTGTAAAACTCCTCAGGGCATGTTTGTGCAATGTTGAAAGTCGTTGGTAGTTGACAATTTGTAGTCATTCCTCATTTTAGGGTGGGAGACTGATTGTCTCCAGGAGACCAACAGTCTCGGGCTGCTATTCTTTTAGTTCAAGTGGGATCTCTTGGTCAGAAATAAATATCATTGAGAGAGATTGAGCCAGAGTACATCTTGTAAGAGAAGGGAAGTCTATGGCTTCTTTTTTGTCCACTTCTAATTTCCTGGGAGTGGTTCTGATTGGCCTTAGAACTTGTGAGACCCATTGTCTCCCCATCTTGGTTCTTTTTCTTTCTTATCCCATGGGGGTTTGGGCTCGATAAACTTTGCTAGAGGATCCGAATTTTTGAGAGCACATGGTAGGGGGACAAGGCAGAACACTGCTATCAGTGTTCTCGAGACTGCTCTGTCCAGTTTGGCGATAATGTAGGAGCTGTCAGATTTTTGTTCCACAACAACCATGGGTCCCGAGTACTGCAGCTTGGCCTTTCAGGACCACTTGTTTTCTATTGCAGAGTTCCAGAGAAGTACCAGGGACCCAGGCTTGAAGTTGAAATCTTTGATCTTCTTCCTGTTGTCTTTTTCCCATTGGCGAATCCCCTTTACATGTGCTTTGTAGACCTTGCTCTTGAGTTCAGCAAGCTCCTCAGGCTGCTTCATGAGTTGTTGTGCATGCATTGCAACGAGTTCCTCCATAGAGAGCTTTTCTCTGGTGACCTGCATCATGTATGTTTCTTCAGCAATGTAAAAGGGAAAAGTGGCTTGACTCCATGGGCAAGATAGTACAGGAAGTGTCTGGTCGACTTCTGGATAGAAACCCTTTCAGCCTAGAACACATAGAATACACATTCCATCCATAGTTGGAGATTCTCTCACAGGCCTTCAAAATTGCCTCCTGAACTTTGTAATGGCTGTGCTCAACAATCCTGTTGGCATGGGAGTTGTATCTGGACACTTTTATGTGGTTGATTCTGTATCTTGTTGCCAGTCATTTGACAGCTTTGACCCATGCTGACCTGTTGTCTGTCACAATTTCCACAACAGTGCCCCAGCAGCACAAAACTTCTTCAAAGATGAAGTTTCCAAGCACACCAGACAATTCATGCATGAACATTCTCCATTCTAGCCATCCAGTGATAGAGCACTGTCCTTGGGCAAGATATTGGTATCTGTTCGAGGACAGGAGAAGCATCATATCCACATGGAATTTGTGGAACAGCAGCAATGGAACTGCCACTGTCAGAGGTATGTTGAATTTCCTGGAAAGGCAAAGCTGGCACTTGTGGCATGTCTTCAAATACCACTTTAAATCCTTGTCCAGCAATGGCCACCAAAATTGGCCAAGGAGTCTCTGTCTGCAAGTGAAGACCCCATGTGTCCAAGTTTGTTGTGAACCTGCTTCAGGATGATGGCTCTCTTTTCTCATGGGAGAACTAATTGGTGTTGGTTTTGGGGATCTCTCCTCAAAGTGTCTCCCATCATGAAATATCTGCAGGTTTTTTTGCACAAAATGCTCCATCTCGGTCCTGGACAGATCACCCAGCTCAATACATTTCATTAGGTAGTCTCAGATGGAAGCTAGCTTGGCATCTTGTTTGTCCTGAGCTTCATCCCTGGGGATCTCGTAGATCTGATCGTCGATCATGTTAACAAAGATGTTAACCAGTGGCTGTTGCTTTGCTTGTTCAATTTGGAGATGATCTGTCTCCACCAATTGGCTGACTGGAATTCTGGCCACCTTGACTTGAGCTGCCAATATCATCTTGAGAAGGGACCTCTGGGGCATCCTCTGCCAATTCATTACATGAATGGCAAATTTGCATGCCCGGTCTATCCATTCCTCGATGTCTTCGTCGTCTTCTGGGTCCTCCAGTGCTGGCTTCTGCCAAGACAATCTGTCCAGTACTGCGTGCTGCTTCCCTGGGGTGTGTTCAAGCTCGAAATCAAACAATAGAATTGCCGGTATCCAGTGATTGATTGTCACATTTGGCTGAATGTCAGGATTGTTCAACATTCCCTTTATGTACTTGGCGTTGACTCGGACTAGCAGGTCCTTGACTCCAACAAAGTACATTCAGTACACCTTTAATGCCCTGAATAGGCCGTACAGTTCAAGTTTTGCCTGAGAATATTGTGACTCTCTGTTGTTCCAGGTGGTGGACCCAAATCTTGAGGGAAATTCTTTCCCATCTTCCCCAAGCTGGAGGAGAACATAACCGGCTCCCCTGAAGGAGGAATCAACATCTAGGATGCATTGTCTCCCCAATGCATAGCCAATTTGCTGCAATGCTGGTGAGTTTATGAGGAGTTCCTTTAGCATGTTCTGTGCTGCCAGTTCTTCTTCAAGAAACTGGAATGGTGCATCCTTCTGTAACAGTCTGGTCAGGGGAATCAAGATGTCAGCGAAGTCTTTCATGAATATCTGCATGAGACCAAGCATCCTCAGAGAGGCTCTGGCATCAGTCAGGTCTTCACAGGGCAGCCAATCATGGATCTTCTGGACCTTGCTTTCATCTGGAGTTCTGCCCTCATAACTGCATATGTGCCCCACAACTTTAATCTTTGGGACTGCAAAGAATAATTTCTTCACATTGAAGGTGCCACCATCATGTCGAATTTGCTGGAGGATCTGGTTTATCGTCTCCATGTGCTCCCAGATGAATTGCCATATCCTGTTGTTCTCAGGGATGGTTTCATAAGTTCTGTCTGGGAGGAGAAAATATGTCTCTGGCCCCTTTACTGGTGTGTCATCTACAAACAGTTGGGTGTACTTGGAGATTTCGTCTATCTATGTATCGAACCAAGCAAGGCTGACATTGGGCAGAATGGAACTGAATTGCAGTCATTAATTGGTGGGTAAGGTGTCATTGATTAATTCACAATGCAGTCAACGTACCATGTGCACATGCAGCACGTCAGAGCAGGTTGGTGAACCAGCACATTTTCAGTCTTGAACAAGTCAGTAGATGAATGTACAGGCATAAGATAGGCGTCAAAAGGAACCAGGATGTGTGATGTAAGCTGTGACATGACATTTGTGACCCTGCCTCCCGCCCAACATCACACCACCATCCCGACTTTTTTCGACATTTTGGCCTGGTAGAGGGCTTTGAAGGACATTTATCCAGATGCCTACCAGAGCAGATTTTGAATAAATGTCCCAGTTTGTCTGTGATGTTGAGTTTCTCTCGGCCCAATTTTGATCATCATAGTTATGGTTTTTTCGCCATCCTGAGCATTTCAGCCTTTTGGACACAGAAGATTTGGCCACATTACATAATCGAACATGTGACCTCATTTTGCCTAATCTGGAAGGCGTGCCTGCAAATTTTAAGCCGAATAACCCTCTGTCTTCAAAAAACACCATGCCCGGCGTGAAACGAGGCCGTAAAGAAAGGAACGAGAATCTCAAGAAGGCCTGCACTGCCCTGCACCCACTCCAGCCGACCCAAAACTCGGAGCCACCCCCAAATGAAGTCGAGATGATGGATTTGGCAATGTCTCCGACGCATCATGTCCAGATGGAGGAAGTCAACTCTGATGATGACTTGGAGGACTTGGAGAATGAAGATGACGACATCCTGCTTGTGGAGGAAGCTGCAGACATGATCACCAGATTCATTGCACTTGAAGAGGCCGGCACTGTTCCTTGCTGGAGCCCAGAATGCGACTCAGTGGAGGGCATGCAAGAAGATGTAGATATTGGGGAGGGTCACTTCAGCGAGACCAGCCTTGAAACTTTCGCCCAAACACTCCAGCGGTGTCCCGATGAAGCACGCGTGCGTGAGAAAAAGCGCCGAGAAAAGAATGATCGAAGTGGCGGCTATACAAAAAATTTGAAAAAGACTTTGCTGCGCCGAAAAAAAGAGAGAGACGCCTATGTGAGCAATGGAGGGAAGTTCATCTACCATTTTTTCGGGCAGAAGGTGTTGAACGAAAGTGGGGAGTTGCAGTCTGGGGCAGCGCCTGGAGCCGGATCCCAAATGGAGGTGAATTTTGATATCGAACCGCACTCTGAAAACAACGCGGATGATATTGTGAGTACTTTTTACATGTTTCTAATGACTTCGGGCCAAGAAATATTCTGTAGGAATTGTTAGATCACATTCCGGCTGCAGTCCATGATACTGCACATACCTCCCCCGCCGTACAATATCATTCTGGAGCACAGCAACCCAGCACAATCCCCATCTTCACCCCTAGATGCATCTCCATCCCCCCCACTCCCTGAGCCCTCACAAATGACCCTGAATGAGGCACGCGCTGAGCTCGAGAAGTTAAAATCTGAAGCGAGCGCACTTCAGGCCGAGCTGGATTCATCAGAGTGTGCTTTGAATGCTTTGACTTGGAGGGACCAGCCAGCTCTCAGGCATGCGCTCAAGGGTCTTTCAGCGAAGGCAAAGGACAAGAAAATTGATGTATTTTTCCGTACCCGCATTACATCGATGGTCACGACAATCAATTTGTATCTTGATGTGGATGCAAAGGGCACCTGCCAGAAGATGCCGAGACACAGCCTTGGGAGGGAGGGTGGGTCTGGCCGACCTTATTTCACTTTTCAGACTTTGCCCAGACTGTGTCAAAAACGCATTTAGAAGGGTCGGAAAAAATCGATCTTTTTGGGAGGTACCTGAGTAGTGTCTGATGAACTTCAAAATATCTATGTGGTCAGAATTGATCTCAGATGTGAATTTCTACCACAGACTGAGCGGAAAAGCCGTGAGACTCCTGCCGGAACTCTCCGTTTTCGAACATTTTCCTGGGAGAACTACCTGATTTGGGTGTGGCTGTGCTCAGCTAAGAGGGAGGGAGGGGTCGGAGGGCGTTAATTCACTTTTCCGACCCTGTGTCAGAAATTTTAAGGATGAGTGCCCCTTGTGTGGATGTCGACTGTACCTGGCGGGAGGCCTCAGCACTTGCAGCAAAAGCACAGGGATGAGGTACAAACCATGCACGAAATCTCCACAGCTGGATTCATCGCTTTTTGAGCTGCGGGGAGTTGCCGATCCACCACTACAGAGAGTTCCACGCATCATTGCTGGGGGATGAAGATTTTTCTGAAGACCTGCAGGCTTACCTCATGGAGGTTGCAGAGAATGGCTATGTTTCGGCACAGCATGTCGTTGATTTTGTCAAAACCGAGGAGGTGCAGAAGCAATTCGAAGGGAAGACGGGGTATAATGGGAAGGAACCGGTCATTAGCATCCAGACTGCTCAGCGCTGACTCAAAAAACCGGATTGGCGGTATGGGAAGAAGACCGGCATGTACATTGACAGCCATGAGCGGGAGGACGTTGTTGCGTACCGGAAAGCGTTCTGCGAGCGCTGGAAGGAGTACAAGAAACGCATGATTTTATATGACAACGATGGGAATGTCGTTAGCCAGCCATCCGGCTTTCTTGTTCCTCAAGGTCCGCGCTTCCGGCTCATCGCTATCACCCACGACGAGTCGACTTTCTTCCAACGGGATCGCTGCAAAGCCTATTACCAGCACAGTTCAATGGCGCCCAAACCGGAGCACAAAGGCGAAGGAGAATCACTTATGATTTCCGATTTTTTGACCGCAGAATGGGGTCGCTTGGTCGATGGCGAAGAGTATGGATTTTATTTCATTTTTATACCAACCAGGATCTAACTTGAAAATTTTCAGCGAGGCACGGTTATTTTTCGAGGCTGGTAAAGATCGCGACGGATACTTTGCCAACAAACACCTTCTCAAACAGACCGACAAAGCCATCAACATCTTCGAAGCAAAGACCAATCGCACAATGACAGGTCTGTTCTTGTATGACAACGCTCCAGGGCATCTCAAACGGGCACCCAATGCCTTGTCGGCCCAAAAAATTGTCAAAAATCCTCACCCGACTTGGACCCCAACTCCGAATGGTCCCCGAATGCGCAACGGCCGGTTTTCTGATGGTCGTGAACAGGAGTTTTATTTCCCCGCTGATCATCCCACGATGCCCGGCTGGTTCAAAGGATCAGAATTGATTCTTCGTGAACGAGGACTTTACCGGGACGGGATGCATGGTGCATGCACAAAGGCTTGCTTTGACTCGGAGCAGAAGGATTGCTGTTGCAGGAAGGTCCTCTACTGCCAGCCTGATTTCGTGAACCAGAAATCCGCGCTCGAAGAACTCATCACTGCCCACGGACATATCTGTGATTTTTATCCGAAGTTCCACTGTGAACTAAATTTTATCGAGCAGTATTGGGGCGCGGCCAAGTTCAGGTATTGTTCCACTCCCTCCACATCAAACTTCCAGCAGATGCGCGAGAATGTAAGAGCGTGCCTCGACGACGTACCACAACTTCAAATTCAGAGGTTTGTGACTTTCTGATCATTTCTTCGGCTCTGACACTGATGATATCAGATATGCAAATCGTTCGGTAGAGAATACCACGAATATATATTCGTGAATATGAATATTCACCAAAACCTCAAAACTGATATTCGCATTCGTGCGAATATTGATGGCAAATATTTGTTGCTTAGTCAGCAATATTCGCAAATATTCATGAATATGAATATTCAGCAAATACATTGGGTGACTTTCCATAAGATTAGAAAAATGTCTGGAGAATATCTAGGGGTGCCAGCGATGCCATCACAACGATCTATACCAATAATCTAATCGTCGGGGCTTCCCATAACGAATAACTGAGAATATGTCTTGTTAGATATTATTTCTTTGTTGAGGCCGTCTAAACATCAACAATCAACGCGTCTCTCTTCCCTCGACGCGTCCGCCTTCGTCAACAATGGATCTCGACGCGTCATTCCTTCTCCATCAACTTGAAGATATCGAGGACGATGCAATAGATGATGGATCACTCACGGCAGGAATTGCAATGGCCGTGATGGCACTCGGGGCCATCGAGACACATAGGCTGCGCACAGAGCAGCGAAAACCGAGCCGATTGTACCTGTGTTGTCGCCGTCGTCGCCGTGAGCCAATGGGTGAGCGTCGTTTGTGCAGAAGGTGCGATGAGGCGGAAAGCAGACGAGTGACACTGTGACATTGGTGACACGCAGCCCAAAGCGGCAACGCGAATGGACGAGAACAGCGCAAGTCCGTTTATTCAAGAATAAGATATTCTGAAGGGGGGGTAGGGACCCCCCCTCCAGATTAGAATTTAAAGTAGGTCTGGAAGAGGGTCGAAAATATTCCAAGTGAGATCTGAGCCCGATGGGGTCCTGATGGTTGCCCCGGCATCTCGGCGAAATGACCGAAAATATTGCCCAGCATTTATTTAATCTTATGGAAGGTCAACCATTGAGAATTTGGGGGTTTAGCAGCCACCAATGAGTTGCTGAGAGCACTTTCATGCTATCTTGTAAGTTTAAACATTGTCAAAGACCCATACAAGCCCTTGTCTTGCATGTTCAACCATTTGATTAACCATCACACTTGCTGTGTTCAACCTGTCAAGCAGTTGTCAAAGTAAAGATGTCTCTAAAGTGGTTGGTTTGCATATGAATTACAGATCTAGTTGGTGTAAATGAAGTATGTTCTGGTTCCAGAGAGGAGATGTGTTAAATAGACAAATTTACCATGCTTGATTGAAACTTTGGCTGTGTATTAGAGCTGCGAATATTCGCGAATATCAACTTTCCTGAAAACTGATATTCGCATTCGCACGAATAGCACAGCCACAGCCATTCGCGAATATAAGTATTTGTTATTCACAAATGTATACTCGCGAATATTTGCGATATCTGCTATTCGTGGCATTCTCTAATTAGAGACCTTGCAGAGAGCCACCGGTAGCCACCTGGTGGCTCCTGAGGCATGCAATTTTGGTGGCATGCTAAATGATGCGGAACCCACTCAAAATGGGCCACTGGCTGTCACCAGACAAATTTGGGTTAGCCACCAGATGACATCGTTCCCACATAGCACTGGTGGAGCCACTTAGTACTGCATGCCTTGGGAGCCACCAGGTGGCTACCAGTGGCTCACTGCAAGGTCTCTATTGGTTCATTTCATTTTTTTGTGTCCTAGTGCCAAAGTGAGGCAGAGGCATATCTTTTACTCAGTTTGTACGAAGTGAAATTACATGACCAAAGATTTTGACTATCATGTTGTAACAAGCACATTATCAGCATTCTTGGCAATGGAATCTCCATGTTCTTCAATATTGAACCTGTCTACACTTGAAGTTGGAAGCTTTTTCAGGGACTGAATATGTGCATGCAATGTCCCTAGATGGTCCAAACTTGCTTGCAAATTTTTGACAGCAGCAAGCCTGATGTCGATTGTGGCAATGGACTTAGACTGCAATGATCTCTCAAAGAGAGGTCGAGCTCCTTTCCACATCTCAGTCACCTCTGAGATCTTAACCCTTTTATTTGCAAGGTCCCCAAGATGTAGCATGCACTCTGCCTGACTCTGATGGATATCCATATATGTGAATTCCTACAAAGCCACAGTAAATAGGCTATGTGCAGTGTCATCATCCTTGGTGGAAATGAACACATCTCTGAGGAACAAAAGTGCCTTGTGAATTGTCAATTTCTCTTTGTATCTTTGTGTAAATGCCAAGTATATCACTGGCCAATGACAGTGCAACTCAGAGCCTTGCCAGGCCTTTGTATTGGCAAGTCTTTCCAGACAGAAAGACACAACCTCATTGTTGGCTCCCCACATTGAATGGAGATATTCCTGCAGCTCAAACTTTGCCAGATCACACTTCTGCTCTCTCAGCTTCAGATCTGCATGAACCATACCACAGAAGGTCATCCCAATTGGCCTATTGATATGGCCAAAATTTTCCTTTGCTTTATCCAAGTTCTGACACACATCTTCTACTACTCCACCAACTGCTATATCAATTGCAGCGATATTCAGTAGGGAATTTCCATAGGCATAAGTATTTTGATCAGAAGGGATTGTTGCAGCCAGTTGGGTGAAGATGCTTTTAGCTTGAGCATATTCAGATTTTACTAAATGGACTTCTGCCAGACTTGCTGTAATACTGTGAGCCACAGAGCTTCTTGACATCCCACAAATAGCAATGATCTTTTAAGCACTGTGAAGTTGAGCAATACCTGCTTTATAATCATCAAGTTGTATTGAGGATAGGCCTTCAATTTGTAGTGCTCGGCCTTCCTCATATAAGTTTCCTGATAGTTCGGAGTGTCTTTGTGCTTCAAAAGCATGCACCTGACAGCCACAATAATCTCCAATTTGCCATTTGAGCTCAGCAATGCAAATCAGAACTGCACACTTTCCATTGAGATCTTCACATGAACTGGACAGTTCCAGTGCTTTGTTATAGAATAACAGAGCCTGATATGGATTCAATTCATGGAACCATAAATAGAGCCCTGTAGCATGGTAAAACCTTGCTATATGACAGCACTATCAGATGAAGAATGCTAGAAAGGATAGACTTTGGAACACACCCTCAAGAAGCAGATCATTCACATGTTGCAAATGGGCCAATGCTTGAATAATCACCTGCTCTGGTAGGAGAGTATGAAGCGGTCCAGACAACCTCAAAAGTTCAGTAAGAAGGGTCGTTTCCAGTCGGTGATCACAAGGGTGAGGTAAAACTGGTTGAATATGAGTCATCAGAGGTGTGTGTCCACGCCCCGTGATTTGGTAGAATGAGTTCAACACTAATGTACAGTATATTGTGTCTTCAAGATTGGGATGGCCATTGTATAACCCTTCTTGTAAGAGTTCTTGCAAATCCCCCAGATTCAAGATTATTTGATCAAGAACAGACAGCCACTGGTGTCCACCATATTTCTGGAATGGATCTAAAAGGGAATAGAAATGCTGGCAAAGACATTGTGTGAGGGACTGGGAAGGAGGAGAGAACTGCTGAATGTGTTCTCTAATAGGCGTCAAAGATCGCAGTCTCTTCATGTTGTCTTGATATGCTAATGCAGTGGCAAGCAGTGTAGCCTTACACCTGAGAATATCAGGTATTGGAAGATTGCTTCGGACCAGTTCAGAATCTGAGAGTCCATCTAGGAGAATTGAGAGTAGGCTCAACAATTCCCTGCTACCCATTGTGAGTCAGGGACTGGAAAGAGAGAGGCTGATAGAGATGCTTAAATTTGAGCACCTATCATAGCCCACAGAGAGAAGAGAGGTCTTCTCAGTCTCCCATCGAGTCAGAACATTGGCCAATCCTTCATAATCAACCAGATGGGCAATGAGATCCACAGCTAGAGGCATGTAATCTGTGAATTGGAGAAGTTGGTCTATGTCCTCAACTGTGTACATATTATCTGTGATGATGAGCGGGCGTATGAAGGATATAGGAAACACACACAGGAGGCCAAAAATTCAAATTTTCAACACCTCAGCCAAGGCATAGCGACGAACATCATTTGTTTGGAAAACAAATGATGAAGGCCAGGATAAGGCGGCGTGCTATGACCTGAGGGACAATGGGAGGCATAGAGACCATGAGGATAATGGTTGTCTACTTACCATAACAACTTGGAGGCATGGAGACAGGAAACAGCAGCACAATGGTGGAGAATAATGGACGGAATAGAACAATGTTGGACGATCACGTGATCACGTGACTCCATGCATTGTTCACTCGAAACGCGTTGCAAATGCGTTGGAGACGCGTTGGAGACCCGGGGGACGTGTCAATACGTGTCCCTACGTGTCTTGCAACCATGAAGGGGCTGTGGATGAGTTGGAGCGGCCGTACAATGGTGGTCAAGGTGTAGGATGGCAACAGGGCCTGGAAACCGTGTTTTACTGGGTGGTTTCAGAACAACGAGGGCTGTGCGGTTAGGAACGAGGAAGGAGACAGCCAGGCAACCAGGCAGCAATCAGTTTCAGGCATTGTTTGGTTGGGACAAACAAGTAGGGTATATAAGGCGCGATGTAGTAGGTACAAAAGAAATAGATACTCGCCCGGGGTCAGCCCGTGTACTTTGGAACTCTACGGAACTTTGGGAACTACTACGGGAACAAACGGAACTTACGGGAACATTACGGATTTTGGTTGGAATTTTGGACGATTGGTTTTGGTTGGGATTGATTGGTTGAATTGGAGTTTATATCTGGATTGCAGCCGTTATATACTTTAGCGGGAACCCTCGAACTTGCGCGCAAGGATTACCATCACATCCTTAACTCCCTTTGGCTGGTTCCAAAACGAGTTTACCTGTTGGTTTCAATTCCAAGCGTTTCAGTGATAGCCATAAATGTTTGGTGAGCTGCATCCCCTGAAAGAGGTTTCAGAGGTAACAGAAATGGTCACATCCAGCCAACTCTTGCAGGCCTTTCAGCCCCATGCATTGTGATCTATGTGAAATCAGTAGATCAAAATCTAAATTCAGGCAGACTGACTATGAGGGCAAGATGATCAACCTCTGTGAGATTGGAAAGGAATTCTTCAATGCCACCCCGTGACTGTATTGGTTCCCAGGTGGTTTCCAAATTGTCCAAAATCAGAAGACAGTGTGGATTCTGGGCAAAATATTGAACAACAGGCCTGGTGAGGTTTCAGCTGGGATTCAATCCAAGATGTAATCCAATGAGTGCAGCTAGTTCCATACTGTTTGTGGCAGGTTCTGCACTAACAAAGAATCTGTGTGCAAATTTCCTAGATGTTTCTGGATGGTGGGGAACTGCTCTTGCAAGGCTTGTCTTCCCCATTCCACCTCCTCCAAGAATGGCTATTCGAGGGGAATCCTGCACAATAATGTTCATGATATCTTCCAGTTCAGATCCACGGCCGTGGAATATTTTGGGTTGAGATGGCAGCAATGAGAATGAATTTGAGCTTAAACACATCAGTCTGGACTTAGTAAAAATCCAAATTGCACACCTATTCTGTGAGCTATTTGCTCCTGGATAAATCTATTTCCCAAATTATCGACTGATGTATGCAACCTGATTATACATACCAAGGATGATCTGTCTGAAATTGTTCCATCTGACATAGTTGAAATCAATTCCAGCAGCTGTTTATGCATTGTGTCCGCTGTTTCCTTCATTTCATCAAAGCTGTTCAGAATTATACTCCTTATTTCAATGTAGACACAGGCGTTGAATAATATGCAGAGATCACGAAACTCCTACCTTGAATATTCCGAAAGCTTCATTCAATCCAGGCTGACAGTCTTTGAGCAGGGCATTCATTTCAGTCTGATGGAAGAGCTGCTTGAGCTTGTTCCCCTCTTGTTGGGCTTCCACATAGGCATATATCTTGTGAAGTGTTCTGGGTTGAGGTCAGCCATGAAAGGATCTGTAATACCGAACCTGATTTACTTCATGAATTTTCCAATGTGATTCACCATTGACGGAGGCAGGGAGCCAGGGGTCGCAGATTTTATATGAACACTGATAATTGCATATAGGACTCGGTGAATGTTCTCCATGAGCTGGAAGCATTCACTTTTATTCCTTTTCGCAGTCTATGACAACCCCTAAGGTACGAAGAACTAACTATCTGAACTGCTGTAATGAGAGACATAACAGTGTTTGAAATGAGCTGCACAAATGGTGGACTGAATGCACCATTCAGCTCCTTGAGCAGTATGAGTCAGAGCCAAACAAGCTGTGATGTTGTTGATGTGAATTTCAGTGACAGTAGACAGAGGGGACATTGTGGAAGATGAAGATCAAGCTTCAGTCCCATGTTCCTGGTACCGTTTTAGGTTCCAGGTCTCACTTCCGTAAATACCTTATTTCGATCATGACCTCGATCGTGGATTACTTCCCATCAGCACTGCCTCATGGTAGTTCCTGGCCCCGGTGACTGAAAAACCGTTAAAAGACCTCCACAGATCACCGTCAAAATTGTGGATTACTAATATCCCGTGATTGTCCGTGCCTGTCTCCGACCAGCCCCGGTACACCGCCCCAGTGGCTGAAAAACCTTTAAAAGACCACCTCAGCTCACCGCCAAAATTGTGGATTACCAATCTCCTGTTATTGTCCGGTTGTATTTCCTGTACAGTCCTGGTGCATGGCTCACGGTAGGTCAGTAAAGTATGTTTGTTCCCCGTTCTGATGACCCTGGTCCCTCATTGGCAAAAGCTAGGTACAGAGCAAATATTCAGAAGTGCAGTGTCTCGGAATAATGCCATGGTACGTTAACTAGTACGATGCAAGCACAAGCCAGGGACAAGAAAGTGAACACAATGTGCAGTCTCTTGTAGGTCTTCTGAATGATGCTACAGTGCTTCACTGCGGAGGGATGCGACCACAAGCCATGTGCATGATCGAGAGAGTAAATGCAGATCAAACATCGATCATGCAAGATCGGATCTGAGTTCCACATGGCACATCCTATCTTTCCCCTTCTCTGCACTGTGCCCTCTTTATAGCCCTTCTTTTGTTCCTCGCAACTTGCTGGGGAATTTTCTGACTAGCACATCCATTTGCCTAACTCGACCTAATTTTTGTCTGATCCTCTTCCCTGGCTGTTTAATGTTGTTATGGCCTAATTACATAGCCACTTCGCTATCCGTTATTACTGCAAGTATCCTTTCTTACTTAGAATTGAGGTGCTGGGTTCAAGTTACCATACTGTACAGGCCTGTAGGGAAGCGACAGCCAACCCACTGTGACAGAGTTCCGCAGCTGGGGGCGACGCGATGAGGTTAAGGGTGACTGTGACCATCGCCCAAGTTGGTGACGGAGGGTTTTTTCTCGGAATTTTTGAGCCCTTGTTTAGGTGATTATAGGCAATCCTACAGCAAAGTGAGCGAGTCCAAGCTCAAAATCATTTCTTTTTGTTGCGCAAGCTGAGTTTTGAGCTGACAAAAAAATATTTGATTTATTGTCATGGTATTTCTTTGGCAACGGAGGCTGTCAGGACCGTGACCTGCCCTCGATGAGGGCGACACGACTAGGCGGCCGTGATAGCGACCGTCGCCTCCCTACAGGCTGGTACCGTATTTGTTGCAGCTCTTAACCTCGAGCCCACAGTGAATTGGCGCCGAAACTGAATGGCTTCCTCAATGATTCTTAAGCTTGGCTTTCTCGCAATTCACAGCAAATCGCTGATGCAAATGGCAGAACCATATTTCAATTCTTGTATAAGTCCTCTTTTCAACACTGAAGTTGAAATGTCCCCTTCGCATGCTTAGTTCTGCCGTTGCCTTGGTTTGTCCCAAGTCTGAAATTGATCAGCTTTGTCTGGCTTCTTTACATATAGCAACTGTACCTCCAGCTTTCAAATGTTGAAGCCTGGACTGGAGTGTGTGCCTGGTCATTCTTGTCGTGGCTTGGCCACGCCTCTAATTTCTTTCCCTCCAAGGTGTTTTTTGGACTCCACTCTTGCCTGAATGCAGAAACTATAAATCAGGTGTGTCCATTTTGATGTTTTCTTTAGTTTCCAGTCTGACCTACAACCGGACTATAGATATGTGGGTCCGTCTCCCTCGATTACCTGGCATTTCTTGCGGAGAATTAATTCTGATCCTTGGGCCAATGCGAACTTGTTTGGAAGACAACCACACTCTTTGTCATCTTGGGTCATGTTCACATAGTGGCCAGCCTGTGAGTGTAAAGTGGATGTGAAGCGAGCTGTTAAAAAGAACAGAACGGTATATGATGAATCTGGTCTATCCATGAAACTGTAGACATGTATCCATCCCTTATCTACAGTTTGGCTTCAAGTCAGAGCCAATGCAGTTATTTCGCCTCTTGTTGCTCAACAGAAACACGGGTGCGGCCGGAGGCCGTGTGACAATCTGAATCTTTCATCTGCCTGAGAAAGCCACAACATACAAAACAGAATAACAGACTAGAGGCCACGGTATCGAAGTCCTCTAACTTTTATCTCCCCAAGAAAGACCCGAAAACCGGAAAAACAAAAGAGTGTGCGGCTTCCACTGTGGCTGGAGGTACTTTCAATTCCCCTCCTTGCAACCTCCTTGTAAAAAGAACCAGCGACAAGGAGACAAAGACGCGTGCAGCCGATGGCCATGGAGAACCGAGTATGGGGCGGCTAAAGTGGGCACAGATTACTAAGAAAAACATACTTATGCGGGCGGGCCGAGGCTTAAAGCACGAAATCTTACTTTCCTATATCTATATGTCGGACCACGACCCTGAGCTGGTATGACCAAGGTCTCCTACGGCATGGATTGAATGATTACTCCCACATTTGATTATGGTCGCCAGCTTTGTTGAGCAATGATGAGTAACATTAAAACAAATCAATGTCATAAAAATCTGGGAGACAGATAAGCTGTGATCATCCATGATTCACACTCCGAAGGGACTGGTATAATTCGAGGTCAGCGGTACCAGGGGTGCCCGGAGGGCGTTATGAATCTTATATGTAGCCTTTCCAAACTCCGCTGACAGTTCCCCAACTGCCAAAGGTTTGTTGACTGGATGGAGATCAGCATACTATTCTGGTATGACAGTGCATGAAGACGGGAATCAGTCAGCAGGAAAAAGGTAAATGGCTCACACCTGCACATCAATCAACTGACATACCTGTACACCTGACAATACTTCATATTCCAGACTATGGTTCCAGTGCATCTGCCTGTTATCCCCCTGCCGCGGATTGCGGATGAAGACACAGCCTTTCACTGGGGAATTTACAAGTGAACCAGAAGACAGTCGTAGGACTCATAGTCGCGGGAACACCTTCTTGGCCATATTAATCTAGAAATCTTGAAAATGCGAGGATCCGAAAAGATGATGTGGCAGAGCCCTAACATGAACGGAAGAATCAAATTCTACAAAAGCGTTAGAGTGGTGCACATTCCACGACCCTTGACATGATTCATCTACTGCTGTCCCTGTCTTCATGTTGGGAAATTTCCATATTCAGGTCTGATCCGGACCCAGATATTTTTCGAGACCCGTCCATAGTAAGTGTAGAAAGAGCATAATCCATTGAGGTCAAAGGTCGCAGGACTCTGAAGAACCTTCGTCAGCGAAGATTTGCAGGACGCCAAATTACCAAAGATAGGTTGAAGTATCTTCGTCAAAGATCTGTACCAGTGCCAAGTGGCACTACAGATGACAGTTGAGCAAAGATGGACTGAGGAAACCACCCTGACTGCGGTTGGAATGTCCCACACCGACCCTAGGGCCCAGCAATTGGGATAGTGATTGAGCAGGCACACTTTGTGACGTGATATTCCACCGTGGAACATTGGTTTTTTGCTGGCTTAGCTTGGCACGGAGCATGGCTATCATGGGGTTTCAGCCGACGAGAAAGCGAGCGAAGGAGCGATTCAGGCTCAAGACAGGCAGGGGAGACGTGGGGATCAAATTGTGTGTAAGTAAGGAGAGGGATACAAAATATAGACGAGGTTCCGTGTATATGGCGACAAAATAGGGGGGAAAATATCAATGAAAACGGGGTCATGAGGACAGGGAAGTCGGGCCGGGTATAGCGCTTCAGAAACTTCGGTAATGTGCACCCGCCCCCACTGACCGACTCACCTTGTTTCTCCATTCATCACCGCTCCAGCGACCGCGCATGCCCACAACTCGGTTCCGCCTGTTCGCCCCCCCGGACCCGTTCTGTTATTATATATTCATACTCAGTTACTCGGATGCGGGATTCTCACGGTTCAAATTCCCCATTTGGGTTCCGCTCGACCAAAAGGAGCATTCCGCTTGACTTCAAACACTTGCACGAGATGCTAATCTTACATATCGTTTTGAGTTGGACTGTGGGCTGGACAAAAGCAGGAACAATCCCTGAGTTGAACGTACCACCGTGATTCTGCTTTCGGCTACTGCGAGTCTGTTTTCCGTCTGGAAGGAAGATCCGCACAGGAATAGACCGGGGGACGGACTCAGCTAATACCGTCGTGTCTGTCAGGGTCAATGAGCAAACTAACGGGAGAGACGGTAGGCATGAAGAGTAAGAAAGCTGAAGGGTCAATTCCCTTTTCAGCAGCTGTCAAGCAGCTTCCCTGATGATCGCTACGCCAATATGAGAACACGTGTTGCTCCCTACGATGTAAGTCAGTATACCTACTATGAATTGTAGACAATTCGGAGGAGGCTGAAGCCTGTCGGCGAGGCAGCAAGGTTTGCACCAACAAAGTCAAACTCTCACCGCACTGTATTATAATACGAGTGAGGTACAGAAGGAGGGCTGATGGGGGGAAAAAACGAAGGCGAAACGCCGCAGACCTTACAACCGAACCAGAGGGCACCCAGGGGAGTTCGCATAGCAGCTGCGTTCACCTTATCCACAAGTCCGGGAGCAGTTATGTTTATGCCGCACAAGGCTCGAGCCCATGCCGTACTAAGTTCTCCCGACATGGTGAGATTTTTTAATAATGTCAATGGTGGGCTCACCTCAGGCGTTATATCATCGTCTGGGCAATATCCAAGCCTTCTGACCGGCTTTTTAGCGCCTGGGATCACAAGAATATCTGCTACTTTGAGCAGATGTTCCGGGCTCTTGTTGATATCACACAATATTGTTTTGACTTGAGTTGCAGAGAACGGCCGCACAAGGGCGAGTATTGAAACGTCAGACACGGTTAACTGCATGGCATACTCTTACACACTCTCGTCGCAGTGGTTCCTTGATTGAGCGTGCATCATCTCCACGAGCTCTGCCAAGTTTGAGTCGGAATCTGTGGCAATATTGAACGAAGAGACGGCGCATTGGCAGTGTAAGCGCCAATATCGAGGTCGAGGTAGCTTGCCGTCTCCAAAAAATTGAAGAAGACTGGTGCTGTGATTGAAAGTGTGCAGGTTGCTTCGCCAAGATCTTCGATAGACCATTCATGCACTAAACTGACTGTAAAATCCAGATATGCGTAGACCTCAGCTTCAAGCGCACATTAGACGATAGAACGGAACATCGGGCGAAAGTGGATCGGTTCAGCGACTTTGTGAGTTATGATCATACCCCAGGATGATAGATGAGCGAGGACCCGAGCATCAGGGTCGAGGAACTATTAGTTCAGGTGGATAATGAGGTTCCAAAGGTTCATACACACGCCTACGGATTAGTGATCGCCGACAGTCGTTGCCCTTGGGTCGTGCTCCATTCTTGCGCGCGTGGACCATTACATTCCGTAGAGCCAGGGCAATCTGTTTGGCCCCAAGCGGATTCACCGCGTCACGATGTAGTTGCTGCGCATATAACACATTGACCAGCCGAGATTCCCCGAACGTTGGGAATGAATAGGAGCAGTGCCATAGATCTAAATAACGGTGCTTCGCAGTGAATGGCGGCATGGGCGTTCCATTGCTTCAACTGAGAAAATATTGACGTGGGAGGTATGGCGATGGACGGTGAACGAATCCGAGCAGTGAAGGCGTGGCTATGCCCGGATCAATGCCGATCATTTTTGTCTTCTGCTTTCACTGTACACCGGACTCGTCGTTTTTTTCCAGTGCTCCAGAGCCCACGCAATCGATTGTTCGCACTTCCTCCTAGTCTGCACCGAGTCTGACGTGCCCACTGTTCGGCGGGATGTGCGTCGCCCATCGACAATGCTGTACTGTTTCCCGAATATGAATTCTAACTTGGGAATGGTCCTGGATACCAGATGGATCAGGAGCAGTGCCGTAGATTGAAGAAATGTGCTTCGTAGCGGATGGCAGCATGGCCTTTTCATTGCTTGAACTAAGAAAATACCGTATATTGCCCCGCCCCGCATACATCCTCCCTGGGACGGAAACCGCTTCGAGACAGGCCTAACACACTGTTGCCAGTGGAGGACGGCGTCTAACTGCTCCTCGCGCCTTCCTCAAGCTTCCTCGCTGCAATCTGACTCCTCCCAAAGATGCCTTTCCACACTCTCATGACGCTGCGCTTTGGACGGACCTCTCCCATCTTGCCTCTGTCCCGCTCTTGCTCTCGTTCGTAGCGTGGACGGTGACGATATTTGCTCCGTCCTCCGCTCCTTAAGTGCTCCAGATATTCAGTACCACGGGTCAGTGCGACGCTGCACCCCTGTCGGGCAGGCAATCGCACACGAACAGCGTGGACTCGCGCACAACGATCGAGCGCGGGGGTACGTCCACAACCTCGCTCTGACCTCCAACGATAACATACACTCCACCGAACCCGAGTACGTTTCCATCTGTATCAGCTACTTGCAGTATTAACTCCCCCCTACAGCTGTGTCCCACCAGTGGTCTCGACGGATGGGCGGCGCACGCGGAAGTGAGGACGGCGGGAGCGACTTACCCTGTATAGTAGGGCCGTCGCTGTAGACTGCCAGCCGATGAGCAGACATAGCCTCGGGATGCACCGGCGTGGCGTGCGTTCCACGCGCCAGGAGGCAGTGGGGGTGTCGTGGCCCTGTGTCGCGCCTCCTGCCGAGCATGCACGGGTATCCCGTAGCATACATTTGACGCCGTGTATGTAGTACGGGATCCAGCTATTTCTTTAACAGGACCACGCCGGATATACCCTACGTTACCCTACCCTACCCCCAGGACACCTGAGAATAAACCCAGATGTCTGTACACGAATCGCCGGAATTTTTTATTTTGTTTCTGGACCCCAAATCGAGCAATATTTATCTGAATCTCGTCCAGGTCGGTTTACTATTCGAATTTTGGACCAGGCCTCTATAAACTTAGTCAGAAAATCATGAAAAAACTAATCTAGTCCTATCATGATAAGGAAGCTCATATTTGGGGAAGTCCGATTCGTCACCATCGGAGTCTAATTTCGGAATCTCCCCCTTATAAACTTCTCCTTGAACCGAAAATTTATCTGGGTGGGGATCTGGCCTCAGGCCTGGCCACTCACCACCATACTTTATCTGAATTTTTTTACCCGAAATTGGCCTGGCGTTGCACCGATTTTGGCCACTTTTTTTTTACTTATCCGAATTCTAATTTAGGCCGAGAGGTGATTGTCGGGGGCCCGAGATACCTCTGTACTCCTTGTTCGGCAATTTTTGTTTCCTCGAACAGCTGCGTCGCTTTGGACTTGTCTGTCTCAATGACCAGTCCCTCGCCGAGTCGTCGCCGGCCCGGACTCCGATTGCTTGCTTCATCGTGCGAAAGTGCATGCTGTTCTCCACGAGGCGCTCGGTAGCCTGTCTTGCCTTCCACTTCCAAGTCCACTGCACACGAATACATCCTCCCTTCTGTAGGCAGCTTCTTGTTGTGTAATCTTTGCTTGTAGCTCACGCAGTATCCCACCTGCATCAGATCAGCGCTGGTAAGATCCAAACCGACCATGTCTCGCCAAGACGATAAACCTAAGATCGTCTACATTTATGGTACGGATGGAATGATTGGGATGTCAACACCATAATTTCGTTTCTCCAGGAGGCAAAGGGGGCAAGGGCGGAGCGGGCAGCGTAAACAGTGGTAGTGGGGGTATGGGGGAGGCTCCCACTGTGAATTTCAATAACTCCACAAATAATATGTATGTTGGTGAAGTCCTGCCCATTCCTTTCCGCAAAGTCTTTTCTCAACAACAGCAGTGTCATCCAGAGTCATGGGTTAATGAATTCATCTGTGTTGAGTACTTTTTCAAGCTGAATTATGTCTAGACTTGTGGAAGATCTGAACAAGTGGTTGGAGTTTCCTCCGGATACAAAAGATAGACAGTACCACCTACGAAGCCTCTGTCACAGAGACACTGGGCACTGGCTCTTACATGATGACCGATTTGTCAAATGGAAGGCAACACCAGGCTCTTTATGGATCAAAGGAATCTGTAGGTTGATTTCATTGTGTTCCAATTCCGTGTCTAATAAGTGGTTGCAGCTGGTACTGGAAAGAGTGTATTAAGGTGATTTTTATCACTACCATCTATTAAATCTGCTACTGACAATACCAACATGGGCAGTTCAACAGTGATTGAAGAAGTAACCAAGGCCTGTCCCGAGCGATCTGCTATTGCATTTTTCTATTTTGATTTTAGGAATGAGCAGCAGCGAATGGACATCATGTTATGTTCTATCATCTGGCAGCTCTCTGGAAGGTCACCTTCACCCTATAACTCTCTTGAACGGCTGTATAAATCACTTGGAAACGGAACTATACACCCACAGCCTGCAGATCTTCAGGGAGTCCTCAAAGACTTACTTTCAGAGTTGGATCAGACATATATCATCATTGATGGGCTTGATGAATGTGACAAGGCTGATTGGAAGCATCTTATCAGGTTCATTCACAGCCTATGCCATCCTGCCAAAAATGCACCCCATCTCCTGTTTACCAGTCAACTGCTGGAGGAGTTTCAAGAAGCATTCAAGGATGTCACCTTTATTGAACTTGGTTCCTTGGTCACAACTGGTGACATCAGATCCTTCATTGGCAGTGAAGTTCTCAGGGTTGGAAATTGGGCTAGTGGTGATGAGTATGCACAAAATGTCACAGAACAGATCGTGCAGAAGAGCAATGGAATGTAAGTCATCTGATTGTGCTGTAAGTTGTCTTGGAGCTAATTGGCACATCCAGGTTTCGCATGGCTGCATGTCTCCTCCTTGAACTGCATAAATGTCACTGGGAAGACAACTGGGTGAAGACCCTCACAACCCTTCCAGCTGATCTGTTTGGGATTTATGACCGTTTCTTAACCCGGGCAAAGGTTACTCTCCCAGGTGTTTTTATCCAAGCAATTCTTCGGTGGCTTGTGTTTTCTGCTAGACAAGTCACCCCAGATGAGCTTGCAGATGCTATTGCGTTCCACTTAGATGACCCTGCATTTGACTTTTCTGACCCAGCTAAATCCATTTATCATCCAAACAGACGTCAGAGCAACTCTGGCATCTTCAAGTTGTTGGAGGGCCTGATCATGATTAAAAAAGGAAACAATGTGTGGTCTGGACTGCCAATCTATGACTGGGATAAACTGTCAATTGCTCTTGCACATTCATCTGTGAAGGATTATCTCCTTTCCTCACAATTCCATCAGAAATTTGGCTCCTTCATTGACCTTACAAGGGGTGTCTCCCATAAATTTATTACTCAAACTTGTGTCCGCTATCTCCTGCTTTTTGCAGATGCAAGCTATTCAATGAGTGAGAAAACACTCCCAGACTACCCAATCTCATTGTATGCAGCAGCATATTGGTTCCATCACTTGCAGCTGTGTGATAACTGGAACCAGGAAGCTCTACTTCCCTTAACAATGCATCTCCTGGAGGATGGCAGCAGTCAATATGCTACTTTGTTCCGATTGCATCCCTTACCTAGGTATTGGACTCATGTTTGGGACAGACCCATATCACCTGCAGTATGTATGTGTTCTCAAATAGGCTACATGGCAGGGGTGCAGTCTCTGCTCATCAAGCACAGCACATCTGTTGACCAAGCTAATGAATATGGCTTGACGGCACTGCATATTGCATCATGGAAGGGTTATCTCAACATTGCGCAGCTGCTCATAGAGTACAGTGCATCTGTCAACCAGGCTGACAAAGATGGCTGGACTGCACTGCATCTTGCATCAAGCAAAGGTCACCTCAACATTGTGCAGCTGCTCATAGAGCACAGTGCATTTGTCAACCAAACTGACAAATATGGCACAACTGCACTGCATCTTGCATCAAGCAAGGGTCACCTCAACATTGTGCAGCTGCTTATAAAGTGCAGCAAATCTGTTGACCAAGCTGACAAATATGGCTGGACTGGACTGCATCTTGCATCAAGCAAGGGTCACCTTGACATTGTGCAGCTGCTTATAAAGCACAGTGCATCTGTTGTCCAAGCTGACAAAGATGGCAGGACTGCACTGCAGCTTGCATCAAGCAGGGGTCACCTCAAAATCACACAACTACTCTTGGAGTGCAGTGTATCCATCAACCAAGTTGACAAAGATGGCAGGACTGCACTGTATCTTGCATCAAGCAGGGGTCACCTCAACATTGCCTTGCTACTCAGTCAAGAGGACAGCAAGGGAGCCCCAACACATTGATGAACATATGCTGTCCCAACAGTCGGAGTACCAAGCTGAGCCTATGGGCTTCATGTCCTAATAAGTGTTCAGTGTTTTTTATTACACTAACCCAGCTGCCTTTCTTTCTGAAGTTTTGGGCACTGGGACCCTAAAAAAAACCAGTTCAATAAACTGGGTTAGCAGGGTTTTTGGACAAACCTGGTTTGAAAGAACCAGTGATACTCATACCAGACAATAATAAGTCTCCCCCACAGTGAATTCATACATCAATTTCCAAAAAACTTCTGCAGTAAATTGGCAAGCTGAATTTTTTGGGAATCTATATAAGAAAAGACCTGATTTGGTTAGCTAAAAGTGGTGGCTGTGGGAATCATCTGCTAACGGTGTGGAGCTGGGTGGAGCACCCGAGTTCATCTGGTTGATGGTTTGTCCCGATGTTGAATTGTTAAATCTGGCCCCACAGCAATATCCAGATGTTCAATTAGTGGTGAATCTATACAAGAGTTTGTCTCAGGCCAGTTAATTGGCTGGCCAACTGCTTCTGAGCTCCAACAGCTCCATATCTCCATTGTGATGTCAAGATTTCAATTTGTACTCAAAAAATGTTGAGTTCTCCATAGATGATGAATTTCAGATGTTGAGATGATCAGTTCTCTTTGCAGTTCAACAGAAACATCCTCCCTGGAGTTTTGCAGGTCAGAACTCCTCAGGCAACTCTGAAATCATTCACTTGGCCTGTCGCTGTTCTTCAGATGACTGTTGTACAGGTGAGACAAGAATTTCTTTGTACCTGAGAAGGCAATTGGAATGTTTCACCGGCAGCATTGGTTGCATTGGAGGGTCCTGTGTCTGAACGTTTGCACACTACATGCTCTGGTATCAGTTGTCAATTTTTGCAACATCAATGAATTGGAATCACAATGATCTTCTGACACGGTTGAATTATACAGCATGGGCAATTACCTGGAATAATGAATGAGAGCCAGTTTATGAGTCCAAATTCCATGGGCTGATTCAGTCTAGCCCTAGAGTGCACAATGGCCCTTTGAACATGGAAAGGAACAGGTGTTTGATGGTAATTTCCTAAAAAGGAAAGACAAATGATTCTGCCGCAATTGTAGTCTGAGTCTCGGTATTCGGAGAGAACGCACCTGTGCCACGTTTCAGCAGTCAAGCATTGATCCAAACTGGAGTGTTGGTATAGCAGCCCATTAGAGACTCAAAACAAACCAGCCTTGAAGCGAAGTCATGCTGAAATTCGAGGGCAATAGTTTTGATGCCTCTGAGGCAGGGTATGAAAAGGCAATAGGTGTCACCTCAAGGATCTAAGGGAGACAGAAGCCGATTCAATAAACATGATTTAGAAATGGTTTCGGCATCAGACACAGTGAAATAGGTTCAGAAGAATACAAACTCATCAGGCTGACCTGAAGCCTGAGGGCAGTAAGAGCCGAGTCAAGTTCAAAGGTCTAATAAAATTGGCCACATCTTCGGCCAAGTCACAATCTACGTCATCTAGTATCAGTTCACAGAGGAAAGAATGCAAAAGAATTGAGAACTCACCTCGGAAGATGGTTAATTCAGACGAAGATAAAATAAACTGGATGCGCAGACATACATACCTTTGAGGGAGTGGCATGACCATATATAGTTTCGGCCTTGCTACAAATATATTGCTCAACTGAGCACATGCTTCATCACGCACCTTTTCGCATATCCCCCCTTCTCCCTCTATCTACGCATTGTCAGGTGGAGCTCACTTGATTTATTGCCTATACCCTCCATCGTACCGAGCTGCATAATACACAGTGTACTCACCTTATGACCCTCTGATTTCTTGAAAGTCGGGGCTGGAAGGAGCGATTCAGCCTTGCTACAAATGTATTGCTTAACTGAGTGTACTGGACTTTTCCATTCAATTCGACAGTCACACATCACGCACCCCCTTGTCGATGTTGAATAATGGTCAAGGTCACGCATCACGCAGACCTTTGTCGAGGCCCAAAACCGTCACAAAGCCCCCCCTCCCCCCCAGTGACAAAAAATGCGAAATTTTCCATGACACTGTCGAAAATTTGGAAGGTGTCACGCGAAAATTTGACAGCTGTCGAAATGTCGAATCGGTATTCTCGGTCACGCGTCACACCCCCTGTCGATTTGAACGGAAAAGTCCAGTACACTTTATCACGCACCTTTTGCATGTCCCCCTTTCCCTCGCAATCTACACATCAACCAACATGGTTCGGGTCAACAAGCATAGTGTCCCTGCTCTCCATCCACGAGTAAGCCAGTAAGCCAGCTTGAGTCAAGAACTAAGTGAAAGACCAATAAGCCATAAAGTAGAGACATACCCGACATTGATGAGGCAGAGTTTCGGTCTTTAGACTCGCTATACTTTGGGTGCAAGGATATTAAACCTGATGGGAATAGTTTCGACGTCGGGTGGAGCTGTCACGGGAACCGGAGAGGATGAAATGCAACCTGGTGGTGGATATATCAAGTCCAACCAATGGAATCTCGAGTTTGATAAATATCGAAGGTTAGCGTCAGATAATAGAGTGAGGCTCTACCGTGAATTTGATAATAGTTACGGGGTGAATGAATGGGCAACATAGTTGCAGACCTGAATAAGTAGACGTCAGTGTGATGAGTTAGATACCTAGCATCCAAAACATATCGCAAGTCTGACAGCTATAGTTTCGGGCTTATTCAATTATTGGTAGGTGAATGAATGGCGAAGTAAGGATCTAAGTACGTCATTCTGGATGAAAGGCGTTGCATTCAAATTCTGAAAGGTTCTAAGGTCAGTTGAAAAGAAAGGTGGAGAAAACCTGAGAGGACCTACCGATACGTATAGTTACTGGAGTAAACTACCCTGGACTAGTCAATGAAAGGATAGGGTTTGCCACAAAATAATTGCGGGCCTGATAAAGGCGTGATAGTGTTGAGGGAAGACTTGATTTAGGATGGAACTAAACTGATACGGGATGCAGCTTGAGGGGATTCAAAAAAGAAATCTGAAAACTTTCAATAGCCAATGCAATTTGAGCATACCCATCGACGCAGGGCCGAGCATAAGAGACCCTCAGAAAGTTCATGAGTAGCGAAACAAATTGCAAAAGATGAAAAAACCACTCACATTGGTCATGGATGCGATGGGGAAGTGAAAGGCAAGGCTACAGTCATTCCATGGAAGTGAACAGAGTCTGGAATCAACGTGAGGTTGAATAGACCTAGAAGAGCCTTGATGGTGATATCACGCAGCACAAGCCAAGAGCTATCGTCTTTGACTCGAATTGCAGCGAACGGCCGCGGAAGGCCGAGTATTGAATCGTCAGATATGGTCCGCTGTATGTCATGTTCGGTACACAGCTCCTGCACAATCTTTGGCAGTGAGTCCTTGAATATGCGTGTCCAATGTGAACGAGCTCTGCCACGCTTCAGTCGGAATCTGTGGGGACCCGCCTGCGGCGATACTGGAGGAGACGGCGCAGTGTTCGAGGTCCAGTGTAGCCTGTAGTTTCCGAGATTGAAGACTGGTGCTGCAATTAAAATTATGCAAGTTGCGTTGGCGTGAAATCCAGATCTGTGTGGACTTGATCAAAGCCCCAGCGAACACTTGGAGATCGAACGGGACGTCGGGCAAAAAGTAGATTGGTTTGACGACTTCGCGCGAGTGCGGTCATGCCCCAGAAGGATAGATGAGCGAGGACCCGAGCATCGGGTCGGAAGACTGTAGGTCCTGGTGGTCAATGAGGTTCCAAGGCTCCGTACACGCGACTACGGACTCGGGCCACGATCCCCGCTCGAATTGATCTAGCATATCACAAACCCGGTCTGAGCGATGATCGTTAACTTACCCTCGAGTCGTGCTCCATTCTTGCGCGCGCGGAGCAATACATTGCGCAGAGCCAGCGCAATCGGTTTGGCCCCGTGTCTGCACCAAGTCTGCACGATCTCGTTGACAAGCCACGAATGTTCAAGTTGGGAATGCATCAGGAGCAATGCCATAGATTGAAGCAACGTGCTTCGTCGTTAATGGCGGCATGGTCGTTCCACGTGAGAGGTAAGGGAATCTGCAGTGGTCGTCGGTGAATGAATCCAAGCATGAACGGTATGGCTATGCCCGGATCAATGCCGATCACTCTTGTCTTCTGCCTTCGCGTCCCCACTGCCAGGACTCCTCGTTTTTTCTTCTAATGCTCTAGTACTCCTGCAATGATCTATTGGGCGCCTTTAGTCGCTATCCTTTCGCTAGTTGACGCGTAGCACGCGCGACGCAAATCTCATTGACTCAGATCGCGTGCGCTCACTCACTGGACTGGTTTTTCACCCATTCAACGACAGCCAGTGCTCCTCGTCCATCCAGATCCGAGTATCCTAGATGCTGGGTGGCATTCCAAACGTCCTTTGGGTGCGCGCTTGCCGCCCCCATCGTCCCCACCACCATCTGGCGCTTTCCCTTTCTATTCTATTGCTCTCCCCGACGCCCTCGCCCCCAAGCTCAGCGACAGCATCTTCGACAGCGCCAAGAGTACCCAAGAGGCCTGAAGTTCAAAGCCTCAGCACTCTAGCTGTTGCGTGCTATTGTTTCTCGCCATTTTTGTACCACTGACCACGTCTCCCTCGCGCAGATTCAGGTAGACTCCTGGTTCTCAGATCTCAACACCCTGGGCTGTAGACCTCAAGACTGACAGTACGACAAATCCGCAGGACCTGCAGCGCGTCGCCCTTCAGGTGCGTGTGGTCTTGCCGAGTTGCACTAATCGCTGACCTAACCCCGTCTTCTGCAGTGAGTTGCCTCCACGCCCCAGTGCTGCGCTGTGTTCCCCTTGGATTCCGCTCCGCCCCGCCGCGTCCCGCATACATCCTCTCCGGGACAGAGTGGCTCGAGCCAGACCTGACGCTGTTGGAAGGACGACTCACATTCGCTCTTCCTCAAGCTTCCTCGCTGCAAGCCGACTCGTCCGGAAGATGTCCCGCTACACTCTCTGTGCCCCGGATGGACCCCTCCCATCCTCTCGCTCTCTGGATGGCGACTAGTTTGCTCCCATGCTCCAACTAGTCCGCTGCCATATGTGCGCGTGGACATGCTATCGGGGAATCTTACAATACCTACTCCAGCGCTCGGCGAGACCACGAGTGCATCCAGGCCCAAGCGAGCGGGGCAGGCAGCGGTACCGACGCGTGTGCGTGTTTTCCGCCGGTATGAGGGCGAGGGAGATGGGGACGAGGATGAGGATGAGGGCGCGGTGATGAGGAGCAAGCCCGAGTGCGGATGGGATGGGCATGGCGAGGATGCAGCGAGGCGAGTCTACATATCCCTTCCATCCTCTTCCTTCCCTCGTCATCCTCTTCCTTTTTCTTCTCTCGTCTTCCTCACTCTCCGTTATCCGTGACTGACGGTACCTCTCTTTCTCCAGATCTACGACGTCGACACGATCCTTCGCGATGGAGTGCGGGGGTACGTTCACGGCCTCACAACGATATCTTAACTCTCCCGTCCCACCAACCCAACCCGAGTACGAGCCATCCGTATCATGCATACTTCACTTGCAGTATTGACTCGCCCCTACAGCGGTGTCCCCACCACCCCCTCGATTCCTCAATCCAGTCGGCGGATGGGCGGCGCGTGTGGAAGTGAGGATGGGGGGAGCGATGTGCGCTGGTGCAGGCAGTGTAGTGGTGGCGCCATCGTGGACCGCCGGTCGAAGCAGACGCAGCGTCGGGGGTGCACGGGCATGCGGGGTACGGTTGCGAGCGAGCGTGTGATGCTGCAGGTGCGCAGGCGTGGACATCTCGTGCGGTCGTCGCGCCGCAGGGCGGTACGAGGATATGCTAGCGTACGAGGACGAGTACCCGAGAGCGGGGGGCCGTAGAGGTGGTAGGCGGCGATGCGGGGCAGATAAAGGTTGAGGAGCGCTGGAGACCACACCCGTACGTCTCGGTGGGCGCGAGGAGGGGTGGTACTAGGAAGGGAGTGCGAATGTGAGCGCGATCGGCGCCGATGGTGTAGGGCGGGAGGGCGGGCTATGGACACGATTGGGCTACCGAGCGATGCTACTAGTGCGGGGGCGTGGGCATCTCGTACGGTCGTCTCCTCGCCCCGCCTGCAGCTGAGTACAGGAAGCCCGAGAAGCACCGCGAGCACATTCCGCACCACGCACGGCTGCCTTTCCCTCGAATATCGAGTTTTCGCGGATGGCGCAGTACGATCTTGCCTGCAGGAGCAACGACAGGGTGCGTGAGCTCCACGATATCTTGCTTTCCCGCTACCTCGCTCGCACTGCAGGGTGGTGTGGCGTGTGAGGGCTAGGGGCGGCAGAGCTGTGGAGCGTGCGCACTTGTGGCTGGAGCATGCGCCAGTGTCCATGCGGCTACCCGTTTGTGTGCCATTCGCCTGAGATCTGCGCTCGACCGTTTTTGCGGGGAGTAGAGGGGGGGCAGCGTGTTTGCTTCGCTATGCTGCGGTTTGCGGTTGGAGGGCTGGATAGAGGCTCGAGGCCATACCTTTGTACTTTCGCGGCGTGCGGCGTGGTCGAGTACGACCCTCATGCGGCGAGGTGTATACACCCATCGCGTGTTGCATGCATATCCCAGGGGTGGACCGAGAGCGCAAGCACACCGCAGATACTCCTGTACTCCTTACTACAATATATGATTTTCGTTTCCTCAAACAGCTACGTTGCTCGGATTCATCTGTCTGAATGGCTATTATGATTAAGTAGTCCCTCCTCGCCGGCCCGGAATCTAATTGACCTTCATCGTGCGAAAGTGCCTGCTGTTCTCCACAAGGCGCTCAGTGACTAGTCTTACCTTCCACCTCCAAGTCCACTGCACTGGAATACATCCTCCTCATCCCTTCTGTAGGCGGCTCTTTCTTCTGCGTAATCATCGCTTATGGCTCACAACCGCTCACATAGTGTCTCACCTATATTGGATCAGCGCTGTAACGATCCATTTCGACCATGTCTGGCGAGCGCAATGAATTCAAGACCTTCATTGCCAATATCTATGGTGTGTAGAGAAATTTACTGGGATGTCTACATCTGATTTGGAATCTCCAGGAGGCACAGGCGGAGTGGGCGGAGTGGGCGGCATAACGGGTGGTGCCGCGGGTGCAGGGGAGGGGCCCACTATGAATTTCAGTGGAGTTCAAAACTTGACAAATAACATGTACGTTGGTGAAGGCCCCTGTTCCAGAGTCCTTTCTCAACAGCAGCAGTGTGAATCAGGGTCATGGGTTAATGAAATTCCTGGGTTTACTATTTTTCAAGCTGAATTATGTCTAGACTTGAAGAAGTTCTGAGCAAGTGGTTGCGCATTCCTCCCGATTTATCAGATAGACAGTACGAGCTCCAGAGCCTTCGTCATGAAGCTACTGGGAACTGGCTCCTACACGATTACCGATGAAACGGTGCACTGGGGTACAGCCGTGAAATATCCAATATAAAGGATAATACAATCAGAGAGTGCAGTGAACTGATCACTAACTCAATCCAATCCTAAAACCTCTAAATCAAATCACAACTCCAATCCAATACTCTCTTGTGTGTGTGTGTTCAGGGAGGTAGGGTACGTATCACCCTTCAAGATGTTGTATTCAAACTGTTTCACTTGTGCGGGACGAGCAAGATATACTCCTGCGGTACGAGCACTTCTCAGGGTTCGACTCTTGTACCGCATGAAGGGTAGAGGCAATGGAAAACTAGAGACCAACTTCAAAGACTGAAGTGAAGGGACACCGTGCAGCAGGACGCTAACCGTACAATGGGTAGCAGCGGCTTAGTGGGCGCTTGTGCCGTAGGAGGGACTTCAAACTTCTTATTCTATTCAGTCGGACTCTATGGTCTCTCGCTCTTGCCGGACGCGCTTGGTCACAGTATACGTCGGACTCTCGGGTCTCCGTTCTGACGGACGCTTTGGTCTCCGCTTAGAACCGGAACAAGGAACTCCAATGGCGGAATAGCTGGCTCAAGCTCTCCTTACGGGGCAAGGCTCTTACACTACGCGGCGAGGTGGCTCAACGTTCTTATTCTCTCTCTAAGGCTTGCGCACTTCCGTTCAGATTCAAAGTCTCGTCAATTCGGTTCTAGAGTCCACTACAATGCCCTGTATTCGTGGGTAGGTAGTCTACTGGTTTACACAAACTAATACTGCCCTTTTTATACAAACTGAAAATCACATAAGGAGTTAAGGAAAATATCGGATCTTTGAGGAACAAGCCCACGGCAGGACGAATGGCCAATAATAAGGGACATATTAGCTCCCGTGGGTATAATGGCACTCCTGCGGGGCAAGCCCATGCATCCTTCTGGTATGGCGCCAGTATGGCGTGCTGGTTGTCAAGCTTGCGGTGCGAACAGCTTAACTACAATCTGATCTTCAACACTTTTCCGTGATCGCACGGCAGGCACACCGGACCTTGACCTCCTACGGTACGAGCTCAGATGCTCCTGCGGTACAACCCCAACCATCTACTCATTCCTGAGTTGCGGGACTCGTGCGGTATGGTCCCTAAGTTCTATGATAGGCCTCAAGGATGGCCTGCGGTAGGTGCGACTGCTCCTGCTGCACAGTCATCCCGTTTGATCAGTGGTGAGACTCCTTACGGGAGGCCCCACAAGCTTCTCCGGTAGCCCCAAACGTTCCACGGCAGGACCGCCGGCGGTCCGCTCCCTGGCTGCTCCTGCAGGATGGCCTACCGTTCATCTCTTCTAAGTCTCTGGCGTGCGGCACAAGCCAGTTCGATTAATTACTTGACTTCTTCGTGCAGCAGGAGCAACCCAGTGATACCGTGCGGTACAAGTCTGGGTATTCGTCTGATACAGCACGACAGAGCTAGCACAGTATGCACTCATGGTGCAACCGTAAGTAATTTGACACCTTCTGTCAATCAATTCGGGTCTTCCCGCAGGAAGAAACCTCCGTACGGTATGACTTTCTTATCTTGTCCATAGGGTTCTGGAGTGCCGCTTGTACCGCAGCTAGCCTTTCGATATAATAGTTCCTCTTGGTCACCTCCGGCACACTGAGACGATGCTTACCGCAACATCCCAGAGCCCAACGGTAAGGAGTTCCAACCGAATTCTGCTCCCGTAGGAAGCATAGTTGAGTTGTAGCTCTAATAGTGGCCCGTTGGCTTTCGGCCATTAACAGTGTAGCCTACCACTCCGAGGAGAGTGTACGCTCTCAATCTAATACCTCACTTGTTCTCCTGTAGATAGTTCGAAAATGAATAAAAACTTAGTGTTTTTATGCATGCTCTGCTGCACGCCCTATCACCGATTTGTCAAATGGAAGGCCACACCCAGCTCTTTATGGATCAAAGGAATCTGTGAGTCAATTTCATTCTCTTTCAATCCTACATCTAATAATTGGTCATAGCTGGTACCGGAAAGAGTGTACTAAGGTGATATGTATCACTACCACTTATGAAATTTGCTGCTGACAATACTGACATGGACATGAGCAGTTCAACAGTGATTGAAGATATCACTGTAACCTGTCCCAAGTCCACTGTTGCATATTTCTATTTTGATTTTAGGAATGAGAGGGAGCACGTGGACATCATGGTACGGTCAATCATCTGGCAGCTCTCTAGACGGTCGCCTTCACCTTATAGTGCTCTTCATCGGCTGTATGAAACATTGGGAAATGGAACTATACAGCCACAGCATGCACATCTTCAGGGTATCCTCAAGGATTTACTTTCAGATTTGGGCCAGAAATATATGATCATTGATGGACTTGATGAATGTCGCAAGACTGACTGGAAGCTTCTTATTGAGTTCATTCACAGCCTACATCATCCTACCAAAAATGCACTACATCTCCTGTTTACCAGTCAACTGTTTGAGGAATTCCAAAAAGCATTCAAGGATGTGACCTTCATTGAGCTTGGTTCTGCTGTCTCAACTGGTGACATAAGATCCTTTGTTGGCAGTGAAGTTCTCAGGGTTGGAAATTGGGCTAGTAGTGATGAGTATGCACAGGATGTCACAGAACAAATTGTGCAGAAGAGCAATGGAATGTAGGCCCTCTGATTGTGCTGTAAGTTGTCTTGGAGCTAATTGGCACATCCAGGTTTCGCATGGCTGCATGTCTCCTTCTAGAATTGCACAAGTGTCATTGGGAAGACAACTGGGTGAAGACCCTCACAACCCTTCCAGCTGATCTGTTTGGGATTTATGACCACTTCTTAACCTGGGCAAAGGATACTCTCCCAAGTGTTTTTATCCAAGCAATTTTTCGATGGCTTCTGTTTTCTGCTAGACAAGTCACCACAGATGAGCTCGCAGATGCTATTGCTTTCCCCTTGGACAACCCTGCATTTGACTTTTCTGACCCAGCTAAATCCATTTACCATCCAAATAGACATCAGGGCAACTCTGGCATCTTCAAGTTGTTGGAGGGCCTGATCATGATCAAAAAAGTAAACAATGCATGGTCTAGACTGTCATTCTGTGACTGGGATAAATTGTCAATTGCTCTCACACATTCATCTGTAAAGGATTATCTCCTTTCTTCACAATTCCATCAGAAATTTGGCTCCTTCATTGACCTTACAAAAGGTGTCTCCCACAAATTTATTACTCAAACTTGTGTCCGCTATCTCCTGCTTTTTGCTGATGCAACCCATTCAATGACCAAAGAAACACTCCCACACTACCCAATGTCATTGTATGCAGCAGAATATTGGTTTTATCATCTGCAACTGTGTGATAACTGGGACCAGGAAACATTACTTCCCTCAACAATGCATCTCCTAGAGGATGGCAGCAGTCAATATGCTGCTTTGTACCAGTTGCGTCCCTTACCTTGGTATATGATCCATGTTTGGGATGAACCCATATCACCTGCAATATGTATGTGTTCTGAAATAGGCTACACTGCAGGAGTGCAGTCTCTGCTCACCAAGCACAGCACATCTGTTAACCAAGCTGACAAAGATGGCTGGACTGCACTGCATCGTGCATTGAGCAAGGGTCGCCTTGATATCGCACAGTTGCTCATAGAGTGCAGCACATTTGTTGACCAAGCAAACAAAGATGGCTGGATCACGCTGCATTATGCATTGAGCAAGGATCACCTTGACATTGCACAGCTGCTCATAGAGTGCAGCACATCTATCAACCAAGCTGACAAACATGGCTGGACCACACTGCATCTTGCGTCGAGCAAGGGTCACCTCAACATCGTGCAGCTGCTCATGAAGCACAGCGCATCTGTCAACCAAGCTGACAAAGATGGCTGGACTGCACTGCATCTTGCATCAAGTGGGGGTCACCTCAATATTGCACAGCTGCTCATAGAGTGCAGTGCATCTGTCAACCAAGCTGACAAAGATGGCTGGACTGCACTGCATCTTGCATCAAGGGAGGGTCACCTTGACATTGTGCAGCTGCTCATAGAGTGCAGTGCATCTATCAAGCAAGCTGAGAAACATGGCTGGACTGCACTACATCATGCATCAAGTGGGGGTCACCTCAACATTGTGCAGCTGCTCATAGAGCACAGTGCATCTGTCAACCAAGTTGACAAACATGGCAGGACTGCTCTCCATCGTGCATCAAGCAGGGGCCACCTTGACATTGCACAGTTGCTCACAGAGCACAGCGCATCTGTCAACCAAGCTGACAAACATGGCTGGACTGCGCTGCATCTTGCATCAAGGGAGGGTCACCTTGACATTGTCCAGCTGCTCATAAAGCACAATGCATCTGTTGTCCAGGCTGACAGAGATGGCAGGACTGCACTGCATCTTGCATCAAGGAAGGGTCACCTCAACATTGCACAGCTGCTCATAGAGCACAGCACATCTGTTGACCAAGCTGACAGATATGGCAGGACAGTGCAGCATCTTGCATTGAAGGAAGGTCACCTTGACACTGTGCAGCTGCTCATAAAGTGCAATGCATCTGTTGTCCAAGCTGACAGAGATGGTGGGACTGTGCTGAATTAAGTGACACTTTCAACAAACTTGAAATTCCAAATTCTGTACACAGTTTTCACCCATCTCTGAATTGAAGAGTTTCAGAAGCAGTTTCAACTATGGTAGGATGGCTCATAATGCTGTGGTAGGGAGTACGGGTCATGTGGTAGGGAATACAGGTTGTAGGCACGTGATGTAGTAGCACGTGGTATCAAGCCCTTTGTCTGCCGCCAGCATCGTCGGCGCACAGCTAGCCACCGCAGGCTGATTCCCAGCGACTCTGGAGTGCTACTCCAATGCATAAGGTTGGTTGCCTGCCAAATTGAGCAGGATTTGGACAAAGGCTATGCATTATGACATTGCTTCTACAGTGGTAAAATGCATTTTGGTGGATCCAAAATCCGATATGTTATGAGAAATTTTGGCAGGTATGCATTACGAGCTTATGCATTGTGAGCCATCCTACTGTACTTTGAAACTGTTGAACTCTGTATGCTACATGAAGTGATAGCTGAAAAGAACAGATTCAATGATGAAATCATTTACCATTTTGTGTTTGTACAAATTCAATCCACACTCTGCACTGAATGTTAGTTTCACAGATATGGAAACTGCTCTGGTAACTTTAATAGACTGGTTGCGCAACAACCACTGGAGCCACCTAGTGGCTGATTTGGTGTGCGCAAATCAGTCACTGGTGGCTCAGATGGCTGATGAACCAAAAGTGATGCAAGTTGTATTCAGTGCTAGAATGAGGGTTGACAAAGGGATATCTCATGAAACTACCTCCACCATTGCCATAGCACCAATTTCCTCCCCTCAGAAACAATATGTTTGGCCCCAGTCAGCCAGCCCCATGTGTGGATGAGACTGTGAGCTTTGTAGATAGTCATTAGTACTTGCAAATGCATTCATTCACTGAAAAATTAGTTCATGTGTTGGGCCATTTGAGCCACCAGCCACTGATTTGCGCACACCAAATCAGCCACCAAGTGGCTCTGGTGGCTGTTGCACAACCTGTCCAATATTCCTTGAAATTTTCAGGCCAGTTGAAACTGCATATGAAACTCAGACAACTCAACCTGTGATGCCCTTCCCAACCTAATAGGTGTTCATGGTGGCCATCTGGTTGAAGTCAGTGAGGTTAGAACAGGTTGGAAATAGAAGGGAAGAATGAACCATGTAAGAGATGCTCAAGGAGTACATGAAATACCATAGCCATTGAGAGCCAACACCTGGAAGTAGTTTCAGTAATCAGACTCAGAGGTTTGAACTGAAGCACAATGTACCAGGCACAACCAATCTCTTTGACAGGGAATATCTTGCTGGTGATCAGCCAGGAGAGCAGGCCCACATGCTAAAAAGCAGATAAAATAAATGTGAGCAATAATGAAAGGAAATGCAAAGTATGCACAAATTATATGCCATAATATTCACAAAGATGAGGAAGACTGTCCTAATGCCAGAACCTGTAATGACACTGCCTCCAGGGGGGAGGATCAAGTTAGGTTCGGGAAGGAAGACAGAGAAAAGAGTGGACGCACCACACTGACTTGTGCCTGAGGCACTCGGAGAAAAAGGATAAAGGTCCCACATGTGATGATTTTGACTGCACCAAAGATAGCTGTGATGAGGAGGTTTGACAACCTGGCCTCGACGAGGAGTTTGGCAGCTAAGCACAAAATGATAGACACAAATCAATTTGCGAGCTTCAGTCGGGCCGAGCACAGCCCTGCCAAACAAAATACGAAATTGCAGAGCTCGCTCAACTCCACCATGCACCCTACTGTTGTTGACAGCTACCACAGTGGCTGGCAACAGGCACCATATACCAGAAGAGTAAAAGTAGCTGGTCATTATCATGGCTAATAACAATACGAAGCCAAAAGACATCAGGGCAGCCACCAATATGCATATTCGTACCCTCCATTCGCACCATCTATTGCATTTTGGAGACATGGAATGACCCCACTGACGTTGGGCAGAGAGTCGTCATAGAAAGTATAGAAAGCTTCCTTTGTGGGCCTTGTTGTCGTCGAGACAATTTAGCTGGACCGTTGAAATTTGGCATTTGTTTGGTGGGGCTGTGCTCGGCCCGACTGAAGCTCGCGAATCAATTTGTGTCTATCGTTTTGCACTTAGCTGGAAGAATTGCAGGCCATGGTACACCTGAGCATCCCATTATTCAGTCATCTGGGACATAATAGGGAAGACAAACACACCAACACCATTGGGCCAACAGACTGCTGACACAAGAACACAACGACAGCAATCAAAAGCCTCTTGAAATTATCTCGCTTCAGAAGCTCAGTGCACCGGAACCATCTCCACGCCACCTGCCGCTCCGCAATAGAAACCTGGATCTCTTTCAGCTCTGCACACATTTCCTCTAAATTGTCTGCAAGAATCCACTTGAGGCTCTCCCAAGGCTCATCGTTGCATCTCTTCTGCGCAAGCCACCAGACACTCTCAGTGACAGTGAGCATACCAATTCCAAACAGTGCCCAGATCCAGGTATGCAGACTATGTGCAAGCCAGCACACTTGATATGCTACCAGCCATGCTGATTTGGAGTGTGAACTCATATATGAGCGGGATAAAATCTGTTGGCAATTTAGCAATGGATATAATGAGATAAATTCCGAATAGAGGATGTACCGAGTCGAGGTGATTAGTTAAATTGAGAGCACAGGGTGAGAGACAAGGGAGTCTGATCAGTAGAAATTGAATGCATTTCAAGTACAGAGAGCTTTACCATGAAATTAACTCAGACAAGCTTGTTTGGTCAAAAGTTGTAGGAGTCTGCAATGCAAAGTGAAGGTGACTGAACTGAAATGGAATGGAGGGTAAACAGAAAGAAGAGAGAACAAGTGAGGCGTTGGTTGGGGGGAGGGAAAGCAAAACTGAGAGGACAGGACCAAGGAATTCATGATAGAACAGGAAACAAGGCCCCGAGGCGACTGGAAAGGCCAAAATAGGAAGGCAAAATGGGAACGCACCTGCCGATTCGTATGACTCGGTTGCCCGTTGTTCTTGTAGAATGGTGGTACACATAGGATTTAAATTCAGGATACATGCAGGTATCAAGCCAACAATTGAAGCCAAGGATCCAAGGTAAATCAAGTCAGCAAGATATGGATTAAACCGACATGGCTTCGATCTTGAGTTGAATATGAATTGCCTCGATAGAGGGGCATTTACAGCTATAGGCCTTAGTTTCAGCATCAGACACGAGTAGTTTTAGAAGGATAACAATTCGCCTGGCCAACCTAAAGCCTGAAGCCTGAGGGTAACAAGGGTCTAATGAATTCCGGCCAAGTCATAATCTATGTCATTTAGTGTCAGTTCATAGGAGAAAGAATGTAAACAGATTGAGAACTCGAAAACTCACCTCAGAAGATGGTTGATTCAGAGGAAGGTATAAATAAGCTGGATGTGTAGATATACATGATTCGAGGGAGTAGCATGACTGTAGTTTCGGCCTTGCTACAAATACATTGCTCAACTGAGTGTACACTTTATCACGCACCTTTTGCATGTCACCCCTTCCCCCGCAATCTACACATCAACCAACATAGCAACATGGTTCGGGTCAACGAGCATAGTGTCCCCGCTCTCCATCCACGAGTAAGCTAGCTTGAATCAAGGACTAGATGAAAGACCAATAAGCCATAGAATAGAGACATATCCGACACCGATGAGGCAGAGTTTCGGTCTAGACGCGCTATAATTTGGGTACGAGGACATTAAACCTAAAGAGAATAGTTTCGGCGTCAGACAGAATTTTCACGAGAACTTGAGAGGATGAAACGCAATCTGGTATGGGGATACATATCCGGTCCAACCAACGGAATCTTGGGCTTCATGAATATTGAAGGTTAGCGTTAGATAAGAAAGTGAGGCTTTACCGTGAATTTGATGATAGTTACAGTGTGAATGAAAGTTACAGACCTAAATAAGTAGACGTCAGTGTGATGAATATCAGAATGTGAGGCAGGGGGACCATGCCTGACCCTGGGATCTGTGCTCCTGCCTCACAAACTATAGCATTTGTTGAGAGGCACAAGCTTTAAGGGTGGACTGTGTCGTCATATGCCACTGATGTGTTGTTGTGTATGATTAACGTGTATTGCAAGGAAGAGACACTGTGACCAGCACTGAGAGTAGACAAAACAGAGGGCATAGCCAACCTTGGCGCATACTGCTGTCTAGTCTATGTGTGCATTCTGTGTTGGGAGCGGTGTCCCCAGTGGCATGTCCATCCTTTTTCTATTCCTCTATTGACATTGAATAACATGCTAGCCATGTTACAAGGAATATCATTGACATCAAAAAACCCACATCATCGATCTTGAAAGCAATCAGAATAACCGATGTTCGCCTGAATGATATCCTCATTTTCCCACAGCTTCCCACCCCCAACATCTCCTTCCCTTCATTCCTATCCCACACTTCTCTTCCCTTCCGTCCTCAATGTCTGTGGCTGTTTAGCACCTCCCCACATTTCATCCTTTTTAAGGATTTCCAGGGGTTTGAGAGGGCTGCCCAATGGACTTTGTTCTCCAAGATGGCCAGTGCATGGGCTTCATGTGCTCAGAGGACCAGTGTCAATGCTCTATGCATCATCACCCACGGCTTCATCATCTGTCCCCATCGTTGCTTTCATTTTCATTTTTTTCTTTTTGGCTTCCTCGTGCCATCCTTTCTATTTCCATCTCAACTTTGTGCTGGCTATTTCTTTCTTTCCCGCAGAACCTCCCCTCATCCTGACCCTTGTACACCCTTTCCTGCCCCAAACTCAGCGCACACACACTCTCAACGCGCGTCTGCATTTGTGGTTCCTCAATGCACTGGTGACGCCATTTGGCGTGCACTGCATGACGCTGGCAGCCAAAGCTGCGGGGGATGTTTGGCCTGTGCACAGCGGCGGGGGCATTGAGGTCATCGCCATCTGCGGCATCCGTCCCATCGCATAGGCAATAGTCGATGTCACCCAGCACCATGCCCTGCTTTGCTACGTTCATTTGACGTTCATCCCAGGCATGCTCTCTCTCGGCTCTTGACTTGATCTCGAAGCATGCTGGCAACTTTCATTATTGAGTTTTGCTAGCCTTTCCTGACTCTGACTGCAACTCCCACAGGATGTAACTAAGCACTAGATAGGCTGTCTGAAATACATTATTTCCGGTGGTCAATGTATGACCAAGCTGGCTGATGCGAAACGGGAAGGCATAGCGAATGATGGACAACCAACCCTAAAATATGTCGTAGCTCCTAAGAAGTTGTCAACCAGGGTGATTACTGGAATCGGGAAGGCGGAAACAAGTTTTAGAGCATGTTGAAAACACGATCATCCACAGTGGCAAAAGGACAGCGACTATAATTGGAACGGCTTCATATTCAGAGAGCAGTAAACAATATTCCACTTGTTGATAGCTCAATGGATAGTGCATGAATGATCAAACACAGGAGATAATTAGGAGCATTAACCGCTTAAATATATTTCTGCTCTCCTGTTTGATCTCCTCCGATCTCGAAGACGCAAACATGACCACAGACTAGGAGAGTTCCTCGTTCCCCACCACAATGAAGTCAGAAAGATGTACTACAGCTCAAACACTAAGTGATATGATTCAAGGCATGGAAAACCATAATGAAGTCAGATGTTTTGGACGATTAAAGTTAAATACCAACCAGCCCGTTATAGAAATACTCGGTATTCTATGGAGGTGTCTTGATCGCCACGGGAGATGACAGCAGCCCGGTGCCGGTCTCGATTCCAAGACTACAAGAATGGTATAGCCAAGATCCAGTGGATGAACCCGATCTCTTTCCACTCATAACTGGACAATACCCAAGCCAGCCTGTTGCATGTCACATCATTAATGTATCCGTGGTCTATACTGCTACACGGCTTGAATTCACATTTATTGTGGCCAGCCAAGAGCCGGCTCAAACGATGGCGTCAAACAGGTTGGCTAGTATGTTAATGAACAGGGACAGGGCAGTGTGGACAGGGGATGTGGTAATGTTACAACGCATGAAGGCGAGAGGAGGCTTCATGCCTATGAGGCATGATCCTGCGGTGCTGGAGGCTCTTATGAATGCATTCAAGTGGTATGGGAGTACATAATTCGATGTTGAAGAAACTAACTGTCAATATGCATCTAGGGTGCTCAGAGAGAAGTCCAAATCACCCGGAAATGCCGTCAGGAACGACATAGGATTTAATGCAGTGCTTAGACGCTAAATGAACCTAGTCTCATATGATGTGACAATCTGCTGAAGATACACAGATTCTCTCCAGAAACAGGATTTTCACTATATAAGCCGCTTGACTACAACTCGGGTTTGAATAAGCAGCAGTGGCGCGACGTAGAACAATGGATCTACTCAAGAAACCAGGTCTTTAATTATATATTTTCTTATCCAGGATGTAAGTTGACCAGAGAACAGATTTTCCAAAATTATCTGGATTCCTGATCCCAACCGGGGCGACAAAGCCCGTCTGCATTTCAATCCCAATGTTAATTTAACCAACTTGGTATACATGCCATGGCTTTCAAACTCTATCGTGGACATACCGAATCACAGTTGCATCGAGGTTGATGTCATGTCGAATAGCAGGGGCTCAAGATTTGGTGTCTTTACATCCATTCACGGCACGTGCAATGACTTGGTGGAAAAATTAACAGGTACAACATGGGTGGGAAATGTGTTGATTTTGAAGGTGCACGGTTCTCAATTTTCCAGCATGAATTATGGAGAAAGAGAATGTATGGAACGAGCATTGAGATGGTATGTGTTTTTCACGCAGCCGAATGGTGTATAACTAATATCACGCAGCGCAATCACAGGTTATTTCCCATTTAATTTGGAAAGACTCAGTAAATGGCGTGAAGAGTATTTGAAGAGATCTTAGGTAGTATAACAAGGGCAAGGGAAGGAAATAGAGCATTTTCTGAACAGGTTTTGGGACAGAGTAATCGGTCGGACTTTTGCGCTGTTTACGGTAGTCCAATTTCAATGCACTGCTGCATCACCTCTTCTATGGATATGGGGTAAATTGCCTTTGCCTAATCATTTATTGGGGGATCTGTACTACAAGGAAAGTTTGTGCATGAGGTTTGAATGGCTCTAGAGGTTCAGAGTGCTACCTGCAATTATCGTATCAGCCGGATCAATATATTCCAAAAAGGGAAATACAAGTTCGAGGTGTAACTACTCTTCGTTCATTTGATACCGAGGGTCAGCTTGGGTTGGTGAAGTGTTTATTTACCCTCCTCTGAATTCAAGACAGTGAAGGATGATTTTGTCATAGGAGTGAATCACGGGCAATCTGGTCTGTAATCTATATCCTTTGGCACATCACTAATGCACGTAGATAAAATCCAGAGCACTGAAGAAAACCCGAAGTTGTTTTACCTGCAGAAAAGCATCTCCAAATGGAAATGCATTGAACTAAAATAGTGTAACATGGGCAGGGGAAACTAATTTGGGATTTACTGAGTGCGATACCGTGGGAATTGTGAAGGTTATCTGGACAGCCACCTGTCCCCACACAAACAAACAGAACGAGAACAGGTTGAAGTCGAGATCCTACTGAATACACTTCAATGAGGAATAATATACAGCAGGTTTTATTTCAATTTTTTATTTCAATTTTTTGCACATGAAATTTGAATGAAGAAATGGCTAGAAATGATATCAAGGTGTAAATCAGCAGTTATAGCGAGGATTGAACCCACACCAGGGGAAAACAATGACCAAAGCAAATGCTTAGTCACAATTTTCATTACCTCTCGAATCTAATGAAAAGTTGAAAAAGCTTCAAAATTTCCGACGATTCCGATCAAAAGATTAGAGTGATAGATAGATGGTGACTGACTTTTCAAGAGGTCTCAAAATCCTCATCCCGATTTCTTAAATGGATGACTACTTATTACATAAGCATTCATAAACTTCTACTAGCGCTTCAAATCCTCCTGCAAGGCCTGGGGAAATCGCTCGCTGAGATTGGATTTCCGGAGCCAACTGAACGTGAACAAGAGGTGGATGCTGAACGTCTACGCTGGGGTGGTGACCCAAGTAACCTGTGTGCTTTTAAAGACAGCCTTACACCTGAACAGGTTGCCTTTGTATTTCTTCAATTCCGTTCTGCTAAGGGTTACTCCAGTGTCAGATCTGGAGCTGGACCTGGAGCTGGATTTGGTTATGTAAAGACCGGCCTGCTGCTTCACTAGTGATGGGACAAATCAATCAACTGTCATGTCACCGCCATCAAATGTTTCCCAAGCATCTCTCCTCACCATCAACAACAGTGAGGACACTGCGCTCTTTCAGGTTTCACTCTTATTGAGGCGCACCTCTTTGGCTACACCAAATTCAAATTAAAAGGAATTGACACATCTTTTGGTAATTTTCCTATATGATACTGAGCAATTTGAAAAATGTGTCGGGAAGTGCAGGAGAAAGGCGGGAAAGGGCAAATGGGCGGGAGGCAATGTTCAAAGGCTTCTGATGGTGCAGGAAACACTCCAGAGCGGTTTTACCCGATCACATGAGTCGTTTACATAAGAAATCCAGCTCCAAATCTGATCAAATCCAAATCCAAATCTGATGCTGGAGTAACCCAAAAGAAAATTTACCGGCTTCTCCCTCTTCATAAAATTGAGCCTTCCATCTGTCTGAAGCTGGATCCCCGTATGGCATGCCAGTGGTCTCGGATCAACGTTCAACGTTAGACTTGGACGTGTCATGTGCTCAAAAATCGATGCCTCAACCGAAGTGCTGGGGCGCAAAGCACCCCAGTGCGCTCTTGTAGAGTATATAAAAGGTACTTGGGCATGTAATGTACTATGCACAGGTTATCATCTGTGTTATGTCTTTGATTCTCTTACTGGAAGAATGGATTGAAGGTTTACTTCTTATGTTTACAAATGGAACAGAATAGGACAGAATTGAATTTGGAATCGGTTATTTGGGATAATTGAACAGTTGGATTGCTGAACTATTGGTTGGATTGGGGACTTTGTGGCAGGATGGCACTGTGGTTGTGAGAGTAAATTCCAATCAACAGCTTTCTTTACCTGAACATTCCATCTGTTCTACCATTCCCCTTTCAGCACCAAATCTCATGAAGTAACGCTACCACAAAGTCATTTAGAGCCCCTGGACATGTACATGAGGTTCACCCCACAAAATGACACCTGTATGTGGCCAAGACAGTTATCCTCGCACCCTCTCACCTGTCATGTGGTAAACCGCGAGGACCATATGAGAAGTGTATTTGTGCTTCCTCAGTATGTGTTGAGCTGTTCTGACCCTTAAAATGGCGGTTGTGACCTGAACACAGCCACCACTTTGAGAGTCAGAATGGCTGGGCAAATACAGTAGGGTATACACTCTTTCTTATACCTTAGACATCATTTCCCATACCCATGACATCCTTTCCTAGGCCTATGCTGCCTTTTCTTATACCATGATGCCCTTTCCCTCCCCCTACAACTCCTTTCCAGAGCATACATATCCTTTCTTGCACCTCAGACACCCTTTCTTATACCCATCTTTCCCTCACCCATGATGCCCTTTCCCTCACCCATGACACCCTTTCCTATGCCATAGATGCCCTTTCCAGAGGGTATACATCCTTTCATGTACCTCAGACACCCTTTCTCTTGCCTATGGCCCCCTTTCCCTTGTGTATGATGCCCTTTCTGGTACCCTAGACACCTTTTCCCGTACCCATGACACCCTTTCCAATACCCATGATGCCCTTTCCCTCACCTATGATGCTTTTCCAGAGGGTAACACCCTTTTCCACACCTTAGATGCCCTTCCCTTACATGCAAAACCCTTTCCTGTATCTATGACACCCTTTCCTGTATCTATGACACCCTTTCCCTTACCTATGATACCCTTTCTAGTGGGTATATGCCATTTCTGATACCTTAAACGCCCTTTCCCGTACCTATGATGCCCTTTCCCTTATCTATGACACCCTTTTCATGCCTATGACACCCTGTTTCATGCTTATGATGCCCTTTCTCATACCTGAGACACCCTTTCCTTCACCCATGACGCCCTTTCCCTATGCCCTTTCCCTTACCTATGGCACCCTTTCCTGTACCTATGGTGCCCTTTCCTTTACCTGAGACGCCCTTTTCCTCATTTTTTGGCTGATATAAGCAGCAGGAAAAGGATGCCCTTTCCTTGGATCATATTCCTCATTCAGGAATCCCAAAACACAAGTGGACAAGTTTCCTTGTGCCATGGAATGACCATAGCTGAGCTATGGGTCATCCTTAGGCATTGTACTCCCGGAGAATGTACCAAAGGAACTCCAGTCGAGTGGGTAAGACATAGATATGAATTAATGAACTTGTGTGCTGGAGCAATCCTGGCCTCATTCAGGTTGGTCGCCGCTACGGCAATCATATCAAATTTATCAGAAGTCAAAATCAACTTCGGTCTTCAGCCTCACGTTATTACATGATGCACTCCGGAATGTATAAAAGTTACATAATACCATGGGTTTATGAGAGAAACTGAGGCCGCAATGTGCATTAAGGGAAGTCAAAGTTGATTTTGAGAACCAATTCTCAGGCCGATTCTGACGTCGATTCTGGGACCGATTCTGGGACAATAATTGGCGCAAATTGAGAATCGGCCAGAAGAATCGGTGAAGCGACTCCGGAGCAGGAACTGCATCAGACTCGGTTCAGAATCGCCTGACCCTAGCTATCTCTGCAAATCAAATGACAATCAATTCGAAAATCATCTTCCCACAAATTGGCAATTAATCGGCTTGGTCAAAGCTGAGGTCGATTCTCCACCGATTCTGAAAATAGAATCGGTTGAGAATTGATACCAGAATCGGTGCATTCGCTGCAACTCTGACTTCCCCTATTTTGGTCAAAGGGATAAAAAATGTCCCAGAATAAGGGGAAAACAACGCTTGTGCATTAAGTTCCACGAAGATCTGTAATTATGTGCAATGTATTGACCCCACTCTGTCTCCACTCGTCCGTCCTACAAGCGACTTATACCATCCGTCCAGTTCAGAGTTTCTGTCCGCACCCGTCTGTCTTGTAAACGACCTTTGCCATCTATCCAGTTCAGAATTGTCCCTTGTGGAGGGAGACACCCGTGTAAGGGCATGTTCAAAGTGTTTCGGAGCAAGGACCCGACTCGGTAAATCGGGTCCTCCAGCATGAACTGCTATTCCATTGGTGGTGGCATTTGTCACTGACTCCTTTGCTGCCTCCGTTGCGGCAGATACACATAGATCTATAGGTGTAATTGAGAAATGCATTCTGCTCAATATATGTGAGAAACATTCTGACTTTTGAGGTCGGAGCCTGAATAACCGTCAGTCTTGCGTGATAATTCATCGAGTTGCACTTCTGGAAAGTCTTCGCCTTGGAGGTGAACTTGGAGAATTTCTGAAATATTTTCGTTGCAAGTCAAAAAAACGTGGACAACGACATTCGGTGGTCCAACCTTTCCGTCGGATCTCATCTGGGAGCTTAACTAGAAGCCGCGTTGGCAATCGCCGGAGGACTGCTTCGTCGAGATCAAATGGCTTTAAACGGGGTTAGAACGCTCGAGTTGAACTCAGTGGTGCCATCACATACCCGATTGGTGGCGCCGACAACGACTACACCGGCATCTCGATTTTTTTGGGCTGATTGCAGGCCATCCATTGCCTAAGTACTAAGTGAGCTAGACATCCATCATGTGTGCAATTGGCTGCTTGCCTGCAGAAATTCTGTAATCTGGGCGCAGTGATGTTAACAGTAGTCTGAGCGACAATCAGATTGCCCACTCACGATATTCCCGGTATGACGACCAGAGTCTTCACTTGTTCGAGACCTAAACAAGGAGTCTATCTCGTCGAAAAATATAACACATGGAGCGAGTCGGTAGGCTAAATTCTACAAAAGCTTCAGCTGACGAGAAAGAAAGAGGAGAAAGATAATATGCCCACGAAAACATTTCGCGCCAGGTTTTCTGAATTGCCCAACCATTTATTGATCACATCACTAGGTCTGACTTGAAGCATTCGAGCGCCACACTCGCGAGCAATAGCACGGCAAACCATCGTTTTACCCGTACCTGGAGGACCGTAGAGGAGTACACCGCCGATCGATTCTCTAGCCAAAATGCCTTTCTTGAATATAGTAGGATGACGAAGGGGAAGAGAGACGACATCGTTGAGAGATTGGATTATGTCGGGATCAATGCAGACATTGTCAAAAGTTGTTGGGAGCGACACTATAAACGAAATGAGTAAAAGTTTCCTGGCGCTGGAGGGGATGGTTACTCGCCACAGTCAACAATGCATTGCAACAGGTTCTGTTCATGCTCATTCAAGTCCTTGCAGTTCTTGACACTTTCGACAATTGGATCTTTCTTTTCCTTTACACCGGCGCCCGCCGAAGTCTGTTCAGATGCATCAAATGTTTTTCCAGCAGCGAAATGCTCGGTGACTGGTTACCTCGTTCACCCAATTGGAACGCATCTGTGAATTCTCGAAAAATAATGCATGCGCTTTCCATACGTCCTCGGCATCTATTCGTATCGGTACTTGGGTATAAGGCCTTGTATGTGCTAGACCAATGGCTTGGATTGCGATGCGACTGACAGCGACCGGGAAAGGAATTTCGGGGTGATCACCTAGGACGTCCGACAACACTACGTCGTTGATATTGGCACCTGACGAACTATCTGCGGAAACTGCGGAATTGAGTATTAAACTCAAAAAATCATCAGCCACTAGAGCGCCCTTTTGCCTGAGAAATAACAGGAATAATGCCTTCTGCACATCTGTCTTCCTCTTGATTGCAGCACGACGTGTTAGATCGCAGACAAAGCTTTCCTGGAAATTTCGTGGAATGAGGCATATGCATTCTTCTCCTAATGCCGGAAGAGTGGCAGGAGTGTGCCCCATTGGTACACGTCCAGTCTGCTGCCTCATACCGGCTAATCCCGGAAGAACAGTATTTTCTGTCAAAGAAAGTGCCGCGGTTTCTACTTGTGAAGACTTTGAGACAAGGGGAAGGAAGAATGCAGCTGATAGAGGTTTGAGCGAAATTTTTGAGAATTGTGCCTTCAAGCGAAAAAGCTGATTGTCTAGTGCAGGAAGCGTCTTTCGAAGGGCATCTCCCCCTTCACTGAAGATGGAGCCCCTCGAACGAGCAGAGGATTTGGGGTTGGGGAGTCCAAGGGGCAAGTAATCGTTGAAAGAATCGTCTTTACTATCAATGGTCCAAGCCTTGTCAAATCCCATGACAAGGACTGTTGGGTGAAGAATACCGCTGGAGTTCAAGGCGTTCTGTTTCTCATACGCGGCAGAGCGCCGGACCCGAATTGCACGTAGCAGGTGAGTTATAAATGGTTTCGCGGATGGAGCGATACTGCCGAAGTCTCGCAAATAAATGAACCGGCACTTTGAAGGCTCGGTGAGATCGACACCGGTGGAAGGCTGGACCTGGTTCGATACAGTCACAATCGCATCGAATGCACCTTGTATCCTGCTTGGATACAGTTTTGGCTTAGGTTCGTACACGGCGCCGATAGCTCGCCCGATGTCTACAGAAATCGTCGTCACACCGAGAAGCTGATAATTATCATGATAATGATTCGTACCTTTTCCAAGGGCGCCAAATTCGCCCAGGGCAAGCTCGAGTGCGTCCAAAACTATGACGTCGGCATCGAGCCGGTTCGCCACGGATTGGATCATGGAATCAATGATTTCGTGACAGCCTTCATACGGGGTGAATAGGCATATGCTGGGCTCCTCCGGCAAGTCTTCATCATTGTTGAGGGAACGGAACTCGCTAAGCTCCATACCACCGAGCTGGAGAGCCGGTGAGAAGGCGTATGAGGCTGCAGCTAGAACCTCGCATAAAACGCTGTCAGAAAAGGCATAGGACTGGGGCAAAGCGGGGTGATCGGAGGACTGATCATTTATTGGCTCTGCTGTGCCATCTGCCGCGATGTCTTTGAAAGGAGGCCATAAAAACTTGTCGATAAAGCCGGGAGGAATGGAAATATGGGACTTGGTCATAGTCCTGAATCGGGAGGTCTTGCAAAGGATTTATAAGGATGCGGTGGCGACGGCGTCTTCGCCGTCTTGTATCAATTTATACATTTCAAGCGCATGTTCGTCATCGCCTCATCGAATTATTTGAATTAATTGCTAACAGGTGCCAGAATCTGCACACCGATGGATTCTTCGTAATAGCCGACCTTGTACACAGCCCGAAGCATGAACTTTCAAAGAACAGATAAACTGCCTCGCTCTCTCGCCATCCTGAACCATTACCTTGCTGCATCCTCGCTGATCCAGGGTCTCGTCCGTTTATTCTTATCCGTACAAAGCCACGGAGAGAATAACAATCCTGCACAGTAGATTGATATGCGCTCCTTCTGCATACTCCTGAGCTTATTTCCACGGCCTTTGCTAAGGCTCGGGATGTGCGCTTTTGCACAAGGTCCCATGAGGTGGTAAGAGATAGAACGGCTTAACGCCACTGCCAGCCATCAGGGAACGTTATGCCTGTTTTGGACATAACTAGATTTCTGTCTGTGATCGTGTCCAACTACCTTGGGGCTCGAAAGAGTAGATCGAATTCTTTATCATCCCTCCCTGGCATGAGGTTTCGGGCGCTATTCTAATATGACTTGAACACAGCTGTCAACTGCATCAGCAACCAATGACAGCCTTTCATAACATGGGGAAGTCCTGAAGGGGATAGAGCAAATACATCCGAATGAAAGCGGCAGAGATTCTCAATAGAATGTATAGTGGCGCGTCCACCGGCAACACAGCAATGCTACAGCATTAGAGAGCCTAATGAGGAAGACAATCAGCAGAGCTGTGGAATTTCGAGTAGCAGAGCAAGGAGGTCGAGATGTGATAAGCTTGAAGGGGATAAAACCAAACACTCCCCAACGAATTGAGCAGTAAATCTTAATAGAACGGTTAATAGTGCTACACGCATCACATCCGATCGATCGATTATCCATTTTAAAACTCTTATATCAAGCAGATGCCTCGTATCAGTATGCACATGTTTGTTCTCCACACGGCACTGATTTTCGGTCCTTTTACCTCATGTATTAAGATGCTCCGAATTAGATTGCCCTGTTTGCACTCTTCCATTTCTCACTCTCTTTCGGCAGCACCTGCAATTCTCTCTTTTATTTTGGGGTTCTCGATCTAAAAGAGAATACCTTCGGTGGGCTAAACCAATAAACTGGACGCCCCGCATTACCCGTATCCTGAGCAGATGCAGTGCCCTGATTTCATATACACTTGTTTACGATACACCACATTTCGACTTTTTTTCTCAGCCCAAACCCCAGTTCCAGAATTTTGGTCCCCGACCTTACTAGATTTATTCCTGTGTTTAGAGGGCCGATCATTGGTTGATATTGAAGAGCACCCGGATATTCCACGCCACTGCATCTACATCAGTCAGACGATCCACAGTCAAGCGCGCTCAACACCCGCTCAAAATGAGGCCTCTTCCTTCGCTCTTTCCCCGCCATCATCTCAGTATTCTGAAGGACGCTTCCCAACTCAATATAGTGCTCAACATTTGAATACTTATATATACCTTGTGTATTAAGCAGATGCCTCATATCACGATGCACCTACTTGCCCATCTGATTCACCCTATATTTGGGTTTTCATTCCGGACCACGTTCCCCGCACAGGCTCCGAGCTCTCTCAATTTGTTAGCTCAATAGCCATCAGGCTTTGGCTAGCTCTGTGCCGCTCCATTCTGAGCCAATGAGGCCTGATAATGATTTAGGCTCAGAAGCTGCTCAGTCACTGAGTGAACTCCATCATATTACGTGCCGCCAATTCCCCGGCTCGTGGTTGAATGCTCAGGGCCTGGTCAAACGGCCAGCGTCTTCAATAACGCTGTGCTTTCTTGGCTTATGGTTTATGTCTGTTGTTACGGCGACAAATTCAAGTTTTTCAAGTTGAGGAAAAAGAAAAAAAGAGGGAAAAAGAGAGGGAATTTGGAAGACTTACCTGCACCCAAATCCGAGGTTTTTTTGTTGTCCACCGGCTCCAGTGAGCAGAGAAAAAAAGTAGAATAAGAAATCAAGTTAATTGATTGAAGCACCGGTACGGCAATTCAAGTTTATTCCTCCCGGGAATAATGCCAAACCGAGTTAAACGGCCAGCAAATCATATTCAAGATATTGAGACCCGATCAAAACCGATCATCCGAAAAGTCCGGTCTCACGTCGCATTTTGATAGCTTTTTTTCTAAAATTTACTACTTATTTCTACACCCGTGGACTCCATTCAAAACGCCGACTGCTTGACACATGTTTTTGCCATTCTTCACCAATTCAACCTCAAACTATGCTGAAAAAACTCAGCCCAGCTTATGTCCATACATTCCATCTCTGAGTACATTTTTGGCTCTCAGTTGGCCCTCTTGTGGTCCGCAGAACACATTCTGAAGGTTTGTGACAGAGAAAGTGTGACTTGACAGGGGCACTACCATCCCAAATGCCTCAGACGTTCAAGTGTGATCGTTGGCCTACTTTCCCTTATCATTTATTCAAACTCCGCCAGACCAATCCAAAGATAGATAAGATAAATCTCCTCACCAGGGAATAAGAGAGGTCACACTGAACATCTAGGTTACCGAGACAGAGTCTGAGGCCTCCGCACCATTTCTGTCCATCATTGGCTTTCCAACAACTCCACTGCCACTGGCTGCCGATTTGACTTGCTGAGAATGCCGTCGCAACGAACAATGTGCATCACAGTGACATCGGATCCTTTCGCGGAGTTCTTTCACGTCGTGTATGACTAATGTGAATCTCTGAACACACTCTTGAGCCCAATTTGATGGTACGTGCAGGGGCAAATTCAACACAACCCCCATGCTGCACTCCTGTGACAAAGGTCCACCGACACGGCCTCCTCGAACCTTTTGCAAACATTGAATCACCAAATGTGCTGCAAACCAGCCTTTACAAACGGGCTTGGTCCTTAGCAAAATTTTAATTTGGTCGGGAGGGCTGGTGCAGCTTGGGCCGGAGCGGGCTTGGGTTTGCCCTCGGGCTTTCAGGTCGAGCCGGGCCCTGTAAATCACTAATCCCTCTGAATGCTGTGCCAATGTCGATTTTTGAAGCGGATTTAGACCCTGATGGTGTGGCGTTTATTTGCGGCATAGCTGCCTCCAAGAGCGGTTCACCCTAGTTCAGTTCCTCGGCGGGCCCAACAGGGATGCATTCTGGATGTCGAAGGGCTTTCCTCGCCAGAATATCCAGATAGCGATCTGCTTGGTTTCATTTCAGACCAAGAAACTAGCAAACTAAAACCACGGTTTGCTGAAGCCAAACCAAACCATGTTTGTGGTTTCAGGGTTGTGACAGATCGCCCATCAGTCCTTTGGCATTTTTGCTGTATTTTGGCGTTATCACGCATTTTCGTGGTTATGATGGATTTTGTCGACGACGGCAAGCTCAACATAAAGCTTGACATTATACATAGGTATTCGGTATTGGATGCAGGGATGAGGGATTCCCTTGTGTGAGCAAGATTTTGAATTCTGACAAACCCTTGAGTTGCAGCAACGTTGCACCATCATCGGCATTGCGGATTTTCGGTCCCATGTTTCCATGTTGTGATATTTCGGTGTTGTTCAGCCATATTGTGTCATTTTGGCTGGGTGTTACCGTGACGTACAACATCTGGCAATGCGACAATCAAAATGTCAAAAGTCTGATCTCATGAATGGTGCACGTGAAACCATGGTATAACTCATATCCAAACCGTGGATTGCAGACCAAATTAAACCAGAATATCACTACATCTGGATGAGAATGTTGAAGACCGCAAAAGCCACTGTGATGACCTCAAGGGCCCTAACGGGAAGGCGCTGGTGCACCTGAGCCATACATAGAACCTGAGTGAGTGCGACACTCTGGGAGAACGCATCTCTGCTTCGATCCCTGGCATCTTGACTTTGCGAATGCAGCTGATATACGCCGGACGTAGTTGTCCTTGAGTTACAATGGGATGCTGGCTTCCGTCACAAATCTGCCCACACTGAAAAAAATGCATGTGTCCTGGAGACATTCAGTCATTAACCGAGTATATTAGAGACCTTGCGGCAGCCACCCGGAGCCACCTGGTGGCTGATCGGGCATGCGGTAGCTGGTGGCTGTGGCTCTTCCAGTGGCTGAATCTCGCACATTGTAGGATGGCACCCAAGTCCATTCATGGTCCTTCACCACCATATTTGATACCAATTTGTGTTGTGCCTGCATGAAGAAGGCAGCACAGCTAAATTTTCCTTCCATTCATCAAAAAGTGGCTTGATTTCAGTGGTAAAGTGCAGTCTGGACACCAAGATAACTTTACCCGCTATAAATCGGAACCAGAGAGTGGTGGGATGTTCCCACATCATACATGAAATTGATGTGCCAGCCACCAGCCAGCCACAGCCACCGGCTACCGCATGCCCGATCAGCCACCGGGTGGCTCCAGGTAGCTGCCGCAAGGTCTCCGAGTCTATTGAATGAGTCATTAAACACAGATGAACAAAATACTCATAACAAGGGCAAAATATCTTCAAAAATCACGAAAAAATTGTGGAATATGGGGTGATATACAGCATATCTACTGCGAAATGTATGAGAGACACAATTTAAAATAAGACTAGAAATACATCACCCTCTTTATAAAATTACGCTTCTCTGTCTGTCTGAAGCCATTTAAGCTCCGACCCCATATATGATGGCGGCTTTGGTGTTCTTCAAAGCCGCGCCAATCGGCACAATCGGCTCGAAACACCCGGGCATTCACGGCTGACATCGGGAGCATGCCGATACTCCCCACAATCACCCTCATCAGCTTCTTTGTCCAATAAACTTATAAATGTCCGTGAATTTTCCGCCGCAAGCTGGAGATTGCGCTCAGCTCGGCTGAGTTCAATTCAAGTTCACGGTCAGTCTGAGAGTTCAATTCACTCTGCGGCCTCCCAGACCCTTGTGTTTTATTGAATTCTGTTACCCTCTTGAGCCTGCTCTTGGCAGCGTCAGCTACAGCAGCAGACATGACGATACTACGATTCTGCCGCCAGTCGGGCCGCCATCTGTGCTGTCTGCCACCACCTGTCCACTGCCCAGTGCTGCCCACTTCCCGCCGGTAGTGCGCCAGCCGCTCCAATGCATGCTGCGGCACACAAGCACATGTACATACCACCAGGCCATCCTGAAACGAGGATCTCTTGCCCCCGTAAACGGTGCCCATCCACTCACTCACTTCCCTGCCCCGCCGCTGTGTACCTGGACTGCCTGCTTACCGCTACCTTAATGCTCGTGTACTTTCACGTGGATGTAGGCGCGGTGCGTGAAGGAAAAGAGGCAGCGACGGTGCCCGCACGTGGAGGCGTTCATAAGAGTGAGCGCAATCCCAACCGTGTGCTCACGCAGCCGGATGGTTGCACTCCGGAGGGGTGCGCCCCCCGTCGCACCTACACGTCGCACGCCGCACGTTGCCCCCGCCCACCACCTGGCTGCCGCCCCAGTAGCTACAGCCCGCCGCGCTTGCTGCCATGCCGTCTGCTAATCGTTATGCTGTCTGCTGTCCGCTCCACTGTGCGGGGCTACGCCTGCTCATACTTAGTGACACGAACCGGGGACACAGGGATCATAGTGATCCACAGGTTATGGCCACTTGTCAGGCTCCCCAGTGCCCAGCGCACGTCGTCCCCTCAAAGCGGAGGCAGATGAAGACGGTTAAGGAACGGCGGCTCAACCGGTGCGGGTGTGCTCTTGCTGCCCCGCATAATCACAACGCTGCGTGGCACGCCCTGGGTTGCCGTCGAATGCCCGGGTCTCGGCGCCAATGCGGGGATTTCTGCCGGGGTTTAGGCCGGACCTGAGTGCCGGGGTTGTGGCGCAGAAAAAGCCGGCCTCACGCGCTGTGAGTGGCGTCCGAGCCATTTTATATAGGCACGAGACGAGGTTAAAATCACTAAAAACGCACCCAGTTGCTCTCTATAGCTGCTTTCTCTCCTCCGACTGCTTTTGCATACAGGACAGAGAAATTCCGGGACGCTAGCTCCAACCATTGATGAAATGAGTAAAAGAGTTTTGATTGAATAGGATGCTGCCGACTGCCAGAGATCGAGAGTTGACTACATTCGAGTGATTACGGGAGAGTACGAGCTCTAGATATAGCGGCGGGTACAAGCACCTGTAGCATAGAATCCACCGGGAGGAAGGTAGCCAAAAGTGGGGAGTGTGCATCTGGAAGTATGTGGATCACATCTGAAGACGGACGGGGCGGTCAGCAATCTTGAAGAGGGTGTTGGATGCCTGCAGTCAATCCTGCATATCAGCACTGTGCAGTCTGTGCTGTGTGGAAGGCTATTTGGCAGTGTCTGCAAGTGAGGTTAGCTCAGCCTATGAGGCGTCGAAAGCGAACACGGATGCACACGAAGGATACAGGACTCAGCTGGTCCACTTCCATTAGGTCGCTGAGACTAAGCGGTCCCAGAATTTAGCGGAAGGTCGCACAGACACAAAAACCGAAGAAAGTTATGCATGGGGATCCACATCCATATGATTCTCCGCTTCATCAAATTCCCTTTGTCGCCGATGTCGCCGGGCGAGCCGTCTCGCAGTGGGTGGGCCATCGGCGACTGGCGGTGATGTTCATTTGTATTTACGCACGCGCAGTAGTTCTCGCTCGCGTTTTTTGCCTGCACGACAATGCTGCTTCTGTTTGCCCCAAAGACTGTGTTTGAGCATCGTATTTGCGTTGGCAACAGCCTAGAGTGAAATGGTACACAGCGGCGGTGAGGGCTACCGTCTTGAGATGCGCGGATTTCGCGCAGAATCTGAGTCTGTAGTTCGTACGGAGTTCGTGGAGTTGGCATCTTTTCGTTACGTGCCCAAAGATCAATATTTGACTACTGCTATACGTATGAGGAACGTAAAATTGAAATGCTCCTTTGGCATGAAAATTAGTTTAGAGTTCACACAGCTTACTGAGAATGTAGGGAGAGTGCAAATAGAAATGTATCCAATTGCTAGTATGTTGGTATCGTCGATGGATTACAGTGGGGCACGCGTCGGTGAGCTGTGGAGTGAGTGGGAAGAAGAAGCAAAGTGGCGGTGAATGCCCTGCATGGAGTTCGGTTGCGAGTTCCGGGAAGCCGAGTGGCTTTTCAACATCTCAAGATTGAGGTGGGACTTCCAACATCTTGGTGGATCCGGAACCACAGTGAGTCATTGGAGTCGTTTGCCCCGAGCCAAAGTGTCCGACAGCCAATCAGGTTGTGTGGTCAAAGTCAAACCACGTTGGTTTCTTATATAGATCAAAGTGCCGTATACGCCTGGCTCGTGGTACCCCAAATGGGACGCAATAAATTGTAAAACTATCCAACCAAACTATACAACTATATATATATCTAATGGAAACCAATGCCAAGCAACTAAAACAGATGTTCTGCTTCACCAGTGCCACAGCAAGACATACTCCCCCTCAGATCAGGTGCTAATTTCTTCCTTTGAATCCCAATCCTCTGTGGCACCAATTGTTCTGAGAAGATGCTGGTAGGTCATTGGGTTCCCCTCGTGCCTGGCCAACGCAGCAGCCAGCTTCACGAGATTTTTTATCTGGCGGCCATTAAAGTTTCGGCGCGATAAGTCCTTGAGCTCCACATCAGGAAGACTGGCTGCCCGCGCCTTTTCCAAAAATGCACGCCATAGCTGTTCTTTCGCCCGGACCGAAAGATGGGTGTAGTGAAGTGAAAGATGGATACGCGAGTGGAATGCGAGGTCGACATTCTTGATGCGGTTGGTTGTCAGAAACAAAAGCCCCTGGAAATATCTATGCAGTGAACTTTCAGAATCGATTGGGATAAATGTGTGGTCATGTAATACGTACTCGAGCTGGCGCAGGAAGACAGCCACCATCGCATTCCGTTGAACGTCGGACGTGCTCCGTTCCTCGAGGAATACATCTGCCTCGTCGATCAAGAGAACGGCATTCCATACGGGCACGAGCGAAAATATCTCGGTAAGGGTCTTGTCCAGAGCTGAAGGTGTCGTTCCCAGTTCGCCAGCACTCACTACATAAAGCGGTCTCTTCAAATCTGGGGGAAATCAGCCAAGGGATGCCGTGAAATGGCGGTGCAGCTCACGCTCGCTTGTTGCCTCTACCGTAAGAGTTTTGCCAACGCCGGGCGGCCCTGGGTGGTGTTATTGTTGGGGAATGGTTTGGAAACAGCTACATACCGAACAGATTTATTACAAGACCGACACCTTTGCCCGTCACAAAGTCATCGAATGATTTCGCCTCTGATGAATGCGATTCGACAAGACTCTGGACGAGAAGCTTTCGGTCTGGGTCAATGGCTAGGTTTCTGAAACCCTCGTCATTCCATTGAATGTCAGAGATACATTCGATGTTGAACTCCACTGGTGCGACGAATATGTGAGCAAGAAGATCGATAAAAAAATTGAAATTGCGAACACCAGCGCTTCTCAGTGAAACTGAAACCGAAAATAACCGGCGAGGCAAGAAGAAGCTGGGCATCTTGCAGTTCTTGCGCTTCTATGAAAGGAGACGGCGAGGAGGAATCATCGGAAAGACGGCCGCCACTGTCTAGAAGCTCTATTTTCAAAAGTATTTCACAAGAAAAAAGGGGGTTACCAACCTCTTTCACATCTCCTCCACTTCGACGGAGTGGGCAGTCCATAGTTGGGATTAGCGCTCGCAAAAGTGCCTGCATGGAAATTTGATTTTAAACGTCGATTGCAAGAAAGTAAAAGGAGCAGTTATAAACCTCGATCTATCATGATTCGCCCACCAACCTGCACTCTTCCAACTGTTCCCCACGCCAGACCGGTGTACTGTCTGTGATGTCTTCCGCACAGCTTCACCCATGCTCGACCGCGCTGTACAAGCTTCTCCCGGATCTGCTCCGTTGAAGAGTGGAACACGATAGGATACGCCTCGAGCTCTGCGATTTGTTTCACGCCCTCGAAGCACTTGATTTTGATCACATGCGTCGCTAGTCCGAATGCCTGTTCTGACGAAGGACGATTGAAAGCTTCGATGTAGTCGCAAGTCAAATCCCAGCAAGGTCCACATCGGTGCTCTCCATTTCGTATTTTGCGCAACAGATATGCACGAGGCTCTCCGGTGGTTTCGCACGACGCAGCGATCACTTCGCCCGGAGTGAAAATTGCCCAAATCAAACCAAATGCGATTTCGCCGTATTTCACGAGACCGCTGACTTTTTGAATCGTACCCGCGTATTCAGATTCGAGAAACCCAATCAAGGAAATCAAGTGTTCCCTGCGTGCTTCTGTTTCTGGGACATCAGACAGGCTCCGAACTAGGCCATTCAAGCAGGGAAGAAAATTGAGAAGGGGTAGAGGATCTAGCTGTGCATGGCCAGTAAGCGCAGCGTGAGAGGAATCATGAGGAGCGATTTCCATACCTTTAGGATCGGACGATTCCAAGAAATGCCATCGGCATCCTTCATTACATCGCGCAGATCTCGGCGAAGCAAAGGGCTCCTAATCAGTAGCGCGATTGTGATGACGGGAAAGTCAGACTGGCGGGGGTGATACACCTTCTGGCGGACAACAAATGCGTATTCGGCCCATTCAGCGTACTTGTCTTGTGTCGTGCCGGCAGGGCCTAGGGTCGTGTTGCTCCCCGTGTTCTGGACTATCCACTTCCCAGAGTCAGGTAGACGTATCTTGGCGATACGCTTGATTTCCAGTGATGTTCCGACTTATGAGAAGGTTGAGGTCGGTGGACAAGATATACACAATTGTGGCGTCTACTCACCGTCGTTGCCGGCCACGGGGCTTTCAGCCATTGGAGTGAGCATCTCAAAAATAAGGAATTCGGAATGGTAGGATGGCTGTCTTCGAATTGAAGATAGAAATACACTTACGACAAGCAATCAACAGCGATATTACAGCAATGTGCTGGTGGCTTCGCACAACAGCCTCATGGCAAGTGTCACTGAAGTAAAAATAACACTGAAAAAGGCTGATGCTCGTCATATTCCGACGACGTCGAAAATGCTGGCTCCAGGTATCCTGAAATAGGGTGGATTCTCTATTAGACCGAAACATGTCAATTTATGGCACAGCATACTGGAAAGATATGCCGCTCCACTAGCTTCGAGCGCTTCATTATGTAGCCCCAGACGCGGCAAAGGCCACGTTGCATGTCGACTGCGATGATGACGGGGAAGGTGGAGGCAAGAAGAGAAAAGTTGGCAACACAGCCTTCGCTTCGCGTCTGGCCACCTTTTGCAAAATATGCTCACTTACAATTAAACGCGGCACATTCGATAAGATGGTGAATTTATGGATTTCTAAAAATGCGCGGCACTCTTACAACGGCACGGTCTCCAGTGTGCGCTGTGGTTTATATATCATCCCGAACTTATGGCAAAGCAGCGCATATACGGCGCTGTTGGCTCGGCGTTATTACGCCAAAAGCTACTCCTCATGGTGTCCAGCCTGTGCTAATTTCATATCAACTGTCAATTTTTGTTAAAAGTAAACATCAATCCTCAAGCGCTGGTCCGAAATATCACACCCCACAGCTTATGAGCAGAAAACTGTTCAACCACAGAAGAAACTGTGGACCTTGAAGTTCTTGATTTGTGAGATGTGCCTATTCGGGGCCAAGTTTGTGGTTGTCGGGCCAGGCACTTGACATTAAGCGCCGACGCATCCTCGATCTTGGATCAATCTTAGATGCATAAAGATAACGGTCCATTACGGAAGCCAAACCTTCAGTTCATCACCTGGACCCCGAACTCGAGGAAGACCCTCGGCAGTGTCCATGCTGAAATCGAAAACGTCAATGGTAGTAATTGTGGCTGTGGTATGGATTCTGGAATGGCAAAGTGCATTTAAGCGGGCTTTGACCACATGAAAACGGGCATGTGGACCGTTGAAAATGGTTAGCTACAGAACCCATCAAAGCTATTCCGTAAGCTAGACTGCGATGCTGAGAAAATAGCTGTAAGGAACAGCCTCAAGGCGATCGAAAGAACGATAGAACGGAAAGAAGCGGTGGCGTGCAAAAGGCAAATAGGTGCATACTGATACGTGACATCTGCTTAATATACGCCAGTATATAATATAATACTAGATGCGCCTTCGCTTCGCTCCGGCGTACGGAGCCAAGGCGGGGAACGTGGTTGATAAACAAAACTTAAATATGGGGTGAATCGGATGGGTAAACCGTTGCACCGTGATACGACGCATCTGCTTAATATACGAGACTAGTTGCTACCCGTGAATAAATTCACGGGGGTCGTGGTGGTGGGTTGTTCCCAGCTCTCATCCTGGCTGGTGGTCCCGGACTCCCAGTATGCAATTACATCATGCTTGTTAGACCAGCTGGTAGTCCCAGTGCAATACCCCAGCAGTTTCTGCAGTGGGTTTCATGGCAGTGGGTTGTTCCCAGCTCCTGTTCTGGCTGGTGGTCCCAGTACACAGTTGCGTTGTGTTCATTAGACCAGCTGGTAGTCCCAGTGCAACGCCCTGACACTGCACTGAGGCTCATGGTGGTGGGTTGTTCACAGCTCCTGTCCTGACTGATGGTCCCAGTATGCAGTTTAGTATGTTATGCTTGTTAGACCAGCTGGTTGTCCCAGTGCAACACTCCGGCGGTTTCCGCACTGACGTCGTAGCTGTGAGGTCATTGTACCGTATCATTACATTCAATTCGATACGGGGTGTGATGCGTGACATGATGTTTCTGGGTTTCTTCTTCCGCGTGCATGTGATGAGTAAAGAACGAGCTAGTGACATCTGAGTAACTGTCTAGAGAGACTATCACGCCATCAAGCACTGGCAGCTCTCCTCCCATCTCAATTAGTGGGGACCGGGACCGCCCTTGATAGGAGCGGCAGCTTTGGCCTTGTTTGGTTGGCAGGAGCAGTTGGTTCCAACTTTAATAATGCTATATCTTTTCACTGGAAAGGTTTAACGTCTAGAAACGAAGGTAATGTCATATTCAAATAAGCATTAAAATAGAATGACGGAGCCAAATGTTCTGATTTAAACCAAATTCATGCAAAAACAACACCATCCAACGAAAGATCAACAAATATCTCAGTATAAAATATGGAATTTAGGAGTTATGGCTCTGTGCTTCTATAGAGAGGAGATTTTCAAACAACTCCTACTGCAGAATCCAAGCAGTTCCTCGAGAATTGCAAAAGATGTTGAGATTTTGACAGGCTTAAGCCAAAATTGGTACCGTAAATGAGAAACAACCCCAATATTAAAATCTATTGATTTTGAGGCTTAGAAACACTAATAGAATTCCTCTGACATCTCTTGCATGCAGAATACATCGTGAACGGGCTTTGAAAGAGTCAAACTCGTCCATGTGTGACAAATGTCACACCTTGTGACACCCCATCCCTTCAACTAATATGGCTTTGTTCTGACCGAATTTCTCGCCTATTCTCGTTGGGAATCTGCTAAATGCTTCATTATTTCTTTTTAAATGAGTTTGTTGCCTCAGATTCGAATTTAGAACCTTGAGAATTATAGGCTTCCTGCAAATACCCTAGCAAAATATGTTGTGGATATTATTTGTGGGCCACATACCTTTCACCTTTTGGAACAGTTTATCTCACTGACTCAAGTCCATATAGTGCATAAGGAAGTTGCTACAGGATGGAACATGCCAGAAGAGGCTGTATCGAAACTTGCACATGGCAACCGGATGCGGATATTAACCGGCATCCATGACAATCTGCCTCCTCCCGAATATCCATATACTGGATTTTTCTGTTCAAATCGACAGGGGGGGGTGACACGTGACCTTTTTTACCAGTTCGACATTTCAACAGCCTCTGAAAATTTGCGTGACACCCTCCAAAATTTCGACATACAGTGTGAAAATTTTGTCTTTTTTGCAACTCCCAGGCAATATTGGGCCCGGTGTCACGCTCCAGAGGTTTGACAGAGGCCTCCATGATGTGTGACCCTAACCAAATTTCGACATTGACAGAGGGGTCCGTGATGCATGACTGTTGAATTGAAAGGAAAAGTCCAGTACACGGGTGCTATTGGCACATTCTGCCGTCATTCAGCTCTACGCTCGCTCCGGCCAACTTCCAACAGCAGAGACATTGGAATCAAGGTCTAGACTCGAATCCTGTCTGTGTAGATGGGGTTGCAACGCAGTGGAAGGCATGCACCATATCTTCGTTGATTGTGTGCAATTTGAAGAATGGCATTGCACCACGAGAGAGGAAGTCTTGTTATGTACAGAGCAGAAGCTCGAGGAGGCAGAGATCCGAGAAGACCGTCAACCCATTCTAAACGCAGCAAAGTCCCTTTTCACGGATGATCCAGCTGTATGGCCTCTGAAAATTACACAGTATTATCTGGGCCAAACTCCAAGCATTCAAAAGCACATCACCTACGAAATGCTCCCGGATAAAATCAAGAGAAGGAAATTGGCGAGCCATCTATCAGCAGATTGGCATATGAGTGCAATTCACTTAGCGGGAAGAATTTCTGGGAGTGTCCAATGGACTATGGCTGCACGCGCAGCAGCAGCGGGATAATCTCTCCGCTGCACCCCAATCCATCCCGGTCATTGCTTTTTCCTCTCATTGCCTCTTTTCCCACTGGGTTTTTGGGGCACGAAGGTTTTCTCAAGAGACCATTATGATATGATACTTGCGACTCTACTACTTACAATATTTCCTTCATTCTCTTGGGTTTGTCGAGGTACCCGTACCTAAGTAATTCATACATAGAGGAATATCACATTGTTAAATTGCCAAATTCAGATGTAAGCGAGAACAAACAAAGCCAAAGCTGCCGCTCCGATCAAGGGCGGTGCCGGTCCCCACAATTAGTGTAACGGATATGGATGCCGACTGCATTCATAGCTATTGCGGTGCTGATTGATGGCTGCAGCCTGCACCGCAGGTTCAGTTCTGACTCATAGAACAAGTAGCTAGTTTAGGAGCAAGGACATATTAGACACAGTAAGGTATTTAAGCAAGTAGTCATTGAGTAGTTAGACAGTCTTTTGGAATCCTATACTTCACCCACTCATCTTGGCGTAAACATCAGCGGTTCTTGAAGATTCTGGGGATCTGTTTGCCTTTTGGCTTTACCGGACCTTGCAATTAGTGCCTAACCGCTTTCCAATTCAGACCGACATAAACTGAACTTAGTCACAACTCTGTTCAAGATTGCCTGCTCTGTCCTCAAACATCAACTGGCCTTGGCATGACTGCAACTACGTAATTATGACTATTCAATTAAGTCCTCCACAAGACGCATGAAGCAGCAAGATCGACACTCAACACAAAGAACTACGCAACTCAACCTGTGAGATCTTTTTTCGTTCTTTATTCACAGTCCAATGATCAAGTCTGCAGATTCTGGGTATGCTACAGTTGCGGACAATCAAACACAACAAGTGTGATCCTGCTTTTTTGAGTAAAATTTTGGCAAATCTGAGTTCAGAATCAGATTCAGAAGGCCGAAATACCCCCAAAACCAATTTTTCAGAATTTTCCCACGACAAATAAGGGTTGGCGAAATTTTGGGCCGGTTTGAAAAAAAATTGTGTATACCTCTGTAGCCCTATGGGACGGTGACAACATAAATTATAAGTTATGTAAACATGCAAAACTACTATTTACGCATACCAGCCTCCTCCAAATCCTTCAATGTTGTTGCTGAAACCTGTCTGTGGGACTTCTGCCTTCGAACAACCCATGCTGCCAGTTTGCCAGTCAGGCCAATTCGGTAAGCACTCATGAAACACCAAGAGCATTGAATAAAGCGAAATATTGCATCTGCCATGAGCTTTTCGACCACGCGGGGGCATGAGGGAAGAGAGAAGGGAGATGAGATGCTGGGAATCCAAATTCTCAAGTATTAATAGGCAATAGTCACATTGGGAGGTGGTGTGAATGATATGGAACATCTTTGGTAGAAGTTTGGAGCATTCAGAAGCTAGCCGGCATTCCCATCAATGCCATCAAACCCAAATTGTGGACAAACGGCTCGAGAGAATTTGTTCTCTTATTCACCAAATGATAGCCCTTGATGAGAGCTTCAATTTCCGGGTACTCTGAGGTCGATTACATAAGATTTGGGGGGGTGGCAAAATTTTGAGGGGTCATCAACACATTTATGTAGTTTTTTTCCCCCAACTTGACAATGTGGAAAAGTCACAATATATTCTAGAAGTGCTATTATCAACAAAATAAGACAATCCCACAAGCCGTTCTCTTGGCATAGAAAGTTGTCGTGTTTGATTGTCCGCAACTGTAAGCTCCATATCCCACAATTTTCTTCCGATTTTTCATGCATGTTTTGTTCCCGTCATTGCCGACAACGTCAAAGAAGGTTAATCGCGGTTGATCGTGACATGCGTAACTTCTGATCGATGCTATCCAAATACAGATGTTCATTAGCGCTGTGTTGCGCAGCGATGATCACAATAATCGATGACCTGATGGCCTCAGAAATGACTGTGAAGTGATATATCAAATCCAATTACAAGTTGTGGGTTTTGATATATCATGGTTGTTCAGTCATTGTTGGTGGCTGATATATTATACCCCACTCTAAGGCACAGGTGCTGTGAGCTTCACGTGTCAAAAGAACCAATGGGGCAAGATCGAACAGGGGGATGTCACTAACAAAGAATTGGACAGTAAATCTTAATAGAATAAATATCTCTCTATATAATAGAATTCCAGAGACAGAGAACCTTCTTTTGACGTTCCATTTACCCACGACTACGGCCATGCGACATGCTGCATGGCTGAGACGGGAAGATGTCACATACCGTATCATTACATTCAATTCGGAAGTCACGCGTCACGCACCCCTCTATCGGTATCGAATTATGGTCAATGTCACGCGTCAAGGGCGACCTTATCGAATATTGAAACCATGACAGACCCCCCCTCCCCCTCCCCAGTGGCGAAAAAAGTCAAAATTTCGATGAGATTGTCAAAATTTTGGGGGGTGTCACGCGAAAATTGGGCTGCTATTGAAATACCGTACAATTACGTTCAAATCGATAGGGGGTGTGATGCGTGACATGGTATGAGCAGTTCGATAATTCGATAGCCGCTGGATTTTCGCGTGACACCCCCCAAAATTTCGAAAATCTCATGGAAATTTTGACTTTTTTTCCCGCCACTGGGGGGGTCTGTCACAGTTTAGAAATTCGATAAGGTCCCCCGTGACGTGTGACGTCAACCATATTTCGATATCGATAGAGGGGTGCGTGATGCGTGACAGACGAATTGGACGTAATTGTACGGTATCGAATTGCTCGAACCAGCCAGAACTTGCTTCGACTTGAGGTTTAAGGTGTAACAGAATTGTATAGTTCAGGAGGAAGAATAAGGGGATAGACACAACGACGGACGGAATGCGATCGGCGGGGATGGTGGGGATAACGGAGAAGGATGCATGGGAGACCCTGCCTCTTTTGAGCGGATGTTAATCGGCTGATCGGGGAGGTTAAAGATAACAATCTTTGTGCTGTCGGGTGGACCCGAAGAGTAAAAGGAAATCAGAATTCTAAAAAGAAAGTCTCTTGGAGCGGGTAAGAAAAATTACAGCCTCGAGGCGACCAAGACAGTGGAGCGGACGGGTGGCCGAGAGAAAAAAAAAAAATGCAAAATCGGAAGAAGCAAAACATGTACGTACAAAATCACCACGTCTGCTCAAGATACAAGCAATATGAGTAATACTAATTGCTTGGCTCAAACGTCAGTTTCCCTTTAATCGACTCTTTTATACTCGACTGCGCTCCCAGTTCCTCGGTACCGACACGTTGTTTCATCCTGGGCGCGCTCCCAGTTTCTCGGGCTCGGCCACGTTGTTTTCTCTGGGCCAACTCATGCCCGTTCTCCGCGCCGTCTGCTATTCTCTCACTGTCCCCGGCTTTTGCGACGGCATTTTCCCAGAGTCCACTCTGTCTTTACTGCCTAACCTTCCCGTCCCGCTCCCGATGAGTGCGAGCAAGAAATATCTGTATTTTCCACGGTCTCGGAGCCCGGCATCCTTTTCTATCGTTCTTCATTTGATAAGTTCCGACATAATGCGGATCGACTACCGGTTCCGAATTAGAATAAGTAGATTCCGATAAACAACATTTCTATTGCCAATGCAGGGGAAGGTCCGCGGCACGCATTTGTAACCTCTACGAGTAATAATTTCTATTGTCAACAAGCAGTTGACGACCCGCTCTGCGGGTCGTCCTCCCCTTGGTTAAACACGTAATTCCGAAGCATTTTGGGACTGAAAATTAATCCATGACCGGTTGCACGGCTTGGCATTCTTCTCACGAACACAAAACATGTACATTGTTAGTTGGTTTTCAAAGTATGAGATTACAATAAAAGCTCGTTCCAAACAATGTTAGTTGTGTATGTGGATGAATCGCCTTCGTACTTCAGGATTAAAACATTTTCTGCCTCCGGAACGCGGGTCATCGCGGAGTATAACTGGCCGTGTGAGAACACTGGTCGTCTGAGATCGAGCCCAAGTCGTCAAGCCCTGACAGCCATTGAAGGTAGTAGCATAGCAAAGAGCAAGGAGGATCTGTTTCGATGGTCAGTAAAATTGAATCCCTGAGGTTGAAAATGGAAATCAGTACGTGGTAGGTGCAGCCGGATTCGGTGCACCATTTATCAGTGTGTTAGTTAGTTGGAAGTAATTGACGTACTGGGTCAACCATTTTACCGGCTACAACCGCCGAGATAGTCTCGATCTCAACGGTGTATCGTAGTAAGCTGCGGACAATTACCCGAGTTTTCTTCGTAAGGCCTCGCGATGCATCAAAGTTCCGGGTGAGCCTGCATATGACCCCAATTTTGAGATTTAATTCATGTGGCGGGATTCCCGGCTCTTCCAAAGAGCTCAGAAACTCTGGATCCGCCAGAACTGCCTCGTTGGACCCTTCAGCGTCGCCCTCAATGGAGTCATTACTGTGATACCGGTGAATGTTGCCAGGAACATTATGGAGAATGGTCGTATTGAAACTGTTCACAAAGACGTTGAAAGGACTCAGGATAGCGCGGGAAATGCAGGTGAGAGGGTCGGCAACCACAGCTGGTGGGAAGACAATCAATGAGATGTTGTGTGGAGTGAGCGTGTTGTAGCCGGCTGAGATCCACAGTATTTTGCTCGTAATCGTCGCCGATGGCATCCAAGAATGATGAAAATTGGGGGTCATCTCGCTGTCTCATTGAGCGCTCCAGCCGTAAGATCGTGAAACGGTCAAAGACGGGTTGAGTGCGCAAAGAAGCTTTGAATATGGCAGTTCTGCCTCCAAATCGAACCATGGGTGCAGCCTGAAGTCATTGAACATGCTGTATGAAGTCTATCAAGCCGGAATACACCCACCTGGCAAAAGTCACCAACCGTGATGAGCACGCGTCCACCCCATACACGATTAAGCTTCCCAGTCAAGCTTCGCATCAGGCGATCTGCACAGTCAAACGCCTTGAAATGCAGGCCACCTATTTCGTCAATGACATGGCACTTGGCTGCATGTAACAGTCGTGCCCGGTCGCTCCGGGGTCCTACAGAAGATTTCAAAAATGGCTTGTACTCGTCCACTGGGATTCCATAGAGATAATGTGTTGTCCTCCCGCCTGGATAGTTTTTTTGCAGCAAAAGCAGAAGAGGCAGAGAGTAGGATGATTTCGCCTCGTTTGCGAAGTGCACAAATCACTGGATAGAGTAGATATGTTTTGCCCCGGCCGGCCCGACCATCTGTATGAATGGGAGGAGGATCATCCATACTCGCAATTTGCATGATCCGGTCGTAGAAGTCGCGCTGAATTTTTGGCAGTCAGTTTCAGCAGATGAATCATTTAGAGGAACATTCGTACCTGTTCACCTGTAGGACTGTAAGTAAAGGCACAGAGATTGGTAGGATCGCCGCCCCATTGTAGACGCTCTGCATCGACTTCCCGCTCGCTCTGGCGAGGCTCAGGAAGCCCAATATCAATCAAAGTTCTGCCCAGTCCGCGCAGTATAATTTGAAGTGATTTTAGAAGCTCATCTCTGACCAACATTGGGTTAGGAGCTGCCGTCACTCGTAGCAAATGATCCCGGACGTCCGCAGAAAGGCTTTCTTCATGAGCATCCCAAATTCCCATGACTGGGTGGCCTTCGGTTGCTAGAACAGCGAATATCCAGCGAAGTTGTGCCGGAGCTGCCCCAAAGTTCATCATTTCTTCAAATGCCATAAGTCCTTCTTCGCGATTATTGAACAGACCCAGCGCGCGAGCTGCCTCTTGATGTGTGGGGTAAATCACTGCGTCGACAGTGCGAATTTCCGTCCAATCGAGCGCACTTCGATGCAACAGAAGTGCACGAAGATAGAATACATCACCATGTCGAGGGTAAACCATCTGGATTCGACAGATTCCAACGTGTGTCTCCTTGTAGAAACGAATTCGTATCCGAGGTCTTGTGGGGTATTCTGTCTCTAGGATCTGCAGAGGATGCAACTCTTGAGCGGGAAGATGTTTTTCCAGTCTGCATTTGGAGCCGAATTCGATGTATGTCAGATTGTCCAGGTCGGGGTGACGTGGGCGAGCCATATATCTGACCAAAAGAGTTCCGTCAGACTCTGTTCCGTCTTTGCGTTCCATCTGCCCTCTTTGTCTGCCAGGTAAATGAATCGGAAGGCGCTTCACCGCAGGGTTCTTTTCTGTGATATGAAAAGAGGCAATGCAAGTGGCTGCTTCAATGCTAGACGGGTATCGACCACGCTCATAGTCTCTGATTTCGTCCACGGGTTTGCGAATGGATCCAGATAGTGCTGTCCATCAATATAATGTGAAATAATATATTATTCATATATTAACAATAATACGGATATGATATGGCTCCAGGGCCACCTACATAATGTTGATACAGGATAATATGATACGATATGATATTAATATAATATGATACAGCGCTTGCCATATTCTCATATTATACGACTGTATGTGGTGTGCTGAACCTCCTTTGCCCAAGTTCTCACTCTCACTAAGAGGTTTAGAGCTACAGCAATCAAAGTTCAACTTGACGTATCAGGATCTACCACTCGGATCTTTGACTTGCCGGTGCCGACGGTGATCCGAGTGGCCAAGCCGACATCGAAAGCAGTGCCAAGAGGTTCGAAATAAAATGTTTGGGAAGTCCGCGTTTCTGAAATTCTGTAACGCGAATATGGTACAGAACAGGCCCCATTGTAGCATGGAGATCCTTCATGAAAGCCGAGAGGTACTGTTGGAAAACCCGGACAATAAGATCTGGCCTGTCATTTGCAGATTGACCAGGACGGAGTTGAGAGACTATCTCTGGCCAGCGGGGATTCGTGGTAAAGGTAATAAAGAGAGTTACTGGCTCGAGTGCTTTTCGAAGAGCCAGACAGTCGGAAATATTTGCAGCGGACCAGGAGGGAGAATGAATGAACGTGGAAGCAAGCCGAACATCATCAAGGGGTTCTTCATCTCCATTTCCTACATATTCCTCTTCATCTACAGCGCTATGTTGAATGAGATGGATGTATGTCAGGCGCGCTTCTTCAATTGCGCTCCAGGCATCAACCAAATACTGTACTTTTTCGGTAGTCACGTGTCACGCACCCCTCTGCCGATCACGAACTTTGGTCGAGGTCACGCGTCACGCGGGCCTTTACCGAACCTCCCAGCTGTCACGTGGGCCCCAAAACTGCCCAAAAAGTGCCAAAAAGACGAAATTTCGCAGAAAAATGTCGAAAACTTGGGGGTGTCACGCGAAAATTCGGCCGCTGCCGAAATGTCGAATAGGTAAAAGGGGTCACGCGTCACACCCCCTATCGATTTGAAGAGAAAAGTACAGTATTCGCCTCGGACTCATGAGCAAGGTTCAAGAACATTTAAGAGATTTACTTACCTGTCAATCGGGAGAATCTCGACATCTGTTCAGCATTCATGAAAAACCTCGTTCTGTACCAGCGTGCCTGACTGAATTTCTTGCCGGCCGCGTTGAGGCGGTTTGGAGACCATCCCAAAGTGCCATATGGAAGTAGAAGTAGATAACGAAGTGGTTCAACGAAGGGAGAGAACAAATCCAGAAAAACCGGTGCATCTGCTCCTTTTCGCCGAATTACCAGCTTTCGGCGAGTAGGGAGAGATGCTGGTGCTAAAGAAATCACAGCTGCAATTTCAGAGTTTGGGACATCATCAGAATATTGAAGATGTAGGGCGATATCATCTTCGTCGTCATATCCACTCAGATTTTCCAGCTGGGAGATGAAAGGGTTAACTCGCTCGAGTCCTGCGAGTGCGCTGTTGATCCACTGATAAGGTATGTCCAAATCGTTTCCCTTTGCAAACATCGCCAGGGGATCATGAATGAACCACTGCAGGGTGTGCTGTCCTTCGCGTGATGGAAGTATTCGGTGGTAAGGACGACCACCGGCTAAAGTAACTGCAGAAACACCCGGGAAGAACTTCATAAAGTCCCCGTCATAGACGCCCAAAGCGGTGAGGCAGAATATCTGGTTGAACTTCCGAGAGAGGGTGGCAGTTTTTGAAGCGTTAATAAAGTAGTCCCATTGGTCTGGATATGGTGGAAGGAGGGGTTGAAAATGGCTTCCTTTGGGGCCACAGACGAAGCATTCATCATGACATCTCTCACCAGTCAAAATCTGTGGTTAGCATTCAGAAATGTACGCTCGCAATCCAGAGTGGTGAATCGATGGCCCTTACGCACCCTTATGCCGCAATGTTTGCAAACCCAGTTCCAACGCAATCCGAGCGGTTTTGAATCTGCGAGGAATTGAGGCGGGAGACTTGATCCCACCAGCGACTGATGGAAGCGTGAACTCCAGTGCTGCGAACTGCTGTATGGGCCGCGGTGTTGGCTGTGCGGATCCGTTCCCTGTCCACGTCAGCTAAAAGACTCCGTGCAACTCTGCGGGCGCCACTATTTCGGTCCCGTGTGAGGTTGCGTTCCGCGGTATCCTGATTTATACGCCGATTTCGCGGTGCAGGCCGGCGATTTTGGCGATACAAGAGCGCGCTGGGCCGCGAAGCGGCCCAGTACTCCTTTTGAGAGGGTTGTATGTGGGAACAGGATCGTGTCGTGGCGGTACGTGTCCCATTTGCAACACCCATCTCTTGAGATTGTACATGTGTTTTTACATAAGGTGTTAAAGAGCGCGCGGTGTGGCTTTGCGGCCCGCTTCGCCTGAGCAGGTTTATAAGGACCCCGGATATTCAACCAAAATGCCTGATTCCAACCCCAATTAAAAAAAATTGTGTTTTGTCTGTGCAAAATTCCGATATTTTTGTCTGAACTACGCTTCGCTTCGGCGGCAGAGAACGAACAATGAAAATCAGTTGATGTTGCGATGTAAATATTTGAAATACAACGGGGTGACAAAACGACCAGACATAAAGCCGGATGCAAATAGATAAATGCCAGCAACAGCGGCACAGAGTGGAATAGGACGGCACCGGGAACAGAGGGAAAAAGGCGAAACGAAATCAATGATGGTTTTCATAACTCAGAGCAATTGCTCCGTCAAAAAACTGTTACCGAAGCAGAGGATAACACGCAATTCCGCTGAAACATAGGGTAACACAGCAGACCGGAGATATCATTACGCTCGGGGAGCCAATGGAAAGGAACAACAACATTTGACAGCCAGGGGATCGAACAGTCGGTAGGCTCCACTTGACGCAAGATTGCGGCAGCGCTTGGGAACTTGGAGTGTTGAATTCCGAGGGCAGGAGAAATTACGCAGGGGAACAGATATGATTCAGTGGGCAAGAGCGCTACAGCGTGTTAGCTTTATACCAGAAAGCAGGCTTACACAGCCATTTTGCAGTGCAGCAGAGAAATACGACAGACGCACCAGATTTAGGATGTTCTCAACGCCAGTTAAAAGCTATTGAGACACGAGATACGCTTGCTATGCAGAATGAACCATATTGGGATCAAATTACACAGCCTGCTCTTGGTTCGCTGATGAGATTTTCAAAATCGCAGTCCACGGCAAGCACTCGTCATCCCAAGCCGGCTTGACTTTCATCTGTTGGGTTCAAATTTAGTTCCGAAGCAGCGGAATCTGCAGGTGCCGTGCGAGGATTTCACTTCGATAGCAGTGTTGATCAGAGGGCAAGATGTGAAGTTTCTAACGGTAGGCTAGTGAGAGCAGGATGTGGAAGTCTCCACGAGGATAAATCCAAATACTCCCCAACGAATTGGGCACATAATCTTAACAGAACGGTTAATAGCAGGAGGACTGCCGCAAGCAAGCCTGCGTGGCGGCATTTTAAGTCCGTGCCGTGTTGTGCTGATCAGTACGAAAGACTTGCCAAATGAGGATCCAGTTCAACAGCAGTTGAAAGCTGTCAAACCAGAAGGTTCCAAATCCAGATTTGAATTCCCATGCCGCAGTTCATTCTTTTGTGATAGCAATCCGCGGCATATGTTCGTCACCTCGAGCCGGTGGGAAGCAAACTTCAAATAAACCATTGACGGCAATGGAATCCATTTCAGAAGCTCATGATTCTGTCGGCGGTGGCGCCTCCACTGGCAACACAGCAATGCTACAGCATGAGAGAGCCTAATGGGGAAGACAATCAGCAGAGCTGTGGAATTTCGAGTAGCAGAGCAAGGAGGTCGAGATGTGATAAGCTTGAAGGGGATAAAACCAAACACTCCCCAACGAATTGAGCAGTAAATCTTAATAGAACGGTTAATAGGCGCATTATCGAACAATGACGTGGGAAGCCAAGGCGGCAAGAACCAGATTGGCGCTGATGGAGTCCTCAGGCGCCGTGAAAAGAATTGGTGCCTAGCGCTTGTTGTGAGTATATCGAACAATGACGTGGGAAGCCAAGGCGGCAAGAAATAGATTGGCGCCGAAGGAGTGCTCAGGCGCTGTGAAAAAAATTGGCGCCAAAGAGAGATGTGAGAAAATCCACAGCTTTGGGTCAGTAAGACTATATGCAGGGCGTCAAAGGCTTCGGACGGACACCCGTTATTTTATAAAGAGAGAGAATAGATGCAGTGCGGCTTCCATTTTTGCATTTGTTGGCCTGAATTGGTTAGAACGTGGTTAATAACTGGCTTCAAATAATTTCCTGAAGATCGAAGCAAAGTAATAGTCCTCCGATATATCATTAGAGGCTTTCAGCTGTGCTCATCAAGATATTCCTCAACTGTACTCTACCTGAAAGTAGGTCGCTCATTAATAAAGGACCCTTGAACTATTTTTGTACCGTGATGCACCAAATTGCTGGACCATCTGGGCGTTGACATGTGATCACAACCAATTTTAGTGTATGATGTATGTCAATATATCTCTCTATATATACGGTAGCATGAGTCAAGCATCCGCCTTATTGCGTACCCCCATACACAACGCAAAGGTGAGTTCAAATACTCTGGTTATTTTATTGCCGACTAAATAGGTGACTTTTAGATTCAATGCCCTCAACCATGGCACCTATGTGAGTCTGCTTCATGTTTTTCTCGCAGGTAAACTACACATCTAAATATTTGAATAGTATCAATCTTCAAAGTAATCATCCTACATAGCAGGGGATTTAATCATTTGATTACACTGTGACAGATATCATGATCAAGTCATCATCCACCCCTCACGATGATCTTCCATCCGACATGAAAATATTTGCCCAGCTTATTGTCAAAGGATACGTCTGCTTACAAACGGTGCTAGTCGAGGCAAAAGCAGGTCAGAATGCTTGGGAACTAAAACTTGGCTGGAAAGTGTGCGTAAAATCCGGAACTGATCTAAAAAATCTTCACTATTAAGCTTTGCTCTCATACTTAGCCCACAAACAGCTCTCTCCTTCTCCATAGCAATCATGTGCCAGAGTCCAACTCAAGGAGTTCGGCTCCTTGGTTATATAGAAATTGTTCTCAACTCAGTTGAACAGAAGAACTGTAAGTGGTCTGCCTTCTGACACAATGCATTTCTTATTTCACTGTGTAGGCATGCCTCTGGAGCTTGTGAAAGTGAACCCTGATGGCCCTTTGCTAATATTGACAGCTGAATTTTCAATCTCGGAGTCATCAACTACTGCACCAGTTTATTCTGATGGAAGTGATTTTCTACAAAGCCAAGGTAATATGTTTATTGGACTATGTTGCAGTAGAAACTGATCTCCTCATAGTTAACTCACTTGACAAGAAAATAGTAGTGCCCGGGCTGAAACAGATGTCCTCTGACCAAGGCCGAGTGGATACCTCTGAGCTTTGGATGATGCAGAAGAGAATTTCACTGCTATCCAACATGAACAAATACAGGGTGCATTTTCTGGACAGACACGGCAATATTTTTTTAAAAGCAGTATGAGGGGTCAGAAATTACAGCAGACCCGACCCAGGTCATCTGTGCATATGATGATGCAGTGCGGGATGGCCACCCCAACAAGCCTTCTTTGTTGAACATTGTTGGCAATTTGTTATTGCATCGCTTTGACCAGCTTCACAATCTCAGCGACATCAACCAATCTATCTTGATGAAAGAGAATGCTGTCAACTTCACTTCAGATGGCCATCCTGACAAGCCTTCCTTTCTACACAGCCTTGGGCATTCACTTTTCTGCCGCTTTGAGCAGTTTCACAATCTCAGTGACATCAACAAGTCCATCTTGATGAAGGAGGATGCTGTCCGACTCACTCCAAATGGCCACCCTGACAAGCCTTCTTTTCTACACAGCCTTGGCCATTCACTTTTCCGTCGCTTTGAGCAGTTTCACAATCTCAGTGACATCAACAAGTCCATCTTGATGAACGAGGATGCTGTCCAACTCACCCCAGATGGCCACCCTGATAAGCCTTGTTTTCTAAACAGCCTTGGCCACTCACTCTGCTACCGTTTTGAGCAGCTTGGCAATCTCAGTGACATCAACAGGTCCATCTTGATGCTTGAGAATGTTGTCAAACTAACCCCTGATGACCATCTCAACAAGGCTTGTTTCTTGAACAACCTTGGCAATTCACTTTTCTATCGCTTTGAGCAGGTTGGTGATCTCACTGACATCAACAAGGCTATCTTGATGCTTGAGAATGCTGTCCAACTTATCCCAGATGGTCACCCCAACAAGCCTTCTTGTTTTAACACCCTTGGCAAATTACTGATCCGTTGCTTTGAGCAGCTTGGCAATCTCAGTGACATCAACAAATCCATCTTGATGCTTGAAGATGTTGTCCAATACACCCCAGATGGCCACCCTGACAAGCCTTATTTCTTGAACAACTTTGGCCATTCACTTTTCTGTCGCTTTGAGCGACTCGGCAATCTCAGTGATATCAACAAGGCCATTTCAATACTTGAGAATGGTGTCCATCTCACTCCAAATGGGCACCGTAACAAGCCCTCATGTGTGAACAATCTTGGCAGTTCACTTTTACTTCGCTTTGAGCAGCTTGGTGATATCTGTGACATTAATGAGTCTATCTTGATGTTTGAGGATGCTGTCCAACTTACCCCAGATGGCCACCCAAACAAGCCTTCTTTCTTGAACAACCTTGGCAGTTCTCTTCTCTATCGCTTTGAGCAACTTGGTGATCTAATTGATGTCAACAAATCTATTGTGATCAAAGAGGATGCCATTCGACTCACCCCAGATGGCCACCCAAACAGGCCTTTGTTCTTGAACAGCCTAGGCAATTCACTTTACTGTCGCTTTTGGAAGCTCAGCAATCCCAGTGACATTCATAAGTCCATATTGATGTTTGAGGATGCAGTCCAACTCACCCCAGATGGCCACCCAAACAAGGCTTCTTTCTTGAACAACCTGGGCAATTCACTTTTCTGTCACTCTGAGTGGTGTGGTGATCTCACTGATGTTAACAAATCCATTATGATCAAAGAGGATGCCATTCGACTCACCCCAGATGACCACCCCAACAAACCTTCTTTCCTGAACAACCTTGGCAATTCACTTTTGGGTCGCTTTAAGCAGGTTGGGGATCTCAGTGACATCAACAAGTCCATCTTGATGTGTGAAGATGCCATCCGACTCACCCCAGATGGCCACCCCAACAAGGCTTCAAGATTGGAGAGCCTTGGCAATTCACTTTCCAGCCGCTTTGAGCAGGTTGGTGATCTCAGTGACATCAACAAGTCCATCTTGATGTTTGAAGATGCCATCCGACTCACCCCAGATGGCCACCCCAACAAGGCTTCAAGATTGAAGAGCCTTGGCAATTCACTTTCCAGCCGCTTTGAGCAGGTTGGTGATCTCAGTGACATCAACAAGTCCATCTTGATGTTTGAAGATGCCATCCGACTCACCCCAGATGGCCACCCCAACAAGGCTTCAAGATTGGAGAGCCTTGGCAATTCACTTTCCAGCCGCTTTGAGCAGGTTGGTGATCTCAGTGACATCAACAAGGCCATCTTGATGCTTGAGGATGCTACCCAACTTACCCCAAATAGCCACCCCAGAAAGCCATTGAGGTTGAACAACCTTGGCAATTTGCTTTCAAGCCGCTTTCAGCAGCTTAGTGATCGCAGGGACATTAACAAATCCATCTCAATGCTTGAGGATGCTATCCGACTCACCCCAGATGGCCACCCCAGCAGGCCTGTTTGGTTCAACAACCTTGGTAGCTCATTTTTTCATTACTTTGAGCAGCTTGGCAATCTCAGCACCATCAACAAGTCCATCTTGATGCTTGAGGATGCTGTCAGACTTTCCCCAGATGGTCACCCTGACAAAGCTGTAAGGTTAAATAACCTTGGCAATTCACTTTTGCACCGCTTTAAGCAGCTACATGATCTCACTGATATCAATAAGTCCATCCTGATGTTTGAGAATGCTGTCAAACTCACCCCAAATGATCACCCTGACAAGTCTGCAAGGTTGAACAATGTTGCCAGGTCACTTTTGGCTCGCTTTGAGCACCTAAAAGATTTCAATGATATCAGCAGGTCCATATTGATACTTGAGAATGCTGTCCAACTCACCCCAGATGGCTACCCTGACAAGCCTTCTTTGTTGAACAACCTTGGTGAATTGCTTTTTCAACGCTTTGAAGGCCTTGGTGATATCAGTGACATCAACAAGTCCACTTTGCTGTTTGAGGATGCCATCAAACTCACCCCAGATAACCACCCTGACAAGCCTTCAAGGTTGAACAGCCTTGGCAAGTCACTTTCTCGTCGTTTTGAACAGCTTGGTGACATCAGTGACCTCAACAAGGCCATCCTGATGTTTGAGAATGCTGTCCAACTCACCCCGGATAGCCATCCTAACAAGGCTTTAATGTTGAACTGCCTTGGCACATCTCTTTGCCGTCACTTTGAGCGACTTGGTGATCTCAGTGACCTTGATAAGTCCATCTTGATGTTTGAGAATGCTGTCCAACTCACCCCAGATGGCCACTCCAACCAGCCTGCATGGTTAAACAACCTTGGAAATTCACTTTTCTATCGCTTTCAGCAGCTTGGTGATCTCAGTGACCTTGATAAGTCCATCTTCATGTTTGAGAATGCTCTTCGACTCTCCTCAGATAACCATCTTGAAAGGGCTTTTTGGTTGAACAACCTGGGCACATCACTTTTGGGTCGCTTTAAGCGGCTCGGTGATATCAGAGACATTAATAAATCCATCTTAATGAAAAAAGATTGCATCCAAATCACTCCAGATGGCCACCCTAACAAGCCTGGTTGGTTGTTAAACCTTGGCACTTCACTTATGTCTCGTTTTATACACCTCATGCAACTTGATGACCTTCTAGAAGTCATTTTGCAATGCTCCATTGCCTCAAAGGCAGCTACTGGTCCTGCTTATATGCGCTTTGCAGCAGCATCAATGTGGGCAACAGCTGCCCAAATGTGTCAACACCCATCGCTTCTACAAGCCTACAAAGTAGCCCTTGACCTCCTTCCTCAATTGGCCTGGCTTGGCTTGTCTATCAATGACCGCCATCATCATATCTTGAAGGCAGACAGTATTGTTCGGGATGCTGCTGCTGCTGCTATTGCTGCCTCTCAGTGTAATCAAGCAGCAGAGTGGTTAGAACAGGGTCGTTGTATTATTTGGGGCCAGTTGCTCCAGCTTCGTACACCCTTAGCAACCCTTAAGCAACATCATGCTCACCTTGCAGACCGTCTCATATTCCTCTCAACTCAGTTGGAAGAGGTAGGAACTCATCAGAGTCCTCTAGAGGGAATCAGTGTAAAGTCACTTGATTCAATTGCCCAACAATCTCATGCTTATGCTCATGAACGAGATCAGTTAATAGAGGAGATTCGAGGGCTAGAAGGCTTTGAGAGGTTCTTGTTGCCCAAGACCTTCTCACAGCTTCAATCTGCTGCACAAGGAGGGCCTGTCATTATTCTGAACATTAGTATCTTCAGATGTGATGCCCTTATACTTATGTCAGGGCTTGATAACAATGAGGTCATGCATGTTCCACTCACTGATTTCACACTTCATGATGCACAAAACCTTCATACATCTCTCAGATCTCTTACAGGTGCTGGCCGTAATATTTCACATCATTCTGATAGGATGTATGCACAACGTGAAGGTGATGGATCTCCTGAGGACACTCTCAGACATATTCTCTCTGAGCTCTGGCAGAAAATTGTCCATCCTATTCTCAATGCACTTGCTATTACAGTAAGTCATTCAACTCTATAGACACAATTTCAACCTTTAACTCTTATGATAGACACCATCAACAACCAACCTCCAACGTATCTGGTGGTGTCCAACAGGTCCTCTTACATTTTTGCCAATTCATGCTGCAGGTCTCTATGGAGACAATGAACTGGCTGGGTCAAAGCTGTCTGACTTTGTCATCTCTTCCTATGCTCCTTCATTAACAGCTTTGATCACTGGTTTTCAGGCTCACCAGACCTCTGAGCCTCCACAAGTATTCCAAATGCTTACTGTTGCTGTACCCTCTACAGATGGCCAGAGTGACCTTCCAGGAACTCTAGCAGAAATTGATTATATTCAACAGAATGCTACAGGAAAGCATCATATTCAACAATTGGTGGGGAATGCAGCAACTGTAGACAGTGTTAAGAAGGGTATGAGTCAGTGCAGTTGGGTACATCTTGCATGTCATGGTGTACAAGATGTCTCCAATCCAATGGAGAGTGCACTTCTCCTTGCCAACAGATCACAGTTGACATTGTCAAGCATAATTAGATTATCTATCCCATATGCGGATTTTGCATTTCTTTCTGCCTGCCAAACCGCAACTGGGAACAAAGAGCTCCAAGAGGAGTCAGTTCATCTTGCTGCTGGTATGCTTTCAGCAGGGTACCGGAGTGTCATTGCAACAATGTGGTCTATCATGGACAGTGATGCTCCAAAAGTTGCCAATGATGTTTATGAACATCTTTTTAAGCTCTCACCACCAGATTCATCTCAGTCAGCTGAAGCATTGCATCTTGCCATTGGAAAGCTTAGGGTGGGTTCAGCTGGCAAGAAATCTTTCATGCACTGGGTCCCATATATACATGTCGGTGTTTGATCTTAGATAACATTTATGCTGTGTACTTAAATATCACAAGTGACCTATGGCACTTCAAACTGTCCTCCACCTTTAGACCCACTACTTCTGTTACTATTGAATTTCTGTTCACTTCTTCCAACAAAATTCTACTTTGCAAAGTCAAGCAAAAATTCATCAGGACTCCAGGTCAGTGCATCAGCATTTGGGATGGAGCTGACATTGTTATATGCTGATTGGATGGCTGATGTTAGCTGCAGCATACTGAAGGTGACACTCATAATATAACCTTATGGGAATACGGACATCAGACAGATAGACAAATGGATGCCCTGATTTTTAAATAGGTAGATGTATGTAGACCTATGCTTTATCTGTTCAGAAAAAAAATCTCAAAAATATTATTATTATTACACCGCCAATTTGTGTACACATGGCTGCGACGTGTACGCCACATCGGTTATGGATCCAGAAATCAGCCGATTGTGACGCATATATCACATTGTGGCCAGTTTTGGACGGGAATCCCGTCATTGTGGTTCCATTCGATGTGCAGAACAGATTGTTTACCACACCCCATTGTACTGTTACATTGTCTGTTTACCGAGTATATGATGCAGTGTCAGGCTGCCATTGTTTTCACTCGGCCGCGGATTGTCATTGATCATTGTTGCAAGTGACTTACCAGCCGTCTTGGGTTCCATTGACCAAGTGCTTCAGTACTGTTTTGGAGGCTCGGTGGCATTCAAGTGTGAAGGTCCAGTCCTGCCAACCTTCCAAGAGGATGCCACAGATTTAATTCAGCAATAATTCAGGTGAATTCCCTTGCAGTGGCTATCGTGGCCGATCGATGTCATCGACCTCAAAAATATGAAGGATTGGCGCAGCAGAAAATAGGAATAAAGACATTGATAGGCAGAAAAGATTGAATACATTTTACGGGTACTAATAATCAGATATCTGCACCGTCTGCATCAATCGACGTATCAACCGAAGCCTGCCACGCATCAACGACAGCGTCCTCTGGCAGCGTGTATTCTGTGGATTTGCCGTGTGCGGCTCGGTCTTCAGCCAGAACCAGTTTGAATGCCCTGCCAAATGCAGAATGATCAGCTACCGGAATGTTACAAGGGGCCGGAAGGAACATACTTGGAAATCTTGTGCTCGTCGTAGCCGGCTTCCTTGCGCATCCAAGCAAGTTCGGTGTCGAGTTTATCCCAGAAATCGTCGCCCAGATAAAATTTGTATTGCTGTCTCTGTAGCCATAAATTTAGCCCATGAAACCATATAATGGAGGGAGCGCACCATGAGAGCAATGCGAGCACAAAGCTCGACGGTCAAAGTAGTTTCCGTATCTTTGACAAAGCGTTGACCGAGAGCGAAAATGTTGGTGTGCCCGGACGAAGGTCCCTCAGGCATCGAGTTCTTTAACTGGATTGCAGCATACAAGCGAAGGAGCGGGAGGAAGGGAAGTGTCGGGAGAAACAAAGTCAGTGGCAGTGGTGCGGATCAGAAGTCCAGTACGTACAAACTTCTTGCACAGTGCCCGAATCTGTGTCAAATGGTACTCGCCGCGACTTTTCACAAGAGCCCAGTCCGACGCAACGTTCTCGATGCCAGGTGGCAAGTCAAATCGATTCTTCTTGACTATATTCTAGAATCCAGCGGTACAAAATATCAGCAACCCGCGACACGCAAAAGAACTCAGGTAACACACCAGCAAGTGTTTCTTGGCGCGCTCGCCCTTGTATGATGCAAGCCTCGATGATACGGTGATGCCGTGTGCCAGCTGCCGTAGGTTCTTCTACCAGGGGGAAGACACAATTAGTACTGGGCCAGTGTCAAGACTCGGGATCGAACACTCACATCAAGGGATGGTGAAACCTTGAATGCAGGCTGCGCTGCAACAATGGATTCTAGCTTGCTGCTGACACCAAGAACAAGAGTAAAGAGCTTGACTTGGCGTGTGGCCAATGGGTCCTGCACCTCATGAGACACTTGAGGCGATCAGATCAAGGAATGCTTACCGCTGCGAAAGTTTCAACCTCAGTTACTTGGGATGGCTTGAGACGCTTGTGAGTGGCATACTGTCTTGCAAACGCAACCATGTTGCCATCGCCGGAGATATTCTCGGTCGGGGTGTCGGATGACAGGACGGTCGGGAGTTGATCATTGTCGTCCTGGTCATCACTGTCGTTGGGATCGGTGCCCGGGGGATCCTTCCTCTTGCGAGTGAGAGGTGCGGGAGAGTCGGCTAGCATGGCAGCGGCGAGTTTTGCCTTGTGTTGGGCGATTTCGTCGGGAGTTGGCATTGGATTTTAGCGTATAGAGGTGGTGGTTGTGGTGAAGAAGAAGTCCCGAGACGCTACTGAGTGGCACTGACTTATATTGCACTGAACAATGCAAGTGTGCTTTGAAGTTTTTTCTTTCCATTTTGAGCATGGGTGGTCTCGATCATTGTGTTGTTGTTTCATCTCATCTTCTGTTCGGACAATTCTTGCTCTTAAAATGCCGCGACCCCTCAAGGTCTTAGACGATTGTAAGTCTGGTTAAAATAATATGCTGGGCAATAAACATGACGTTTGACAATCCTCGCAGGTTTTATTGAATCTGAAGATAAGAAACAGATTCTGTGCTCCATCTGCGAGCGCCATGGACCGGAGGAATGGATTGGTCGCGACGGTGACAAGAAGCACCTGCTTTCTAAAAAGCATGAGCGGAATGTTGAAGCTGACAATATTCGGGCGGCAGCTCAAGCTGCAATTCAAACGCAGAATGCCTCAATCAATTCAACGCTCGAGCGAGTCGAAATTCCCATTACTGAAAAGAATAGTCGTCCGAAGCATGTCCCAAGCGCTGAAGAACAGGAAATGTGGTACCAGTATCAGATGGAGGTGCAACTTTCAGCGCTGGGGATGAGCCTGCGGTCGATGGATGGGTGCAGGAGGCTGATCTTGCCTGGCAAGCTGAACAGTTCAGACGCTGGAATGCAGCTTCAATTGCATGGAACCTGGGATTCATGGGTCCTGAAAGCGAAATTCCCATACTCAATGAGCACGATGAAGAGGACGCTCTGCTTTGTGAAATGATGGACAATGCTCGTAAGGCTGAGCCTCTCTTTCTATCACCATATGATCGTTTTGCTGATTACTGTTTCGATTCAGAAATAAATGACCCAGCCACCATTGAAGATCTGGTGGATGTTGAGATAAACGGTCAAACGTGCCTAAAAACCACTGCCGAGTGGTATCCGTATCCAACAAAAATGGTAAGTTTTCTTACGACTCAAAGATCTGAATTTTGACTCGATAAATTCGAATAGATGTTCTTGTTGGATACACTAGACAACTTGCCCCACCAACGAGTCTCGAACTCCCTCATGAAGGTCTTTCTTTGGATTTTGCGCGAAGGTGGAGCACGAGATGTTCCCTCCCTTGATGCCCTCCGAAAAGTCCAAGTGAACCTACACAGGCAAGGAGGAGTTCCAACTGTCCCATGGACATCCACGCAGGGGAATGTGTTCCATTTGAACGATATACGCAAGATAATTGCAAAGGTCAGATATAGTATCTCGAATGGAAAAACAGATCTGACAGTTGAGGCTCAGGACTACGCTAATCCCCTGACACGCAGCCTTTTACATTTTTATCCTGAGATTCCTGACGGACCCATCAGTGAAGCTTGGCATGCGCAGAAGTGGCGGCGGGAGATTGACCGAGATGCCCTTACTCCGATGATTGTGGATGGACACCGTCACTTCTATGTGAACGAGTTGGCCAGGCGTCGTGATGGCTCATTTATTATTCCTCTTTGCTGGGTTCTATTCAAGGGTGAGATGCATGCAGATGCCATGATAGTAACTGTGGATGGGGATGGAATAGCTCATGTCGACACGATGGAGATCCTGATCCGTGCTGCGGACTTAGTTGATAATTATCTGGACTTGGAGTTCAAGAAGTTACTTCCAAGCGCTTGGGACGGTAAGTTGGCTTTATCCAGACCAGACCTGATTCGTTAATTTCACTCTTCAGAACCTTCTTCAGCTGCAGAATATCCATCAAAGATGCCCAATCCCCTGCGCAAGCTGGCAAATGGACGTCCAATGTACACCAGTTTTGTTGACTTGTTCTTTGACGACGTATCTGGAAATCGATCCAAGTCGTGGAACAAACACTATAACTGTTACTGTACCCACCGGAATCTGCCTCGGCGCATTTTGCAGCAGGAATTTCACACTCATTTTGTGACTACATCGCCGCATGCATCGTCTTCGGAGCAGTTTGAAGGAATTAAATCTCATATTGAGTATGTAGTACTGTCTTTATTTTATTTTATTTCGTTGGATACTTACAAACAGTTTAAAGGTCAACTCATACCGATCCAATCCCAGTTTACGATCAGAGCACCGAACAAGAGGCTGCCGTCCGGGTATTTGTCAACACCGGCCCTTCCGATAACCCCATGGGCAGTGAAATGACCGGTCATATTGGTGCCAAGGGGAATCGTTTCTGTCGCAAGTGCAAAGTTGGGGGCTGCGGCGAACACAAGCAGACAGATGTTGGTTTTCACAGCATGTTTGAGGTAAGCTTGTTCATCAAATGTTGTTTTATAAATTGTTGAAAGCTTACGCAGGCAGGAATTCCGCGCTCTGCAGCTGAGACCTTGACTGAGTTACATGAACAAGTTGAACTTGCCTGTCTAGGTGTCAAAGCCGCAGTTGAAGCACGCCAAACCGACACTGGCATCAAAGATTCATATACAAACTACTGGATTAACGATCTCCTTCAACGATCACGCGAGCTAAAAAAAGCGGACCCAAATCTCGACAGTGCACAGATTGTCCAGCAGTTAAAGGACTGGGTTAAACAAAATGAGTCCACTATTTATAACCCATTTCTTTCGTTGAAAGGTAAGTTTATGCCTCTAGTAACTCCCGAATGCCGATTTTAACGGTGCTAATAGGGTTTGATGTTTCACAAGATACGCCAATCGAAATCCTCCACACAATTTTACTCGGTATTGTGAAGTATGCATGGCATAGCACACATACCAGCTGGACTCCCGCCAAGAAAATGACTTACACATTACGCCTTCAAGCTACGAACACCACTGGACTATCCATCCCTTCTATTCGAGCAAATTATATCATGCAATTTGCGAACTCATTGATTGGCCGGCAATTCAAGCAGGTGGCACAAACTTGTATCTTCCATATGCACGACTTGACAGACGGGCTTCAATTCATGGTATGGAAGGCAATGGGTGAGCTCATGCCCCTGCTATGGTATCCTGAAATCGATAACATGGATCAATATCTTGTAAGTATCGTAGATCCTTTCTGTTTTAGAGCACTAAACTATTAAACAGGCTGATGTTGAAACCGCAATATCCAACGTTCTGGACATTTGCTGCGCTGGATCCAACCAAGATATTGGCAAAGAACAAACTCCATATACTCACCCATGCAAAGGCCGACATTCTGCGCCATGGTCCGCTCCTTAGTGTTCAAACGGAATCTTTTGAATGCTTTAACGCAATCTTTCGATTCTGCTCGATTCTATCAAACCACTTAGCCCCTAGTCGTGATATAGCGCACCAGCTTGCACACCAGGAAGGTTTGAAACACCGCCTTACTGGAGGCTGGTGGTTGTCCTCCAGTACCGGGAATTGGGAATGTGCGGGGTGGGCAGTTCGTGATTTTCTATCGCAACGCCCTATTCTGCAATCTCTTCTTGGCTAGACGAGCCCAACTGAACTTGAGCAAGGTACATCGCGAACTCAATCCTTTATTTCACACTCTAATCAACCATCAGGTTCTGTAAAACTCACGCCATTGAAACGAGTGAAGGGTCAGCCCACACCTTCCCGGCCGGAGTTCACTCTGGCAGAAACAGATGCCAAGATTGCAATGAACATTACCTCATACGATATTTCTTCAACTTGGCAGCGCTGCATACATGTGATATCAAAATCCCGCGATGTATGCCCGCTTTTATCCTGGGTTTATGTCATTTGTCCTGTCACAGTAAGCCTGCATTTTATGAACATACAGTAATTCTGACGACATACTAAATAGAATCAGCCTACGTTGGGTCGGATCAAGGACATCTTCACAAGTGCTACTGGATCTGTTGTCATTCTCGATGTTTTTCGCATTTCGGAAGAACGCCACCCAATATGGAACCTCACCCAATATGGAACCTCCCTAAATTGTCGCGTCGACAAGGCGAACAGACTCTTTTGATCATTCCTTCCACAGTAAGCTTGTATTCATGTATCTGAGATCCAATCTCACAAAAAGCCAGAATATTGAATTCGTCTTCAATGTCCAGCACGATTGTTACGCCGCAAAATGTATTGCATCCGGTAGTCGAGTCAAGAAGCAGGAGCGAGTTGATTCGAACATCACCGAGTCTTTCATTGAACACCAGCCATCGGAGGAGCATATCATCAACACAACCGCTTTCCACAATGCCCATCTTTTGCGGCGCTGTCTTCCCCGAAGTGCATGGGCCCCTGTTCCCATGTTCACACCTGAAGACCGACTTACCAAACACAACGAGCTTGCAGAGCAATTGCGTGAGAAGCATTCCTCCAAAAAAGCTGAAAAAGCGGCAGCCACAGCCGCTCAGGCTGCCGTAGCCGCTGACACCCCACTTGCCGCCGAAGGCAATGCTGCAGCTATGTTGGAAGGTCAGGTGGGCGTGGCCGCCAGCACAGAGCAGAGCACGGCAGCAGTTGGTGGAGAGAACGGATCCACCATAGTTCCTGCAAAGAGGAAACGGGGGCGACCACCGAAGAATGGCACAAGCACCGCTCAGAAGGGAAAGCGCAGGACCAATGGTAAAAAAGACAAGGCTGCTAACCCTGCAAAAAAGCGAAAACCCCAAGAAATTACAGAAGACACTGTTGCGGTGGATTCAGAAAATCTGGCAGATACTTCCAGTGATTCTGCCTCGGATAGTTCTGACTCGGATCAAGAACACCACCCGAGAAAGAGGAGAGCACAGGAGCCAGATTCGGATTCAGATTATGATGGTGGAGCCGGAGCAGCAAATGAACAAACTGAGGAGCTGGTAGGAGGGCGCCGACCTCAGAGAGCACGTCGGGCTCCTCGTAGATTTGCTATGAATGCCTATGTTGATTCTGATTCCGATTAATCAAGTACATCTACATTTATCATTCAATGAGAATTTTCGCAAGAATGATGTCAAGGTATCTCGAGCCTACCTGGCTTGAAATGCATTGACGTCAGTGGTCGCAAAGTTGCGGTTCTGACATGAGAAGTAGTTGACTAGACATGAGAAGAAAGTCAGCTGTCAGCAGCGATTGATGGTTCCGTTGGGATGCTGTACCTGCTGTAAGCTAGTAGAATTAAAACACGAGACCGCGGTGACCGCTAGGCTGCATGAGACGCCAAAGTGCAGCTGGTTCTGAGCTGGCCATCAGTTCGGACAGAGCTGCACATTGAGCTCATTGTTCACATGAGATCAATGTGGTTACCATATCGGGAAAAGCTGATCAGCTGACCGTAATGCAGCCGAGCCTTCCACATCATTTAGGAATGGCGAATAATTGGCGGTGTATTGATGAAGTGATGTGCAGCTTGCACAGGTAGATGAGCAACTACTAGGACACTCAAGCATGTCACTTAGGCTACTTGAGCATACGGGTAACTTTCCAAAGGTGTTTACCAAAAGGCAAAGAAAGAACTTAGAATCTTGATAAGTTAGAATAGTGTCACAGTAACATTTGTAACATTGCAGATTCTTCCTTGGCCAAAGATGGCATGTCTTTCTGAAGTTGGGTCAAATTTCTTGTCAAAGATGTATGTCCTGGCAAAGATGCTAAAAACATTGTGAGTCTTTTCAGAGCATTTAGATATAAGAAACCTGCAATTGACTTTCGTCCAATGCCGTATGAAACATGGCTCTTGTCCTTGGTGTCGGGGACCACCATTGCTAGCTGGCCAGACTCATCGCGGTGCCTGCTGGGGTTAAACTCTTCTGCATCTGGCCCATACACACTAAGGTTATAATTGAGTGCCCTGTAAGGATCTTAGGTGAGAAGTACAACTTTCAATGCAGGACTGACCCGCTAGGCACTCACAACGTATATTGTGTCCTTCGGAATGAAGTAATGGTGTCCTGATATCCCGTACCAATCATCTTGGCATAGATGATGCAGTACACCTAGATAGAGAATTTAATATCTTGAAAGTTTGGATAGAGATCGAGGTAACCTAGGGAATCCACCCCTCTACAGCACAGTGTCTCCTTAACCAAGGCCTTGACATAGGGCAAATCATTGTAATCCTTGAGAGTAAGAAGGCGGTCGCATCCAACCACCTGATCGATTTCCTCTTGAGCTCGCTTCTGGCACTCGGGATATAAAATCATGGCCAACATATACCATGCCATCTGCGCTGAGGTCTGTCTGACGACGGGAGCGTAATTTGAGATAAGATGATAGTACGGACCGTTTCTGCACCCACCGCACTGTTGCATATGTCTATGGTCGGCAGGAGGGCCGAGGTCAAATTTTTGATTTGATCGGGGTGCCATTGTCCTCGGGCCGGCTACTACCGGTCTCTTCACCCACCACATCAAGTGTACACTGACCACACCGACCACGACAACGACTATCAGGCCTCAATCCACATAGCAATCGGCTCCGTCTCCTCAGCCAACGTAGCAGCAGCCTCCCCACTAAGAGTCGTCACAGTACCCCGAGCGTCCTCCTGTCTCCTCTTCCTAAAGCTCCGCTCACTCCCTGGAACCCATCTAAGTGATCTCCCTGCCCCCCTCACGCGCTGAATTCATCCGAAACATACCGTAAATCTGACGGCCATAATTTCGGGCTTATTGGTAGGGAAGAGGTCGAAATCCAATGTGATCATTCTGGACGAAAGGCGTTGCATTCAAATTCTGAAAGGATCTAAGGTCAGTTGAAAAGAAAGGTGAAGGAAACGTGAGAGGACGTACCAATACGTATCGTTACTGATATAAACCACCCTAGACAAGTCAATGCGTAAAGTCAATGAAAGGATAGGGTTTACCACAAAATATTTGCGGGTTTAACAAAGGCGTGATAGTATTGAGGAAGACTTGATTTTGGATGGAAGGAAACTGATAAGGGATGCGGTTTGCGGGGATTCAAGGAAGAAATCTGAAACCATCAACAGCCAATGCAATCTGAGCATACCCACCTTGCGACGAAACACGGCATTCAGAATTTAAAATGCCGATGGGGGGCCGAGCATAAGAAGCCCTCAAAAAATTCCTAAGTAGTGAAACGAATCGACAAAATGAAAAACCACTCACCTTGGTCATGGGTGCGATGGTGGAGTCAAAGGCGAGACTACGGCCATTCCATGGAAGCAAATGTAGTCTGAATCAATGTGAGGTTGAATAGACTTAGAGGAGCTTTGATGGTGATATCACACAGCACGCACCAAGGGCTATCGTCTTTGACTCGAACCGCCGCAGCAAGCCGAGTATTGAATCGTCAAACACGGCACACTGTATGTCATGTTTGGTAAACAGCTCCTGCAGAGTCTTTTCGCAGAGGTTCCTTGAACAATCGCACATCATCCAAACAAGCTCTGCCAACTTGAAGTTTGAATTGAAATCTATGGTGGCCCGCCTGCGGCAATACTGGGGGAGGAGACGGCGCAGTGTAAACGCCAACATCGAGGTCCAGGGTAGCTTGCCGCTGAAGAAGATTGATGTGCTGCGGCTATAATCGCGTTGCTAAGACCTTTGACAGACCACTCATGCACTAAACCGAGCGTGAAATCCAGATCTGCGTGGACTTGATCCGAGTCAAAGTTCAGGCGAACACAGAATGGAACGTCGGCCAAAAGTGGGTCGGTTCAACAACTTCGTGCGAGTTGAGATCATGCCCGAGAACGATAAACGAATGAAGACGTGAGAATTGGGTCGAGGGACCGTTGGTCCAGTTGGATAATGAGGTTTCAAATGCGTCTACGGACTAGCGATAATTATTGCACTTGAGATGTGCTCCATTCTTGCGCGCGTGGACCAGTGGACGAGTACATTGCGCAGAGCCAGCGCGATCGGTTTGGACCCCAGTAGATACACTACGTCACGATGTAGTTTCTGCCCATAGCATGTACGATCTCGTTGACCAACCGGCGTGAACGTTGGGAATAGTCCTGGATGGATCAGCAGTGCCGTAGATTGAAGAAACGTGCCTCGCAGTGGATGGCGGCATGGTCTTTCCATTGCTTCAACTGAGAAAGTGTTGACGTGAGAGGTAAGGGAATCTCCTGTAGACGGTCATCCACGGTGAGCGAATCTCGCATTGACCGTGTGGCTATGCCCGGATCACTGCCGATCATTTTTGTCTTCTGCTTTTCACCGTCATGAACCCATCCCCAGGCCTAGGACCACTCGTTTTTTGCTCTAGTGCTCTACATATCGCTCGTGGAATGATCTACAGTTGGGTGGCTCATAATGCATAAGCTCATAATGCATACCTGCCAAAATTTCTCATAATGCATCAGATTTTGGATCCACCAAAATGCATTTTGCCACTGTACAAGCAAGGTCATAATGCATAAATGGTCATAATGCATATACTTCAGTCAAATGCTACTCAATTTGGCAGGGAACCAACCATATGCATTATGAGCCATTCAACTGTATTTGTCAACCCTTATCGCTACTCTTCCGGTCGTTGACGCGTAGTACGCGCGATGCAGATGTCATTGCCTCTGGAATTTACGCGTGTACTGGACGAGTTTTTCGTCTATCCAATATCCAACAACAGCCGTCCATTCAGATCGGAATCCCCTAGATGCTCATCCTGTAAATCCACGTGCTCTCGATCCACGCCCTTGCCGTTTCTGGTCGACGTGGCATTCGCAGTACCTGCAGCGCGTCGCCCTTCCGGTGCGTCTCGTCTTGACGACTTGCACACTAGCGCCAATCGCTGACCTGGCTGTCTTCCTTCAGTGCAATGCTTCCTCGTCCCAGCGCTCCACTTGCGTACCGCCCCGCCATGCCACGCCGCACATACATACTCCCTGGACAGAAGCCGCTTCGAGACCTCGCACGCTGTTGGAAGGACGACGTACAACCACTCCTCGCGCCTTCCTTCTCCGAGCTTCCTTTCTGCGAGCAAACCCGTCCGAAGATGTCCCGCACACTCATGATGCCGCGCCCCGGACGGACCCTGGCATCCATCTCGCCTCCATCCCGCTCTCGTTCTCCTGCATGGCGTGGACGGTGACTAATGTCGCTCCCTCCTCCGCCCCTTCAGCGTCCCAGAGCTTCAGCACCCCGGGTCAGCGCGACGCTGCGCTCCCAGTCGGGCACGCAATCGCGCACGAATAGCGTGGACTCGCGCACAACAACTATCGACGACAAGGTATATATCCGACCATTCTCAGCCTACCCTCTCGCTCACTTTATCCTTCTTTCTTTCAGTGCACTGCCTAGCCGCGCACTGTCCCCAGCCGCCGAGGAAAAATTTTGTCTGGGCGACACGCATGTGCATGTTTTTCGTCGGTTTGAGGGGGACGAGGATGGGAACGAGGATGAGCCGAGTGTGGGGGCGGGTATGACGAGGATGCGCCGAGGCGAGTCTACATTTCTTTCCATTCTCTTCCCTCCCTCACCGGCCTCTTCCTTCGTCCTTCTCTCATCTTCCTCTCCCTCTTCCTTCCGGATCCGTGGCTCACAGTCCTCGTTCCTCTTCTTTTCCAGATGCCCGACGTCGACACGATCTTTCGCGATCGAGCGCGGGGGATACGTCCACCTCACAACGACATCGTAGCCTTCCCCACCCCGAGTACGTTTCCATTGTATTATCTATCCCACTTGCAGGATTAACGCGCCCCTACAGCGGTGTCCCCACCACCCCCATCGAGTGGGTGGTCTCGGCGGATGGGCGGCGCGCGCGGAAGTGAGGACGGGGAAGCGACGTGTGCTGGCGCAAGCACGTCGTCGTGGACCGCTGGCCGAAAAGCAGACGCAGCCTCGGGGTGCACGGGCGCGGCGTGCGCTCCGCACGCTGGGGGAGGCAATAGGGGTCTCGTGGTGCTGTGTCGCCAGCAGGCGCAGGCGCGGGGGTGCGTGGACGGGGATAGCGAACGTCCGTGGCGGGGGAGGTGGTGGGCGGCGGTGTAGGGGAGAGATGAAGGTCGAGAATCCGCATCCGTACGTCGTGGTGGAGGCGAGGAGAGGCAGGTGGTACATTGGAAGGCGTACGAGTGTGATCGAGTGCGATCGGCGCCGCTGGTGTGGGGCGGGAGGGCGGGCTACGGACGCGAGCGCGCAGGCGATGCTCCTGGTGCGCGGGCGTGGGCATCTCGTACGGTCGTCTCCTCGCCTCGCCAGCAGCTGAGTACAGGAAGCCCGAGAAGCACCGCGAGCACGTCCTGCATCGCGCACTGCCGCCTTTCCCTCGAATATCGAGTTTCCACGGAGGGCGCAGCACGATCTTGCCTGCGCGAGCAACGAGGGGGTGCATGAGCTCCACGATATCCTACTTTCCCGCCGCCTCGCTCGCGCTGGGGTGCGAGGCAAGGGCCGGCAGAGCTGTGGAGCGTGCGTGCCATGCATACGTGTGGCTGGAGTACGCGCCAATGGCCATGCAGCTACTCGTTTGTACACCATTTGCCTGTCCCCAAGCGAGTCCCCGAGCGAGACATGTGCTCGGCCGTTTTCGCAGGGAGTGAAGGCGGGTCGTGTGTTTCGTTATGCTATGGTCTGCAGCGGAGGCAGGATGGAGGCTTTGTACTTTCGCGGCGTGCGGCGTGCGTGATCGAGTGCGACCCCCGCGCGCGGCAAAGTCCGTGTTGCATGCTACAGGGAGGGCAAGTGCACCGTCGATACCGTTGTACTCCTTGTTCCAATATACATTTTTCGTTTCCTCAAACAGCTGCGTTGCTTCGCTTGTCTGAATAGCGATTATGATCAGTACCTCGCCGGCCCGGACTCCGATTGCTTGCTTCATTGTGTGAAAGTGCAGACTGTTCTCCACGGTGCATGCTGTTCTCCACGAGGCGCTCAGTGACTAGTCTTGTCCTCCACCTCCACGTCCACTGCATAGGAATACTTCCTTCTCCTTCTTTCTGTGGGCGGCTCTTTCTACTGTATAATCGTTGTTGGTGGCTCACACAGTATCCCACCTGCATCAGATCAGCGTTGTGACAATTCATACCGACCATGTCTCGCCAGGGGAATGAATCCACAACTGTCATTGCCAATATCTATGGTGTGTAGGGAAATTTACTGGATGTCTACATCTGATTTGGTATCCTCAGGAGGCATAGGCGGAGCAGGTGGTGTAGGCGGCTTAACAGGTGGTGCCGCAGGTGCCGGGGAGGGTCCTACTCTGAATTTCAGTGGAGTTCAAAACTTGACAAATAACATGTATGTTGGTGAAAGCCCCTGTTCCTTTTCCCAAAGTCCTTTCTCAACAACAGCAGTGTGAATCAGGGTCAAGGGTTAATGAAATTCCTGGGTTTAGTATTTTTTGAGCTGAATTATGTCTAGACTCGAACAAGTTCTGGGCAAGTGGTTGGAATTTCCTCCTGACACAAAGGATAGACAGTACTACCTACGAAGCCTCCATCACAGAGACACTGGGAGCTGGCTCTTACATGATGGCCGATTTGTCAAATGGAAAGCCACGCCCGGTTCTTTATGGATCAAAGGAATCTGTCAGTCAATATCATTCTGTTCCAATCTCATGTCTAATAAGTGGTTGCAGCTGGTACCGGAAAGAGTGTATTAAGGTGAGTTTTATCACTACCACCTACAAAATCTACTGTTGACAATACCGATGGGCAGTTCAACAGTGATTGAAGAAGTCACCAAGGCCTGTCCCGAGCGATCCGCTGTTGCATTTTTCTATTTTGATTTTAGGAATGAGTGGCAGCGCATGGACATCATGTTACGTTCTATCATCTGGCAGCTCTCTAGAAGGTCACCTTCACCGTATAGCTCTCTTGAACAGCTGTATAAATCACTAGGAAATGGAACTATACAGCCACAGCATGTACATCTTCAAGGAGTCCTTGGAGACTTACTTTCAGAGCTGGACCAGACATATATTGTCATTGATGGTCTTGATGAATGTCACAAAAGTGATTGGAAGTCTCTTGTCCAGTTCATTCACAGCCTATGTCATCCCATCAAAAATGCACTGCATTTCCTGTTTACCAGTCAACCACTTCAGGACTTCCAGATAGCATTCAAGGATGTAACCTTCATTGAGCTTGGTTCTGCAGTCTCTACTGGTGACATTAGATCCTTTGTTAGCAGTGAAGTTTCTGCAGTTAGAAACTGGGCTAGTGATGACAAGGATGCAAAGGATGTCACAGAGCAGATTGTACAGAAGAGTGATGGAATGTTGGTCCTCTTGTTGCACTATAATTTGTCCTCAAGCTAAATTGCATATTCAGGTTTCGCATGGCAGCATGTCTCCTTATTGAACTGCGTGGCTGTTATTTCAGGGATGAGGTGGAGGAGGCCCTCACAGCCTTCCCAGCTGATCTGTTTGGGATTTACCACCGTTTCTTGAACCGAGCAAAGGATTCTCTCAAAAAAACAGTGTTTCTTGAAGCAATTTTCTGGTGGCTTGTGTTCTCTGCCAGAGAAATTACATCAGATGAGCTGGCAGATGCTATTGCTTTCTGCCTAGATGACCCTGCATTTGACTTTTCTGACCCAACTAAATCCATTTACTACCCAAATAGACATAAGGGCAACTCTGGCATCTTCAAGTTGTTGGAGGGCCTGATCCTGATAAAAGACAATGGCTCAAATAGACCCTTAATTGCTCTTGCACATTCGTCTGTCAAGGATTATATCCTTTCTCCCCAATTCCATCAGGAATTTGGCTCAATCATTGACCTTGGAAACAGGGTCTCTCACAAATTCATTGCCCAAACTTGTGTCCGTTATCTCCTTCTTTTTGCCAATGCCAGCCATTACGTGACTGAGGACACACTCACAGACTACCCAATCTCATTATATGCAGGACATCATTGGTTCCATCACCTGCGGCTTTGCAATGACCAAGACCAGGAAGCACTACTTGCCTCAACAATGCATCTCCTGGAAGATGGCAGCAGTCAATATGCTGCTTTGTACCAATTACATCCTTTACATTGGTATATGACCCATGGTTGGGTTGTACCCATATCACCTGCAGTATGTATGTGTTCTGAAATAGGCTACACTGCAGGGGTGCGGTCTCTGCTTTTATCAAACACAGCACATCTGTTAACCAAACTGACCAAGATGGCCAGACTGCACTGCATCTTGCATCTAGCAGGGGTCACCTCAACATTGTGCAGCTGCTCATAGAGTGCAGTGCATCTGTCAACCAAGTGGACAAAGATGGCTGGACTGCACTGCATCTTACATCGAGCAAGGGTCACCTCAACATCATGCAGCTGCTCATAGAGCACAGTGCATCTGTTGACCAAACTGACAAATATGGCAGGACTGCATTGCATCTTGCATCAAGCGAGGGTCACCTTGATATTGCACAGCTGCTCATTGAGTGCAGTGCATCTGTCAACCAAGCTGACCAATATGGCTGGACTGCACTGCATTTTGCATTGAGCAAGGGTCACCTTGACATGGTGCAACTGCTCATAGAGTGCAGTGCATCTGTTGACCATGCTGACAAAGATGGTATGACTGCACTGCATCTTGGATTGAGTAAGGGTCACCTTGACATCATGCAGCTACTCATAGAGTGCAGTGCATCTGTCAACAAAGCTGACCAATATGGCATGACTGCACTGCATCTTGCATCCAGCAGGGGGTTGCCTCAACATCATGCAGCTGCTCATAGAGCACAGTGCATCTGTTGACCAAGCAGACAAAAATGGCTGGACTGCACTGTCTCTTGCCGTGAGCAAGGGTCATCTCAACATGGTGCAGCTGCTCATAGAGCACAGTGCATCTGTTGACCATGCTGACAAAATTGGCTGCACTGCACTGCATCTTGCATCATACAAGGGTCACCTCAATATGATGCAGCTGCTCATAGAGTGCAGTGCATCTGTTAACCAAGCTGACCAAGATGGCAATACTGCACTGCATCTTGCATCCAGCATGGGTCACCTCAACATCACACAGCTGCTCCTAGAGTACGGTGCATCTGTTGATCAGGCTAACCAATATGGCAAGACCGCACTGCATCTTGCACTGAGCAGGGATCACCTTAACATTGTGCAGCTGCTCATAAAGTACAGTGCATCTGTTGACCAAGGTGACAAATATGGCACAACTGCATTGCATCTTGCATCAAGCAAGGGTCACCTTGCCATCGCACAGCTGCTCATGGAGCACAGCACATCTGTTGACCAAGCTGACCAATATGGCAGGACTGCGCTGCATCTTGCATCAAGTGAGGGTCACCTTGACATTATGCAGCTGCTCATAGAGCACAGCGCATCTGTTGACCAAGTTGATAAATGTGGCTGGACTGCACTGCATCTTGCATCATACAAGGGTCACCTCAACATTGTGCAGCTACTGATAGAGTGCAGTGCATCAGTTGACCAAACTGACCAATATGGCACAACTGCACTGCATCTTGCATTGAGTGAGGGTCACCTCAACATCATGCAGCTGCTCATAGAGTGCAACACATCTGTTGATGAAGCTGATGAATATGACCCAATTGCACTGCATCTTGCATTGAGCAAGGGTCACCTCAAAATCATGCAACTGCTCATAGAGCGCAGCACATCTGTCAACGAAGCTGACAAATGTGGCAGGACTGCACTCATTGCACAGCTGCCTATAAAGCATAGCACATGTGGCATCTGTTGACTAAGCTGACAAAGACAGCACTGATGAGCATGGAATGTGCATGCTTGCAAAAACCTCGCAAATACCCAGTTTTAGATGAGTTTCATGAACCCAAGTGTGTTGTGAACAAGACACATGGTTGTGGCTGAAACATGTTTCAATGTGCACTGGTTTGCTGTGCATTGTCATTGTGTCAATGTGTTGAACTCATAGTATTATTTGCCATTGTATTCTCCATTGTTCTGTTTCCCATTGTTCCCTAGGTATAAAAGACTAGCCATGTTGTAGGTAGGAGGAGAATTGATCCCCATATTACACCTTTTATATTTCTTTTGGGCCCAAGGCCAGCTTTTGACTTTTTGCCCTAGTCACATGCACCCAATAAGGAAATTTGTGCATCATGTTTGCTCCTTGACTGCAAACAGAACAGGGCTCAGAGTGTGACAGGTCATCATCCTGTCCTTTCCTCCACCACCATCTTCTCATCACAACCAACCCTCCTCTAGTCCCCTGTTTGCTGTCAACACAAATTCCCGGTTCTTCAAGTTGCTGACACAGACCCCATCAACCCCCTGTCACATCGTGCTAGAGCCTGGCATGTATGTGGTGGCATCACCACAGTGCACCCCTTTGGTGGACCCTTCACAACCACTGTGCTTTCCATACTCATCTCTGCCCCTTCCCACCACACTGCTGCCATCATTCCCCTTCCCATGCTGTCACATTTTGGAAGTGCCAACATGTCTTGTGTGTGTGCATGATGTCTGTGGCACCACTGCCACAACACAAACACATTGCAAGCACTATTTGCACACATCTTCTGCAGGTACCAGGGTGTGGTACCTGCAATGACTGTGTACAGGTTGTACATCACCTCAATGTGTGCACTGTAAATAAAAAGTTACCCACTGTGCCTGAGTTGTAGTCCTAGTACAGAAGCCAATAAAATATTTCATTGCTTTCAAATGCCCACCATTTCAACTTATATCATTCTTGTAATATTTTACTGTAGTTTTACCTTTACACTGTGTGCACTCGGTGGCACTGAACAGACAATAGTCACAACCCTGCTATAACCTCTGGCCGATGAGTTACTGAATTGAGTGAAAGATGCAAACAAGACACACAAATTTCCTTATTGGGTGCATGTGACTGGGGCGAAAAGTAGTGATCTCCCAAGGCCACATGTTTGATTGACTTTGTTTTGGAACCAACATCACACAGTTGAATCAGATGGGAATGGATTGGGCCAGAGGCCGCACAATTATTGTGACACTTTCAATCAGCTTGAAATTTGAAATTTCATACACAGTTTCCACCCATCTCTGAATCGGAATGTTTCAGAAGCAGTACCAACTCCTTTGAAACAGTTGAACTCTGCATGCTACATGAAGTTGTGGCTGAAAAGAACAGATTCAATGACAAAATCATTTACCATTTCAACTGAATGATAGTGAATTTGTGATAATCTGTTGTTTTCATGTATAAATTCAATTCATGCTCTACACTAAATGAGAGTTTCACAGATACTAGGAATCTGCCAAAAGCGTGGAGTGCTCGCAAAGCTGATCGTAATCATGATTATGCACTTCCTTTTTTGGGATGTAAATTTTTCTTCCTCGCTTGCAATAATTTTGGTATGTGTCAATTCGCACCATCAAGGCACATCTTTGGGTTCAATTTTCATCGAAATTGATTCAGAAATAAATTGTCACAATCAAGAACCTCTCGTCCAACGATAACAAAGATTGCGGATTGGGGAGTGAGGTGTTAGTTCTCGAAAAATGAGTGAATAAAAGCGTAAAAACTACAAGCGAATATCTACTCGTATTTATACTGTTTATGAGTGGCTGTGTAGTCTATAGATATATACGCAGTAACAAAAGGAAACAACGTGTATAGCGATCGAAGCAAAGAAGAACTGTCACCTATTATTAAAACAACGTGTAACATACGTGTTATTGTTCCGTGGACGCATGTCCAATTGTCCTCGAGGTAACCTTGCCTCCGATCATATAGAACTCGTGTCAAGGAAATAAAATATATGTCTGACGATCGAATTCCTTCTTGATATTCTCCATTGTCTTATCTCGTCATGTGTATAGATAAGATGGAGCAATTAGGCTCAAATCGTGACATTACCCCCCTCTTAAGGGTCGACGTCCTTGGCGACCGTAGATCGAACTGTATCGTCTTCGATCTCGTCGAATCGCTCGGAGTCGGGTATGTCCGAGTCCATGGAATAATTATATAGTTTCTTCGTTGAGTATTGTTTGGACTCCTCCTTCGGCTTATACCGATGAATTAAATAATCCCAATGTCCTGTTGGGAATATCGGAACGGTCCGGATTTTAATGCCATGCTCTTTTTTGTATTTATTAAGTATTTTCTTGGCATTCTTCAAGTGCTGTTCTGGTTCCCACAGGTGTTCCCCAAATGGATATCCTTTCCATTTGATTAAATATTGATAACTGTGTCCGCGTTTCCGGTGTTTGAGAATTTCTTCTACTTCAAACTCCGGTACATTATTAATTATTTCGGGCGTGGGTCTTTCTTCTCGCCGATGTGGAGGCGGTTCCGTATATGGCCGAAGTTTGGCCATGTTAAATATGTCATGCATTCCTGTTGGTGCTCCAGGAATAATAAGTTTATAAGCCACTTCTCCGACTTTCTTGACAACTTCGTAAGGGCCCAGCCCTGTCTTGGTGAACTTCTCCGAAGGTCGGTCTGTCTTTATGTCTTTCGAGTAAAGCCAGACTTTATCTCCGGGTTTAAGTACCAGCGTGTCCTTTTTATGCGCGTCATAATATTTTTTCGTTCATTGCTGCGCCTTTTCAAGCGCAGTCGTCCGCCTCGTCGCGGATTTTCTTCATTTTATCAGTGAATTCCTGCGCCACTTCATTCCAAGATTCGACAGCGTTCTCGATCCCCTTCCAAGGGTGATAGCCGTAATTTAAATAAAATGGAGAAGCTTTTGTTGCCGAGCTTTGTTTGTCATTGTGTGCAAACTCGGCTAACGCAAGCCACTCCGACCAGTCCGTCTGACAATAATTAACATAAACCCGGAGATATTTTTCAATCTCTTGGTTCATGCGTTCTGTTTGCCCATCAGTTATCGGGCGGTATGTGGTGCTCAGATTCATTTCTATACCGAGCTGTTTGTTGAGTTCCTGCATGAACCCGGACGTATATCGTGTATCCCGATCTGATATAATTTTGCGTGGTACTCTGGTACCGAATGACTCTGTCACGTGTCAAGCATGCGACACCTTCAGCTGTAATCTCCATGGACATGGCTTCAGCGTGTAGTTGTTCGGTGAATGTGTCCACCCAGACTTGTATAGCGTTATGCCCGTTACTAACGGGCAAAGGACCAATAAGATCTATCGATATGATCTGCCAGGGACCCTCCGCAATCTTGTGTGGATTAAGCTTTCCCTGGGTGTCCCGAGGAATCCGAGATCGTCTGCATGCTTTGCATGCTTTGATGTATGTCGAGACTTGATTCCCTAGTCTCGGCCACCAATAATTTCGTTCAATTATTTCCCTGCGTGCGGTTCTCTCTGGGATGACCGAGCAGCGGATTATTATGGTGTAACCCGACAATCTTATCTCGGAGTTCTTCGTTCTGAGGGATGTAAATAAGGTTGTTATAATAAATAACATTGTCCTTCTTTTCCCATCCGGGAAGTTTCTTCTCAAGAGCGAGTTTAACGCTCTTATCGATTTTCTTTTCCGCAAGAATCTGATCCATGGTCTCTTTCTCAGGACCTTCGAGCATAATATCCTGCACTCGGAAATATTTGGGCTTAAGAAGAGTGATGTTCTCGTTGTCACCTTTGCCCTGATCGTGATCCGCCCTGCGGGATAATAAATCAGCAATTTTATTAAGCGTGCCTGCACGGTATGATAGCATGAAGTCGTATTCGGCCAATTCTATGATCCAACGAGCTTGCCGATGATTTAATTTTTGGGGTTGTCTAAAATATTGCAGATTTTGGTGATCTGTCAATATCTCAAACGTTTGCCGTGCGCCCATCAAGAGCGCCCTCCACTCTTTGAGAGTGAGCATTATCGTGAGCATCTCTTTGTCATAGATCTTGTAACTCTGCTCGGTTTCGTTGAGGCCATGTGACTGGAAAGCCACGGGCTGCCACTTGCCATTCTGTTCCTGGCTAAGTACAGCACCCGTAGCCCCGTCGGAGGCGTCAGCTTCTAGACGGAATTTGCCATCGTCCGTCAGTAACGCCAGTGTGACGTCTTCTGCAATCCGGCGTTTCAGTTCGTTAAACACCTTCTTTTGTTCGTCTCCCCAGGAGAACCCGGCTTGGCCGGTTAATTTAGTGAGTGGCTTGGCGATGTCACTGTATCCTTTGACAAATCGCCGATAAAAATTAACGAAGCCTAAGAACGACTGGACTTGTTTGACCCTCTTTGGCTCGGGCCATTCCACGATTCCGGCGATTTTCACTGGATCCATTTTCATTGAATTGTGACTGACGATGACGCCCAGGTACTCTATCTCCGTTTTCTCAAAATCGCATTTTTCGGGTTTTAAATATAATTTATTCTTCTCGAGTGTATCCAACACTCGTCTGACAATCTCCCGGTGTTCTTCCAGGGTTTCCGTAAATATTAAAATATCGTCCAGATAGACGATGACCTGTCCTTCATTGATGAGATCCCTAAGGATATCGTTCATCATTGTTTGGAACGTGGCTGGGGAATTGGTGAGACCAAAGAACATCACCAGGGGCTCGTACAAACCCCGGTTCGTTCTGAACGCGGCCTTCCATTCATCGCCTTCTTTGATCCGGACATTATTGTAGCCCCACCGGATGTTGAGCTTGGTGAAATATTTCGCTCTCCGAAGTTTATTGATGAGTTCCGATATCAAAGGAAGGGGATATCGGTTCTTGATTGTCATTTCATTTAATTTACAGTAGTCCTGTACCGGTCTAAGAGATCCGTCTTTCTTCTTTACGAAGAAAAACACCGAGGCCATCGGTGACTTGGATGGCTGAATTCGCCCGCTTTTCAAGTTCTCTTCCAGGAACTCGTTAAGCTTCTCTTGCTCTATTAAGGAGAGAGGGTATATTTTACAGTCAACGGCTTTTGCATCCGGCTTCAACTCGATCACGTGGTCCCACAGTCGTCGTTCTGGAAGAGAATCAAAAGATTCTTTCGCAAACACTTTGACATAATCCCTGTATTGTTCCAGGATTTTGTCCTCTGTCAGGTGCTCTTGCTCTGCGTTCACTTTTTGCGCCATTTGTTGTGCTGAGGTTTCTTTTGCACATATTGCAATCTTGTACGCAAAATCCACCAATAAAATACTTTCACCATCTTCGATTTTTTCCTCTTCGAAGATGCCTTTTCTGAATTCTGTGCCGGTCATGCTGCACTCATCCAGACAATGATTAAATAAAATCGTTTGGGACTTCCAGTCCACCAAGGGGTTGTGCCAGAACAACCAATCATATCTGATAAATATCCGTGCCTTTCCAAGGCCGGTAATTAGAAAACGTTGTCAGTTTTTGTGCGGACCGACTCCCATGATCAACTCCACGTAATGGGTGATCTTGCCTTTGGTATTTTCGGTTCCATCGGCATTGCGAGCTAAAATTGGTGTATCCAGCTCTTTTAGGTCGTATTACCGGGCTTTAGCGAAATCCCAGTCTATACATGTGGTTGTACAGCCTGTATCTAACAGGCCTTTAACCTTTTCGGTTTTTCCCGTATCTAATGCCTCAAGCGTTAGATTGACCCACATCTCATGGCGAGTTCTCTGGAATTGGAAAGCGCATAATTCTTGCGCTAGCCTATTCTTGGAAACTCCCATGGCACGTCATGCGAGCCACCGGGCCGTTTCTTGCTTCTTGAGTCCAAATGGGACTCGTGTGTGTTTCGGCGCTTCCTTCACTTCTGTGGATTGAGCTGTCTCGTCATTGACGACCTTTTTATCCGCACTATTTTTCTCACTGGTTTGGGTTCCAGGGGCCTTAGATAAAATACGTATAGGAAGGGAATTCATAGGTAATATATTTTTTGCTCGTTCTTGTACATGATCCTTTTTATAAATTACTGTATCCTTTGCCGCTACCAGCGAGGCAAAGAGACCGCCCTGTGGTGCTACCCCCCGCTCCAGCAGAGTCGTACGCTCTGATTGGTTGCTGTGCAGGTTGAGCCACCGTCCTGGAGGGGCCCCTTTTAATATCGACTTTTATATCCCGAGTCGGCCCCGGCTCCTTAGGTTCGATTTGTATACCGGTGACTTCCCGCCGGTTATTTTCCAATGTTTTTTGTCTTTCCTCGTTTTCCTTCCTTTTTTGTCATTTTTTAATTTCCGGGGACACCAATTTGGCCTTGATCGGCATCCTCCTTAAAAATCCTTGCTGTACTTGGTACGGGCCTTCTCCATGAGGAATTTAAAGTCCTCCTCAGACATTTCGTCGGTGTGCAAGGAGCGCACGTTGACCTTCCCACGTTCCCGCTGTGGTTCTGGGCACTCTCGTGCCATGTGACCTTCTTTGCCACAATTGTAACATTTGAGGGGCCTGCCCTTCTCTTTGTTGGTCTTGGCAGCTCTGCCCTGCGGAGTTGTCATTGTCGGGTTTGTTGCTGTTCCCCGATTCGGCCCAGTCAGACCTTTATTTTTCAACGCGGCTGATACGTATCTTTGGGTCGCGGGAGTCCAAAATTGACTCCCGGAACCCACCTGCGGGTTGCGCGCCATGATCCCGCCGATTTCCGTCAGGCGGGCGCGGAATCCCATGTAGTCACGCAGGATTGCTACACCGCAGTATAGCATCTTCTTGACTCTGGCGGCAAGAAGCCGTTCCAGAGTCTGACACAGACACAGGAATGTGTCGTAAGCCGGGTGACCGGGAACGAAGCCGGCCATTTCCGCATTCAGCTCAAAGAGCTGAATGAAATCGTTCAGGGGGGTGGTCCCCTGGGTTGTCTCCACCAACTGCTTGAAAGCGGTTTCCCTGACATTTTGATCTTTGAATGTTGTCTTCAAGTCGCCCAGGAAGTGGGAAAACGTCACTCCCCGGTGTAGGGAGTCTCCTGGAAGATTATGCATCTTCCAATTTCGTACCCAGTTGGTGGCTGGGCACACGGCGCCTTCTTTCCCTTTCAGGTGCGAAAGGGTGAAGAAGACCTTCTTTTCCTCGGTGTTGAACTCCGAGGAATACACACTAAGGTAAGTGCGTAATGACTCCAAGAACGTCATGAACTTGGATTTGTCATTCCCGTCGAAAGCGTCGGGGATGTAAGCGAGGACTACTTTTGCTGAGCCCATCCTTGAGGCTCTGGACTGGGCGACCTGAATAAGGTCGTCCAGGGTGATCAGCACCATTGGTACCAATGGCAGGGGTACAGGTGCTATGACCGGTGGTGGGTAGGCCACAGGAGGCGGTGGAATCGGAGGTGCTGCGGCAGGTGGCGGGGGTTGGGGTGCCGTGGGAAGCGGCGGGAATGCCGCATGAGACGGCTGCAGGGCCACAATAGGTGGCGTGTGTACCTTCACCCATGGTTTCGGGGGTGTTGGTAATGGTCAGGGGGAAGGTCGTGTGGACGACCTACTCGGGGGAAGAGGAACTTCCCGAGGGGATTCTTTTCCTGATCTAGGTGTTGCCTGCCCCGATCCTTCTTGACTTTGATATGGCAAAGTCATTTCGTCCAGCGCATGCTGGTATTCTTGTAGTTCCAATACTCGGAACTTTTCTGTGAGGCGCGCTCGCACGCGTGCCAGTCTCTCGGGACCGAGAGTTTGGTTCGGGTTCAAACCCACGGCTTCGAGTTGTTCCTCGATAGGAACTGGGGAAAGTGCGTAGCCAGATGGATATCTGGCCGCAGATGCCTGTCACACCGCATGTTTGTGGGCAGCGCGAATCATCCCGAGTTGTTGCTGCTTCAGATCAGCAAATTCTTCAGGGGAAAGGTGGTGTGGGCTAAACATGCCCGGAGACGGGTGAAGAGGATAGGGGTTCGGGTCAGAAGATCCGTGAGACATGGTAGGAGAGACGGGGAGGGTGAAGAAAGGGGCGAAGGCGTGAGGATCCGCTTTGTATATGGAATTGCTCCGGATAAGAGCACGGTTCCAGTTGAATACTCCGGAAATGTTGTCAAGATGCTACGTATTATTTTGAGTGGCAGTAGCGACCACTGAGACGGAGAAGACGGCGGTGGAGGGGCTATGGACGAAGGGTGTATGGGAGACACAGGAGAAAAGGCCGCATGGAGCGGTGGGTGTTACTAACCCGAACTCTTGCTGCCAGAACTACCCCGGGTCTTCTACGACACACCCAATGATAGTGCCCTAGTCCTCTCCGAAGATTAGACTAGTGGCCTTGTTGCTGCCTTGTGCAAGGACGGACTCAACGTTTCCCGTAGCACGTGGCACGGTCTGGTCGATCTGGTTCGATGATAGTTGGCGCTGTTAATTATTTTACTTCGTTAATGGGAACGAAGGAGGGAATCAATGGGGAGGGAAGAAGGATAATGGGTCTGCAGGTACGAGAGACTAAGTAGAAGATTGAGGACACGCAAGTAGTGCGTGAATGGGGAAGGAAAGAGGAGAGGAGTGTTGAGGGATGGTGGTACAGACGGTATGAAGGGTACGCTTTTATTATGTCACAATCAAGAACCTCTCGTCCAACAATAACAAAGATCGCGGATTGAGGAGTGAGGTGTTAGTTCTCGAAAAATGAGTGAATAAAAGCGTAAAGACTACAAGCGAATATCTACTCATATTTATACTGTTTATGAGTGGCTGTGTAGTCTATAGATATATACGCAGTAACAAAAGGAAATAACGTGTATAGCGATTGAAGCAAAGAAGAACTGTCACCTATTATTAAAACGACGTGTAACATACATGTTATTGTTCCGTGGACGCGTGTCCAATTGTCCTCAAGGTAACCTTGCCTCCAATCATATAGAACTCATGTCAAGGAAATAAAATATATGTCCGACGATTGAATTCCTTCTCGATATTCTCCATTGTCTTATCTTGTCACGTGTCTAGATAAGATGGAGCGATTAGGCTCAAATCGTGACATAAATGGTTTTGAAGTGATTCTCTCTTCAAAGCACTGTCAGCCACTGCACGCCCATTTGTTCTTGTTTACGTGCATATCTTAGCCCTCCCCCTCGTCACGTGCATTTAAGGTAGAATTGCTCGGTTCGCTCGCAATCAAAACTGCTCTGGTAACTTCAATATTCCTTTGACATTTACAGGCCAGTTGAAACTGCATATGAACCTCAAACAACTCAACCTGAGATGCCCTTCCCAACCCATTTCATGTCATGTAATATCATACAAAAGATTTATACTTATATTCCTAAATCCAAATTCTACTCCATCTTACACCTTAGCTATTGACAAAGATTCACTCTCATCCTCCAAGCCCATGCTAACATGCTTCAAGTTCTTTGCACCTCCCAACACATATATAGCCTGCACCTCAAGTGAAAGCCTGTGCATCTCCTTGAGCACAAGCATGGTGAAGAGGACAACAAATACATTGGCAATTCTGAAGAGGAAGATATCTGGAAGTAGTTTCAGTGATCAGACTTGAACTGAAGCACAATCACACCGAGATTAGCAAAATTTTGGGTGACTCGAAATTAGTTCCGGAATGCTAAGTTCCGGGTTGAGCTGAAATGTGAGCCGAAACTTACCATATCAGCTTCCCCGAAACGCGCTGATTTACCCGATATGGTATATCGATGTGCCGATATGTGGAATTTCGGCTCACATTTCACTGTAACCCGAAACTCAGCGTTCCGTAACTAACTTCGAGTTGCCGCGGAATTTTGCTAATCTCGGTGTGAATGTACCAGTCACAACAATCCTTTTAATGTGTGCAGGGAATATCTTGCTGATGATCAGCCGTGGGAGTGGGCCCCACAAGCTAAAAAGCAAATAAAATAAATACAAGCAATAATGAAAGGCAGTGCAAAGTGCACACAAATTATGCGCTATAATATTCACATAGATGGGGAAGACAATCCCGATGCCGGAGCCTGTAACAGCCTCCAGGGGGAGGATTGACCTTGGTGAGAATTGGGATGATGACTATGCATATGCTCATTGCTGAACTTTTAGGTTTGGCTACCCTGAAGAACATGGATTTCACCCACTTTTGCTACAAGTACAAACAAAGAATTCATCATATGAAATTGGTCATCCCACGAAATGAGAGCAGTGAAGGCATGCTCAAGGAGTATCTTGTGTGCAATTCTTTAAAACCCTCCTTATCTGCTTCCCTCGCATTTTACTGGATTACCCGGTCTGGTGTATGAATTGTTAGCTCCAAACTGTGCTCGTTAGATGTGTCATTTCCGTTTTGTGTTCACACACCGTCGATCCCGGGATCAATCGCCTTGTTGACAAGATCAATCAATTCTCCATTGGTCTGCCGTCTCCTCGCCATTTTAGAGATCAGCGCAGAGTTTATGAAGAACTTCACAGAGCATGTTACCAATAGAGTCACCGATGGAATTGCATTCTACAAAAAATTCAGTCCCAAAATCTCGGAGCTTTGCTTGGATTTTCACAGCTCACAGCATTGTGAAATTTTCAATGACAATATACTGTTCTGATCTTGGCTGTGTCCGTATGGGGGCTGATGGTGAACCCAAGTATGTACATTGTTAAATTAGAGCGTATTCGCAAATTTTTAGCCGAGATTTTTGTGAACTCTGATTGGCTGCTCCACAACTCTCGACCAATCAGATGCTCAGGAAATCTCGGCTAAAAAAACTGCGAATACGCTCTATTACGGTACTTTCTTTTACAATCTCGTTCCATTTCGGACGTCTTTCCTTTTCGGGGATCTTACTCGGATGCCTTATATACATCTGTCATTACACCCGTCACCCTCAGCGCTCGTCTCTTTCCGCGTTCGCTGAGGGTGCGTCCTTACTTTCCTTTTCTTTCTATCAGTACTTACCGTACCTTAGACTCTCTGTCTTTTAGGTACTTATTAATATAGCGCTCGTCTCTTTCCACGTTCGCTGAGGACTCTCTGTCTTTTATACATGTGGCTCCGATCCCCACTCGGCCTTTGTTCGTTGATCCCATGCCTCTAGCCTCAACTTCAGTGGAATTGAGATGCAGCAGGGCTGAAGGGTTCATGTTTTTGCTCAGATGGGCAACTGTTGCTCCCAAGTGAACATTCTCTCAGCCTCATGGACAGGTGTTACTTCACTTGAATTGGACCTTGCCTTCGATGCACTAATTCTAGAATTCTCTACTTGCATGGATCCAGATAGTGAAGGTTGAACTGCGCAAGCCAACCATAGCAAGTCTGGACAAATTCGGAACAATGTAAACCAAGGCAGAGGTGTCTCAATGCAGGCCAGTGTCGACCAGGGCTCCTGTGGGGATGATCCTTCTGGGAGTAGATTTTGTGTACAAATCATAGCTAGCACATAGCTGCAGCGAAAATTTAAATGCGCAAGATGATTCGACTAAAAATATCCCTGGATCACAGTATGAGCACAAGGAAATCAGGATGAACCGAGCTAGAATTGACAAGTGCGATTTTTCCCTTAAGACCAGGTCAATATAAGTGTTGCAATGCGTGGCCACATAACTTACTTGGGAATTCCATTTGAAGAATTCCTAAAGGTTCAGCTCCCGCCTCGAAGAGGCCCAATCTCACGTCATAAAGATGTCACCGCTGATCAATGCCTTTCATGTAAAATCAGCATAAAATGTTAGTGAGTGTTGGGAAGGAAGGAAAGAGAAAAGGGTGGATGTACTGACTTGTACCTGAGGCACTCAGAGAAAAAGAGGACAAAGGTCTTGCACATGATGATTTTGACTGTGCTGAAAATGGCTGTGAGGTTTGATGACCCGGCCCCAACAAGGAGTTTAAAGAATTGCAGGCTGTAATACACCTGTGCATCTCATCATTCAGCCATCTGAGAAAAACAAATGCACCAATACTGTCGCACCAACAGACTGCTGACCCAAGAACATGACCACAGCAATTGAAAGCCCCTTGAAATTATCTCGCTGCAGAAGCTCAATGTACCAGAACCCACCCCATGCTGCCTGCTTCTCTGTAATAGAAACCTGGATCTCTTTCAGCTCTATGTGCGGTTCCTCTGAATTGTCCGCAAGAATCCACTTGAGGCTCTCCCAAGGCTTGTCATTATGCCCCTTCTGCGCAAGCCACCAGACGTTCTCAGTGACAGTGAGTATACCAATTCTGAGCAGTGCTCGGATCCAGGTATGCAGACTGTGTGTGAACGAGCCCGCTTGGTATACTACCAGCCCAGGCTGATTCAGAGCGTGAAGTCATTTATGAGCAGTATATAATCTGTTGGTAATTTTGCAATGGATATAATGAGATTAATTCCGAATAGAGGTTGTACCAAGTTGAGGCCATTACTTAAATTGAGAGCACAGGGTTAAAGACGCGGGAGTCTGATCAGTAGGAATTAAATGTATTTCAAGTACAGAAAGCCTCACCTTGAAATTGACTCAGACAAGCTTGTTTGGTGAAAAGTTGCAGGAGTCTGCAATGCAAAGTCAAGGTGACTGAAACTGAAATGAAATGGAGGGTAAACAGAGAAGAGAGAACAAGTGAGGTGTCGATTGGTGGGAGAGAAAGGAAAATGTGTATAGGACATGCCAATATGTATAGTTACTACCCTGGACAAGTCAATGCATAAAGTCAATGAAAGAATAGGCTTTGCCACAAAATAATTGCGGGCATAACAAAGGCGTGATATCGTTGAAGACTTGATTTCGGATGGAAGGAAACTGAAAAGGGATGCGGTTTGAGAGGATTTAAGAAAGAAATCTGAAAACCATCAACAGCCAATGCAATTTGAGCATACACACCTAAAGACGAAACGCGGCATTCAGAATTTAAATTTTCGATGCGGGGCCGAGTATAAGAGGCCCTCAGAAAATTCATAAGTAGTGAAACAAGTTGAAAAAATGAAAAAAAAAAACCACTTACCTTGGTCATAGATGCGATGGCAGAGTGAGAGGCGAGGCTAGTCATTCCATGGAAGCAAGTATAGTCTGGAATCAGCGTGAGGTTGAATAGACCTAGATTGAATAGACTTAGAAGAGCCTTGATGGTGATATCACAGCACACGCCAAGGGCTATCGTTTTTGACTTGAGTTGCAGAGAATGGCTGCAGAAAGCCGAGTATTGAATCGTAAGACATGGTCCACTATATCTCATGTTGGGTACGCAGCTCCTGCAAAATCTTTGGCAGTGAGTCCTTGAATATTCGTGTCCAATGTGAACGAACTCTGCCTAGTTTGAGTCGGAATCTGTGGGGACCGGTCTACGGCGATACCGGAGGAGACGGCGATACCGGAGGAGACGGCGATACCGGAGGAGACGGCGCAGTGTTCGAGGTCCAGTGTAGCCTGCAGTTTCCGAGACTTGAAGACTGGTGCTGCAATTAACAGTGTGCAAGTTGCGTTGGCGTGAAATCCAGATCTGTGTGGACTTGATCAAAGCTCCAGCGAACACTTGTGGATCGAACAGGACGTCGGCCAAAAGATTGGTTTAACGACTTCGCGCGAGTGCGGTCATGCCCCCAGAAAGATAGATGAGCGAGGACCCGAGCATCGGGGTCGAGAGACTGCAGGTCCAGTTGGTTAATGAGGTTCAAAAGTTTCATTCACGCGCCTACGGACTCGCCGGGCCACGATCCCCGCTCGAATTGATCTAGCATATTACCAACCCGGTCTTGGCGATAATCGTTAACTTGCCCTCGAGTCGTGATCCATTCTTGCGCACGTAGACCAATACATTACACAGAGCCAGCGAAATCGGTTTAGCCCCGGATCCACCGCACCACGATAGTCTCTGTGCATAGAATATCTGCACGATCTCGTTGACCAGCCCGGTCCAGCCGCGAATGTTCAAGTTGGGAATGCATCAGGAGCAGTGTCATAGATCGAAGCAACATGCTTTGTCGTTAATGGCGGCATGATCGTTCCATTGCTTCGACTGAGAAAATGACGTGAGAGGTAAGGGAATCTAGTCGTCGGTGGATGAATCCAAGCATGAACGGCGTGGCTATGCCCGGATCAATGCCGATCACTCTTGTCTTCTGCCTTCGCGTCCCCAGGACTCCTCGTTTTTTGTTCTAGTGCTCTAGTACTCATAGAATGATCTATTGGGCGCCTTTAATCGCTCTCTTTTCGCTCGTCGATGTGTGGCATGCGCAACGCAAAATCTTATCGACTCATATGGCGTGCGTTCACTCACTGGACTGTTCATCGACAGCCAGTGCTCCTCGTCCATCCAGATCCGATTATCCTAGATGCTGAGTGGCATTCCCCACGTCCTCTCGGTGCGCGTTTGCCGCCCCCATCGTCCCCACCATCATCTGGCGCTCTCTCTTTCCATTCCACTGCTCTCCTTCGACGCCTGAAGCCCTCAAGCCCATCGACAGCATCTTCGACAGCCTCAAGAGCCCCCAAGAGACCTCAAGTCCAGGACCTCGGCTGCGTGCTAATGTTTCTCGCCCGTTTCGTACCACTGACCACGCCTCAGGCCGATTCAGGCGGACTAGTCTGCAAGAGGGTAGACTTCTGAAGACCCTGGGCTGCAAATCTCAAGACCGACAGGACGATACATCCGCAGTGCCACCAGCACGTCACCATTCAGGTACGTATGGTCTTACCGACTCACACTGATCGCTGACCTGAGTCCTGACCCCGTCTTCTGCAGTGAATTGCCTCCACGCCCCAGCGCTGCGCTGCACTCCCCTTTGGATACCGCCCCACCTCGCCACGTTCCGCATGCATCCCCCCGGGGGAGAGGAGCCGCTTCGAGACCTCGCACGCTGTTAGAAGGACGACATACGACCGCTCCCCGCGCCTCCCTTCCTCAAGCTTCCTTGTTTCAAGCCGACTCGTCTGAAGATGCCCCGCCACAGTCATGATGCTGCGCCCTGGACGGACCCCTCAATCTATCTCGCCTCCGTCCCACTCTCGCTTTCCTACATAGCGTAATGCAGCGGTACATCTCATTCGGAGGCCGAGGGAGAATTTTTTCTGGGCGAGACGCTTGTGCGTGTTTTTCGCCGGTTCGAGGGGGACGAGGATGGGGACGAGGAGGGTGACGAGAATGAGGACGCGGTGATGGGAGCGATCCCGGGTGGGGTGGGTATGGCGGGGATGCGGTGAGGCGAGTCTACATATCTTTCCATTCTCTTCCTTCCCTCGTTGTCCTCATCTCACCTCCGTCCCGCTATCGCTCTCGTGCATGTGCGCGTGGATGTAGACGAAAATTGGGGAATCCTACAATACCTGCTTCAGCGCTCGGCGAGACCACCAGGGTATCCTGGCACAAGCGAGCAGGGCGCGGCGGTTGTATCTCTCCCCTCCGCCAGGCGAGTCTGCAATCTTCCGTCCTCATTTTCTTCCTTTCCTCGTCAATCTTCCTGCTTCCTTCTCCATTGTCTCGTCCTCCCCCCCTTCCGGATCCGTGGCTGAACGTACCTCTCTTCTCCAGATGTCCGACCCTCCGCGATTGAGCGCAGGAGTACGTCCACCTCATAATGATGCCATAACCTTCCCCGCCCCACCCCACCCAACCCGAGTACGTCTCCATCTGCATCGTCTATGTATACCCCACTTGCAGTATTGACTCGCTCCTACAGCTGTGTCCCCACCAGTGGTCTCGAGATTCTCGGCGGATAGGCGGCACGCGTGGAAGTGAGGAGGGGGGGAGTGCCGTGCGCTGGCGCAACCAGTATAGTAGGGCATCGTCGTGGGGCGCAGCCTCGGGGATGCACTGGCGCGGCGCTGAGGGAGGCAGTAGAAGCGTCGTGGTGCTGGGTCACACCTCCTGCCGAGCAGGCGTGGGGGTTTGTGGACGAGGCTAGCGATTGCCCGCGGTGGCGGAGGTGGCGGGCGGCGGTGTGGGGCAGAGACAAAGGTCGGGCCGTATCCATCCGTCACGGTGGGGCAGGAGGCGGGTGATACGAGGGAGGGAGTGCCAGCGCCAGTGCGATCGGCGCTGGTGGTGTGGGGCCGGAGGGCGGGATGCGGATGCGAGTGTAAGCCCTTGTCCTCGAAGACGCAAACTCTCAACACTCGCATGCGATGCTGCTGGTGTGCGCGCGTGGGCATCTCGTGCGGTCGTCGCGCTGCAGAGCGGTGTGGGGATGTGCTGGGGTGAGCGGGCGAGTACCCGAGGGCGAGGGGCGGCAAGGCTGTGGAGCGTACGTGTGGCTGTAGCACGCGCCAGTGGCCATGCAGCTACTCCTTTGTGCGCCATTCACAGCGGCTGTCTCCGAGTGAGACATGCGCTCGACCGTTTTCGCAGGGCGTGAAGGCGGGGCAGGTGCTTCACTATGCTGCGGAGGGTTGGATGGAGACTGAATGGAGGCTCGAGGCTGCGCCTTTGTACTTTTGGCGTGCGGCATGCGGGGTGCGTGATAGAGTACGACCCGCGCACGGCGTATCGCGTGTTGCATGTCGCAGGGTGGAAGGACCCCCGACAATCAACCCAAATGCCAATCCATGAATCGCCAAATTTTCTGATTTTTTATCCGAATCTGGCCCAGGCCTCCATAAAATTAGTTAGAAAATCGCCAAAAAAATTCTAGTCTAGTCCTATCGTGCTAATAAAGCTCCACGACATTCACGGAAGTCCGGTTCTTCACCATCAGTCTAATTTCGGAGTATCTGCTTATAAACTTGTCCTTCGACCGAAAATTTATCCGAATGGGGGCCCTGCGTGGCCGTTCACCACGTTCCTTGTCTGAATTTTAGGGACAGGCGTTGTGGTTCCATATGGAATTTAGGCCATTTTTTTATCCGAATTCAAATTTCGGCCGAACAGGCATTTGAGGTGATTGTCGGGGGTCTTAGTTACCCTGTACTCCTTGTTCCAATATATACTTTTTCATTTCCTCCCACAGCTGCATTGCTTCGGACTTGTCTGTCTGAATTTTGTCGATTAAGTATACTTTTTTTTTTTTTTTTTTTGGAGCGTTTGGGATAATGAAACTTAGTCTGCAGAAGCATTCCAAGCTCATCCGCTTGTGTTGCTGGTTATTTGACCAGTCATTGCCAGGGAAGTTTTGCTCAGGAGGAAATGCCGTTACGCACATATTTTAACCAGTGTGGGACTCCGGCCAGTTTCTTATCCTATCCCATGTCTATCAGTCATTGGCCGCATACCCACTAAAACCCCCTCATTTGTCCAATCATCCGGCAGTGAGTCCTCATCCATAAGTAGGCCACTCCATGTATTCAACACTAGTTGTTTATTCAGAGCGAGAGGGCCAAATTTTATTTTATCAGTCAGCAATCGATCCCGTTTTAAGGCACCGTTAATGGTTTTCAGCCATTGATTGTGGATTTCAGAATCAGTATGTATAATGTCTGGGTTCTCAAGTACTCGGGTTCGCCGTAAGTTCCATATAAGATGCCATGCCGCTGACACGATAATAGCAAAGAGCCGTCCCTTTTCTGGGACAACCCTGCCTTTGTCTGATTTAAACTTCCCGAGGTTACAGCCCAGAATAAGGCCCCAGCTCAGATCGGGCCACTGGGTGTATTTCTTCAACCAGAGTCGTCGTGTCAGGTCCCAGATAAATTTTTGGATTTAAGTATACTTAGTCCTTGCCGGCCCGGGCTCCGATTGCGTCCTTCATCGTGCGAAAGTGCATGCTGTACTTCGAGAGGCGCTCACTGCCTAGTCTTGCCTTCCACTTCCAAGTCCACTGCGCAGGAATACATCCTCGCCATCCCTTCTGTGGGTGGCTCTTCCTGTTGTGTAATCGTTGCTTGTGGCTCATACAGTGTTCACCTCCAGAAGATCGGCGCTGTAACGATCCATTTCGAGCATGTCTGGCAAGCGCAATGAATTCAAGACCTTTGTTGCCAACATCTATGGTGCGTAGGGAAATTCACTGGGATGTCAACATCATGATTTGGTATCCCCAGGTGGCACAGGCGGAGTGGGTGGCGTGGGCGGCGTAACGGGTGGTGCTGCGGGTGCGGGAGAGGGGCCCAGTGTGAATTTTGGTGCAGTTCAAAACTTGACAAACAACATGTATGTTGGTGAAGGCCCCCATTCCTCTTCCCAAAGTCCTTTCTCAACAACAGTTTCCAGTCAAGGATCCCTTGTAGTCCGCAGTGATAGGTTAGGATTGTTTGAAATTTTCTGTGTTGAATACTTTTCCGGCTAAATTATGTCCAGACTTGAAGAAGTTCTGGGCAAGTGGTTGGAGTTTCCTCCTGATACAAAGGATAGACAGTACCACTTGCGGAGCCTCCATCACAAGGATACTGGGAGCTGGCTATTACACGATGACCGATTTGTCAAATGGAAGGCCATGCCCAGCTCTTTATGGATCAAAGGGATCTGTGAGTCAATTTCATTCTGTTCCAATCCCATGTCTATAATTGGTTGCAGCTGGTACTGGAAAGAGTGTACTAAGGTGATTTGTATTGCTACAACACAGATAATCTCCCACTAACAATACCTGCATGGGCAGTTCAATGGTAATTGAAGAAATCACTGTGGCCTGTCCTGAGCGGTCTGCTGTTGCATATTTCTATTTTGATTTTAGCAATAACAGGCAGTACATGGACATCATGGTACGGTCAATCATCTGGCAGCTCTCTGGACGGTCGCCTTCACCTTATAGCACTCTTCATCGGCTATATAGAACACTGGGAAACGGAACTATACGGCCACAGCACGTGCATCTTCAAAAGGTCCTTGAAGACTTACTTTCAGAGTTGGACCAGACATATATCATCATTGATGGACTCGATGAATGTCACAAGACTGACTGGAAGGCTCTTGTCCAGTTCATTCACAGTCTATGCCATCCCATCAAAAATGCACTGCATCTCCTGTTTACCAGTCAACTATTTCAGGAATTCCAAATAGCATTCCAGGATGTAACCTTTATTGAACTTGGTTCTGCAGTCTCAACTGGTGACATCAGATCCTTCATTAGCAGTGAAATTTCTGGGATTGGAAACTGGGCTAGTGATGACAAGGATGCAAAAGATGTTACAGAGAAGATTGTAAAGAAGAGTGATGGAATGTTGGTCCTATTGTTGTGCTGTATTTCTTCAAGCTAACTTGCATATCTAGGTTTCGCATGGCTGCATGTCTCCTCATTGAACTGCGTGGTTGTTATTTCAGAGAAGATGTGGAGGAGACCCTTACAGCCCTCCCAGCTGATCTGTTTGGGATTTACTGTCATTTTTTAACTCGGGCAAAAGATTCTCTCAAAAAAACAGTTTTCATTCAAGCAATTTTCCGGTGGCTTGTTTTCTCTGCCAGAAAAGTTACACCAGATGAACTGGCAGATGCTATTGCATTCCGCCTATCTGACCCTGAGTTTGACTTTTCCAACCCAGCTAAATGCATCTATGACATGAATAGACGTCGAGGCAACTCTGACATTTTCAAGTTGTTAGAGGGCCTGATTGTGATAAAAAATGATGGCTCAGCCAAACCATCAATCACCCTTGCACATTCATCTGTAAAGGATTATATCCTGTCCATGCACTTCCAGCAGGAATTTGGCACAATCATTGACCTTACAAAGGATCTCTCTCACAAATTCATTGCCCAAACTTGTGTCTGCTATCTCCTGCTTTTTGCTGATGCCAACCATTCAATGACCAAGGATACACTCCTAGACTACCCAATCTCATTGTATGCAGCAGAATATTGGTTCTATCATTTACAACTTTGTGATACCCAGGACCAGGAGGCACTACTTCCCTTAACAATGCATCTCTTGGAGGATGGAAGTAGCCAATATGTTGCTTTGTATCAGTTGTGCCGCTTCAAGCCATATTGGACGGGGCAACCTTGGGGTAGACCAATGTCACCCTTGTGTATGTGTTCCAAAATAGGCTACATTGCAGGGGTGCGGTCTCTGCTCATCAAGTGGAATGCATCTGTCTCCCAAGCCACTGAAAATGGCATGACTGCACTGCATCTTACATCGAGTGGGGGTCACCTTGACATCATGCAGCTGCTCATAGAGCACAATGCATCCATCAACCAAGTGGCCAAAGATGGCACAACTGCACTGCATCTTGCATCAAAGAATGGTCACCTCAATGTTGTACAGCTACTCATAGAGAATGGTGCATCTGTTGACCAAGCAGATAAAGATGGAATGACTGCGCTGCATCTCACATCAAACAGGGGGCACCTTGACATTGTGCAGTTGCTTGTAGGGCATGGTGCATCCATCAACCAAGCAGCAAAAAATGGCACAACTGCACTGCATCTAGCATCAACAAATGGTCACCTTGATATTGTGCAGCTCCTCATAGAGCACAGTGCATTTGTTGACCAAGCAACCAGAGCTGGAACAACTGCGCTGCACCTTGCATCAAGTGGGCATCACCTTGATGTTGTGCAGCTGCTCATAGAGCACAGTGCATCTGTCAATCAAGCTGAATATGATGGCAAGACGGCACTGCATCTTGCATTGAGCTGGGGTTACCTTGACATCACACAGCTGCTTATAGAGCAGGGTGCATCTATTGACCAGGTAGATAGCCATGGCCAGACTGCATTACATTTTGCATCAAAGAATGGTCACCTTGACATCATGCAGCTGCTTATAGAGCGCAGCACATCTGTCAATCAAGCTGATGAAGATGGCATGACTGCACTGCACTTTGCATCAAGCAGGGGTCACCTCAATGTTGTACAGTTGCTCATAGAGCACAGCACTGTCAACCAAGCAGCCAAAAATGGCATGACTGCGCTCCACTTTGCATTGAGCTATGGTTACCTTGACATTGCGCAGCTGATCATAGAGCACAGTACATCAATTGACCAAGCTGATGAAGATGGCAGGACTGCATTGCATCTTGCATCAAGTGAGGGTCACCTCCATATCATGCAGCTGCTTCTAAACCATAGCACATCCATTGACCAAGCAGCTAAAGATGGCATGACTAAACTGCATCAAGCATCAAGCAGGGGTCACTTTGACATTGCATGGCAGCTCATAGAACACAGCACATCCATTAATCAAGCTGACAAAGATGGCAGAACTGCGCTGCATCTCGCATCAAGCAAGGGTCACCTCTATATTGTGCAGCTGCTCATAGAGCACAGTGCATCTGTTGACCAAGCTGACAAATATGGCATGACTGCACTGCACCTTGCATTGAGCAGGGATTACCTTGATGTCACACAGCTGCTCATAGAGCACAGTATATCTGTCAACCAACTGGCCAAAAATGGCATGACTGCATTGCACCTTGCATTGAGCAGGCATCACCTTGACATTGCACAACTGCTCATAGAGCGCAGCATATTCATTGACCAAGCTGACAAGGATGGCAGGACTGCACTGCATATTGCATCAAGTGATGGTCACCTCAGCATTGTACAGCTGCTCATAAAGCATAACGCATCCACTGATCAAGCTGATGAAGATGGCAGGACTGCACTGCATCTGGCATCAAGCAGGGGTCACCTTGACATTGTACAGCTGCTCATAGAGCAAACCACATCTGTCAATCAAGCTGAAGATGGCAGGACTGCATTGCATCTCACATCAATTGGGGGTCACCTCACCATTACACAGCTGCTTATAGGGCACAACACATCTATCAATCAAGCTGATAAAGATGGCAGGACTGCATTACATCTTGCATCCAGCATGGGTTATCTTGATGTTGTGCAGCTGCTCTTAGAGTACAGTGCATCCATTGATCAAGCTGACAAAGATGGCTGCACTGCACTGCATCTTGCATCAAGTGAGGGTTACCTTGATATTGTGCAGCTGCTTATAGAGCACAGTACATCTGTCAACCATGTTGACAGAGATGGCAGGACTGTCACATTGAGCTGGGATCACTTTGACATTGTGCCACCAATTGGGCACAACACATTTATCAACCAAGCAGCACAAAATGGCATGACTGCACTGCATATTGCATCAAGAAGGGGCCACCTTGACATTGCACGGCTCCTCATAGAGCACAGTGTATCTGTTGACCAAGGTGATGAAGATGGCATAACTGCACTCCACCTTGCATCAAGCAGCGGTCACCTTGATGTTGTGTGGTTGCTCATAGAGCACAGATCTATTGAGCAAGGTGACAGAGATGGCAGGACTGCGTTGCACCTTGCATTGAGCTGTGGTTACCTTGACATTGCACAGCTGCTCATAGAGCAGAGCACGTCTATTAACCAAGCTGACAATGATGGCAGGACTGCACTACATCTTGCATCAAGTGGGGGTCACCTCAATATGGTGCAGCTGCTTATAGAGCACAGTGCATCTGTTGATCAAGCTGACAAAGCTGGTATGACTGCACTACATCAAGCATCAAGTAGGGGTCATCTTGATATTGTGCAGCTGCTCATAGAGCACAACCCAGCTGTTGACCAAGCTGATGAAGATGGCAGGACTGCACTGCATCTGGCATCAGGCAGGGGTCACCTCACTGTTGTGCAGCTGCTCATAGAGCATAGCAAATCCATCAACAAAGCTGACAAAGATGACACCCCTGAATCACATCTTGCAGTGGAGGAGGATCACCTTGATATTGCACCAGTACTCATTGACAAGAACACACTCATCAACCAAGCTGACAAAGATGGCTGGACTGCACTGCATTTTGCATCACAGAATGGTCACATTGACATTGTCCAGCTGCTTATCAAGCACAATGCATCTGTCAACCAAGCCACCAAAGATGGGTGGACTGCCCGCAGTTTTGCATCACTCAATCGTCACCTCAACATTGCCCGGCTGCTCAGTCGAAAGGACAGCAGGTGAACACCAAAGCATTGATGCAAATCTGTTGCCTCAATAGTCAGAGTGCCAAGCTGTGCCTATGGCCTTAGTGTCCTAATAAAATGTTTTTTACCACACTACAATATGTGCATTTATGATAATGTTTTTTAAGTCAGACTATGGTGCAAGGTATTCACTTTGCCACCAAATTTGTGGCAGGCTGCCAGAAACAAATTCTTGGAACACATTGCATTGTATCTAAATTTATCATCATCCATTGCTGCCTGTGCACTTGTTGAAATACTCTGTTTTATGCCTCTTTTCAAACCTTGTGAAAAAATTCTGAAAAAGTTCTGAAATTGTGAGAACAAATGGGAAATGGGATTTTTTTCTTTTCAAAAGTACGGCGATCAATACGGTGATTGGTATACAATCACCATGAGGTCATGTCATCTAATCTGGCATGTTGGCAAATTTACAGAAACCCCTTTTTGTCCTCTCTTGCTATGGCATTACCCACCAGCAGCCATACTTGAGCTGCTGAGTTATCCAGTTCCCAACTCTGTGACACATTGCCTTCATTTAATTTAATTTTTCTTCTTTTATTCAAATTTCTTAGGGTCAATAAGCATCAACGATGGCTGCCAGTTGAACGGGTGATGTGGTGGGGAAACAGGCAGGAATACCTGCCTGAGGCACATAGATGGTGCAATGATCAATGGATGTCGGGTAACATTGAAGCAGGCAGGCTGCCAGTAGCATGTTGTAATTAATTATTCATGATGACCTGCCTTTTTCTTCCAATAACAACAATGCATCCTGGGCTGCCAGTGGCATTGCACTGGGACCTATTTTTGTGGTAGCATAAGTTGTAGAAGGCACCAGGCGACTATTCGAATACAGTGATATGACCTCTAATACACTACTTGGCCAAGATCAAATGCTGATCTGCTGCCATACTTGCTGCTGTACCATCCACCATACTGATCCCCGGACTTCCCATATCCCATTCTTTCACAAAATTGTTTTGAAATTCAGAAAAGTCATAAAAATGTTTCAAGTTTTTCACCTACTTTTTTGGTGAAAAATTGCTGTAAAATTCAAAACATTTTTCACTAGTTTTTTCACCAAAAAACTTGAAAGGTTCAACCAGTGTTCCTTTGCTCTTGAACTGAATTTCAGCCCAACTTTTAAAACTAATTATTTCAAGTTACATATCAATTGCAACTTGACTTAAATGCAAACTAAGAGGCTGAGTTTCCAGATTTCTAAAATGCAGCAGGAAACACAAAGTTCCAGCTTGGATTTCAATACAACTGGAATTCTAAGGATCAGATGCTGGTTGAGCATTTCAAGTTTTTCAGTGAAAATATTGGTAAAAAATGTTTTGCATTTTGCAATAATTTTCCACCAGAAAAGTATGCGAAAAATTTAGAACTTTTTCACCATCTATTAAATTTATTTCAATTTTTTTGCCTCAAAGTCAAAAAGTAGTGAAAAAGTTTTAAATTTTTCACATACTTATCAAGTGAAAAAGCACTGAAAAATGCAAACATTTTTCACCAATATTTTCACTAGAAAAGTTGAAATGCTCACCCAGTGAGATGCACTTTTACCCAAGAGGATATTACTTGGATACCAATTGTTGTAGTTTTCAGTTTTAGCTGGTCCGTTCTGCACCTTGAAAATTTATGAATTATAAGGAATTCCAGATCACCTTGATTCTACTGTAGTGGTTCAACCAAAGGTTCAGGTGACAGTGACACCCAGACTTTGTCAATGTATTTAAAAATCGCTATAATTCAAAAGAATATTTTTTGGTCATCTCAGTAAGTGAAAATCCTAAAAATAGTAAACCTTTGGTTGAAATGCCACAATAATTCAGTACTTTGACTTTCAAATAGCACCTCAGATGCCCCCAAACTTGGTAATCTCCAGTGTGCTTGTCTGCCTGAATGGTGATTATAATTAGTCCCTCCTCGCCCTTAGACTCTTTTCCTAGACCAGGTGTCTTGTAATTCATACAGGCTTACCTTGTCCCTTCTTCTCTAAACATCTGGATGTATGCTGAAATTTGCTGCCAGAACTTCCCAAAAAAGAAAAAAAGAAAATTGGGGCAGGACTTGAAAAAGGGGCAGAAGGGCTGAGTTTGGATTTAGGGTAGAGATAACTTATCTTGCAGGAATCACTAATTTCACTGCAAAACACAAATATTGATTCTCTTTATCATATCTAGCATGGAAGGCATCAAACACTTATCTTTGAGGTAGAAACTGCAAAATCACCAATAAATAGGGGGCAGGAATTAATGTGCACTTAGACCACCATAGTTGCAAGCTTCAGTGATCACTCTTCCAGCAAGTAGTAGCTCTCTGAGATGCTCTTTTCAACACTTCTTACCTCTAGTGCCTGGTTCAGTAATCTCTTTGACTTGCTGGATTTCAGTCTCACATTTTGATGTATTGGTTCATTTCATTTCTTGTGTCCCAGTGCCAAAGTGAAGCAAAGGCATATCTTTTACTCAGTTTGTACAAAGTGAAATTACATGACCAAAGATTTTGACTATCATGTTGTAGCAAGTACATCAGCATTCTTGGCAATGGAATCTCCATGTTCTTCAATATAGAACCTGTCTACACTTGAAGTTGGAAGCTTTTTCAGGGACTGAATAGGTGCATGCAATGTCTCTAGATGATCCAAACTTGCTTGCAAATTTTTGACAGCAGCAAGCCTGATGTCGATTGTGGCAATGGACTTAGACTGCAATGATCTCTCAAACAGAGGTCGAGCTCCTTTCCACATCTCAGTTGCTTCTGAGATCTTAACCCTTTTATTTGCAAGGTCTCCGAGACGTAGCATGCACTCTGCCTGACTCTGATGGATATCCATATATGTGAATCCCTCCAAAGCCACAGTAAATAGGCTATGTGCAGTGTCATCATCCTTGGTGGAAATGAACACATCTCCAAGGAACAAAAGTGCCTTGTGAATTGCCAATTTCTCTTTGTATCTTTGTGCAAATGCCAAGTATATCACTGGCCAATGACAGTGCAACTCAGAGCCCTGCCAGGCCTTTGTATTGGCAAGTCTTTCCAGACAGAAAGACACAACCTCATTGTTGGCTCCCCACATTGAATGGAGATATTCCTGCAGCTCAAACTTTGCCAGATCACACTTCTGCTCTCTCAGCTTCAGATCTGCATGAACAATACCACAGAAGGTCATCCCAATTGGCCTATTGATATGGCCAAAAATTTCCTTTGCTTTATCCAAGTTCTGACACACATCTTCTGCTGCTCCACCAACTGCTATGTCAATTGCAGCAATATTCAGTAGTGCATTTCCATAGGCATAAGTATTTTGATCAGAAGAGATTGTCGCAGCCAGTTGGGTGAAGATGCTTTTAGCTTGAGCATATTCGGATTTTACTAAATGGACTTCTGCCAGACTTGCTGTAATACTGTGAGCCACAGAGCTTCTTGACATCCCACAAATAGCAATGATCTTTTGAGCACTGTACAGTTGGGCAATACCTGCTTTATAATCACCAAGTTGTATTGAGGATAGGCCTTCAATTTGTAGTGCTCGGCCTTCCTCATATAAGTTTCCTGATAGTTTGGAGTGTCTTCGTGCTTCAAAAGCATGCACCTGACAGCCACAATAATCTCCAATTTGCCATTTGAGCTCAGCAATGCAAATCAGAACTGCACACTTTCTATTGAGATCTTCACATGAACTGGACAGTTCCAGTGCTTTGTTATAGAATAACAGAGCCTGATATGGATTCAATTCATGGAACCATAAATAGAGCCCTGCAGCATGGTAAAACCTTGCTATATGACAGCACTATCAGATGAAGAATGGTAGAAAGGATAGACTTTGGAACACACCCTCAAGAAGCAGATCATTCACATGTTGCAAATGGGCCAATGCTTGGATAATCACCTGCTCTGGTAGGAGAGTGTGAAGCGGTCCAGACGACCTCAACAGCTCAGTGAGAAGGGTCATTTCTAGTCGGTGATCACAAGGGTGAGGTAAAACTGGTTGAATATGAGTCATCAGAGGTGTGTGTCCACGCCCTGTGACCCGGTAGAATGAGTTCAACGCTAATGTGCAGTATATTGTGTCTTCAAGATTGGGATGGCCATTGTATAACCCTTCTTGTAAGAGTTCTTGCAAATTCCCCAGATTCAAGATTATTTGATCAAGAACAGATGGCCACTGGTGTCCACCATATTTCTGGAATAGATCTAAAAGAGAATAGAAATGCTTGCGAAGACATTGTGTGAGGGACTGGGAAGGAGGAGAGCACTGCTGAATGTGTTCTCTAATAGGCGTCAAAGATCGCAGTCTCTTCATGTTGTCTTGATATGCTAATGCAGTGGCAAGCAGTGTAGCCTTACACCTGAGAATATCAGGTATTGGAAGATTGCTTTGGACCAGTTCAGAATCTGAGAGTCCATCTGGGAGAGTTGAGAGTAGGCTCAACAATTCCCTGCTACCCATTGTGAGTCGGGGACTGGAAAGAGAGAGGCTGATAGAGATGCTTAAATTTGAGCGCCTATCATAGCCCACAGAGAGAAGAGAGGTCTTCTCAGTCTCCCATCGAGTCAGAACATTGGCCAATCCTTCATAATCAACCAGATGGGCAATGAGATCCACAGCTAGAGGCATGTAATCTGTGAATTGGAGAAGTTGGTCTATGTCCTCAACTGTGTACATATTATCTGTGATATCCATAAATGTTTGGCGAGCTGCATTCCCTGAAAGAGGTTTCAGAGGTAACAAAAATGGTCGTGTCCAGCCAACTCTTGCAGGCCTTTCAGCCCCACGCATTGTGATCTATGTGAAATCAGTAGGTCAAAAACTAAATTCAGGCAGACTTACTATGAGAGCAAGATGATCAACCTCTGTGAGCTTGGAAAGGAATTCTTCAATACCACCCCGTGACTGTATTGGTTCCCAGGCGGTTTCCAAATTGTCCAAAATCAGAAGACAGTGTGGATTCTGGGCAAAATATTGAATAACAGGCCTGGTGAGGTTTTGGCCGGGATTCAATCCAAGATGTAATCCAATGAGTGCAGCTAGTTCCATACTGTTTGTGGCAGGTTCTGCACTAACAAAGAATCTGTGTGCAAATTTCCTAGATGTTTCTGGATGGTGGAGAACTGCTCTTGCAAGGCTTGTCTTCCCCATTCCACCTCCTCCAAGAATGGCTATTCGAGGGGAATCCTGCACAATAATGTTCATGATATCTTCCAGTTCAGATCCACGGCCGTGGAATATTTTGGGTTGAGATGGCAACAATGAGAATGAATTTGAGCTTAAACACATCAGTCTGGATGTAGTAAAAATCCAAATTGCATACCTATTCTGTGAGCTATTTGCTCCTGGATAAATCTATTTCCCAAGTTATTGACTGATGTATGCAACCTGATTATACATACCGAGGATGATCTGTCTGAAATTGTTCCATCTGACATAGTTGAAATCAATTCCAGCAGCTGTTTATGCATTATGTCCGCCGTTTCCTTCATTTCATCAAAGCTGTTCAGAATTATACTCCTTATTTCAATCTAGACGCAGGCGTTGAATAATATGCAGAGATCATGAAACTTCTACCTTGAATATTCCGAAAGCTTCGTTCAATCCAGCCTGACAGTCTTTGAGCAGGGCATTCATTTCAGTCTGACGGAAGAGCTGCTTGAGCTTGTTCCCCTCTTGTTGGGCTTCCACATAGGTATATATCTTGTGAAGTGTTCTGGGTTGAAGTCAGCCATGAAAGGATCTGTAATACCGAACCTGATTCACTTCATGAATTTTCCAATGTGATTCACCATTGACGGAGACAGGGAGCCAGGGGTCGCAGATTTTATATGAAGGTTGATAATTGCATATAGGACTCGATGAATGTTCTCCATGAGCTGGAAGCATTCACTTTTATTCCTTTTCGCAGTCTATGACAACCCGTAAGGTACGAAAGTGGCTTCAAGAACTAACTACCTGAACTGCCGTAATGAGAGACGTAACAGTGTTTGAAATGAGCTGCACAAATGGTGGACTGAATGCATCATTCAGCTCCTTGAGCAGTACGAGAGCCGGAGCCAAACAAGCTGTGATGTTGTTGATGTGAATTTCAGTGACAGTAGACGGAGGGGGCATTGTGGAAGACGAAGATCAAACTTCAGCCCCATGTCTTATATGTAGCCTTTCCAAACTCCGCTGACCGTTCCCCAACTGCCAAAGGTTTGTTGATTGGATAGAGATCAGCATACTATTCTGGTATGACAGTGCATGAAGACGGGAATCAGTCCGCAGGAAAAAGTTAAATAGCTCACATCTGCACATCAATCAACTGACATACCTGTACACCTGACAATACTTCATATTCCAGACTACTATCGGCCACCAGGTAGTCGGCCACCCCTAGGTAGTCGGCCACCTGCGAATATATGACGAAGGGGTTGAAAATTGTGAACAATTGACCTCAACGGACCAAGTACGATCTTTGACGACCTTCCATACCACATTTCAAGGCCAAGTGATGTTTCGGCCGAAAGTTACGCGAACTTTGATCGGGATTCGCGCCGTGTGAGCCATCATTTCTTAATCCAGTTTTGCCACCCACACTTGACACCGCTCGTTTTCCACCAATTCTTCACCATTTCCCAACTTCATGGGCTCGTTATGCTGCCCTGATGCGTGGCAATTACCTGTGATATATCGTTGCTTTAAGAGCAAGGATGACACTACACACAATAGCGAGGAAGGCTTGTCTCGCGTTCTGATCAGCTGCAGTGAAACTCCTCTGTATCCAGCACACCATTCAAGCTATGGGTCTGGGACTTGACATGGGATTTTTTTAGCTACTTACTTCATGTGTTAAAGCCTTGATCACGATTTTATCTATGCTATACCCGGCGCAACACCGGCCATTACCTCGAAACATGCTATTTTGGTGTTGTGGAAGTCCGAGCCTTTTTGATCAGGTTTCTAGTCTCTAGGGATATAGCTATTTGGTCTTTCATATACCTATACATCCTAATAGTCGCCCTGCACCGTATCTTGGGCCTACATGTTCGCTTCCTCTGGCTTTGCACTGGGCTTGCTGACATGTGCCATGGGCGGCGGTCTGCCGCCTTTCAAGACGGGTTCATATACCTTCCTATTAGATAATACGCACACAAAAACTACCCAAAATCCACATATGGACCTGATGTTTATATCCGGATACATTTTGGGCCCAGTATTGGGATCAGCGGCCTATGCGGTGAGGTGGCCGACTACCCTGTTTGTTGCCCCTTTGGGCATGCGACCAAAAAAATATCACGGTAGCACTATAGCAACTCCCAAAATCCGCCGAAATATTTCCAGCCATTTATAGGATATATACCTTTGATTCATGGTCCAAACCCTCTGTGATTTTCGCTCACAGCAGCCTAGAAAGGACGATAATCACTAAGGTGGCCGAGTACCTGGTGGCCGATAGTATGGTTCCAGTGCATCTGCCTGTTATCCCCCTGCCGCGGATTGCGGATGAAGACACAGCCTTTCACTGGGGAATTTACAAGTGAACCAGAAGACAGTCGTAGGACTCATAGTCGCGGGAACACCTTCTTGGCCATATTGATCTAGAAATCTTGAAAATGCGAGGATCCGAAAAGATGATGTGGCAGAGCCCTAACATGAACAGAAGAATCAAATTCTACAAAAGTGTTAGAGTGGTGCACATTCCACGACCCTTGACATGATTCATCTACTGCTGTCCCTGTCTTCATGTTGGGAAATTTCCATATTCAGGTCTGATCCGGACCCAGATATTTTTCGAGACCCGTCCATAGTAAGTGTAAAAAGAGCACAATCCATTGAGGTCAAAGGTCGCAGGACTCTGAAGAACCTTCGTCAGCGAAGATTTGCAGGACACCAAATTACCAAAGATAGGTTGAAGTATCTTCGTCAAAGATCTGTACCAGTGCCAAGTGGCACTACAGATGACAGTTGAACAAAGATGGACTGTGGAAACCACCCTGACTGCGGTTGGAATGTCCCACACCGACCCTAGGGCCCAGCAAGTGGGATAGTGATTGAGTAGGCATACTTTGTGACGTGATGTTCCACCGTGGAACATTGGTTTTTTGCTGGCTTAGCTTGGCACGGAGCATGGCTATCATGGGGTGTCAGCCGACGAGAAAGCGAGCGAGGGAGCAATTCAGGCTCAAGACAGGCAGGGGAGAAGTGGGGATCAAATTGTGTGTAAGTAAGGAGAGGGATACAAAATATAGACGAGGATGCGTGTATATGGCGACAAAATAGGGGGGAAAATATTAATGAAAACGGGGTCATGAGGACAGGGAAGTCGGGCCGGGTATAGCGCTTCAGAAACTTCGGTGATGTGCACCCGCCCGCATTTGACCGACTCACCTTGTTTCTCCATTCATCACTGCTCCAGCAACCGCGCATGCTCCACAACTCGGTTCCGCCTGTTCGCCCCCTTGGACCCATTCTGTTATTATATATTCATACTCAGTTACTCGGATGCGGGATTCTCACGGTTCAAATTCCCCATTTGGGTTCCGCTCGACCAAAAGGAGCATTCCGCTTGACTTCAAACACTTGCACGAGAGGCTAATCTTACATATCGTTTTGAGTTGGACTGTGGGCTGGACAAAAGCAGGAACAATCCCTGAGTTGAACGTACCACCGTGATTCTGCTTTCGGCTACTGCGAGTCTGCTTTCCGTCTGGAAGGAAGATCCGCACAGGAATAGACCGGGGGACGGACTCAGCTAATACCGTCGTGTCTGTCAGGGTCAATGAGCAAACTAACGGGAGAGATGGTAGGCATGAAGAGTAAGAAAGCTGAACGGTCAATTCCCTTTTCAGCAACTGTCAAGCAGCTTCCTTGATGATCGCTACGCCAATATGAGAACACGTGTTGGTCCCTACGATGTATACCTACTATGAATTGTAGACAATTCGGAGGAGGCTGAAGCCTGTCGGCGAGGCAGCAAGGTTTGCACCAACAAAGTCAAACTCTCACTGCACTGTATTATAATACGAGTGAGGTACAGAAGGAGGGCTGATGGGAGGAAGAAACGAAGGTGAAACGCCGCAGACCCTACAACCGAACCAGAGGGCATCCAGGGGAGTTCGCATAGCAGCTGCGTTCACCTTATCCACCAGTCCGGGAGCAGTTATGTTTATGCCGCACAAGGCTCGAGCCCATGCCGTAAGTTCTCCCGACATGGTGAGATTTTTGAATAATGTCAATGGTGGGCTCACCTCAGGCGTTATGTCATCGTCTGGGCAATATCCAAGCCTTCTGACCGGCTTTTTAGCGCCTGGGATCACAAGAATATCTGCTAATTTGAGCAGATGTTCCGGGCTCTTGTTGATATCACACAATATTGGTTTGACTTGAGTTGCAGAGAACGGCCGCACAAGGGCGAGTATTGAAACGTCAGACAAGGTTAACTGCATGGCATACTCTTACACAATCTCGTCGCAGTGGTTCCTTGATTGAGCGTGCATCAGTTCCACGAGCTCTGCCAAGTTTGAGTCGGAATCTGTGGCAATATTGAACGAAGAGAGGGCGCATTGGCAGTGTAAGCGCCAATATCGAGGTCGAGGTAGCTTGCCGTCTCCAAAAAATTGAAGAAGACTGGTGCTGTAATTGAAAGTGTGCAGACTGCTTCGCCAAGATCTTCGATAGACCATTCATGCACTAAACTGACTGTAAAATCAAGGGGGTTTCAACTTTCAAAAATTGGATATCGGGTCGAAAAGTTTTTTTCGACCTTGAGCTGACCCCCCCTCCCCCCCTCTCCTTCCATATTGGGAAGGTAGTTCCCACCCCTAGAGCCGGGCCGGTCTGTCCGAGTTGCAGTGCTACTCTCCGAGCTAAATTGTATCACTTTCCTTCACCTTGAGCTTGCTTATTTATGTTCAACATGGGCTACAAGGACTCACAAGCCTCTCTGAGAGGTTTCTCATTTTTTCAAGCAAAAAATATCTCTGTGCTTTAATGGTCTGACTATGTTCAAAACCTGTTATAATGGGGTTCAGTGCTGAACCCGAGGCTCAGAAGCCAGGTACTGTTCTAGAAATTTGTTAAAGTGTCCAATACTTATTCCTGGCACCTCCTGAGGGCCTTATAAGGTGTTTTGAACCTCCTTGTAACATACCCTACAAAAAAAAATTCGGCCGACCTTAGGACCCCCCCTCCCCCTCCCGATGTACAGAATTTTATTCTTGGCACCCCCTTGTGTAAAATCCAGATATGCGTAGACCTCAGCTTCAAGCGCACATTAGACGATAGAACGGAACATCGGGCGAAAGTGGATCGGTTCAGCGACTTTGTGAGTTATGATCATACTCCAGGATGATAGATGAGCGAGGACCCGAGCACCAGGGTCGAGGAACTATTGGTTCAGGTTGATAATGAGGTTCCAAAGGTTCATACACACGCCTACGGATTAGTGATCACCGACAGTCGTTGCCCTTGGGTTGTGCTCCATTCTTGCGCGCGCGGACCATTACATTCCGTAGAGCCAGGGAAATCTGTTTGGCCCCAAGCGGATTCACCGCGTCACGATGTAGTTGCTGCGCATAGAACACATTGACCAGCCGAGATTCCCCGAACGTTGGGAATGCATAGGAGCAGTGCTGTAGATCGAAATAACGGTGCTTCGCAGTGAATGGCGGCATGGGCGTTCCATTGCTTCAACTGAGAAAATATTGACGTGGGAGGTATGGCGATGGACGGTGAACGAATCCGAGCAGTGAAGGTGTGGCTATGCTGTACACCGGACTCGTCGTTTTTTCTAGTGCTCCAGAACCCACCCAATCGATTGTTCGCACTTCCTCCTAGTCTGCACCGAGTCTGACGTGCCCACTGTTCGGCGGGATGTGCGTCGCCCATCGACAATGCTGTACTGTTTCTCGAATATGAATTCTAACTTGGGAATGGTCCTGGATGCCAGATGGATCAGCAGCAGTGCCGTAGATTGAAGAAACGTGCTTCGTAGCGGATGGCGGCATGGCCTTTCCATTGCTTGAACTAAGAAAATACCATATATTGCCCCGCCCCCGCATACATCCTCCCTGGGACGGAAACCGCTTCGAGACAGGCCTAACACACTGTTGTTAGTGGAGGACGGCGTCCAACTGCTCCTCGCGCCTTCCTCAAGCTTCCTTGCTGCAATCTGACTCCTCCCAAAGATGCCTTTCCACACTCTCATGACGCTGCGCTTTGGACGGACCTCTCCCATCTTGCCTCTGTCTCGCTCTTGCTCTCGTTCAGTGCGACGACGCTGCACCCCTGTCGGCAGGCAATCGCGCACGAACAGCGTGGACTCGAGCACAACGATCGAGCGCGGGGGTACGTCCATAACCTCGCTCTGACCTCCAACGATAACATACACTCCACCAAGCCCAAGTACGTTTCCATCTGTATCAGCTACTTCCAGTATTAACTCCCCCCTACAGCTGTGTCCCACCAGTGGTCTCGACGGATGGGCGGCGCACGTGGAAGTGAGGACGGCGGGAGCGACTTACCCTGTATAGTAGGGCCGTCACTGTAGACTGCCAGCCGATGAGCAGACATAGCCTCGGGATGCACCGGCGTGGCATGCGTTCCACGCGCCAGGAGGCAGTGGGGGTGTCGTGGCCCTGTGTCGCGCCTCCTGCCGAGCAGGCACGGGTATCCCGTAGCATACATTTGACGCCGTGTATGTAGTCCGGGAAACAGCTATTTCTTAACAGGACCATGCCGGATATATCCTACGTCATCCTATTCTATCCCAGGACATCTGAGAATAAACCCAGATGCCTGTACACGAATCGCCAGAATTTTTGATGTTGTTTCTGGACCCCAAATCGAGAAATATTTATCTGAATCTCGTCCAGGTTGGTTTATTATTCAAATTTTGGACCAGGCCTCTATAAACTTAGTCAGAAAATCATGAAAAAACTAATCTAGTCCTATCATGCTAAGGAAGCTCATATTCGGGGAAGTCCGATTCGTCACCATCAGAGCCTAATTTCGGAATCTCCCCCTTATAAACTCTCCTTGAACCGAAAATTTATCTGGGTGGGGATCTGGCCTCAGGCCTGGCCACTCACCACCATACTTTATCTGAATTTTTTTTACCCGAAATTGGCCTGGCATTGCACCGATTTTGGCCACTTTTTTTTACTTATCTGAATTCAAATTTAGGCAGAGCACGGATTTGAGGTGATTGTCGGGGGCCCGAGATACCTCTGTACTCTTTGTTCCGCAATTTTCGTTTCCTCGAACAGCTGCGTTACTTTGGACTTGTCTGTCTCAATGACCAGTCCCTCGCCGAGTCGTCGCCGGCCCGGACTCCGATTGCTTCCTTCATCATGCGAAAGTGCATGCTGTTCTCCACGAGGCGCTCGGCAGCCTGTCTTGCCTTCCACCTCCAAGTCCACTGCACACGAATACATCCTCCCTTCTGTGGACAGCTTCTTGTTGTGTAATCTTTGCTTGTAGCTCACGCAGTATCCCACCTGCATCAGATCAGCGCTGGTATGATCCAAACCGACCATGTCTCGCCAAGACGATAAACCTAAGATCGTCTACATTTATGGTACGGATGGAATGATTGGGACGTCAACACCATAATTTCGTTTCTCCAGGAGGCAAAGGGGGCAAGGGCGGAGCGGGCAGCGTAAACGGTGGTAGTGGGGGGTACGGGGGAGGCTCCCACTGTGAATTTCAATAACTCCACAAATAATATGTATGTTGGTGAAGTCCTGCCCATTCCTTTCCGCAAAGTCTTTTCTCAACAACAGCAGTGTCATCCAGAGTCATGGGTTAATGAAGTCATCTGTGTTGAGTACTTTTTCAAGCTGAATTATGTCTAGACTTGTGGAAGATCTGAACAAGTGGTTGGAGTTTTCTCCGGATACAAAAGATAGACAGTACCACCTACGAAGTCTCTGTCACAGAGACACTGGGCACTGGCTCTTACATGATGACCGATTTGTCAAATGGGAGGCAACACCAGGCTGTTTATGGATCAAAGGAATCTGTAGGTTGATTTCATTGTGTTCCAATTCCGTGTCTAATAAGTGGTTGCAGCTGGTACTGGAAAAAGTGTATTAAGGTGATTTTTATCACTACCATCTATTAAATCTGCTACTGACAATATCAACATGGGCAGTTCAACAGTGATTGAAGAAGTAACCAAGGCCTGTCCTGAGCGATCTGCTATTGCATTTTTCCATTTTGATTTTAGGAATGAGCAGCAGCGAATGGACATCATGTTACGTTCTATCATCTGGCAGCTCTCTGGAAGGTCACCTTCACCCTATACCCCTCTTGAACGGCTGTATAAATCACTGGGAAATGGAACTATACACTCGCAGCCTGCAGATCTTCAGGGAGTCCTCAAAGATTTACTTTCAGAGTTAGATCAGACACATATCATCATTGATGGGCTTGATGAATGTGACAAGGCTGATTGGAAGCATCTTATCAGGTTCATTCACAGCCTATGCCATCCTGCCAAAAATGCACCTCATCTCCTGTTTACCAGTCAGCTGCTGGAGGAGTTTCAAGAAGCATTCAAGGATGTCACCTTTATTGAACTTGGTTCCTTGGTCACAACTGGTGACATCAGATCCTTCATTGGCAGTGAAGTTCTCAGGGTTGGAAATTGGGCTAGTGGTGATGAGTATGCACAAAATGTCACAGAACAAATTGTGCAGAAGAGCAATGGAATGTAAGTCATCTGATTGTGCTGTAAGTTGTCTTGGAGGTAATTTGCACATCCAGGTTTCGCATGGCTGCATGTCTCCTCCTTGAACTGCATAAGTGTCACTGGGAAGACAACTGGGTAAAGACCCTCACAACCCTTCCAGCTGATCTGTTTGGGATTTATGACCGTTTCTTAACCCGGGCAAAGGATACTCTCCCAGGTGTTTTTATCCAAGCAATTCTTCGGTGGCTTGTGTTTTCTGCTAGACAAGTCACCCCAGATGAACTTGCAGATGCTATTGCGTTCCACTTAGATGACCCTGCATTTGACTTTTCTGACCCAGCTAAATCCATTTACCATCCAAACAGACGTCAGGGCAACTCTGGCATCTTCAAGTTGTTGGAGGGCCTGATCATGATTAAAAAAGGAAACAATGTGTGGTCTGGACTGCCAATCTATGACTGCGATAAATTGTCAATTACTCTTGCACATTCATCTGTGAAGGATTATCTCCTTTCCTCACAATTCCATCAGAAATTTGGCTCCTTCATTGACCTTACAAAGGGTGTCTCCCATAAATTTATTACTCAAACTTGTGTCCGCTATCTCCTGCTTTTTGCAGATGCAAGCTATTCAATGAGTGAGAAAACACTCCCAGACTACCCAATCTCATTGTATGCAGCAGCATATTGGTTCCATCACTTGCAGCTGTGTGATAACTGGAACCAGGAAGCTCTACTTCCCTTAACAATGCATCTCCTGGAGGATGGCAGCAGTCAATATGCTACTTTGTTCCAATTGTGTCCCTTACCTAGGTATTGGACTTGTGTTTGGGACAGACCCATATCACCTGCAGTATGTATGTGTTCTCAAATAGGCTACATGGCTGGGGTGCAGTCTCTGCTCATCAAGCACAGCACATCTGTCAACCAAGCTAATGAATATGGCTTGACGGCACTGCATATGGCATCATGGAAGGGTTATCTCAACATTGTGCAGCTGCTCATAGAGTACAGTGCATCTGTCAACCAAGCTGACAAAGATGGCTGGACTGCACTGCATCTTGCATCAAGCAAAGGTCACCTCAACATTGTGCAGCTGCTCATAGAGCATAGTGCATTTGTCGACCAAACTGACAAATATGGCATAACTGCACTGCATCTTGCATCAAGCGAGGGTCACCTCAACACTGTGCAGCTGCTTATAAAGTACAGCAAATCTGTTGACCAAGCCGACAAATATGGCTGGACTGGACTGCATCTTGCATCAAGCAGGGGTCACCTCAATATTGTGCAATTGCTCTTAGAGTGCAGTGCATTTGTCAACCAAGCTGACAAATATGGCAGGACTGCACTGCATCTTGCATCAAGCAAGGGTCACCTCAACATTGTGCAGCTGCTCATAGAGCACAAGGCATCTGTTGGCCAAGCTGACAAAGATGGCTGGACCACACTGCATCTTGCCTCAAGCAAGGGTCACCTCAACATTGTACAGCTGCTCATAGAGTGCAGCGCATCTGTCAACCAAGCTGGCAAAGATGGCTGGACTGCACTGCATCTTGCATCAAGCAAGGGTCATCTTGATATTGCACAGCTGCTCATAGAGCACAGTGCATCTGTCAACCAAACTGACAAAGATGGTAGGACTGTACTACATCTTGCATCAAGCAAGGGTCACCTTGACATTGTGCAGCTGCTTATAAAGCGCAGTGCATCTGTTGTCCAAGCTGACAAAGATGGCAGGACTGCGCTGCATCTTGCATCAAGCAGGGGTCACCTCAAAATCACACAACTACTCTTAGAGTGTAGTGCATCCATCAACCAAGTTGACAAAGATGGCAGGACTGCACTGTATCTTGCATCAAGCAGGGGTCACCTCGACATTGCCTTGCTACTCAGTCGAGAGGACAATAAGGGAGCCCCAACACATTGATGAACATCTGCTGTCCCAACAGTTGGAGTACCAAGCTGAGCCTATGGGCTTCATGTCCTGATAAGTGTTCAGTGTTTTTTATTACACTAACCCAGTTGCCTTCCTTCCTGAAGTTTTGGGCACTGGGACCCTAAAAAAACCAGTTCAATAAACTGGGTTAGCGGGGTTTTTGGACAACCCTGGTTTGAAAGAACCAGTGATGCTCATACCAGACAATAATAAGTCTCCCCCACAGTGAATTCATACATCAATTTCCAAAAAACTCCTGCAGTAAATTGGCAAGCTGAATTTTTGGGAATCTATATAAGAAAAGACCGGATTTGGTTAGCTAAAAGTGGTGGCTGTGGGAGTCATCTGCTAACAGTGTGGAGCTGGGTGGAGCACCCAAGTTCATCTGGTTGATGGTTTGTCCCAATGTTGAATTGTTAAATCTGGCCCCATGGCAATATCCAGATGTTCAATTAGCGGTGAATCTATACAAGAGTTTGTCTCTGACCAGTTAATTGGCTGGCCAACTGCCTCTGAGCTCCAACAGCTCCATATCTCCGTTGTGATGTCAAGATTTCAATTTGTACTCAAAAAATGTTGAGTTCTCCATAGATAATGAATTTCAGATGTTTGAGATGATCAGTTCTCTTTGCAGTTCAACAGAAACATCCTCCCTGGAGTTTTGCGGGTCAGAACTTCTCAGGCAACTCTAAAATCATTCACTTGGCCTGTTGCTGTTCTTCAGATGACTGTTGTACAGGTGAGACAAGAATTTCTTTGCACCTGAGAAGGCAATTGGAATGTTCCACCGGCAGCATTGGTTGCATCGGAGGGTCCTGTGTCTGAATATTTGCACACTACATGCTCTGGTATCAGTTGTCAATTTTTGCAACATCAATGAATTGGAATCACAATTATCTTCTGACACGGTTCAATTATACAGCATGGGTGATTACCTGGAATAATGAATGAGAGCCAGTTTATAAGTCCAAATTCCATGGGCTGATTCAGTCACTGGTGGGAGGAATTGATTTTTTCAGCTGATTGAAGACTGAAATTGAAGATCCAATCAAGACCATGTTTACAAACATCTTTGGCTTTCTTGACTTGAAAACAGGTAGAAATTTGCAGATTTTCTGGGAGGGATACAAATGATTTTCCCGCAGTGCATCCAGAAAACGTCAGAGGGATCCCTCAGTAAAATGACATAATGAACCTGTCTCCGAGGCCATGAGGAGTGAACTGAAGGTTTATGACAAGCAGCGTCTTCAGTATTTACTAAATCCAGCTTCAGGATGAACTTTTCAAGTTGATTTCATAAAATTAATTCCTGTGGCAGCTGTAGCGTGGCACGGGCCAGCTGCTAGTCATGCTGTTTAAATCTGGAGGTCAAGTCCAAATTTAAGTGACACTTTCAACACACTTGAAATTCCAAGTTTCATACACAGCTTCCACCCATTTCTGAATTGAAATGTTTCAGAAGCAGTTTCAACTAATGTTGCTGCGACTCCAGGCTTGAGCCAACAAAGTCGACTTGGAGTCACTGATTTAGAGAGAGTCAAGTTGAGTTGCTTTATTGACTCAAGTTGACTTGAGTTGACTTCAAGTCAGTCACAACCTAGTTGCACAGTTTGTCAAAAAAAATGCAATTGGGGACAAATTGGGGACATGGTCAAATTTTGTGACAGGAGTGACAGAGTCACGGTTAGTGACATTCTGTGACATTGCTGGGACAGCCATTTTTTTTTTTTTTTTTCCTTTTGTGTTTTTTTTATCTCTAGAGTACTTAGAATGAGTTTCTGAAAATTTGTTCAAGAAAAGTCAACTCCAGTTGACTTACTCGACTTGACTTGATCTGAAATCGACTCAGGCTGACTTGACTTGGAGCGACTCAACTTTCCGAGTCGTGGCAACATTAGAACTTTCAACTACTGTGAAATTGTTGAACTCTGGATGCTATGTGAAGTTGTAGCTGAAAAGAACTGATTCAATGACAAAATTGTTTACCATTTCACCCAAACAACATTGAGTTTGTAATGATCTGTTGTTTTCATGTACAAATTCAATTCACACTTTGCACTGAATGATCATCTCATGGATATTGAAACTGCTCTCACTGCTTGAGCATTTCAAGTTTTTCAGTGAAAAAATTGGTGAAAATTCTTTTGAATTTTCCAAAAGTTTTTCACTGAAGAAGTACTTGAAAATTTCAAGACTTTTTCATTAGTTTTACCTTAAAGTCAAAAAGTACTGAAAAAGTTTTGAAGTTTTCAGATACTTTTTCAATGAAATTTTTTTGGGAAACACTGGTTGAGCATTTCAAGTTTTTCAGTGAAAAATGTGGTGAAAATTATTTTGAATTTCCCAAAAAATTTCATTGAAAAAGTATCTGAAAAATTCAAAACATTTTCAGCAGTTTCTAATTTTATTTCAGATTTTTCAGCTAAAAGTCAAAAAGTACTGAAAAAGTTTTAAAGTTTTCAGATACTTTTTCAATGTAAATTTTTTAGGAAATTCAAAATAAATTTCACCAATTTTTTCACTGAAAAATGTTTTGAATTTTACAGCAATTTTTCAATGAAAAACCAGGTGAAAAACTTGAAACATTTTAATGACATTTTTGAACTTCAAAACTTTTTCACCACTTTTTCAGAAATTTTTCACAAGGTTCAAAAAATTCACAAAAATGTTTCAAGTCTTTCACCTGGTTTTTCACTGAAATATTGCTGTAAAATTCAAAACATTTTTCACCAAAATTTTCAGTGAAAAACTTGAAATGTTCAACCAGTGTTAATATTCCCTGAAATTTTCATGCCAGTCGAAACTTAGAAACCACATACAAAACTCAAACAACTCAACCTGAGATGCTTCCCAACCCATCATTTCATGTCATCCAGATATCATACAAACATTTGTACTTATATTTGTAAATCCAAATTCTACTCCACCTTACACCTTAACTGTGGATGTAGAGATAAGCGGGCTCAAGCACGGGTGCCCATATGAGGAATATACAGCAGACAAGGGTAAGTAAAACATTGAAATTCACATTGGAAATTACCCACATTTGGTTGAACTGAATCTTAAACTGACAGCTAAAGTGTTGGTTTAAAATTTAGTCAAACCAAAATTCAAACCAGATGTAGTATCAGTTTGAATTTTGGCTTCACTAAAAACCAAAGTAAGGGCTGAGGTTTTGGTCAAGCCAACAACAAACCAAAATATAATTTTGGTTTAAGTTTTGTTGAACAAAAATCTAAACCAGAACTACATATTTCGGTATGTAAAACAGTTCAGCTGATACCTCCACCAAAACATAAAAGATTGGTTGGGTATCAGTCATGCCAATATGGAAACTGAAAAACAAAATATTGGTTTTCAATTCAGTCTAACTGAATCATCTAATTTTGTTTTGAATTTCAGCACAAGCTGAATCTCAAATCAAAACCACAGATTTTGGTTGTACTGAAATATGGTTGGCAGATGATCTGCAGACCATCCGCTGCTCATCTGTGGCATATCCGCTGCTTGTCTGTAGAAGGTCCACAGACAATCTGCGGTTTATCCATAAAGAGTTGGGGCTTGAATATTTTGCATACACTAATAGAAAGAATATCAAAGAACTGAGTGTTTATAGCCAAGTCCCAAATTGTCTATGGACCTTCTACAGATGAGCAGTGGATGGTCTGCAGATCATCTGCTGACCAAACTTCAGTGCAACTGAAACCTGTGGATCTGGTTTGAATTTCAGTTTAACAAATCCTTCAACTGAGAAAGTATGTTTTGGTTTGCTATTGGCTTGACTAAAACCTCAGCCAATACTTTGGTTTTCAATGAAGCCAAAATTCTAACCAATACTATATTTGCTTTAAATTTCAGTTTGAACTGACACTTTAGCCGCTGGTTTAAGATTCAGTTCAACCAAATGTGTGCAATTTTTGGTGTGATTGAAAGATAAAATGTGGAGGTAAGATAGAATGCATCCGTGAACATCACATGTCAATGTGCTTTGAAATGCATGCGAGAAATATAGATAGGTAGAATGCTGGACTCACCCGGATAATGGTAAAGTCTGCTTGTATAGACCACGGAGAAGTCCAACAAGATGGATTATCTATGTATCAAATCAAGCAAGGCCAACGTTGGGCAGAATAGAACTGAATTGCGGTCATTAATGGGTAAGGTGTCATTGATTAATTCACAATGCAGTCAACATACCATGCGCATATGCAGCGCATCAGAGCAGGTCAATGAACTAGAACATTTCGGACAAGTCAGTGGATAAATTTACGGGCATACAGTAGTCTGAGTCTCGGTATTCTGAGAGAACGCACCCGTGCCACGTTTCAGCAGTCAAGCATTGATCCAAACTGGAGTATTAGTATAGCAGCTCATTAGAGACTCAAAAAAAAACCAGCCTTGAAGCAAAGTCATGCTGAAATTCGAGGGCAATAGTTTTGATGCCTCTGAGGCAGGGTATGAAAAGGCAATAGGTGTCACCTCAAGGATCTAAGGGAGACAAAAGCCGATTCAATAAACATGATTTAGAAATGGTTTCGGCATCAGACGCAGTGAAATAGGTTCAGAAGAATACAAACTCACCAGGCCAACCTGAAGCCTGAGGGCAGTAAGAGCCGAGTCAAGCTCAAAGGTCTAATAAAGTTGGCCACATCTTCGGCCAAGTCACGATCTACGTCATCTAGTATCAGTTCACAGAGGAAAGAATGCAAAAGAATCGAGAACTCACCTCGGAAGATGGTTAATTCAGATGAAGATAAAATAAACTGGATGCGCAGACATACATACCTTCGAGGGAGTGGCATGACCGTATATAGTTTCAGCCTTGCTACAAATATATTGCTCAACTGAGCACACGCTTCATCACGCACCTTTTCACATATCCCCCCTTCCCCCTCTATCTACGCATTATCAGGTGGAGCTCATTTGATTTATTGCCTATACCCTCCATCGTACCAAGCTGCATAACACACAGCGTACTCACCTTACGACCCTCGGATTTTTTGAAAGTCGGGGCTGGAAGGAGCGATTCGGCCTTGCTACAAATGTATTGCTCAACCGAGTGTACACTTTATCACGCACCTTTTGCATGTCCCCCTTTCCCCCGCATTCTATACATCAACCAACATGGTTCGGGTCAACGAGCATAGTGTCCCCGTTCTCCATCCACGAGTAAGCCAGTAGGCCAGCTTGAGTCGAGAACTAAGTGAAAGACCAATAAGCCATAAAGTAGAGACATACCCGACATTGATGAGGCAGAGTTTCGGTCTTTAGACTCGCTATACTTTGGGTGCGAGGATATTAAACCTGATGGGAATACTTTCGACGTCGGGTGGAGCTGCCACGGGAACTGGAGAGGATGAAATGCAACCTGGTGGTGGATATATCAAGTCCAACCAATGGAATCTCGAGTTTGATAAATATCGAAGGTTAGCGTCAGATAATAAAGTGAGGCGCTACCGTGAATTTGATAATAGTTACGGGGTGAATGAATGGGCAACATAGTTGCAGACCTGAATAAATAGACGTCAGTGTGATGAATTAGATACCTAGCATCCAAAACATATCGAAAGTCTGACGGCTATGGTTTCGGGCTTATTCTATTATTGGTAGGTGAATGAATGGCGAAGTAAGGATCTAAGTACGTCATTCTGGATGAAAGGCGTTGCATTCAAATTCTGAAAGGATCTAAGGTCAGTTGAAAAGAAAGGTGGAGAAAACCTGAGAGGACATACCAATACGTATAGTTACTGGAGTAAACTACCCTGGACCAGTCAATGAAAGGATAGGGTTTGCCACAAAATAATTGCGGGCCTAATAAAGGCGTGATAGTGTTGAGGGAAGACTTGATTTAGGATGGAACTAAACTGATACGGGATGCAGCTTGAGGGGATTCAATAAAGAAATCTGAAAACCCTCAATAGCCAATGCAATTTGAGCATACCCACCTTGTGACAAAACACGGCGTTCAGAATTTAAAATATCGACGCAGGGCCGAGCATAAGAGACCCTCAGAAAGTTCATGAGTAGCGAAACAAATTGCAAAAGATGAAAAAACCACTCACCTTGGTCATGGATGCGATGGGGAAGTGAAAGGCAAGGCTACAGTCATTCCATGGAAGTGAAAAGAGTATGGAATCAACGTGAATGAACCTAGAAGAGGCTTGATGGTGATATCGCAAAGCACACGCCAAGGGCTATCGTCTTTGACTTGCAGAGAACGGCCGCAGAAGGCCGAGCGAGTATTGAATCGTCAGGCACGGCCGACTGTATGTCATGTTCGGTACACAGCGCCTGCACAAGCTTTGGCAGTGAGTCCTTGAATATTCGTGCCCAATGTGAACGAACTCTGCCCAGTTTGAGTCGGAATCTATGGGGACCCGCCTGCAGCGATACTGGAGGAGACGGCGCAGTATTCGAGGTCCAGTGTAGCCTGCAGTTTCCGAGACTTGAAGACTGGTGCTGCAATTAAATTGTGCAAGTTGCGTTGGCGTGAAATCCAGATCTGTGTGGACTTGATCAAAGCTCCAGCGAACACTTGGAGATCGAACGGGACGTCGGGCAAAAAGTAGATTGGTTTAGCGACTTTGCGCGAGTGCGGTCATGCCCCAGAAGGATAGATGAGCGAGGACCCGAGCATCGGGTCGGAAGACTGTAGGTCCTGGTGGTCAATGAGGTTCCAAGGCTCCGTACACGCGCCTACGGACTCGGGCCACGATCCCCGCTCGAATTGATCCAATCCAGTCTTGTCGATAATCGTTAACTTGCCCTCGAGTCATGCTCCATTCTTGCGCGCGTGGACCAATACATTGCGCAGAGCCAGCGCAATCGGTTTGGCCCCGGATCCACCACATCACAGAATATCTGCACGATCTCGTTGACCAGCCGCGAATGTTCAAGTTAGGAATGCATCAGGAGCAATGCCGTAGATTGAAGCAATGTGCTTCATCGTTAATGGCGGCATGGTCGTTCCATTGCTTCGACTGAGAAAATGACGCGAGAAATAAGGGAATCTCCTGTAGACGGTCGTCGGTGAATCCAAGCATGAACGGTGTGGCTATGCCCGGATCAATGCCGATCACTCTTGTCCTCTGCCTTCGCGTCCCCAGGACTCCTCGTTTTTTGTTCTAATGCTCAGTGCTCACGCCATGATCTGTTGGGCGCCTTTAATCACTATCCTTTCGCTCGTTGACGCGTAGCATGTGCGACGCAGGTTTCATTGACTCAGATCGCGTGCGTTATCACCCATTCAACGACAGCCAGTGCTCCTCGTTCATCCAGATCCGAGTATCGTAGATGCTGAAGGGCATTACCCACGTCCTCCCAGTGCGCGCTCACCGCCCCCATCGTTCCCACCATCATTTGGCGCTCTCCCTTTCTATTCCACTGCTCTCCTTCGACGCCCTCGCCCTCAAGCCCATCGACAGCATCTTCGACAGCCTCAAGAGCCCCCCAAGAGACCTCAAGTCCAGGACCTCGGCTGTGTGCTAATGTTTCTCGCCCGTTTCGTACCACTGACCACGCCTCGGGCAGATTCAGGCGGACTAGTCTGCAAGAGGGTAGACTTCTGAAGACCCTGGGCTGCAAATCTCAAGACCGACAGGACGATACATCCGCAGTGCCACCGGCACGTCACCATTCAGGTACGTATCGTCTTACCGACTTACACTAATCGCTGACCTGAGTCCTGACCCCGTCTTCTGCAGTGAATTGTCTCCACGCCCCAGCGCTGCGCTGCACTCCCCTTGGATACCGCCCCACCTCGCCACGTTCCGCATGCATCCCCCCGGGGAGAGGAGCCGCTTCGAGACCTCGCACGCTGTTGGAAGGACGACATACGACCGCTCCCCGCGCCTCCCCTTCCTCAAGCCTCAAGCTTCCTTGTTTCAAGCCGACTCGTCCGAAGGTGCCCCGCCACAGTCACGATGCTGCGCCCTGGACGGACCCCTCAATCCATCTCGTCTCTGTCCCGCTCTCGCTTTCCTACGTAGCGTAGTGCAGCGGTACACCTCTCATTCGGAGGCCGAGGGAGAATTTTGTCTGGGCGAGACGCTTGTGCGTGTTTTTCGCCGGTTCGAGGGGGACGACGATGGGGACGAGGATGGTGACGAGAATGAAGACGCGGTGATGGGAGCGATCCCGGGTGGGGTGGGTATGGCGGGGATGCGGTGAGGCGAGTCTACATATCTTTCCATTCTCTTCCTTCCCTCGTTGTCCTCTTCCTTCTTCCTTATCTCGTCTCCCTCCATTCATGACTGATAATACCTCTTCTCAGATGTCCGACGTCGACGCGATCCTTCGCGATCGAGCGCGGGGGGCACATCTACCACCTCGCTCTACCACCTCACACCGATACCACAACCCTCCTCGCCCCACCAACCCGGAGTACGTTTTCATCCGAATCGTCTATCCATATCCCACTCGTAGTATTAATTCGTCCCTACAGCTGTGTCCCCACCACTCCCGTCGAGATCGAGTGGGTGGTCTCGGGCCGGCGAGTCTCGGCGGATGGGCGGCGCGCGCGGAAGTGAGGACGGAGGGAGCGCAAGCAGTATAGTCGTCGTGGACCGCCAGCCGACGAGCCTCGGGGTGCACCGGCGCGGCATGCGTTCCACACGCTGGGAGGCAGTGAATCCATCGTGGTGCTCCTGCCGAGCAGCAGGCGCAGACGTGGGGATGCGTGGACGGGGATAGCAAAAGTCCACGGCGGCGGAGCGTGTGGGGGAGAGATGAAGGTCGAGAATCCGCATCCGTACGTTGTGGTGGAGGGCGAGGAGAGGCGGGTGATACGAGGAAGGGCGTACGAGTGCGATCGAGTGCGATCTCCGCTGGTGGTGTGTAGCGGGAGGGCGGGCTACGAACACGAGCGACCGTGCGATGCTGCTGGTGCGTCTCGTGCGGTCGTTGCGCTGTGAGGATGTGCTGGGGTGCGAGGGCGAGGGGCGGCAGAGCGCGCGTGCATGTGGCTGGAGGCCATACGGCTACTCGTTCGTGCGCCATTCACCTGTTCCCGAGTGAGAAGTGCTGAACGCCGTATCTCCGTCGCGCTGGAGAGCGAGGAGAGGCGGGTGGCGCGAGAAAGGGGGTGCAAGTACGGGGGCGATCGGCGAGGCGGAAGGGCAGGCTACGAGCGCGAGCGAGCATACTATGCTGCTGGTGCGCGGGCGTATCTCGTACGGTCGTCGAGCTGCAGGGCTGTGAAGATGTGCTGGGGTGCGGGGGCGAGTACCCGATCGCATGCGAGGGGCGGCAGGGCTGTGGAGTGTGCGTGCTGTGCGTGTAGGCGGAGTACGCGCCAGTGCCCATGCGGTGCGCCATTCACCTTCCCCGAGTGAGACATGCGCTCGACCATTTTCGCGGGGAGTGGAGGCGGGGCGTGTGCTTCGCTATGCTGCAGTTTGCAGCGGAGGGTTGGATGGAGGCTCGAGGCTACGCGTTTATACTTTCGTGGCGTGCCAGTGCGGCGTGCGTCATCCAGTACGCCCTGCACACGGCGGGTCCGTGCTGCATGCTGCAGGGGGTGCAAGTGCATCTTAGATACCCTTGTACTCCTTATTCCATTATTCCAATGTATAATTTTCGTTTCCTTGAACAGCTGCGTTGCTTCGCTTGTCGGCCCTCTGCATAGCAACTGCATAGCGATTATAATCAGTCTCTCCTGGCCGGCCCGGACTCCGGTTGCTTCCTTCATCGCATGCTGTTCTCCGCGAAGCGTTTCGTGACCTGTCTTGTCTTCCACCTCCACGTCCACTGCGCACGAATACATCTTCCTCGTCCCTTCTGTGTGCGGCTCTTCCTGTTGTGTAATCTTTGCTTGTGGCTCACAGCTGCTTACATAGTGTCTCACCAACATCATATCAGCGCTGTAACGATCCATACCGACCATGTCCCGCCAGAGGAATGAATCCACAACCTTCATTACCAACATCTATGGTGCGTAAGGAAATTTACCGGAACGTCAACATTATGACTTGGTATCCCCAGGAGGCATAGGCGGAGCGGGTGGAGTAGGCGGTGTAACGGGTGGCACTGCAGGGGTGGGGGAGGGGCCCACTATGAATTTCAGCGGAGTTCAAAACTTGACAAATAACATGTATGTTGGTGAAAGCCCTTATTCCTTTTCCCAAAGTCCTTTCTCAAAGTCCTTTCTCAACCACAGTTTCCAGTGGAGGATCTCTTGTAGTGCACAGTGATAGGTTAGGGTTATTGATTTTGTGTGTTGAATATTTTTCCAGCTGAATTGTGTCTAGACTTGAAGAAGTTCTGGGCAAGTGGTTGGAGTTTCCTCCTGATACAAAGGATAGACAGTACCACCTGCGAAGCCTCCGTCACAAAGACACTGGAAGCTGGCTCTTACATGATGACCAATTTATCAAATGGAAGGCCACACCTGGTTCTTTATGGATCAAAGGAATCTGTGAGTCAATTTCATCCTGTTCCAATCTCATGTCTTAATTAGTTGCAGCTGGTACCGGAAAGAGTGTATTAAGGTGATTTTTATCAATACCACCTACCAAATCTGCTGCTGACAATAATGAATGGGCAGTTCAACAGTGATTGAAGAAATCACCAAGGCCTGTCCTGAGGGATCTGCTGTTGCATTTTTCTATTTTGATTTTAGGAATGAGCGGCAGCGCATGGACATCATGTTACGTTCTATCATCTGGCAGCTCTCTGGAAGGTCACCTTCACCCTATAGCTCTCTTAAACAGTTGTATAAATCACTGGGAAATGGAACTATACACCCACAGCCTGCAGATCTTCAAGGAGTCCTTGAAGAGTTACTTTCAGAGTTGGACCAGACATATATTGTCATTGATGGGCTTGATGAATGTGACAACACTGACTGGAAGCATCTCATCAGGTTCATTCACAGTTTATGCCATCCTGCCAAAAATGCACCCCATCTCCTGTTTACCAGTCAACTGCTAGAGGAATTTCAAAAAGCATTCAAGGATGTAACCTTCATTGAGCTTGGTTCCTCGGTTACAAATAGTGACATCAGATCCTTCATTGGCAGTGAAGTTCTCAAGGTTGGAAATTGGGCTAGTGGTGATGAGTATGCACAAGAGGTCACAGAACAGATTGTGCAGAAGAGCAATGGAATGTAGGTCCTCTAATTATGCTATAAGTTGTCTTAGAGCTCATTTGCACATCCAGGTTTCGCATGGCTGCATGTCTCCTCCTTGAACTGCATAAGTGTCATTGGGGAGACAACTGGGTGAAGACTCTCACAACTCTTCCAGCTGATCTGTTTGGGATTTATGATCGTTTTTTAACCCGGGCAAAGGATACTCTCCCAGGTGTTTTTATCCAAGGAATTTTCCGGTGGCTGGTGTTTTCTGCTAGACAGGTCACCCCAGATGAGCTTGCAGATGCTATTGCTTTCCCCCTAGATGACCCTGCATTCAATTTTTCTGACCCAGCTAAATCAATTTATTATCCAGATAGACATCAGGCCAACTCCAGCATTTTCAAGTTGTTGGAGGGCCTGATCATGATCAAAGAAGACAATAAGTGGTCTGATCTGTCAATATATGGCAGGGATAGATTGTCAATTGCTCTTGCACATTCATCTGTGAAGGATTATCTCCTTTCTTCACAATTCCATCGGAAATTTGGCTCCATTATTGACCTCACAAAGGGGGTCTCCCACAAATTCATTACTCAAACTTGTGTCCGCTATCTTCTTCTTTTTGCAGAGGCCCAACATTTGATGACTGAGAGAACACTCCCAGACTACCCAATCTCATTGTATGCAGCAGAATATTGGTTCCATCACCTGCAGCTGTGTGATAACTTGGACCAGGAAGCTCTACTTCCCTCAACAATGCATCTCCTAGATGATGGGAGCAGTCAATATGCTGCTTTGTACCAATTACGTCCCTTATCTTTGTATTGGACCCGTGTTTGGGATGAACCTATATCCCCTGCATTATGTATGTGTTCTAAAATAGGCTACACTGCAGGAGTGCAGTCTCTGCTTATAAAGCACAGCACATCTGTTAACCAAGCTGACAAAGATGGTTGGACTGCACTGCATCTTGCATCAAGCAAGGGTCACCTCAACATTGTGCAACTGCTTGTGGAGCACAGTGCATTTGTTAACCAAGCTGATGAGTATGGCAGGACTGCACTGCATCTTGCATCAAGCAAGGGTCATGTCAACATTGTGCAGCTGCTCATAGAGCACAGTGCATCTGTTGACCAAGCTGATGAATATGGCAGGACTGCACTGCATCTTGCATCAAGTGAGGGTTGCCTCAACATTGTGCAGCTGCTCATGCAGTGCAGCACATCTATTGATGGAGTTGATGAAGATGGCAAGACTGCACTACATCTTGCATCAAGCAAGGGTCACATTGACATTGTGCAGCTGCTCATAGAGCACAACACATCTGTTGATCAAGCTGATGAAAATGGCAGGACTGCACTACATCTTGCATCAAGCAGGGGTCACCTCAACATCATGCAGCTGCTCATAGAGCATGGCACATCTGTTGACCAAGCTGATGAATATGGCAGGACCACACTGCATCTTGTATCAAGTGAGGGGGACCTCAACATCATACAGCTGCTCATTAAGCGCAATGCATCTGTCAACCAAGCTGACAGAGATGGCAGGACTGCACTGCATCAAGCATCGAGCAAGGGTCACCTCAACATTGTGCAGCTACTCATTGAGCACAGTGCATCTGTTGACCAATCTGACAAATATGGCTGGACTGCACTGCATCTTGCATTGAGTGAGGGTCACCTCAACATTGTGCAGCTGCTCATAGAGTGCAGCACATCTGTCAACCAAGCTGACAAAGATGGCAGGACTGTGCTGCATCAAGCGTCAAGCAAGGGTCACCTCAACATTGTGCAGCTTCTCATAGAGCACAGCGCATCTGTTGACCAAGCTGATGAAGATGGCAGGACCGCACTGCATCATGCATCGAGCAAGGGTCACCTCAACATTGTGCAGCTGCTCCTAGAGCACAGTGCATCTGTTGACCAAGCTGATGAAGATGGCAGGACTGTGCTGCATCAAGCGTCAAGCAAGGGTCACCTCAACATTGTACAGCTTCTCATAGAGCACAGCGCATCTGTTGACCAAGCTGATGAAGATGGCAGGACCGCACTGCATCATGCATCAAGCAAGGGTCACCTCAACATTGTGCAGCTGCTCCTAGAGCATAGTGCATCTGTTGACCAAGCTGGTGAATATGGCACGACTGTGCTGCATCTTGCATCAAGGATGGGTCGCTTCAACATTGTGCAGCTGCTCCTTGAGCACAGTGCATCTGTTGACCAAGCTGATAGATATGGCAGGACTGCACTGCATGAAGCATCAAGCAATGGTCACCTTAACATTGTGCAGCTGCTCTTAGAGCACAGTGCATCTGTTGACCAAGCTGATAAAGATGGCAGGACTGCACTGCATCTCACATCAAAGGGGGGGAACCTCAACATTGTGCAGCTGCTCCTAAAGCACAGTGCATCTGTCAACCAAGCTGATAGATATGGCAGGACTGTACTGGATCTTGCATCAAGCAATGGTCACCTCAACATTGTGCAGCTGCTCATAGAGCATTGCACATCTATCAACCATGCTGACAAAGCTGGCAGTATTGTACGCCGTTTTGCATCACTCAGTCATCACTTCAACTTTGCTGGGTTGCTCAGTCGAGAGAAAAGCAGGAAAGCATTGAAACCTTGATCCACATCTAGTGTCCCAACAGTTGAGGTATCAAGCTTGAGGCCATGGCCTCAGTGTCTTAATAAATGATTTTTACCACACTAATCTAGCAGCTACCTCCCTTTTGCATAGTTTTGGGCACCAAGACCCAGAAAAAATCAGCTCAATAAAGCAACAAATGACAAGCCAATTCACAGTCACTAGGTTTCAGCAGGGTTTTCAGAGATCTGGTTTGAAAAGAGCCAGTGATACTCACAACTGAAAAATAATAAGTCTCATCCTCAGTAAATTTTGTACCTTATTATTTGTCACTTCCACCAAACTAAACCAGTTTACAATGGAGTTTATTGTTTTTATGTACAAGTTCACTGTCTGCACTGAAAGTATTAGTTTCATAGATATGAAACTGCTCCGGTAACTTTAATGTTCCCTGGCATTTTCAGGGAGTAGTACCCACCTTTGTCACTTCGTTACTTGGCTTAGGAACAAGAAAGTTTGTGAGTTTGATGAAAAAGTGTGAAAGCTTGTCATTTGGACAAATATCTGGGAAAGCTCATCACCTCGACTAACTTCTGGCGAAAGCTCGTCACTTTTGTGTCAGCACATGGTAACTGTATTGTTTAATCACCAGAATTTGCTGCATCCACCTTCACCTTTTGCTAGGTTTATGTCTTTACCTCGTTGCCACCGCTCGATGAGCTGAGTGCACAGTCTTTCCTGGTGGACATCTCAGAATGGTATGCACCTTCCAGCATTCTCGCTGTCCAAATATTAATCCTTACATGAGCCACCAGCAGCGCTCGCAGCAGTAACATCGCCTAGGTGTGTTGTCCTAAGTCTGTGGCTATCCTCCTCTCATTACGTTTGCCTCCCGTAGTATGTATTATCTTGACATTCTGATCATTGATCATCTGATGAGCACATCCGTTGCTGTGACCATCTGTACATATGCCTCTTTTTTTTTCCCTTTCCCAAGCATTGAAATGAAGCAGAGCAGTGCTACACAACCCGGGTTACCCGATTTGGCACCATTCCGCCGTGATCTGGGCCATCCATAGGCACCTGATAATCCCACATAACCCAGGCTAATAGCCATGTCATACCTAGTGGTATGACATGGCTATTAGGGGTGTGTTAATGTCATATAGGGCTCCATGCAATAAACCATGCAAAACCTCGCAAAAAACCATGCAAGATTTTGCAATAAATAACAGTAGGGGACTTGGTAAATTATTGAGGGGGTATGTGGCGGTGCTTCGGCACGTTCTAGGCCGAGCGCTGATGCCCGACACGTCGGGCATCGTCCCGCCCAGCAGCGCCACTATGATGGGAAAAAAAATGATATTTGACTTGGAAAAAATCAGGAAAAATATAATAAATACATGGAACTATGGTGTGCATTGCGCGCCTATTGTGCCGACATGTGCGCTCATTGTGCACCCAATCCTGCTGCCCCACCTGATCTTGGACTAAAAATCAGGGGAAAAAAATAAGAGAGGGGGGCTCACCCAAAGCGCTGATCAAATGACTTCATCCTCCTCCCCCTTGTCCCCATCCTCAACCTTCCCATCTATAGTCACCCTCACTATGTCATATAGGAGCTCAGACAGTTCCTTTTCCTCCTCCACTTCACCCTCATCATCCTCATCCATCTCCTCGCCTTCATCCCCCACATTTGCATCTACCATATCATTAGTCAATCTGGCTGGGGGTTCCCATCCCACTGTCATATCAACTGTGACCGCTAGCTCCTCTTCCTCCTCATCAACATCCATTGGATCTTCACTGACCCCCTTTTCTTCTCTCTCCTGCCTCTGCTGTGCCTTCTGAGCATCCTGGACTTCCTTTGACAAGCCTGGTAAAATGGAGCCTGTGAAGCCAGGAGTCTTGGCCAGCCTCTACAAGCGCTTCATATGCCCCATATCTGAGTGCCCACACTCCAGCCGGTATCTGCGGACCAACACTGCCAAATCCGTGTCTCCTGCATTTGCCAACTCTGAGTCTAGTGCTGTCCATTAATATAATATGGAATAATATATTATTAATATATTAATGATACTACAAATACGATATGGCTCTGGGACAACCTACATAATATTAATATGGGATAATATAATATGATATGATATGAATATAATATGATATGGTGGTCAGCATATTATCATATTATTTCCGTATTATAGTAGCCCACAAACTTCCATCTGGCACCCAAATCATGCAAAACTTTCGATGAGCTGATCCTATCGAGGCTGTGAGAAAATCATTTCCGGCCTCAGCAGACCCGAAAACCGCCAAAAACAGCGGCAAATCCCGAACTATTGCTCAAAAGGGCAATTCATCCCTATTGAACATTCATGCACTGGAGATTCTTGCAATCCTGGAGTGACTAGAGATGTTGGTCGGCCAAGAGAACTTATCTATGTGTATTATAACAGAAGAACAACTGCTATATAAACTTTTCCAGGGTTTCGACTCCAGAACTCCTCAGAACATGAACCTCACAGAATATTATTAATATATTATTGATATATTCTAATACATATTAATACATATGCAGATAATATAATACAAATATGATATGGAGGCTGAGGGTATAATATGATATGGCAAAAATCATATTAATATCGTATTATGGACAGCACTAGACCTGTTTCCGCAAAAAGTGGTCTTCATCGTTGATCCAGGTCACCAACTGGCAGATCTCATTGTTGAGCCGAACAATTTCCTCCTGGGCACGCTCAATCTTGAAGTATGAGTCCATAGCAAGCCGATATGCAGGACGGCTCCAGGGTTTCTTGAGGACATCCTCATCCGTCACTCATAAGAAATCAAAGTCGGCAAGGAATGCATATTCAACAACTTGATCCCAGGTGAGTTCAGGAGCTGGTGGCTCAAGTGCACAGGCTGCAATGTTGTAGCACTGGATGGCATTCTGTACAGCTCCACACCGTGCTTTCAGAGATTTTACAATATGTGTCCGCATTTTATACGCTGTATTATATTAGTTTCTAGATTGAATTTCTTGAAGAAAATATTCACACCGGTCCCGGAACGATTCACCTTTGTCAACTCGAATATCTGTTCCACAATCAACAACTCCAGTGAATTCAATGCATCCATGAACTTCTTTTCCTTCAACTGCTTCACTGCAGCCACCCATCCTGGAGATGTTGTGGTCCACCGCTCGGTAATCTGGAGCTGCTCCTCCATGTCAATCACTGCTTCCTGATCTTGATTATGAATCTCTTCAGCATGCTTTTGGGCTCGTTTCAATGCTTCCCCTTTGGCAGGATCATAGTCTGAGTCTGGATTGTTTGACTGTTGCCGAATGGTTGAGAATCTGGCCCTAAGAGCAAATCAGCAAATACAAAATTGAATTGGAAAAATCATTTACTGGCTGACACTGAGATTCACCAATTTTTGCATGTACTCCATCTCAAGAGTCTCCTTCTGGGAAGCTGCAGAATTCTTCTTTGACATTTTTTTTAAAAAAATTCCGTGTTATTTGCCCCTCACCGCGTGGCGGTATGGTAGGCATTCTCTACTCTACTGCGATACTATGTGCGTAATATCTAGGGATCTATGGAAATCTTGGATGTCTGCGAAAGTCTGCCTGGCCAACCAACTTTGGCTGGCGCGGACGGGTGCGCCATTAGGAACACATTAAGCATGGGGCCGAAGGACCTAGTGAGTGTAAGTTAGGCGGCCCAGGGCGTAAAGTATGAGTATAGACGCCCCGCTAGGGTGAGCTCTGGTAAGGTAATGTAATGTAAGATAAATAGAGGGAAAAGGGGGGATGGGCGGCGGGGGGGTCGGCTAGGCTCGGTTGGGCTCAGGCGAGTGTTGCTGGAGCTGGGGCTGAGGCCGCATTCAGGATGCTAAGATGGATGGGCATGGGGCTAGGCACCAAAGGGTGCAGCTGCTCGTGGGATCGCTTCTGGCCAATTGAAATGGGCAAGGAAGTTTATGATGTTGTTGGGTGGGGGGCACGCAGTGTCTGGCGGGTCTGGAAGAATTTCGTGCACCTTGTGGAAGCGACCAGTGCGTCTGAGGTACCGGAAGAGATGTGGGAGAAGGTCGGGCACTCCAAGTACTTTGGCAATGACGCGAGTTCTCGGCCCGCCAGCATGTGTGAGTTCACACTGGGCATTGCGATGGGCTGGGCAATGCAACAAGTAGTGTTCGACCGTTTCGTCTGCCTGGCGGCAAGCTGGACAAATGGGGGAGTCTGCTTTGCCTGTGGAGGTGGTGTGCAAGGGGGACGTGGCCAGTGCGTAACTGGAGGAGGAGGACAGCTAGACTGCGTGGGTGGCGTTCAGCCAATGCAATGTAAGAGCCTTTGGTTAACTTGGCGTCATACTGCATTGTATGGGTGTAGCGTGTCGATCTCCTCCAGTCTCTATCCACTGCGGCTTTGAGTTTGGCATTAAAGGCCTGCCAGGTAGCGGACTTACTCCACGGCAGGACCCCTCGTAGTTTGTTTGGAATGAAGCAAATGCGGGATGAGTCGCGGTCCCAGGCTGCTTTCTTTGCCTCTTCATCTGCTCGTTCATTGCCGTGGATGTCGACATGCCCTGGTGCCCAGCGAATGGTGAGTTCTACGCCTGGGTGACGCCCTGCTAGGATGCTCGCATAGCGGTGCCAAAGGTCCCAGATCCAGTGGGAAGGTCTGGGATTGCTCGAAGTTGTGGCGCGAACTGCCGGCTGACTGTCGACGACGGTGGTGACCGGCCCGACAAGTTCTGGTTGCTCCTGTAGGAGAAGCATCGCTAGACAGCCCCCCAATGCCCTCGCCTTCGAATACCGTGTGGTCCTGTGCCGAACCCAGATAAAGCCGCCTCGAGCCAACCTCCTCGCCATAGCTAAACAGCACTGTGGAGGTGCCGATCCGCCCATCTATCCCTGATCCATCAGTGTAAACTTTAGTAGGTGTGGGATCAAGATATTCTGCCAGTCCTCCCTCTCTCTTCGAGCTCGGTACCTCAACCGCCATACTCAATTCCCAATTTACTGTTGTGCGTACCACCTGAATTTTCTCCATCTTGTCTGGTTCCAGGCCGAAGTTGGCCATGAGGTCGTGCAATGGGGTACTGTGTGTCTTCAGACGTCGCCGCGTGGCCTCTTGTACTAAGCCGAAGAGAGGGTGGTCCTGTGGGAGCGTGGCGAGGCATAGTGCTGCCCCCAAATCGTACCTTCTCGATCCGGCGCGCCACTGGGAGGAGGTTGGCATAAACGTCTAGCACATCTGTTGGGGTAGAACGTAATGCCCCCATGATGGCAAGAGACGCTTGCCGTTGTATGGTGCGCAGGGTCTTGATGACCCCGCGCTCCTGTGTTTTTGGCCGTCCTGGTCTCCTATTGCTCGCCGGGGGAGACAGGAAGATGTCAGCCCCATATAGCATGCGTGGTATGCACACAGCCAAGTAAAGGCGACGCATATAACGTGCCCCAATGCCGCGTGATGCTCGCGCTATGCGCACGGTCTGGCTCAACCATGCATGCCCCTTCGCAATTGCTGCCACCTCCTGTTGGTGCCATCGGAGCTCCCGGTCAAGGTGTATGCCCAGTAATTTAACCGATTCGGATGAGGCAATTGTGTGCGCACCAAGTTTGAGTCCACTGCGTGGCTCTGGAACCCTTTTGCGAAGAAGGAACGGATGGGGGACACGCCGCCGTGAAAGATCGACCATCTGGTACTTTGGTACGCTGAATTTCGCGTTATGAGCCGCCCCCCACTTGTCCACCCCGCCCGAACGTTGAACTAGGTCTCGCAACATCTTGTGCGTGTCCCGAAAGTCCTTCACGACTGTTACTAAAGTGTTGTCATCGACAAAAACGACCCCCTTGCCCTGTTCGGGCCTCGGAATGTCAGCGAGGTCGGCGTTGTAAATGCAGTAGAGGTAGCCCGAGTGCGGGTCCCCTTGGTCCAACCCCCCATCAATCGCGAAGGGTTCAGAGACAAAGTCCCCAAACATGAGACGCCCTGTGCGCTTTGCATAATGGTGAAACGCTGCACTCAAGTGTAGCAGTGAAATCAAATACAAAAGAGTTAGATGAAGTCTACACTCCAATATATCCAACCTCAACCACCAACAACTCAAATGCTTTGTTATGTGTGTTCAGGGCAATGGGTCAGGCGTATCGACCCTCAGTCTCAATTTGAACAGGATCCCTCAGATAACCTTATCCAATTCACAACACTTATAGTGCATAAGAACAGCAAAAACCAATTTTATTGATATATCCAAAGTACATCCAATAGGTTTATCCAAGTTACTAACCACTAGAACCACTGTTGGACTTTTTATAGAAGGTAGGAAGAGGAGGACCGGCTCAAGCACAAGGCAATTCCAAGTTGCAGGAAGACTGGCTCAACACAAGGTGATTCCAAGTCCTACCAAGACTGGCTCAAACACAAGTGGATTCCAAGTCAAACTGAACTGGCTCAAGCTCAAGGTGATTCCAGGTCACTACACTCAATAGCTGGTGCCAACAAGTGGGAGTGGGATTCACTGTCTGTACATAATTTACATGCCAGTTTAAATACATCTACTTGTGCTAAAAGGGTATAAAGTATGTGAGAATAAAACTGCTTTTCTGGGGTTAAAACTCCGTGCTAGGCCATGAAAACAGCACCCATGAGTCATATGTATCAGTCCTAGGAACCCTCCAATGTAATTTCCAAGGAAAAGGCCCTTTTCCCCAAGGGAAATGCACAGCCTTTTTAATTGTTTCCAGGCACAACTTGTATCCATAATCATTCTGACAGTGCCAGGCCTGTCCAGACCTATTACACCATGTTCCAGGCATTTCTAGGCGTCTCCAGGATCCAATTGAGTGTGAACATGCTCCGGAATATCCTAGAGATCACGATATCCAACCACTAGATTCCTTATTTGGTAGATACCATCAAAGTGACTCCAGAGAACTGTAGATGATTTATCCCTTAGTTCTGTAGCTGCCTATAATATCCTTCTAATGTCCCAAATAGTTGGTAATGGCCTAGCATCCATAAATTACTCAAACTCACTGCACAAACTGTACAGATTGCCAGAGCAGTGTTATGACCAGTGTAATGAAAATGGTAATAAAACTGGTGTTTAAATGCATCCAACGGCCTAGTACTCAGTCCTGGGAGTAAACCAGTACCCTCTTAACCTTATTGACTGGTTTTATCAGTTACTTCCAACTGAAAGGTTGCAAAATCGAATAATTCAGGTGTGATCAATTTCACACCTTATCAACGGCGCGCCAACCAGTTGGTATGCTTGATGGGCACACCCCGCATCCTCATGTCGTGGATGAGGCAGTCTATATCGACGCTGGGGAACGCACCCTTCACGTCCATGCACAAGACGGTGGCGACCTTGCCACTGTGCCAGGCGCCCTTCACCACCGACACCACTTTGTGGATGGCGTCTGTGGTGGAGCGGCCAGGTCGCACCCCATACTGGTTGCTAGGGAAGATCCCTGCCAGTTCCGCCTCAGTTATGCACTGCAAGTTCTTACAGCCGTACCACAGACGGGGGAGGCTGCCAGTTAAAGCAATTGGGCGGTGTGCACTGGCCTCGGCATAGTTGGCCTTCCCCGGTTTTCGCATCACAAGGATCTGCAAGTCTGCCCACCACACAGGGAAGTGGCGCAAGGCGTCGAGCAACCGAAAGATAGGGCCTATGAAGGGTAAAAGAAGGTTAGCACACTCTCGAAAGACGACATTGGGTGCCGTGTCAGGGTACGTGGCTTTATATGGCTTCATCCTGTCTATAGCGCACCTTATCACTGTGTCTGAGACAGGTTTCCAGCGCCACTTCGGGGCGGGGTAGGTCGGGTCAGAGGGTACTGAGGAGACTTCCATCTTGGCCGGAAAGAATTCGTCGTGGAGCCAGCGCGCCTTCTCCTCGTTGGTGGATGCTGTGTCGATAACCCGCCTGGTGCCCGGTCAGTATTTCTCCAGTGTTGGTATTCTCATTGCTCCCCCGTCCGTCGGTTCAGCAGACAGGAGGTCATGAGTAGACCAGACGTCCAGGTCTGTTATCCGTTCGAGCCACTTTATCCAGTGAGGCTTTCACCTTGGTTATGGCTTTGGCGTACTCCAGTTCGGCAGCACGCGCTTCACTGTGGATTGGGTGCTCGGGGCAGTAGTGCTCAGCGTATGCCTTCCGCTCGAGCTTGGACCATGCCGCATTCATCTCCTTCAGTGCTGCTGAGAACCAACGCTTGACGTATGGGGTTGGCGTTGACATTTTGACTATCGCCCGAGTGGTGGCCTGAATGACCTCCTCGAGCTGGTGGATCGTGCGCTTGACGGCCTCAACGGAGTCGTATCCTTCTGGTCTGTCAAAAGTCTTGAGGAGTTTCAGTAGGTGCTCCCAAAAAGTCGCTCCACAATGCCATGTGGAAAAGTGGCCGGGGCTGGTGCTGCATGACTGGCGTAGCAAGGTCCAGGACTTGGATGACTGGGAAGTGGTCAGTTTTCTCAGGGCAGAGCTCCGGGGCCGTCTCGCAGCTTATGTACACCGACAAGAGGGAAGGGGAGCAGAACACGTTATCAACGCGTGTGTAATTACCCGTTGAGAACGACCGCAGGGTCGGTATGCCCTTTGGCAAAGCCATTTTCATCGCATGCTTTGCGAGAAGATCGAGCAGCGGCTGGGCAAGGTTGAGGTTGCGCACCGTGAAGAGGTGGTGATTACGCAGCTCGTCCCAGAGTGGGTGGTGGCGATTAAAATCACCCGCCCAAATGTACTGAAGAGGAAGGTGGTCGCAGCATGCGTGCGCCGCTTCTGGGCTCTGCAGGTACTCGCGCAAGACGTCCAGCGCGTCATTTTGGTTACAGTCATTATAAACATTGATGATACGCACCGTCCCAAAGGCGCCATAGAGCTCAACAGCAGTTATGTCCGGAGATTCAATGGGTATCGGTTTCCATACGGAGGACGGTATATGCAAGTTCATGAGAATCATCGAGCGCGTGGCTCGTTGGTCTCGCGAGTGGGTCAGCAGGTAGATTGAGAACCAGGTTCGATTCGCTCTTGACACGCCTCGAAAGTCTACGTGCGGTTCCTGTAGTAGTGCGATGTCATAGTAGTTCCGTCCCAGCGAGTGGAGGAGATCAAGCTGTGCTTCAAGGGACCTATTCAGATTTTGTCTCCAGATGCGGAGTCGCCTCTCTCCTGTAGGTCTTGGCAGGGTATCAGACATGGGTGCTGTCCACCGTTGCCGGGGTCGTGGTCACATCGGCTGTCTTGGTCGCCTTGGTCGCTGGCAAAGTTAGTTCCCCCTCCTCCTCTTCGTCGTCCTCCAACGGGCGAAGCTCCCTGGGCCCCTCGGGCACTGCCCCCTGCGCCGCCAGGCGCCTGCTCTCATCCTCCACGTCGTCGTACCAGCTCACTGTCATCAGCTTTGCTGCGGCCTCCCATGCTTCCACCCTAACTCGCGCCCTTGTCTCCGCTCGCAGTCTGTCCTCCTCTGAGACCAGCTCATTGTCGCTCAGCCTCTCCACTTGGCTGGGGTGCATGCCCATCTCGACGAGCGTCCGCTGTCTTGGCCCGAAGCCACCTCCGTCTCTCTGCGCCTGTGTCTGCGTCTGTGTCCCCTCTCTGCGAAGCTGGGCTGCTGTCTGCGGTGAGGGGCCCGGGCCTGCTCGTCATGTTGGCTGATTCGTCGGCCTCCACCCGGGCCTCGTAGAAGCTGGGCGCCTCTGTGCTGCCTCCTCGTGCGTCACCCACGTGCTGGGATCCTCCGGCGCCACAAAATACGGGTACCTTGCTTCAGGGTTGCGCTCCAGTGCGAACTGGAGTTTGTCCTGGAAAATCGGGCATGAGCGGTCTGCCGCCCCATGTCCTTCATGCGGTCGGTGGGCCTTTTTGCAGTTCGAGCAGGCGCGCACGTCGTTCTCCGCCATGCGTTCGGCTGTTCTATGCGGCTCCCCGCACCTCGCGCACATGTCACTGGCCGCCCGGCAGGTCACCGCTATGTGCCTTGCCCCAATTTCCTGGCACTTCACGCAGCGGATTGGGTCCACTGTCAGCTTGCGCCCGTATACTCTCCTCCCTTCCACGAACATCCCATTGCGAAGGAACGCATTAGCAGCAGCATCATCACTGAAGCCGAAAATGACAAACGCGACACCCTGGCCCAGACGCCAGCGTTGTGGGGACTTGATCCACCTTGCCCTGGCTATCGCACCACATTGGTAGTTGTTGTCATCCTCAATAACTCGCAGCACGCCGTCGAGTTTGGGGTCGAAAGTGGTCAGGACGAATTCCACCACGACGTTCGTGTAGCATGGCTTATACACAGACGTACCTCCAATATGCTCCAGGAAGGGCTTGATGTTTTTCTTTGAGCCACATTGCCGCTCCTGTGGTGTTCATGTGCAGCAGGACTGCTCTGCCGCGCTGGCGTTCTGCGCCGACGAACTTCGCATCTGCCGGAGGGGCGGGAACGTCGTTCTGTAACATCAGTATCACTCCCATTCTGACTTTCTCAAGGATCTCTTTGTCCGAGAGCCTGACCAGCCACTGTTCTGTCCCTGGTGCGCGCTCAATTAAGATCTGGCGCCGACGCGCCATTGTCTTCGCAATGGCGGCTGCATGCTCTGGTGGTGGCGGCGGCAGCGGCGCGATTATCGCTGCCGCGTAAGAGCCCTGCTGCGGCACGGACGAAGACGCGGGGGGAGGTGAGTCCCCTACATCCCCTACGTCCCTGTGCACTCGCTGCACCAAGGACTTTAGGTCGTCGTCGAGGCGGGCGGTGATCGTCCCCACATCCGTTGCAAGCTCCTCAGCTGTGCGCGCTAAGTGTACGGCCGCCTCTTCTATCGTTCTTGCCGCCTGGTCCTCGCCCTCAGTGGCCGCACTCGTGTCTCGAGCATGCGCTAGCAGCTTGTCAACCTTCCCCGACACTTCCTCGATCGTGATCTCGGTGGACTTCGTCTCCATTGCGAGCGCTACGGCGTGCAAGCAGTCGGCGGGGATTGCCAGGTTCGCGGGGAGCGACGCAGCGATGTGGAGAATGACGTGCGCAAGTAAAGAGAACGAGGGACCCGTACCTAAGTCCTTCGCTAGGTATCCTTTCAAGTAAAGTTCCCTCCTTACTTCTTGAAGCCCCCATGCAGACCAATCGTTGCCGCTGGTAGTCAAGACAAGGAGTTGCTGCTTGCTCATCGTCAGGTAGATTTTTGCTGTGTCGGTTGCTGTTCGCTTCGTGTGGTTTGGGTTACTTTTCGCGGGCTCTACTGAGCTCCTTGGTGTCGAAGCTGCGCTGGTGTTTTTGGATGAATTCATTCTAGACTCTGAGATGAGGTGTACGGGATAACTAAGAAGCTTATGACCCCCGCATGCTCTGATGCCCAAGTCTCGAAGCAATTTTCGAGACGCCAATCAGATGCACGTGGTGGTTTGTTGCCAAGAGGATCCCTTCTTTGACATTAACCACTCCTTCTCCTCCACCAGCCACTGCTCAAACTCATTGACCGAATGTATCCCTTCATGATTCATCCATTGCTTCAGTGCGGGCTCTGTTGCTAAGATTCCAAGGGCTTGCTGATAGTTGTTGCAGAGGAACTTGCCTAAAATCCATGTTAGTTCTGATTCCAATCAATACACCAGTTGATTTTCTTACTGAGATTGGTATACGTCTCAAAACTGTCAAAGTGTTTAATGTATGTTGTAATTTCTTGCTGCCGGTGGAAGCGACTCGCATATCGGACTGGCTTTGCCAGGGCATTTGACTGGGAGAAAAACCGTTCACAGACTTCAAGATCCTCCAGGCCCAAACCCTTGACATAGGTTGCCAGGAACTTGAGCTGGCACAGTCGATTGTGAGCATGGCCATGGAAAGCTCCCACAAGCATAGTGAGCAGCTTCTCCTTTGCTTGCTCACTTAGCAGACTCTTTTTGATCGTCGCTTCAAAGTGACAGCCAATGTTGTAGCCAATGCCAAGCTTCTTCCCAAACATATCCAGAAGCTCATCAACAATAGCCAGAGGATATTTTGCCCTGTATTCTGGTAAATTATCAGATGACAAAGAAAAAAAAACCACTTACAATTCACCACTCTGAATCATATCAGCCAGAAGCAGAACAAAGCCATGGCAGCAGAGTGCGAGGAAGATACCCATCTCATCAAAAACCCCCCACATCTTAGTGGTGAGGTCGTTGATCATATTCTTCCAGCAGTCAGAACATGATGTCTCCTCCCCCTAAAAAGTGTTGTGAGAACAAATTGATATGCTGGATGAAGACTTACCGGTACTTCATCTCTTGGAAGAAGATTCACCACCCTTTCCTTTGCCCACTTATCTACTTTATCCCTGAGTACCCAATAATTTTCACCCGCTTCCCTGTCATCCATCCTTTCCTTTGACTTTCCAGGGAGCGGTTTCCCTGTCTCCTCGTCAATGTCCACACTACCATCCAGATTTGAGGCCTTTCGAAACACTCGCCTTAGTGACTCATTTCCATCCATAGCAAACAACATGGAGAACATCATCTCCTCCTCCTCCACAAGCTCATACATGCAGCAAGGACATGCATGCTTTAGACGCCAGCTTGAATCACGGCCCAGGACAGAAAGCACTCTTGCTTCAGTCTTCTGTCTGACTTCCAAATATACGTCATACGAGATCGTAAACTGTTGGCAAAGGTACGACCTGTATGCCACCTTTTTATAATATTTAGAGTTCAAATTTCATTCCGATAAAACCAAAACTCACTCCATGACTATCACAAAGTGACTTGACAAATGACTGGATAGCAAGATGAGGGCACCGGCAGTGTGTGATGCAAAAGAACTCTAGGGTTCGTGTGGTGATCACAACCGTGGGCTCCCATGGGGAACAAGGGAAAAGCCCTTGCTTGATTAGCGCTGCTGCAACACCCCACCCTCCTGAATCAAGGACAGCATCTAACGTGTAGCTCTCTGAACAGCCATCAATGTCAAGAGAAATTGTATTTTGATCAAACTCACCAAAAAGATCAACCACACGTATGACACGTTCACCATGTCCTTGTTCTCCCTTTCTATCTGGCGCCGGCTCTCCTGCCCCCTACCCAATGCACATACATGTCAACCAGATCCTTCATTTGTGTATCAATTCCCCGGACATGCCTCTCATTTCTATCGCGCTGAGTTCTCCAGTCTGGGCACTTAGGGCTAAGAATATATTAAATTATTTTCTCTCCCAAGTTTGTCGCACTTACTGTTTTCTCTGAGCCTCTTGCTCTCTTTCCTCTCAAACAGCATCCAGCAAGTCTTCCCCATCATGGCTAATCCCAACCCCTGCTGTCCTGTCAAGCATGTCCTCAATATGAATTTCATTACCATCATCATTGTCAAAATTGTCAAAATTGTTGCCATAGTCATAATTTTGAAGCCCTTCCAGAGCTTGCAGCTGTGCAGAATCCAACACTGAAATACACGTAAGATGTGCCCAATTTTCCACCAAATAAAAATTTACCTGACTGTCGAGCCTGGTACTCTTCAGTCCGACTTGATCGATATTCATCCTGTGCCTTTCGGCTCTTTAGCTCCAACTTTTGGAGGGTTCCAGGTCTACGAGTATTAGACAGCTGAAATCCACTTCCGAGTACAACACTTTTTTTTTGAAGCACCGCCGCCACAACGAAGTCCTCCAGACATATCAAAGAGTGTGCTGTGAGTGTGGAAGGCAATGTGTAAATGGCCCTGTGGTGCTCAGGTCGGAGCGAGATGTGCCGTCACGAGAAGTACCAAGTTACCAATCGGTACGAGTTCCGATGAAGTTCAGAAATTCCCGATCGTGCCGGAAACTCCGCATTTTCCAATCGGGCGACAAGCGCAGCATTTTCCGATTGGGCGGCAAATTCGGCACTTCCCGATTGGATCGCAAACTCGGCAATTACCGATCAGCCCTCAAACGCGGCGCTTCCTGAGAAGCGCCGCGTTACTCAAGAAGTGCCTGTTCTTGAGAAGCACCGGTACACGTTCCTGAGAAGCGCCCATTCCCGAGAACCGCTGTGTTACCTGAGAAGCGCCCGTGTTCCTGAGAACCGCCCATTCCCGAGAACCGCCGGGTTACCCGAGAAGCGCCACATTACCTGAGAGGCGCCACGTTACCCGAGGCGCCACATTACTCGAGAAGCACCACTTCCCAAGAAGCGCCGCGCTACCGCAAGTTCTCAACGTCACGGCGCACAGAGTGTCATGTCATGTGACCAGTGACCGTCTCGTCTGTTCTTTTGCCACTCACCAACACGACTGTTTCGGGCGGCTCCTCCAGGGTACTCACAGACATTTGACCTAGAGAGCTGTCCTCTCTCCTCTCTCCTCCCTCCTCCCTCCTTTTCTATTCCTTTCAACGCCCAACATTCTGTGCCACTCGTGCTCAACGCGTCTCATTTTTGGCCATGGGTGAGTATAGCACTAAGTTTTTTATTTTTTATTTTCTTTCTTGGCCTATCCTCTGTAAACCACCCGAGAGTCTGAGATCCGACCCTGGAACTACGGCAGATTCGGTGTATGAGTGGCTTTTTTTTTTTTCTCCTCCCCATGATGCTGTAAACCGCCAGAGAGACTGAGATCCGACCCTGGAACTGCGGCAGACTCTGCATATGCCTTTTCTTCAATTTTTTTTTTGTCCCCCTTTTATATTATTTAATACGTTGTTGCAGGGTCAGACGGCCGGCGTGTGGAAAATCAACCACACGCTGGTTTTGGTTCTAAAACAACTTACATTTCATTTTTACATACCTTTTTGTTTGTACTGTAAACAGGTGCCGAGAGCGCCAGCAAAATCATTATCTTGTGTCCTACGCTCATCTGTGCGAGCCGGTGCAGGCTAGTGCCCACTTCTCGTGTTTTCCTCGTCCCCACACGTCAACTACAAACCTTCGCAGTACGCACTTCGGCGTGCTAACCTTCTCAATACATCATCTTTACGCTCCTACTCCCACACGCCCACTTTCTCAGCCTACCGATACCCTCTTCTCACTCGGGTTCATCAGCCTACCGACATGCTGATTTCCCGGGACATTTATCTTTCGTCATACTCTAAATTCAACCGGCCACCAACCCCATTCCGAATCCGCATCCCAGACAGCCAACCCTGCAACAACGTTTAACTGATCATTTAACATATCGCTCTGGCAAAGAACCTTGGGCTCGGGCAAGGAATTTGGCGCTTTTGACCTTGCAGTCTATCAGTCATATCAGCCTATCAAACTGCCCAAATTCTTGACATTGCAGACTGCCTCTCCCAACGTCTCCGGGAGCAAGAGACCTCCGGGCAACATCAATGAGCCTGACAAGACCATTGATGACCCCGACTCCGACCCCGGCGATGCCCCCCCGACTTCTGGATCAACCCGACCCCCGGCCCTCCATTCCTTCGGCGTTCTCATCCTCCGGCCCTTCCATTCCCTCAATGTCTTCGTCTCCCATACCTCCACGTCGCTTCTCTGCCCCACCCACCCACATGGACTACAAGAAGGCTTCGTCTAAAGCTCGGCGGCACCGTCATCGAGCTCAGGTGCATGAGGAAAATGGCACCCCGGGCTTGAAGCAGGCCGTCGTCAAGCGGCAAAGAGAGGCCATGGGCAATGCTATCCAGGTTGACGTCAACATTGAAGGCATCGAGCATTCCGGACCTGCATGGATTCGCAGCCGGACTGCCGAAACCATCCATGAGGATGGAATGGCAGGGCGTAAATATACGGCAGATGAGATATTTCAGCTCACCGGTGAGTGCGATCTGATATATATTAATTGGGGTGGAATGTGGGATTTCTATTCTTTTTAATTCCATATGCTAACCTTATCCTCCACAGGCTCTCGATCCCCATTATCGACTCCCATGGTCGTATCATCACCATCTTGGGCAGAACGCCTCAGGACATCGAAAACTGGAAGACCGTCACCGATGGCGCTGCCAAACTCATGGAAGACAATGCACACTGCCTTAGTGTATCGGAAGAGCAGCTCAACCATCGCCCGCGCCCACGGATCCTACCCATCCATCGCTAGGGGGGTCTCTCATGGAGGCAGGCAGACGGTGAGCATCTACACTTATTTCTTGCCGTCACCCTCACTCAGCGTACTTCAGGAACCCGGAAACCTGCAGACCAACAAGAAAAACAAGTGGGTCACGGATGAGCTGCTCACCCATGAGCATTTTAATCGGCTTTCCAAGTGGGCTAATCGTAGGTTCTACCGCTTCCATATTTTTTCTTGTAGGGTGACATACCATCAGTTCTTTTCTGGACGTTTGCGCCCCTCCTCGCTACGTTCTTTCAGGTACAGATGGGCCTGCTCGCTGCGTCAAAGCCCTCGTTGGTCTGGAATTTCGCAGGTAGCGTCTTCGCTGCCTGCACTTTCAATTTTGGGCCCCATGCGATCACCGTCCCTCATCTTGATTTTGCTAATCTTGCTTGGGGGTGGTGCGCCATCACGGCCCTCGGTCGCTTCAACCCCAACCGTGGCGGTCATCTCATCTTATGGGATCTCAAGCTCGTCATTTGGTTCCCACCGGGATCTACAGTCCTCATCCCCTCCGCTCTTATTCGTCATTCCAATGTTCCTATTGCTGTTGACGAGTTCTGGGCGTCTTTTACCCAGTACACTGCTGGCGGCCTCTTCCGTTGGATCCGAAATGGCTTCAAGACTGATGAGCAATTTGAGCTCACTACGTCAGTCCAGGAGAAGGAGGCTCGAGCGGAGGAGGCAAAGACTCGATGGGAAGACGGTGTTTCCATGTACTCTACCATAGACTCCCTGCTTTTAGATAGACTGTCTGCTAGTCACATTGCTTCCTAATTGCCTTCTATAAATTTTTGAAACCCATAAATTTTTTGAATTGTGAGTTGAAGCGCTAGAGGAAGCTCAAACTCTGATCGGCCGAATGTCTGAGACATTTCGGACATGTGCTGATCCACCTGAAAAAAATTCACAGAAGGGGTATATGCGTACCTATGATGTCCTGAATTTTTCAAGGAGTCCAGCTATACCATAGAAATAATATATTAAAAATCTAGAGCTACTGAGAAAAAAAGAGAAAATGAAATAAAAGAATTGGTCTAAAAGTCGCAAACCCGTCCATCTTTGGACTATTTACGTGTAAATAGTGGCTACCTATTACTTTCAACCACCATGTCTCCCAACAATGTCTCTCATAGCTCTTTGGTCAACTCAAAAACCACACAAGGCAATTGTCGAGTGACTCTGGACAAGTATTATCAAAAGTATGTCAATAGATAAGCTTCTTTTTCACCTGAAATACTGAGGCACGTAAACTAGAAATGCACCAGCACTTCGCGAGGAAGCATGCCTTCAGATGCAAAAGTAAGTAAATTTCTCGACTCTCTGTCATGCTTTGTTTTCATCTTTGGCTTCAGGCACCATGCTGAACTCAAAAAATCGGAGGAGTCGATGAAACTTGTAAAAGGGCGTCGCCGAAAGGCTGATGCTGAATATAGAGAAGTGTACGTCCTGTCTCCTTGCTATATCTGTAAAAGGGATTGGCACTGACCTTAGCTGACAGTATTCGTCGTCAGTGGGTAAATTTCAGCTCCAGGTGCTTCAAATGATGCTGACTACACATAGGAAATACGTCAAGAAACACGGTACAGAAAAGTATTTCAAATACTATATACCGCTGCTTCAACAGTTCAATGGTGATTTGGCAGGGGTTAAAGTACCCACCGGGGAGGAGGATGACACAAGTGGCTTTGATGTCGATGAGGACTCGGTTTGCAAAGCCTAGCATGTTACATGATCTGACTGAAATGTTTTTTTCTTTCTTTTCTTCTTGAGCTTTGAGCCCATATATATCACAAATATTCATATTTTGCGTCAACGTCCCGTAAGGATTTCATGAAGCCAAAGCGTAGACAGAATCAATAGAAGTCAAGAACGCCTAAATCCCTATCAGTGCGCATCCGGATCGGTTTTCCGGCCCGAGATCATGTAATTGATCTCATCGCACGTATGTTTCTGCCTCCTCTCTCTACCACCACTCCTTCTACTAGGTTTGAACTATGCCGGTACCGAATTCGCCACGTCCCTATAGCAGCTATAGCCCCCAAACACCCGTTCCTCAAAATTATGTGTGCTGCCAGCCGACCAAACACCACGCCCCTAATTTCCACGGACACGAAAGTCACAGCAGCCACAAAACAAGTACTATTGGCTAGTTTATCTGGAAAACAACTCTGGGGGAATGTATTTCAACAGGTATGTCGTTCTTTTCTGTTCTTTTCTTCTTGTTTTTGTTCTTATTTTGTTCTCCTTGGGTGGCACGGTCGAGTGGCACGAGTCGGCCACAAGCGAGTGTCATTGACGACTCGCGATTCAGACGCGGGTGAATCTTTCACATCCGAGTCATATGTGTCCCCGACTTGCAGATAAACTGCGAGTCGTCTCCAATTTATCTGCGAGTGGCAACCCACGTCATCTGAGTCCCCGAGACATCTGCGTCCCCGACTCACGGATGATCCGCAAGTCATCCGAGTTGCCTGCATCCCCGACTTGCAGTCAATCTGCGAGTCTGCCAAATTTTTGGGAGTGGCGTCCCCAACCAATCTGTGTACCCAAGGCGTCTGTGTCCCCGAGGCGTCTGTGTCCCCAAGGCATCTCCGTCCCCAAGGCGTCTCCATCCCCGACACGTCTGTGTCCCCGACTCGCAGTCAATCTGCGAGTTGTCCCCGATTTTTTCGGGAGTGGCGTCCCGACCAATCCGTACCCCTGATACACCTGCGTCCCCAAGGTGTCTCCGTCCCCGACACGTCTGTGTCCCCGACTCGCAGTCAATCTGCGAGTCATCCCCGATTTTTTCGGGGAGTGGCGTCTCAACCAATCTGTACCCCTGATATGCCTGCGTCCCCAACTTGCGGATCATCTGCAAGTTGTCTGAGGTGTCTGCATCCCTGCCTCGCAGTTTAACTGCGAGTCATCACTAATTTTTTTGGGAGTGGCGTCCCGACTGATCTGTGCCCCCGATACGCCTGTGTGCCCAGGTGTCTGTGTCCCCAACTCACAGATCATCTGCGAGTCATCCAAGGTGTTTGCATCCCTGATTCGCAGTTTAACTGCGAGTCATCGCCAATTTTTTTGGGAGTGGTGTCCCGACTGATCTGTGACCCCAATACACCTGCATCCCCAACTCGCGGATGATCCGCAAGTTGTCCGAGGTGTCTGCGTCCCCGACTTGCAGTTTAACTGCGAGTCGTCGCCGATTTTTTTGGGAGCAGCGTTCCCGACTGATCTGTGTCCCTGATACGCCTGCGTCCCCGCAGATGCACTGCGAGTTGTCCGAGGTGTCTGTATCCCCAACTCGCAGTTTACCTGTGAGTTGTCGCCGATTTTTTTGGGAGTGGCGTCCCGACCAATCCAGGTCGCCGACTTGAAATTCATCTGCGAGTCGTCTGCATCCCCAACTCGCGATTTCCTGGCTGAGACATTCACTTTTTATCTTTTTCATGTTTTTGCTTTTTTTTTTTTTTTGCTCCAAGGCTGATAAAATGCAGGACCGATGCTCAGAAAAACCTCCACCGCCATGTTTATGAGGATTGCATTGAGGCCTTCGACACGTACAGAGCCGCGATGGCGATGTGGTGCAAAGTGTGCTTCTGGATGCATACTACCTGCAATGGCCACCCAAAGGCGAACGATGTGCAGCAGGGCGCTGAGAAGGCTGCCGCCGCTGCAAATTGGGCTGCTGCCGCTGCTCAACAGGCTGCTAGTGCTGTGAACGAGGTGCTGAGTGCTGTGCGTGGATCAAGCGTACGAGCTCAGTCCATTGTGCCTCATGTATCCCCAGCTGCATCACAGCCCAATCATGCAATGGCTAGCGCTATCCAGTCCTCCAGCACCAAGGCCCACCGTGGGGCATGGCGATCATGGTACCCCCCCGACGGGTCGGATGACGCCCCTGCCACCTCCAGACCCCAATCGCACCTGCAACCCATCTCCCCTGTCTCCCCCAAGGGCCAACAGTCGCACTCCCACCGCTGGACCTTCCAGTACATGTCCCATTCGACATGACTCCAACTTGCTACTGCCGCCACCTGGGGAGAAGCTAGCGCCCCTATATGATGACGACAGTGATGGGGCTGATGACGCAACTCGTATGCTAGTGGACATCCCTTCACCTAGCCCGCCTCCACCTAGCATTGCCACATCATTGACATTTGTGTCAATCAGCAGCGCCTCCTCTCTTTCCGCTTCGAAATCACCAGCGCCTACCTTTCAACCCAAACCCGACCTCAATGCCGCCATTCTTCACCTCAAACCTGATCCTGATCGAATTCCAGGATCCGTCTCCCTGTCATCCACGTCCCACATGCCAGATTCATCGGCTGTATACTTTGTCAGTGCGAGAACAAAGACCATCTTCACCAGCTACCAGTTGGCAGAGAGGAATTCGGGTCTGCTTGGGGGTGTCGACTTGCGTGGGAGCCTCGAGGCTGCCTGCAAGTTTGCTATGCAGACTGGGGCTACAGCCAACGACGAGGTGGAGATGACAAAGTATATTAGCCTCAATGAGGGACGGGTGTTTGGTACTCCATGGGCTGCACTTGCCCATGCTGGTGATTATGGGATTCGTGTGTATACTGGAGGCAAAGATGGACTCTGGGCTTTCATATCGAAATCTGAAATCTATGTCAATGGTAAATTGATTCCAAAGTTCAATGTATAATAATCTTGAAAATTAGTTTATGATGTGATTGCTCACGACTACCTTCAATGTCTTTTTTTGTGGTCCTGGATTTTTTTCAATAAATATCGAGGCATTTATTTACATCAGTCAAGAACATCAAGCAACCACGTGAGATGCACGGGGTCGCATATGAGACATAACAATTTTCTTCTCTGCCTTGTCATTCTAGCCAATCCAACACCGTCTTATCATGGCTGGTAGGAAGAAATCTCAAAGGGTGCCTCCAAGTCCAAGAATAAATCGTCCAAGGCCCCTAAACCTCAGGTTTTGCCACCAACAACCACGCCACTGACTGTCGCGCCACCTCCTGCAGGAAGATCTGAGAACGGTGGGCAGATCCAAGTGGCGATTTTCCTGGCCCAAGCCTTACTGCAATTTTTTTCAGGCCCCTCAGATGCACCAGAAAGTCCCGTTGATCCAGCAGCCATTGCTACCGATCCCACTTCGGTCAGTCGTGTCTTTTGCTAAAAACTATTCTGACAATTTAGTTCTACCTGTGCAGGACAATGCTCTACCTCCCTCCTCCACGTCTGACGGCGTGACTTCGGATCGAGATGAAAATGAGGGTGACGAAAACGACTGGCAGGATGAAGACGAAGTCAATGATGGGATTCCTGCTGGCAAGCCTGGCATCAGCACCTGGCACGAGTGCAACCCTGAGCAGCATGTTATCCCGCTCCGTCCTCAGAGGAGGAAGAAGACACAGACGGCAGAGACACAGGCTACAGCCAAGATGAAGTGTGCCATTTCAAAACAAAAGTCCTCGGACTTGCAGGCGGACATTGATGGTATCAACGTCGCTTGAAACAAAATGGCAGAGGAGATAGCAGAGAAGCACAACGTCAAGGTCGACTTTGTCCTCCGCCGGCTTATGGCGCAGAGCAGCCTCTGGGGAAGCCGGAAGGTGAATCTTTTAACGCTAAGATTCACCACCTAGCAAAGAAGGCTCACTTGAGTAAGTAGATCGTTTTGAACGGGTTGCATATAAATACTGACGTTTCTCAATATAGTGGGAAAGAAATTGGGGCTCAAAGAGGCGAGCCGAGTTGCCCTCGAGGACCCTGAGTTCCAGAATCTTATGAAGAAGGAAGAAGATGCGCTGAAGGCCGAGCTCTGTGCCCACCATGAGAAGTTGACGAAGGGGACGAGAGCTACCAACAATGCGGCAGCGGCGGATGCGCGTTTTACTATCGCAATGATTGCGGAGGAGGTATGTGCCACACGCTTTAAGAATCAACAAGTGCTTAAACTGTTACTATAGATTGAAGCCCTCGCGCATCGGACCGGTATGGTGGGCTTCGCCATGTTTAGTTGTGGACACATCCATGACAAGGCTGTCCCTACTGAGTGCCAGTCTTTGGGTGCATTAGAGTTCTTCGAGGAGGTCATGGGAGAGTCAGCTCGTAGTGTCGCCGAGCAATATGAGCTATGGGCTGTTGCTCGAGAGCGAGGTAAGCGTCTTCATCTTTTGGTGGGGGTTCTAAGCTGACTGTTGTTAGGCCTCACCGGTGTGGACACTCTTCAGTCAATGCGGAAGCAGGTCAATAAATTGCTGAATCAAGGCCTCTGTGAGTACTTGATCCTTCGAATTCGCTCAACCTCGTTGCTGATGGATTCAAAAAAAAATCAGGCTCAGTCACGTCTTCCAAGAAAGTCACCATGAACTGGGTGCAATATTGGAAGGCAATCGTCCTCAAGAAAGGTGTTATTCTGAAGGGCTGGCCACTGAAAGACAACCCAAAGAATCCGGCTTTGATTCATGACGTCGACAGTATGACTAAGCTCCGCAATGCTCTCCAGAGTGGCGAGTGCTTCTGGCACAAGATGAGTGGGAACGAACGTGAGGCAGCGCAGGTGAAGTATGATGAAATGGTGGAGTCAGGGGAGGTGGAGGTGAAGGTTCGGAAGACGCGCAAGGACAAGGACAAACCGCGAAAGGCTAAGGATGCGAAGGGCCTGTCGACTCGCAGCAAGGATCGAAATGCACCTGAGCGCCGTCGCTGGGTTGAAGAGTCTGAGTCGGAGGATGAAGAGGAGAGGAAGAAGTGAGAGCAGAAGGAGCGCAAGGAACGGGAGAAGAAGGGTGAGAAGGAGAAGAAGAAGAGGGGTGGGAAGGAGAATGGGGGTGAGACGAGGAAACGAAAGGCCACCGACGACATTGAGGATGTTTGACCATCCAAGCACAAGTCCTCTTCTGGAAAGGACGACCCCAGGTATGGGAAGTCTTCATTGAAGGACGACACTGCCAGCAAGAAACGTAAGACGACTTCATCCAATGACAGCGAGCGCCCACAGAAGCGAAAGAAGTTGATCGACAACAACAACGGCACCACCAAGTCCAGCTACCGCGGGTTGTTGACAAAAGGACCAAAGGCCGCCCCAGCTTCAAAGTTTGAGGTGATGCAAGCGAAGCTCCGTGTGCTAGCTTACAAGAAGGACAAGTGGGCGAAAGGGTCGGTCGCCAGCAAGCTGCCTCCATCCATGCAAGGGTGTTGCGGCCCTCCTGGAATTCGTGCCACTGCCTCGGAGTTAAAGGCGCTTAATGTGAGGGAGTCAGATTTGAGTGACGGTAGCAATATCTAGATACTACGGACTTTCTTTCTCGAACAATTGTCATCTCAAAGGCTTGCTGAATGACTATATTCCGTTTTCTTGGCAATTTTGTGTGAATTTCAGTTAAAGGACAGACAGGTCCTCTCTTCTTTTTTTCGGATTTTTAGTCCAAGATCAGGTGGGGCAGCGGGATCAGGGTGCACAATGAGCGCACATGTTGGCACAATAGGTGCACAATGCATGTCATAGTTCCATATATTTTATCATATTTTTCCTGATTTTTTACAAGTCAAATATCATTTTTTTCCCATCATAGTGGCACTGACAGGCGGAATGACGCCCGACGCGTCGGGCATCAGCACTCGGCCTAGAACGTGCCGAAAAGCACCGCCACATACCTCCTCAATAATTTACAAGTCCCCTACTGTTATTTATTGCAAAATCTTGCATGGTTTTTTGCGAGGTTTTGCATGGTTTATTGCATGGAGCCCTATACAACATTAACGCACCCCTAATAGCCATGCCATACTACTAGGTATGACATGGCTATTAGCCTGGGTTATGTGGGATTATCAGGTGTCCATAGGTGTGTTTTGGGTTCTCTGTCTTCTTACTCTTTTGCTAGCAATTGTCCTAATCTCACCAACACAGACAACTCGACGCTCCCTCTGTGATCTGTGGTTAATGAGGTGATTGGCTTGGGTTTGCAGCAGATAGGGAGTGTGTTCACGTATGATGCCGCTTCTATTATTATATGTAACTTGCTATTGAATGAATTGATTCTTTTTTTCGTTGTGCCTCAGTAAGAATTTATAGACCCGCCTCGACAGCCGCAATAAAACCTTGCTATGCCTCAAGCGGTCTCGATTCCCTATTGAGACAGAAAGAGCTATGGCGGAATTGGCAAGGCAGAATGAAGGACCATCAATTTCCTCGATCCACCTCTATCTGGCTTGATTTGCTTAGCTAGAATTTTAATTGGGCGCTGATATCAAGCTCAAGTTCACACACTACATATTTACATATTTACTCTCAACTGTTTTGACAAGGCATCTCACTCCAGGTTGAACCACTACCAACCCCTAGACATGTCCAAACCTATTCGTGTCCCCAACCTTCAAAGTCCTAGAACAAGGGGCCTGCTCAAAGTACGGGAACAATGTTATGCCGCCAAACAAAGTTGAACTTGAATCGAAAATAACGTGCCTGCGCATGCAACTGACCATGTGCCTCCACGTGTATGGTCGCGATCATGTAGTAGTCGTCAGTGTGACCAAAGTTACGAGCTTTCATGGTGTATAGATGAAGTGACGAAGTTCTACTAAATCCAGCTCAAGTCACAAACTTTCATGGAATGCGATCAAACTCACGAACTTCCGCAACACTAAGCGAACTAAGCGAAGTAATGAAGTGACAAAGATGGTGCAGACTCATTTTCAGGTCAGTTGAGACTGCATACTGTGTCACTTTGTAGGGGAGGCAACAGCCAGAGCACCGTGACAAGGCCGTTGCCTATTTTTCAGGCAACGAGAGCCACCGTGATCGTGACTGTTGCCTAAACAGGCAACGAACGCTTTGAGGTGCACCATTGTGAGCTCAACAGTGCTTCAAAGGAGGAATTCAAGAACAATAGAACTAGGAATTTAAGTACGATGTATTAGATTCACATACAATTTTTTGAATTCATCCACAACCATGTCCCCCAAAGTCTCGACAGTAAAACCTGTCACCGGCCCTCCTCAGGCCCTTATTTCTCAAATAGACCATCTTCATAACCTTCTTCAACACCTTCCCTCCTCGCTTCTGGAGAATCCGTCCCACTCGTTGTACCGCTTCTCAATGGATCCCGAGATCTTAAAGGAGGGCGGACATTTCTCAGCCGTGTCTCATGCTTTGGAAGTGACTTTTGAGACTCACCTCCTGAGTATCCAGGGCAGGCCGATGTTATTTACTGAGCGGGGGCAGCGGCTTGACGTCTTGGTGAAGCTGCTGAAGATGGGTATCAAGCACATGTCGCCTGGAGAGTGGACCACATTCCAGACAGCATGGCTTGAGCGACTGATTACTGCCGCGGTCGATTCTGGGGCCAAAATCCCGAGCAGAAAGCGGAAAGCGGCAGCGGAGGCCACTACGGCCACCAATGACAGCGCCCCGGTGGCAAAAAAATCAAAGCCAGTCCCTGTAATCACCATTGATGATTCCGATTCTGACAGCTCCCCGTCCATGCCAGCTCCATTGCCATCTACCTCTACCACTCCGTCGACATCGTCCCAGCCTTCAGGATCGAGGCGGAGCACTGTTGGAAACCCAAAGCAGGCTACACTGGGTGCCTTTGGCTGGAAGAAGGCTAAACCCGGCGAGGTTTCAGCATACTGGGCAAACGCATGGGAGTCCGGGGCGGAACACCGAGAAACACTCTTGGCTGCGCAGAAGGCGAAGGCAGAGACTTAGAGAGAGCGCGAGCGCGACCTTAACCAAATCAGGCAGCAGTGTCGGCGTGCAAAGCTCAAGCAGGCCAAAGCTGATGCTGATGAGGAAGCTGGGCCTGACACAGAGCATAATGCAAATGCCGTGCTGATGCGGGGTGCTAATGCCCTGGCACATGGAAACACTTCTATTCCTGATGTTGCGTCGCTCTCCCGCCCTGCCACTCAAGGCTGGAAGAAGCATCGTAATGGGACTCGGAGTGGGGCCGTGCAGGGACAGGCAAAGTGGGTGTTCTGGTTTGACCCATTTCTTTGGGCAATCATTGAGCCTACAGTTCGCTGATGTGGCTGGTCCGCTGCGAGGACAATCAAGGAGCTGCATGCAACGCACCCTGCTCTTTTCAATGGCCCAAACCACAGACTTCATCGTGCAACGCTTTGGAGGTGGATTGTGCCTAATGAGAAGAGATTTACTGCAGCAGCGTTGCGCAATATTGCAGACCAGCGATCTCTTGCTGGTAGTGGGCCCACGGGAATCCTCACTCAATATCCTGACATTGTGACGGAGATTGTGGAGATGCTGAAAGGATTGCGTGTTTTGGGGTGTGTGGTCAATGTCCACATTGCACGCTCCATGATGATCGCCATCATTGGCGAGCGGCAGCCACAACTCCTTGATTCGTTCTCTTGTTCTGAGTCGTATGTCCGGCAATTCTTGGATAGCACGCTCAACTGGATGACACGAAAGGGTACGCGAGCAGCGAAACATATCCCTGAGAATGCTTCAGAGCTCTGTGAGCGGACTTTCTTTCGACTGGCACATGCAATTGAAGACCAGGCCATTCCCGCCAAGGTGCACACAGTTAAATTAATGTTCTGCACGGGATTTTACTTACGCTTGCCACCCTAGCTTGTAATCAATTCTGATCAGACAGGAGTTTATATTTGTCCAAATACCAGCCGAACCTTTGAAGTACGTGGCTCCAAACAGGTTTTAGTTACAGGCAACGACGAGGAAACGTGCTTACACTCTCGGTATTCCAACTACACCCGAGGGCCCCCTTCCTTTGGAGCAGGTCTGGTCTGGGTCGTCTCCTGGCTCACTTCCTACCGGGAAAGCCGATGGGTACAAAGAGGCGAAAGATCATGGCTTCCATTTCACCTACGCCAACAGCAAGAAACGAACAAGTCACTTCTCCACACAGAAAACAATGGAGGAACTGGTCGAACATGTTATCCATCCATACGTCCAGCAGGTTATCGCTGACGACCCAGATTTGGATGAAGATCAGAAAGCCATTTTTTATATCGACATCTACCCCATTCACACTTCAAAGCCATTCCACACATTCATGTTCGATAAATTCCCCAACATCATTCTCATCTATGTTCCCGGCAATTTAATGGGTCTTTTTCAACCCCAGGATGTCGGTATCCAGCGCGTTGCAAAACATCACCTTTGCCAGTCCCAACTGAACTACCTGGTGCGTTGCCACCAACAACTCGCTGAAGGAATATTGCTGGAGAACGTTAAATTCTCCAGCTCCTATCCTGTCCTGCACGATGCATCCGTGCGTGCATGCATTGATCTTTACGATTGGTTATCATCTCCAGATGGGCGGGATATCATCAAGCGCTCGTGGGAGATGTGCAATGTACCAGACAAGCCACAATACAACCTTTTGTATGAATGTCTCACTAGCCGTGAGACGCGAAAGGCCCTGCGCAAATATCTAGAGACTGACACTGTTCTTGCAGAAGAAATCAAGGCACGCCTTGGTTCGCGAACACAGCCAACTGCACCCAGCGATATCAGTATCAACTCCGGTGTCGATATCACCGATGGGGATGACGTTCCTGATGCCGAACAAGACAAGGAAGAAGATGATATTGACGATGACACAGCTGTTCCTCTTCCGGCAGTGGTTGATCATGTACTGCGTGTCCATGTCCAAGACAGTTCGGGCTGGTGGGTCGCCAAAGCTGGAGTTCGTGCCAAGGACGAGGAACAACTTTCGGCAGCAGATCCAGAGGAGGACATCTGGGCATATAATCCTCGAGGAGAACTTTGGACAAAGGGTGGCGTACCAGAGGATCTGGAAAGCGAGGAAAGCGAGAATTCAGGTAGCAGGGATGATTACAAAGGCAACGGCGACGACTCCGGTGACGAGTAGAGCCTATGAAACACGCTTGTATTTTTTTGGGGATTTTTCAGATTTTTTTCAATGTCACGATTTTTCTAAGCAACCAACATCCCCGTTACCGTGACAAGCCTTCAAAAAGGCAACGCAACCAGGGGGTCCGTGACCGTGACAGTTGCCTCCATACAAAATGACACAGTACCAAAGTTGAACAATTCAGTCTGAGACACCTTTCCCAACCCATCATTTTATGTCATCAAAATATCATACAAAATATTCATATTTATAGTCATAAATCCAAATTCCACTCCACCTTACATCTTATCTATTGATGAGGACCCATGCTCCTCCTCCAAGCCCATGCTCACATGCTTCAAGTTCTTTGTGTCTCCAGATGTGTATATAGCCTGTACTTCCTCAAGTGAAAGCCTGCATGTCTCCTTGAGCACGGGCATGGTGAAAAGAACAATGCATATGTCTGCAATGCCAAAGAAGAGGAAGATGTAGGTGTTCATGCCAGCCATCTGGGGTATGTTAGTAAGTGTTAATTTTTTTTGGATTTTTTTTTTCAAGAAATGAAAAAGAAATAACAAACCATGTAGGAGATGCTGAATAAGTCCATGAAGTTTCATAACCACTGGGAGCTAACACCTAAGGTTTGATTTAGACTATAAGATGGGTCTGCAGGACACAAACAGCACATACCAGTTGCAACCCCAATCTCCTTAGTGCATGCAGGGAATATCTCGCCAACAATCAGCAAGGGGAGTGGGCCCCACAAACTGAAAAGCAAAGAAAATAAATATGAGCAATAAACACTGGTTGAACATTTCAAGTTTTTCAGTGAAAATTCTAGTGAAAAATGTTTTAAATTTTACAGCAATTTTTCAGTGAAAAACCAGATGAAAAACTTGAAACTTTTTAATGACATTTTTGAACTTCAAAACATTTTCACCACTTTTTCAGAAAATTTTCACAAGGTTCAGAAAATTCACAAAAATGTTTCAAGTTTTTCACCTGGTTTTTCACTGAAAAATTGCTGTAAAATTCAAAACATTTTTCACCAAAATTTTCAGTGAAAAACTTGAAATGTTCAATCAGTGAAAGGAAGAACAAAGTGTGCACAAGTTATATGCCATAATATTTGTGTAGATGAAGAAGAGTGTTCCAATCCCCAAGCCTGTAACAATGCCACCTCCAGGTGGAGGATTGACCTTGGTGAGAATTGTGATGATGGTCATGCAAACACTCATGAAGATGCTGCTGCCAATTAATACCTTTCAAGTAAAATAAAAATAAAATGTGGGTGAGGGTAGAGAGGAAGGAAAGAGAAAAGGAAGATGCACTGACTTGTGCCTGAGGTGCTCAGAGAAGAAGAGGATGAAGGTCCTGCACACAATGATTTTGACTGTGCCAAAGATGACTGTGAGAAGGAGGTTCAATGATCCGGCACCAATGAGAACTTTGAAGAATTGGGAGCCATACTCGCTCTGTCAAAAAGTAACCAGAAATCCATTTATTGCTGGAGATCAATTTCACTGAGCTGGACCACCCACCATTGACAGATAGCTGAGGATCCTACCCACAGATAACCTGACTTGTTCTGGATGCATGGGCTCATTGGCACAGTCTAGAGCCACAGAGAGATCAGTAATGGCGATGGCAGTTATGTCATCTGGTAATCCACCAGAAACATTGTCCTCAAATAAATACCCTGAGACCAAATGGACAAGGAGTTGACCCCAGGGTGAGTTTTAATGCATGCATCTTGTCCTGATTATCAAGGCCTAAAATCTCAAATAACCCCAAGGAACAAGTCAGCAAGCAGGTCTGCAACATCAGCACCAAAATTGCGACATGCATCAGAGAAACCCCAATTGGAAACAGAATCTGTCAGAAGGGGGTACCCTGAATGATTCAAATAGACCCTCCAGAGTGCCCTCACAGATTTTCATCCAAGAAGAAAGCATGCAGGCTCAGATCTTTAGGCTAAACAGGATGATACATTGTGTGAAGAATTTGCTGAAATGACTTGCTAAATATTCAGCCCATTTTTTGCCATCTATCAGCATCCCAACCCTGTTTGTGCTGGCTGGAATGTAGGGCACATCCCCAAGGTTTGCCCTCAGGAATCTCCACCCAGTCCAAGCATACAAGTGGTTGTGTGTTGAAGTAATTTTGGCCATCTGAGGCAGAATTACATGCAATCAAGTTAAATAACTTATTGAGCACATACCCTCTGATTTTGAAGCCAATTGTTGTGTGAAGAGCGGTCGCATATCCCAAAGAACACACCCATTGAGTTGGAACAAAAATTTTCTACAAATCGACGCCATAAAAACTCAATTTCTGGTTACTTTTTGACATAGCGGGTAGTACACCTGAGTATTCCTTTATCAATGTTCTGGAACATAAGAGGGAAGACAAACGCACCAGCACTGTTGCACCAATGGACTGCTGACACAAGAACACTATGACAGCAATTGAAAGGCTCTCAAAATTATCCTGCTCCAAGAGCTTAGAGCCTGTTCAGCTGCAAGTTTCTGTTTCCATCCCCTGTTTCCATTTTCCTTATTTAGTACCTTGTGAGAATATTCCATTGAATGGTGTGATATAGCGTGACAGTGCGCTCTAGATGCGCTTTCTTCATAAATGCCTCCTTCTACCATGCGAGATATGCAACTCCATCTAATCCTTGCTGCATGCTATTTCTGGCAGATGATTCACCTTGCCGTGAGGCTCTATGCCTCTCCTTTGTACTGGAAACAAGAATACCACAACTTTGCTTTGAGTGGCCAGGCTTGAGTCAATGAGCTGCTTGTAGGCCATCCTGACCGTATTCACTGTGAGCTTGGCATGAGTCTCCACGTCTTCATTGCATTTGTAGCAAAACTTCGAGGAATATGCAGATTTGGAGACTCAAAAAACATAACTCTTGAGGAACAGGCTGCCATCTTCCTTTATACCTGTGTCACAGGCCTATCTATCCGCCATGTTGGTGAACGCTTTCAATGATCTAATGAGACCATTTCAAAGTAATTTTCCTTCCCAGTTTTCATCACTCTGCTGACAATAATTCAGGTATTTTTGACACATTCTCGTTGCTGTTTCAGCCGCTCCATTCTACCCTCGATATGTCCGTTTTCCATCTGCCAATGACCCCATACCTGCATCCATTTGTACCAACCCCAAATTCATTCCCTTTTTCCAAGATGCAATTGTTTCTAAGATAGGCCGTATCCATACTCATCCAAAGGGCACCGCCACTGATTGCTAAGTCCTCCCGCAACGAAAAAATGTATAACAACTCAACCGAGTCGAAATTAAACATTTAGTCTCGAGAGATCCTTTGAAATCGACGTAAGATGGTTGTCCCAAATTTTCAGATTGATTGACGCAAAATTGAGTGACTAGATAGGATTTTGGTGCTGTACCGCACCCAAAAACCAGTTCGGTGCGGGACTTTCCCTTGAAGTTAGGTCATTTAGGCCCATGGTAGAGCTCGTATTCATGGAAAATCATTAAAAATACATAACTAATGGATACACAACCGGTATTGGATGAAGTACAAGTGCTACAGAACTTTGAAAGCTAACTGATACAGATGGAGGGAACGCGTCGAGAGGGGGGTACAAAAAGCTGATAGCTGAAAAGAAAACAGTGAGAAGAGGAAGGAATGAAAAGAATTAGTCCGAGGTGTAGCCCTTTTCACGCAAGTTATCGAATAAATTATGAGGAAGGACACGGTGTCCACGATACTCTTTGGCCACATATGCCGCCCACCTGCCATTTAACCTGCGGCGATATGCATCCAGAAAACGAAGCGAGCGGTTCGCGTACCTGACATAAATTAATCAAATGAAGTCAAAATTTGAGAGGAAAATCAGAACCCACCTCCGCATCACTACCAGACTAACCGAGTCCAATGCTTGAATAACATTACGCTCCAGATCCTCCTCCTTCGATGACACGGGATTTAAGTGATAAACACGCTTTGACGTGCCCCAACACTGTTCGAGAAAATTCAACTCACAGTGGAATTTTGGCAGGAACATTGCTCGAAAGCCACGCGCTTCGCAGACCTTCTCCAATAAGGACCTCTCAGTAGCAAAGTCCGGTTGGTTGTACAGGACTCGTCGGCAGCAGCAGCTAGTTGCACCCGGTGCACACTTGAAGTCTTTGCATTGCGCATTTAGTTTGGCTTCTTGGATGAGGCCGCGTTCCTTCAGAATAACAGCCATGCCCTTGAATTTTCCTGCATGTTCGTGGCCAGCAGGGAAGTATAGAGGTTGTGGGGTGCCGTCAGGTAGGGTGCCATCCCGCATGCGGACGTTGATCTTCACAATGTCGCCCTGGGCATCATAAACGGGTTTGCCATCGGCGCCGACTTTGTTCACTGGAACGAGAAAGTTCTTGCCGTCCTTGGGTATGAGCTTCGGCATCTTCCTTGCGGATAGCGCATCGCCTGCTCGTTTGGTGTGTTGTCGCATTGTCGAATATGAAGATGTGCATCTCGTCCGGGTAGTCGCGAGAGAGTATGTCCATCGCGTGATGTGTCTGTTTGATCACATCATCGTTGGTGAAGTAACCCTCCCGTTTCTTCCCAGCCTTGAACAGCACTCTCGTCGCCTCCTTCCCGTCTTTTGACTGCAACCACCCATAGTCCACAGAAACGAAGTCTGAGACCATCAAAGACGCCCCTTCTCCTTTTCGCCGTGGCTCTGGTGTTTCAGTGTGATGGACCCAACGAGTGAGTCATCTATCATGCGCATAGAATGTTGACTCATCGTGGAACCAGATAACGACAATTCGATTTGGTGGAAGGGTGGTGAGGAGCTGTAGATTCTCGAGTGTCCATTTCCTGGTCCGATGCTCGAGGTCCATGAAGGCAGGGATAAATTTCTTTTGTTGGTAATAAACCACATCCGGCCGCTCGTGCCCATCGATGTACTGTCCAGACGGATTCTTCGTCCAACGGTATCCCATTCGCTTCATCCACCGCTGTGCAGTCGCCAGGTGAATTCCCTTCTTCAGTCCTAGACGCTTCTTGACCTCCGGTTGATCGATATAGTGCACAATGTCCATTGCCTTGACATACTTCCCGAGGCTCTGCAAGTGGAGTGCAATTTCGTTGGCGACGTCAGCGTCCTCAAGGACAGAACATTCTTTATTCCAGCTGCTGTACGGACTCATCGGTATGTTCTTTGGATCTTTTATGAATGCCCGAGTCCACTGCCTCAACTTCTGTGCTGTCCAGGGGCCCTTCTGTGCTGCTTGCACTGCTGCCAACGATGCTGAATTCCACTTCGAACCAACGGGATCTTGTCTGGCGATAGGGCAATGGGAAGTGCAGTACAGATGGAGAAAAGAAGCCATCCATTCGAGGTGCGTGCGTGTATAGAGGTGGAGATTGCATTTTTTGTAGCCTGCACCAGTGTTGCGTGGCAGACGGAGTAGATTATTGATGGCTTTGAGGACAGCCTTGGCCTCTTCAATGCTCGGCACGGTGAAGACATACTTCCGAAGGTCGTTGTCTGGCTCTCCTCCCTCCTCGGACGCCTCATCAATCGAGTCATAACGTGCATCATCTGGTGCGGGATCTTCCTTTTCATCATTCGAATCGATTTCGCTGAATTCCTCCAGGTACTGGTCGTCAAAGTCCGCCGAGAAATTGAAAATCCACAGATCATTAGAGGTAACACCAGGAGTAGGCAGAGACGAAGGTGTGGCTGCTGCATCCGGTTCGATCCACGGGTTGGCAAAGGCATCAAGAGGTCAGGGTGTATTCGATGGAGTGAAAGTGGAATGAGATGAGGTACGTGGATTATACTCACTCGGCAGCTGAGGATTCATGGATATGCCATCATAGGGTTGGAAAGGGATGTCGTCGTCCTCCAACGGTCTAGATGCACGCAAGCGCACAGAAGTCGGCACAGACAACCTGTCGTAGATTTCGGCATATTCCTTCTGTTCCCAAAATTGCATGGGCTCATCCAAATCTTGTTCAGCATCGTCATCGCCCTCGTCATCGGCCTGAATGTCCTCTTCATCATTTCCATCGTCTCCTTCATCGTCCGATACAGGCTCGAGATGGAGCAGGTCGTCGTCGTTTGTGTAAGAGGGACATAATGGAGGAGCCTCGAACGGAGTCTTCGGTGCCGCAGGAATTGAAGAAGGGCTGTCAAGTGTGCTGTGAACAGGAAGCGAATTGAAGATAGATTCCGGCTCGTCATCTGAGTCGGATGAAACTGTCGCAATGTACACGGAAAACTGCAAGAGGTTAGATCTTCCGCTGTCTCAAATCGAGATTTTGACTTACATTCTCCTTATTTGCTTTAGACTTCTTTTGTGCCAGAGCCGTAGCGTCCTCCCGGCTTCAGATTCAGGTACTTACTGGGCTTTGCGCTTTTGCTTGGGCATCCCCGGGATCGTGTCGGTGTCGAAGAGGATCAAGTCTTGTGATCGCGTCAATTCATGGTTTAGCATGCCTTCGAGAAAGTATGTTTACAATGGCTCATTGAATGTAAAATGTCATATGTAGCATATATAATCTATTCTTCCGATTCCAGTGCGATTTGGGGCCCAATTGACTGCAAAAGCCCCACAGCAAACCGGCTTTTGGGTGTGGTACAGCACCAAAATCCTATCTAGTCACTCAATTTTGCGTCAATAGATCTGAAAATTTGGGACAACCATCTTACGTCGATTTCAAAGGATCTCTCGAGACGAAATGTTTAATTTCGACTCGGTTGAGTTGTTATACATTTTTTCGTTGCAGGAGGACTTAGCAATCAGTGACGGTGCCCTTTGGATGAGTATGGATGCGGCCTATCTTATGGACGGGACACATTAATTGTGCGCTGTCTGCAGCAGATCGCCAAGCATCGCGGAATCAGAAAGGGGGTGTGTCAATGAATTGTCTTGCATGTTGTTCACAAGATATGCGATTTTTGTATATGCTCAGTGGCTGGGAAGGGTCAACGGCAGATGCTACACTCTATTTGGATGCCTGTATCCACGACCTCATGGTGCCAAAAGGCAAATACTACCTTGCAGATGCTGGCTTTGGCACCTGTGATGCGGCACTTGTTCCATACCGAGGAGAATGATATCATTTGGCTGAATTTGGATGCACAGGTGTTAGGTATATTTTATTTTCATCAATGCGCAGCATAGATTTGATTATCCTGACAGGCCAGTAAACCCTCATGAGCTATTCAACCTATGACATGCCCAACTTTGAAATGTGTTTGAGCGAATTTTTGGTGTAGTCAAAGGGAAATGGGCCATTCTCACCCGATCTCCTGAGTACGACATGGAAATTCAGGCCCATGTTCCACCGGCATTGGCAGCCTTGCACAACTTCATCCTTGAGAACGACTCTATTGAATGGGACTCTATCCTTGAGATGGATGTCGAGGACCCGATTCCAGGAACACGAGGTGCAGAGATGGACTTTGGGATTCTTGCGCATGGGGTGACAACTGCTCAGGAAAAACGTCGATCAGAAGTGAGGCGGGACACCATGGCACAGGTGATGTGGGAGAGCTATCAGCAAGTGCTACATGAGTGGGGAGAAGATTTTGCATTATAAGTAACTACTGTTGAACTAGCTACCACAATGGTATGAACAAGTATGGTATGAACAAGTCAAAGTACTTCAGTAAAATTAAAATAGATTGAAAGACGAATACTGCGGATGGAAAGCCATGACCCCAACCTTGCTCAACTCATCCAGAATCCAGTCAACACGCATCTCTTCATTGTCATGGAGCACAAGATATACATCAGCCTGTGTCACATTGCGCACAATCTGAGCAAGCCTAACACATCGTTTCTTGTCCGGCCAAGTTTCCTGCTTTGCTAACTCGACAGCTGAGATGCGACACTGAGGGCTAAGTTGAATCGGCTTAGCTGCAGTCAATGTCAAGGCCGTGGGGGTGTTTGCGCCGCCAGATGCAAGTATATCACGGAAACTCCCCATGATTTTGTTGAATTCAATAGCCGTTGAGTTGAGATCAAGAAGGGCTTGCGTGCCAGCACTGAAACGCGGCTTTTTGCGGGATTCAGGGGCCTGCTGCACAGGTACACGCCCACGAGGGCCTGCAGATGGTGCGGGAGAAGAGGACTGGGAAATGTGAGCTTGGGTGATAAATAATCTGCGGTGGGACCTACACTGGTATTCTCGGCCTCATTTTCGTCCCCCATTCCACCTCTATCACCATCTGTATTTTCATCATCATCACTGGCACCACCGTCGTTCTTGTCATCCCAGTACCACTGCCGGTGTCTCCCTTGTTGCTGTCATCCCCCTGCGCGAAACTCTCATCAATCTTGGCATAATCCCAGTCGGGGCTTTGGGACTTCTGGTGTTCGGTTGAGGGAAGGCTGGGGTGGAAGACATTGCTGCCCTTCACTTTTTCAGGCTTCAGGGGCAACATGAGGTCATAGAACAGCCAGCCCCTGTTGCAGAAGCGCTTGGCATCCGCATTCACCCGCACCCAATCGTCCCACGAGCTCTCCATGGCTGGGGTGACCTTGACGCCATCCTTGTCACTCCAGCTCCAGCCTGAGACTCCCATGATGATATCAACGAGTCCCCACAATTTTTGAAGCTAATGGGAGGTTAAAAATATCCATAGATGCTATTTTTTGAGTTGCGCACTGTACAATACTTCTGCTCGCAAGATTTGGCTGTTTTTGGCCCACCCCTGGTGCAGGTCAATTCCAGGTGGTCTGCAGCACCATGGAAAGTTGAGGCCTTGAAGTCTTTGTTGTTGCCAGCCTCCGCAACATGCTCAATGAGGTACTTGATGAATCTTTTCTCATCCACCACAAGCCAGGCGGCACCTCCCAAGGTCGGAAGTCTGGCAGGAGCGGCAGCTGGGGCAGTAGAAGGCTCTGTGGAAGGGGCTGCAGAAGTCTGTGCAGCATGCGGGATCCAAGAACGCAACGTGTGACGTGAGATACTAGTAGTGCTGTAATAATGAAAAGGGCAACGTGTTGAGTCACAGAAGGTCACACTGATTGATATTCTCATGAGGTACTAAATAAGGAAATTGGAAACAGGAGATGGAAACAGAAACTTGCAGCCAAACAGGCTCTTAGTGTACTGGAACCCACTCTGTGCCACCTGCTCCTCTGCAATAGGCACCTGAATCTCCTTCAGCTCCACATGTGTCTCTGAATCATCCATATGAATCCACTTGAGGCTCTCCCAAGCCTCATTGTCACACCCCTTCTGCACAAGCCACTGGATGCTCTCGGTGACGGTGAGCATGCCGATTTTGAGCATGGTGGTGGAGACGATTTGGAGGGTAATGGGGATTTGCCATTGGTGTGTGACAGGGCTGAACACAAGTGTGCTACTGAGTTTGTATCAGGGTGAAAGACGAGGGAGTATGATCAGTAGAAATCAAATGCATTTCAAGTACAGAGAGCCTCACCATGAAATTGCCTCAGACAAACCTGTTTGGTTAAAAGTTGCAGGAGTCTGCAATGCAAAGTCGAGGTGACTGAAACTGAAATGAAATGGACGGTAGATAGAAAGAAGAGAGAACAAATGAGGTGTCATTTGGAGGAAGGGAAAGGAAACTGAGAGGACAGGGCCACAGAATTTATGATAGAACAGGAAACAAGAACTCGAGGCGACTGGAAAGGCCAAAATATGAAGGCAAAATTGGAATGCACCTGCTGATTCATATGGCTCAGTAGCCCATTGGTTTTGTAGAACGACAGTACACATGAATTCAGGATAGATGTATGTATTGAGGCAACGGTTGAAGCTAAGGGTCTAAGATAATCAAGTCAGGAAGATATGCAAACCTGAAAAGAAAGGGAAAAAACTGATCTGGAATAGGTAGGCCTGAATTGTTGAATAGACAAAGGTCCAATGAGGTTGAAGAGGAATCCAGTCAAGGGTAAGTAAAACATTGATTTTAATACACATTGGAAATTACCCACATTTGGTTGAACTGAATCTTAAACCGACAGCTAAAGTGTTGGTTTAACATTCAGTGAAACCAAAATTCAAACCAAGTGAAGTAGTATTGGTTGGAATTTTGGCTTCACCAAAAACCAAAGTATTGGCTGAGGTTTTGGTCAGGCCAACAGCAAACCAAAATACGATTTCTTGGTTTAAGGTTTTGTTGAACCAAAATCCAAAACCAGAACTATATATTTTGGCATGTAAAACAGTTCAGCTGATACCTCCACCAAAACATGAAAGATTGGTTGGGTATCAGTCATCCCAATATGGAAATTGAAAAATAAAACATTGGTTTTCAATTCATGCACACATAGAGGATAACCATATAACCCATGTCCTCCTGATATCATTTCAATCCTGGCACTTTTCCATCAAACTCCAGTGCCCCGTGGGCTGTGCAGTTGGGTAGCATTTTCAACATCTTCTTTCGGATAGGGGGTTGTGATTCAAGCGCTGGTTCCTCAGGCTGGGTGCCTGATAATGACGACTCAGTAGTGAGGGTATTTGACTGGTCTGTTGAGGAGGGGATGGATCCCAACGAGGATTCCGGTATTAACATGACGGGTGGCGTTTCTGGCAATGATTTGAGAGATGTGAGGGGAGATTCCTGTACTGGCAGTGGTTGAATGAAAGGTGATTGTGCACATGCTGCAGTAGAGGCTGAAGTGACTGGGTCTCCTTCAATGAGCTCTATTTCATGTAGAAGAGTCCTTCATGCGACAGTGAAAGCTTGTGTAGTCCTTGGGGATACTGCACTCTTTTTGACAGAATCTAATACCTGTTTCCTTTTAAAATTCACAATAAAACCCCCTTGGAGTGGGCTCCAATTGTGATGATGACCATGGTGTCGCTATTGGAGGATATGTGGTCCAAAGAACAACAATGTTCAGCCTCTAGGGGGTAGCAGAGCTGGAAGGTAGCGAGGATATGCGGGGGGTAGATGTGCACTGTAGAATGCAAAGAGGGGAGCAGATGGGTGAGATGACAATGATCGCTGCTCAGTAGGTGTACCTGCTGTGAGCTGAGAGACGGAGAGAGGGGAAGTACCTTACAAACAATTTGCTCTATTTGTGAGAGTGCTTCTTCAGACATCATTTACAATAGGTTGTGCACAGCAAAGGAAATCCTCAACACTCTGGAGAACACAACAAAGACAGTTTAGACTGCACCTGCTCTGACCCTTGACAAGAGAGAGGGAGAGGAAGAGAGAATGAGTGCGTGTGTGTGTTCTGAGTTTATACAAGTACATGACGACAGGGGAGGTAAGGCTGCGAGAACCACTCTTCTGAGAGCTGAACCCTGAGAGATGTCTGTCCATTTCCCCCAAATCCTTCTCCCTCTTATACCTTTTCTGGACCAGCCACAAGTGGTTTCCCTTCTCCTTGAAACCGCTGACCATCTTGGGTGTTGTTTCAAGGTGGTCACATGGTGTGAAACCAGGGGAGCCATTTGGGATGGCAAAGTTGTTCTTCGTTCGCAAGAGAACACATCAAAGAGGTGCAGAACAGACTCCCCAAGTGAAAGAGGAGGTCCAGGAAGCATTTCAAGATGCCACAGAGGCTACCTGTTCACCATGAGTTGCTCCTTCATTGCGAGTGTCAATTCAATGGTCCTCTTCATTGCCTAAGTAGTGACCAATTTGAGGTGCACCTGGAGTCCTGCCACAATACTGTTCCTGTGGTCCTGAGAAATGGTCCTCATAGGTTGCTAGGTGTTCAAGGGTCGTTAATATGTGTGCAGGAAACACCCAAATTGTCCATGGTGACTGCAAATAGCTGGATTCCAGATTTGGTAAAGGTCATTTCCTAATTGGGAAGATGTCAATGAGAACTGTTGAGAGCTCTCTTGGGAATTTTCTAGGGCACTGGGAGGCTTGGGGACAATGCTGAGAAGGTTCTAAGAGGACATGGCAGCAGTGGGAACTGCCTATAAAACACTGGTTGAAGGTCCAGTGCAGGTGAAGATGGTTGTCATCTGTGATCAAAAGTTGGCAGTGATGGGGAGTCCAGTGTTGGCAGTCATCCTCAGGCAAAGATGAGTGTCATTGGTTCACAGCCTTTGCTTGGCAGGGCCATGTGGCAGTGTGAAGTGCGTAGCATGAACACCAGCCTCACAGCATGTATGAAGCCTTGGAACCTCATTATCCACCTGTATCAATGGTCTCTCAACCCCAATGTTCATGTCCTCACACACTTACCATTATCGCAACTCTTGAGGAGTCATGCAAAACCACTGAACTGATCCATTTCCACCCAATGTCCTGTTCTACATATCTACAAGTGTTTGCTTGAGCTTTAATTAGGTCCATGCAGATCTGGATTTCACACTCAGTTCAGTGCATGAGTGATATGTCGAAGATCTTTGCAATGCAACTTGTACACTTAGTTGCAGCATCAGCCTTCCTCAGGTTTTGGAAACAGCAAGCCACCTCAGGCTGGGCCTCAATGTTGGCACCTACACTGCACCGTCTCCTCATTCAGTATCACTGCAGATGGGTCACCATATGTACAGATTCCAACTCAAACCTGGCAGAGCTTGTTCACATTGTCCATGAATATCTGAGGAAGCACTGCCAAAGATTGTACAGGAGTTGCGTATGGCCATCATGGCATACAGTTCGCACTGCTTGTTGCCTCATGGCCCCTCCAAGTGGCTCTCAAATATGGCAATCATGACTGGAGTCCAAGATGAGCACCTTCCAAATCAGGAAACCACGTTACTGGAACTAGTCTCACAATGAGAACGATGGTCTCCCCTAGGCATGTGGGGTTTGATCTCACCATCAAGGCTCTTCAAGCTCTATTCAGCCTCACGTTGATTCTAGACTCTGTTTACTTGCATGGAATGGCTGTAGCCCTGTCTCTCACTCCACCATTGCATCCATGACCAAGGTGGGTGACTTTTTCATTTTTTTCAATCTGTTTCACTACTTATGGATCTTCTGAGGGCCTCTTATACTTGGCCCCACATCAACATCTCAAATTCTGAATGCCATGTTTTGTTGCAAGGTGGGTTATGCTCAAATTGCATTGGCTGTCGATGGTTTTCAGATTACTTTCTCAAATCCACTCAACCTGCATCCCATATCAGTTGTCCTAAATCAAGTCTTCCTCAACACTATCATGCCATTGTTATGCCTGCAGTTGTTTCGTGGTAAACCCAATCCTTTCATTGACTTTATGCCTTGACTTATCCAGAGTAGTTTACTTCAGTAACTATACATATTGGTATGTCCTTTCACGTTTCCTTCACTTTTTAAATCCTTTCAGAATTTGAATGCAATGCCTTTCATCCAAAATGATATCATCAGATCCTTAATTCTTCCCTACCAATAACCCTGCAACTATCGCTGTCAGACTGGCAGTATGTTTTGGATGCTAGGTATCTAATTCATCACACTGACACCTACTTGTTTAAGTCTGTAACTTTGTTGCCCATTCATTCACACTGTAACTATCATCAAATTCACAGTAGGGCTTCACTTTCATATCTAACACTAACCTTCAATATAATCAAGCCCAAGATTCCATTGATATGTATCTACCACCAGGTTGTGTTTCATTCTCTCAGGCTTACATGTAAATTCTGTCTGACACTGCAACTATTCTCATTAGGTTCAATATCCTCGTACCCAAATTATTGTGCATCTCAAGACTGAAACTCTGCCTCATCGATGTTGGATATGTCTACTGTGTCAAGTTGTAGGGGAGCAACCATCATGCATCATGGGCTGCTGGTTGTGTTACCTCTTTCCCTGAGGGTCATGGTCACAGAGTGGTTGGTTGCCTCAAAAAATCATGACACAGCAAAAAGAAAATGCCAAAAAAAATGCTGAAGGTCAAGTTTTTAGCAAAAGTTGCAGGGAACCCATGAATATTGGCTTGTGGATCTGCATTTCAAACCCTTGAAGTCCACTTATACCTTTCGCAAGGTAAGAAAAAAAGTTTTGGTTGCCTGCTCAGGCAATGGTCACACTCACAGTTGAGTCCATTGCCTAAAAAAGAGGCAACAGACTTGTCACAGTCATTGGCACATTGCTCCCCTACAACTTGACACAGTACTTTATGGCTTATTGGTCTTTCACTTGGATCTCAATTCAAGCTGGCTTCCTCTGAGTGGAGAGTGTGGACACTATGCTCATTGACCCGAACTATGTGGCCAGACCCACATATTTCAGTATGTAGCATGGTTCAGCTGATACCCCAACCAATACATAACATATTGGTTGGCTATCAATGGCACCAAAACAAAAACTGAAAAACGAGATACCAGTTCTTTTATCTTTTGCCTGAAACATCTAATTTTGGTTTGAATTTCAACACAAACCAAATCTTGAACTGAACCCACAGGTTTCAGTTGCATTGAAGTTTGGTCAGCAGATGTCTGCAGACCATCCATTGCTTGTCTGTGGCACATCTGTTGCTCATCTGTAAAAGGTCCACAGACAATCTGGGACTTAGCCATAAACAGTCAATTCTTTGATATTCTTTCTATTAATGTATGCAAAATATTCAAGCCTCAACTCTTTATGGATAAACCACAGATTCTCTGTGGACCTTCTGCAGACAAGCAGCAGATATGCCACAGATGAGCCAGTGCCTGCAGTCCATAATGCCTAAGTAGTAGGCCCCCTACAAATGATTAATCCCTAGAGTCTAGGGACCACCAAAGTCCGCTGGATTCTGAGCCAAACCCTAGAGTCTAGGGCAATAATAATATTTCTATGAACAAGAAATAATATTATTGAGTGGGGTGTCTAGGACCCAGCTTATGGTACATTTGAAAAGGAAGAAAATGATCAATTTGGAACGATTAGTTACCAGGATGGCTCACTGCAGCTTGGTAGAATATTATTTACCTTATACAGCAAGGTTCAGCTCCCCATGCCTATGGAACATAATATTATGGACACTATGTAGCGAGGATCAGCTGCTCTGGGGATAATATTTGCCCTAAGGAGCCCAGGATACAGCTTATGGGAGATGAGAATATTATTTCCCCTGCAGCCCAGCCCTTGGCTGCTGTAGCCAATAATATCATTCAGCCTAACTCACTGGGTTCAGCTGATTGATGTTTTGACAGCCTATAATATTGTTCACCCTGTGTGGCTGGATGTAGCTCATGGCAACAAATAATATTATCTCCTGTGCAGCTCAGCACTTGGCCACTAGGCAATATTATTGTTTACTGGAGCACACTGAGCTAAGCTGATCAACCTTTTGATAGCAAGTAATATTAGTTGCCCTATGAGCGGGTTACAGCTCATGATATGCTGCAATATTGTTTCCCCTGTAGCCCAGGCCTCAGCTACTGGAGGGAGAATATTATCACCCCAGCTTGTAGGTTTCAGCTGATCAATGCTTTGCATATAATATCACCTGCCCTATGCAGAGAGGTTCAGCTGATCAGCCCTTTGAAAGGATATAATATTATTCCCTGTATCCAGCTGGGTGTGACTCATGGGGCAAAATACTATTATTTCCCCTGCACCTTAGGATTCAGCTGATCAACCTTTTGAAAGTGTATAATATTATCCCCCTTGCAGCTCAGGGGTTGGCCACTGGAGGGTATGGAAGCTTGTAGGGTACAGCTGATCGACCATTTGAAAGTATATAATATTATCCCCTATGTAGCCTAGGTGTCGGCTGCAGGAAAGAATAATATTATCCCGGATAGCTGGTAGCATTCAGCTGATGGACTCTTTGAAAGCACATAATATTATTCCCCCAATGACGCTGGGTGCAGCTCCCAGGATGCAGTAATATTACCCCCTGCAGTGCAGGGGTTCACTGCTGGAGAAGATAATATTATCCTCTGAAGCTCATAGGGTTCAGCTCATTGGCATTTTGAAAGCATATAATATTATTCCCTCTGTGCAGCTGGGTGCAGCCCATGACAATCAATGAAATTATTGGCCCTGCAGCTCTGGAATTGGCTGCTGGAGGCGATAAAATATCTTGTGAACCTCATAGGGTTCGGCTGGTCAATATTTTGAAAATATATAATATTATTCCTCCTTGCAGGTGGTTGCAGCTCACTAGATGCAATAATATCACTCCCCCTTGAGCCTAGGGGTCAGCTGCTGGAGGCAATAATATTATCCTCTGAAACTCGCAGGGTTCTGCTGACCTGTATTTTGAAAGTGGACAATATTATTCCCCTGGGCAGCTGGGTAAAGCTCACTGGATGCAATATTATTACTCCCCCTTGAACCCCGCGGTCAGCTGCTGGAGGCAATAATATTATCCTCTGAAATTTGTAGGGTTCAGCTGATTGGCATTTTGAAAGTGTATAATATTATTCCCTTGTGCAGCTGGGTAAAGCTCACTGGATGCAATATTATTACTCCCCCTTGAACCCCGTGGTCAGCTGCTGGAGGCAATAATATTATCCTCTGAAACTTGTAGGGTTTAGCTGATTGGCATTTTGAAAGTGTATAATATTATTCCCTTGTGCAGCTGGGTGAAGCTCAGTGGATGCAATATTATTACTCCCCCTTGAACCCCGTGGTCAGCTGCTGGAGGCAATAATATTATCCTCTGAAACTTGTAGGGTTTAGCTGATTGGCATTTTGAAAGTGTATAATATTATTCCCTTGTGCAGCTGGGTGAAGCTCAGTGGATGTAATAATATTACTCCCCCTTGAACCCCGCGGTCAGCTGCTAGAGGCAATAATATTATCCTCTGAAACTTGTAGGGTTCAGCTGATTTGAAAGTGTATATATACCGGGCTTAAAGGACATTGAATAGTACTCAGCATTGTAAGAACCGAGAAAACAGAAGAAAAACCCCGCAGCTTTGCACAATGACAAAAAACTGCATGCAGCTCATGCAGCTTTTGCACAACCTGCCTGTTATCTCCATAAGCTTTTAGGGTACAGTCTATTGAGCTCTTGAAAGCTGATAATATTATTCTCCCTGTCTCAATGGGTGCAATTCATGCAACCCAATAATATTACTCCCCCACAGTGCTGAGCTCAGCTACTGAGAGCTACAATATCTTCACCCTGGCTTGCAGCGTTTTGCTGATGCCATTTTCAGACTATGAAAAAAGAAGAGCAATTACACCCTGGCTGGATTGAACTGAATACCTCAAGAAAAGGACAATGTTTGCAAACAGGTAATCAAACCAAGTACACCATCAATACTGTCCTTTCCAGCTTGCATTGAGTCTCCTAGTCCTGCCCACAATTATGTATAGAACAATATTATAACTAAAACCCCTGTTCACTACAAAACTGTAATCATTGCTACCTCTGGACCCTTCTTCCTCCATCTTTTCTCCTTGGGTATTTCCTTGGCCCATTCAAACATCTTCTCCGCATTATTTGCAAAGCTGTCCCAAAGGTCCACCTGCTTCTCTGCAAATGCCTGCAATCCAGGCTCTTCAACCCTGCCTTTCCTACCCTGTCGGCCCACTTCCCACGAAAATATTTGAAGGAATTGACAGTCCAAAGCATCTCGTGTGCAACAATGTTCTTCTCCTCTTTCCATCGTGTTACCCGGGCTTTTGCGCGCAGCCAATTTACTCGGTAAACTGAGGATATGAGAGATTTAAGCAGCTGTCAAAACACTAAAAGACAAAATCTGCACTTACATTCGTTCATTTCAGGACTTTCCTGAATTTCATCTATTGCTCCCCCATCCTCGAGGTGCCAAAACCAGGCAAGTGAGCTTGAACGTTGCCCAATTCGATTTGCCTCTGTTAAATCTCCAGGCATTGCCAGGTCCTGCTTTGTGATTGGCCTCCATTCTGCACCCATCCCCATCTGGTGGAGAGCGGCTCTTGCTTGCAAGTAAAGCTCCACATGTCTTTTCACCTCCTGTTCCTTTGTTTTCACACCATCCCATGCTCGTGTCTTTCCCTTTCCAGCCTGGGCATCCCGCACATTGTTTCGCAACATCCAGGCCTTTGCCCCCAGTGCCAGTCGTAATTTCCGAAGGGCATCGTTGATTTGACCCTCCCGCATTGTGGCTTCCTGCTTCTGAAGTGTAGCACAAAGGTCTGCTGGAATATGGACCTGTTTGAGATTTGACGGCAAAGATAGCCGCATCCTTTCAGCCAGGACTGTGGTGTTCACCTCAGTCTCATCCAAATCATCTTCTTCTTCCTCCCATTCATCCTCACCCTCCTCTTCCGAATCAGAAAGATCCATTGTAATCATCTCATCTTGATTATCACTCCCATAGCCATCTGCCTCTGAAGTGTTCCCATCACTATCACTGCTCTCATCATTGCTGTCGCATAAATTATGCTTGCGAATGAAGGATAGCATTGATTTCTCAAACTTGGCTCGCCGTTTTTGAAGGCTGTCCCGCTTTGCAATTAAATCTCTCTGCTGAGCAGCAGTTGGACACCGCCGAAGAGATGCAACAAATTTTTTGAGCTTATTTCTGCAGAATCCATGGTCAGAAAATTTAATAATCCCTAGCATGACATACTGTGCTCACTCAATATTGAGACCCTCTGTAATGAGTGCAACAGAGCCAGATAGATGTCCTCTTTTTAGTTTTTCCTCTGCTGTAAGCTGTAGGCACATCTCAGCCAGGCCTGGCTCTGTGGAAAGAAATCAATACCTGGAAAGTCATCTAATGCACAAAGATACCTTTTGCTGTTTCAGCCTTATATATTTTTCATCCAATACCACCGGTCTCAAGAGCGTCTCTTTCTTCCTGCTCCCATTTAGTGATATAGGAAGTGCCAACACGGTGTGACAGCTGCTCAAAAGCCTCTTCTGTTGAGTCCAATCCTTCATTAGCATGATCCATCTTTCTAATTAATGCAGCCACTATGTGATTCATCAGAACATGAAGTTACTTCTTCCCATGCTCTTACCTGCTCCACATATCTTCTTCCAGTTTGAATCGTTCATGTGATCATCAAGCACCTCCTGTCTATGAGCACGAGACATGTTGCGAGTGCTTCCTATAAGCTTGTCCAGTGCTGCCCATAAGGTTTCCAGAATTTCGCCATCAACCTGGCCAGAGCCTTCCATGAAATTCAAAGAAAGCTTCCAGAAGCAATCAAGGACATGTGCGCCTAGGTGGAATTTCCCCACAGCTGCAGTAAGCTTGAGATCTTCCCAGAAGAAAAGGTATTCTCCTTTCATAAACCGTTCAATCCAATGCAGGACCCACTGACATGAAATGTCGTAGATCAGTAGAAACTCCTTGATCTCTGAAGGGAGCTGTCGAAAGACTTCTGAGATTGCATAGTCCATATTGGCCTGTCTGGTATAGGCCTTAGTACCATGACCAATGTGTGGTACAAACATACCTCTCTCCAACTTTGAATCCAACAACAGAGTGTGGATAGAAGCAGCCATGTCGTGCACAGGCACATGCACCAATTCCAGTAGAATCAACATCCTTTTGTTTAACATTTGTGTCATTTACAGCATGATGGTTGTTACAATTTGAACGCTACAAGCATACCAGTCAAGTTTTGCATAAACAACTAGATTCAAACACACCTGCTTCTTTGTTGGGGTGACCTGCAGATGTTGATTATATAATATCGATCCCATGCAGAACATCTCCCCATCACTAAGACGGACATCATCATTTGGATTTCGCATTTTGAGATTGTCAAGCTTGAAATTGCCATCCATTACCACTTGGGGCCGATATAATTTGCTGCTTCAGAGTAAGTAGCTAGAAAAACTTTAGTCGGGCTGCTTACGGATCACTGGAGGCTTCCATCTCTGCCACCAACACAAGACACACAGAAAAGCGCAAGGTCTCCTGACGCCCTGTGGTGGTTTGTATCATGTGCCAACCCAGCCCGCAAGAGGTTCTTTAAGTTTCTATATTGTCGTGAGCACCGCATGAATGCAGGGTATACATTCTGCATAAACTCTATTAGTCTCTCGGGCTCAATGGAGTTCTGGCTAAACACATCGGTGTAGATAAGGGAAAGACAGGGTTTGTCATTCTCCGCAATTTTGACAGGAAGGTAAATGCTGCTGTCTTGCATTCCAGAGCATCAAGTGAAAACTCATCAAGAACATTGAATGTGAAGGCTGTAGAAGGCCTATTGGAAGTGGCTGGGTACATCCGAGAATCCAAAAGTTGGAGATCTGGGGGGACAGTTTCACCGTCCTTGTCTTGGCAGCAGCACCAGCGAACACGCCGTGAAAATATCCCTGTAGTATGAACAAAGCGGAGCCGATCTCCAACAAAGCCAATGTTGATATCCTCCCATGCATTGTCATCTATGTCCTCCATATTAGCATCTCCATCACTATTGATGCTTTGTGATGTAGGCAGTGGTGGGTAGTCTGTTAAGAATGGGCATGGATCACCATGATGGCCAAAAAATATTGTCAAGCCAATTTTGTCCAAATCCACCTTTTTGAAACATTTCCCATTCCATTTTTTTGGGTGATGGAATGGAGAAGTTCGGTGAATGGCCAGACAACATGCTTCACACCAGATGGCCTGACCGATGCAGTGGTCGCAGCGAAAAAGACCGGGTGACACCTTGCACCGGTTGCAAAGTGAAGACTGGGAAGGAAAGGCCTCCAAATTGGCAACACGCTTCAAGTATTGGAGTCGATGATGAGTTTTCCACTCCTGCATGTAATCATTGGAGGTCTATATATCAAGAGTTAATTGTAGCAAGGAAAAGATATTAACAGATGTCCAGACCTTTCCTCTATTCCTTGATCTGCCAGATGTTTTGGTATTGTCTGGGACTGACTGGATGTCAGGAGGCTGCAGGCTCGACCTAAGCTTTTGTGTGGAGCTGGAATTCTTTGTTGGGGATTTTGACTGTGATTTTGGTCGCTCCAAAGCAGAAACAATTTGAGCCTTCTGAGTGAGAAGCCCGGCCCTGGTACGAGACTCTTCAAACACTCGGATTCCATGGGCTTCCATGCCCTTCCTTCTCAAATTTCCTTGTCCTTTGGCCCTTGGTTCTCGAGGCATGCTCAAAATATGGTGTGAGATGGTGTACTGCAGAATAGATTCCCACGTGAGTTGCTGTATAGCAGGATACATTCTCACGTGCCTCCTTTTGTATTTGACATAATCCATAATCTACCGCAGAATGTACTCATTCCAGGCGAGACTATCCACCAGATTCTCATCCCTGTTCCACAGCAGAGACAATGCCACCAACTCCCTCCTCTAGAATCTGCCATCCATGGATTTCATTTGAACAAATTTCTTGTAATATTCTGGTACATGCCGAATGCACACAAAGACCTGTATACACTCATGTACATAACCGGATCAAAGATTTACCAACATGAATGATGTTCAATGCTTCCATCAAACTCATCTTGTCAGTCCATCATCAATCCATTGCTTCTATTAAATTCACCTTGTCAGTCTATCATTCACATTGAAACAAGGGTCGTCTCTAGCATCAAATCATAAACAATGGTGTGCCATAAAGTCTGTTGCTCCGATCAAAACCAACACAATGTTTCTTCTTCCCTACCATCATCATCTCTATCTCCTCTCCCTTCTTTCTCACCAGCCCCCACAACTCTTTCCCAAGCTGAGTCCACAGTTGCTCCCTTGCCTTTTCCTCCCCCTCTCTTCATTGCCTACCCCTCTGTTGCCCTTGCCCCACGCCTCATAGCAGTCCCTGCCAAGGGCCTGATCACCCCTTGAGTTCATACTGTTTTATATACTGCACGGTGGCAACGCAGCAGAGCTGGTCCTCTCTCTTCAAAATTGAAGAGAGCAGTCAAGGCTGGGTACCCTTTCACACGACTTTTTTTTGCTTGGGTTCAGGGGCTATTATCTCTGTTTGGGTGTTTGGGTTCGGGGATTATACTTTAGCCTTGGAGGTGGCTGTCTCAGGACAAACCCTATCCATGTTGTTGGGACATGCTAAATTCAGTAAACCTTTCACTGGCCCAGACATCATATGCATGTTGGTCAACTGCCTGATGTGGTGGCATGCTAAATTCAGCAAAACCCTTCACTGGCCCAGACATCATATGCATGTCAGTCAACTGCCTGATGTGGTGGTATGCTAAATTCAGCAAAACCCTTCACTTGCATGGATGTCATGTGCACATCAGTCTTCCTCCCTCTTCTTCAATGGGATCATCCTCTCATGTGTGGAGAATTTGGTATGTGTTGTCCATAAAGACCACTTATGCACTGTTGCTTATCTATTTTCCAGTCTCTTCTCAACCTGATTCGTGAGCATTGTATGTGTCATTCTATCTCCCTGGTATTCAATTTCTTATCATCTCTCCTAAGCAACCGGTTGTCTTTGGAGGTATGCGCCAGTTTGAGCCAGTAATTGATACTCATGCAACCTTTGAGATGCCATTTCCCCCTTTATATATTCCCAATAACATATTCACTGCCATGAAACAGTATGATTCATCATGGTATGTGTGATCTCAACTACAATACTCATTCACTCAAATTTCTTCCAGAAACATATTCACCACCATTACTGTTCACTGCCCCAAAACACTCTTTTTCATGGTATGTGTGATGTCAATTACAATTTCTGTTTGCTCACTTTACTTTCAAGTCTGCATCTGGCCTATATATATATCTGTCTACATATATTCCCTCATTCCCTCTGCTCTTGTTGTTTCCTCCTCTGTATTGCAGTGGCCAGCGGCACTGCACACTCTGTTCTTGATGTAGAACACAGGGCTGCAGACCTGTGTTGTACACCAAGAACCGGGTGTCTTAGGTATCTTACTTAGCATTTCAGACTTGCAACTTCTCAACTACTTGTAATTACCAAAAAACCTTTGTCGATTCACTATATATACCGCCCACAGGGCCTATTTTGCTGCTTGAGCATTGATCTAACCCTAAATTATGGGTCCCAATTGAACCTAGTACCCAAAGAAAGCAGCTGAATTAATGAAACAAGGCATTTATTGAGATGGTACTCATTCAGGTATTCATTTTCTCTCTAGAATCTCACAACTTCAACAGCAACCACAAGCCTCCTCTCAATAGATGGTGCAGAGAAAGAAATGGACAAGGATTAACATGTATTCAAAATTATCTTCACCATGTTTTTGAGTTATGGGCCTACAATATAAAAGGCAAACCTGTGCTGAAGATGGTTCAGAGACTTGAGGGACATTGTAAGAGTATAAGAAAATTACTTGTAAGCATACCATCCAATATTGGTAGTGTATTGAAGCCTAGAATGCCAGGCACCGCTAGAATATAAGGCAAAGCGATTTTGCTGCTGCACTACATGCAACAGCAGTCTCAGCAGTCAGCGGCATTGAGGTGTGCGCTACATGTTCCAGCCACCTCAAGCACAATATTCTTGGCATCCTAACCATCCAGATGATTATTTGGGACTCATGTATTATTCAGTTTAAATTCAGCAGTTGTTGTCAGCTTGCCAATGTGTATTTGTTGCAGTCAGTGGGGGACATTGGTGAAAATAGGTCTGCCCATGGTAGCCTCCCTGACCGCTTGGATTTGCTTAGCTAGACAACCCCCCATATGCACCACCTGTGTATCTGCTTAAGGTCTGCTCAAAAATCCATTATTACTGCGAGACAGGTTTTTTTGTTTATCACTGGTACCTAATGGAAGTGGTAGCCTTGCTGACTACTTGGATTTGCTTAGCTAGACAACCCCCATGAACACCGCCTGTGTCTTTGCTCGAGGTCTGCCCAAGAATTTATTATCACTGCGAGATAGGTTTTCTCATTTTTCACGGGTACCCAATAGAAGTGGTAGCCTCGCTGACTACTTGGATTTGCTTAGCTAGACAATCCCCATGCGCACTGCCTGTGTCTCTGCTCGAGGTCTGCCCAAGAATTTATTATCACTGCGAGATAGGTTTTCTCATTTTTCACGGGTACCCAATAGAAGTGGTAACCTTGCTGACTAGGATTTGTTTAGCTAGACAATCCCCATGCACACTGCCTGTGTCTCTGCTCGAGGTCTGCCCAAGAATTCATTGTTACTGCGAGACATGTTTTCTCATTTTTTACAGGTACCTAATGGAAGTGGTAGCCTCGCTGACTACTTGGATTTGCTCAGCTAGACAACCCCCATGCACACAACCTATGTATTACTGTGGGGCAGGTTTTCTCGTTTTTCATGGGTACCTAATGGAAGAGTATTAGCCTTGTGTTTGTTTAGCTGGACAAGCTCCATGCACGCAAGTTGTGTTTCTGCCCAACATCCGGCAAAATGAAAGCTTTAACAGAATTATATATGATGGAAATTTGATCCAAACTGACAGTGTAGTTAAGGAACGATTTGTCTGGTCCACGATCTAATTGAAGTAAATTTGGTCAGTACAATCTAGCAGATTGAATCAAAATCAAAAGCAGAGGTGTTCATTCAAAAAGAGAGAACCTCAAGAATAGGTAAAGGAAAAGGAAAAGATGAATTCCGTTCCATTCTGTTGCTCCCTTGCTTGCTTTTCACCTCTTCAAGTCCAGGAACCAACTTTATTCTCTTCCTAATCCCAGACCCAACACAATTACCACTTGGTCTGTGTGAGGCGAGCATATACCAGATACAATGCACGGGAGTCTTTATTTCCCTTCCCCTTTCTTCCTCTGACTCTTCATTCACGTTGCATTGATGAAGACGAAAAAAAAAATATTCATTCCATTAAAGACTACAATGGGGGCGCTACAGCACATGTAAGGTAAGGCCTGATCCCAGGTCATGGACATGGACATGGACACAAGTGCAGATCTTGAAATTGTGTATGAGTCACAAGGTGTAAGCGAGCATTAAAGGCATGCAGCACTTTGAGGGGGAGGGTAAGGCATGTTGCCTGTGAGGGACAAACCCTGGCGGCATGAGGGTGTCAAATTGAGACGTGGGATGAGGGTTACCGACATGATGTACGTGAGAGGCGGCGATCATTGGAGCATGACAGTGTGGTAACATGCACACGGCATGGTGGGCAGGATGAATGCGAGAGGCGGCGACCAGATGAAGCAGGGCAGCGTGGTGGCGTGTACACGGCATGGCAGCCTGAACAAAGCATGTAATTTACTTACCTCATGTATTCCCTGCCATTGCCAACAAGACAAAAAATAGAAGTAAAAAGCCCAAAGTGAAAGAGACGTACCACTGCTCCTCTAGTTGGCGTGGGATCTGCAGGCCTCGCTGGGTCGTTGTCAGGTAAACCACAAATTCTACCGAGGGAAGCGTAGATACGTAAAATTTATGCTGTGCTTTCGTCACCAACTGGAATGAAACAACGTAACACGAAAAATCGCTAGCAGATTGTCTGAAAAAAGTCCGTTACATCGGCTTTTCCCACAGATGCAGTTTACCGCGATTGTAGTTTGAGAGAAACCACCGAAAACATTCCTTATTCTACTGGGATTTTGGTTCCTCAAGCTGTACACTGTGCATAAATAACATTAACACGATAGATTCAGAGGAAAACACCAAAAGAAAAGGAAAACACATTAGGAGGTGTTCCGTAACATCGGATCTTCCCGCAGATTATTTGTTCCGGAAGTTCTCCTTCTTTCAATTATGTTACCAGTGCTTTGCTTGGCATACCTTGCATTTCTTTTGTCTTTGCGTTGTTTCTTTCGTAAATACATGGCCAGAACCAAGCAGGTTGGGCGCTACCTTGGTCCACAGACCGATTGGGGTGGGCACCCTCTGACAAAGTAAATTCTTTTATTCACAATGCTCTTTTGGATAGATCGGGAATCTAATTCTTCGACGGCGAGCGAAGACAATGTGACGTAAGCCCTTCGATGTGCCACAACGTCAACTCATTCCTACACTTCCACCTTCCCTATGGCCAGAACTAAACAAAATGCACAGAAGTCCACCGGTGGCAGCAGCAGGAAGCAGCACAAAGTTATGCAGGCAGCTAAGGGCCCGGGTCCTGCAGTAGCTCGAGCCCTTAATAAAGCAACTGCGGGCAATCTTGCCTCTGGGGCCATGGCAGCGTGTGGTGCACCAGCACCCCGCAAGCCGCTGGGTGCCAGCGCAGACCGAATTCTCTCATCTGTGTCTGTTGCAGATCCGACCTTTCCCAGATTCATTGCTCCTGCTGCTCCAAACAATCTTACTTTGCACGGCACCAGCTCTTCTGTGACTGGGATGGTAAGTCTGGACCCAAAACAAAATGAAGGAGGTGATATGGTAAGGACCGATTGTATCTTGCCATGATTCAGATTTGATGCCTTCCCAGGTCTGTTATGTCTGTCGGGATGGTGGCCAGATTATAATGTGCAGTGTGAAGCCTTGTGAGGCTGGGGTATGTGTAAAATGCCTCAGCGATCCCTCCCCCTGCACTGGAGAAGCTCCCATTCATCTGTCCAGCCTGTCATTTGAAGGCTGAGCTTGAGCGCAAGAAGGTTGAAGGCAAGAGCTTTTCACCGAAAGCCTATGAGGTCTTGTACAGATAATACTTTGCACCAACTTCATTCTGACACATTTTTAACAGGGGTTTGAGGGACGAACTGATGCCCAGGTCATCAAATTCAAGAAGGGTATTTCAGCTCGTTCAGTTGATATTCGTCCTCGCCCCCAATCGGTTCTCCTCCTTGTTTATGTCCTCGACAAATTCCCTCTTGTGACTACTCCCATCCCGGGGCTGGTCCACTATCTCAAGATGATGCTCCCTACCAACTTTGCATACCTTCAGGTCAACTTTGACCTGGAGGTGAAAGGCGGTATCTCTGCTCTTGCTGCAGCCAATAAATCCATTGAGAAGAGTCTAATGGCTGGGGAACTCCAATCGTATGAGCCCTTCCCGTTCATTCTGCCTTTTATTAATCCACTGGTTAGGATTAGGAAAATATTTGTTATTGTAGATTCACACACCACACCAGAGACAGGGGACTTGCATCATGCCCCTGACAATAAAGCAAGTGGGCCTGGTAGTGAGGTGAGCAAAGTCCATTCTGTTCTCATTGCATACTGAGGACCGGAAATGATAGGTTGTGCCATTTTTACTGCAACCAGCCCTCCTCAGGACATTCACTGCACAAGGACGTGAGCCGACAGACCAGTTGATTGTCTTCATGACCTGTGGCTTTATGTTCACTGTACCCGAGGCCCTCTCTGGCATTCATGACTGGCTGGTCACGAGGTACGTGCTTTAACAAACTTCAATATATACTGATTGAAGTTTCCCAGCAAAGCATTTTATGCACTGATTGCATTCGAGTCTGAAAAATTCCAGCCTGCAGCTGCTGGCCATTTCCTGGAGGCTACTCTTCGGGAATTTTATATCTATGGTCGGAGGAATTTCCTTCTAGACTGCCTAGCTCATGGAAGCGCTCTCGGCAGTCATTCAGGTGTTATTTACCTCCGAGGGAATGGTGAATCTCCTCGCCACTACCTCTGGGCACATCCTGTGCGTGCTCCATTTGGAGTGCCAACTCCCATCTCCTGCGACTGCGGAATACCGTCCACCATGGAGCGCATCCTGTTCACTTTGCAGGAGAAACGGCAATATGGGAAGGCACAAGATTTGTGTGCAAAGCAGTTGTGTCTTAGATGCCAGCTCTGTGGACATCACAAGAACTTCGTAAAGCCCACCGACTTGATGTTCACCAAGAAGCTTGATGATGGTGGAATTTGGGTCTATCAGCCTCTGAAAATTTGACTGCTGAACGGCAAGTGAATATCTGGTTCCAGAGATGTCATTTCATTCATATTCATATTCATACAGAGTATTTACTTTTTGGTTTCATGTGCTCTATATAACCCAAATCAAATCTTTTTCTGTTTTGGGCAAACATCCAAAAGACCCTGACAACCTACCCCCTTCTCTGTACTTGCTTTCAAGTTTGTTTTGTACACACCATTGTGATTATGGAATAAAAAACTTGCAGCCAATGCAATCAGTCCTTGTTCTGTTTATACAATTTATAGAGGTGTGAGGTGTGAGAAGAACTTGCACCCGTTGCAACCAATCTTTGATCTGTTTATACAGATCACGGGACTGTGAGAAAGCGTTGACGTGGCCTGTCTCACTTTTCTCTCTACCACATCGAAGATACAATGACCTGGGCTACTGGGGAAATAAAGAAGATTCTTACGGATAATGGTGCCCGTTATTTTGCTTCAAAAGGCGAGGACCGAGACCAGGTTGTGGAGGAGATTGTCGCCAATCTCCAGAGAGATAAGGATGACTTGCCTTCAGGAGTAAGCTCTGTAGATTCATCATTTATTGCCAACCTAATCACCACTTTCAGCTGTCTGCAAAGGTCTGGATCTGGTACAACAACCACAGTTCTGCATTCCGCAACGAGAATGAGATCAAAGAATCTATGACCATAATAAAACTCAAACGCTGGGACGCAAAATCGGTTGCACATGAGGAGAACAAGGAGCGCTATGACCAGATAAAAGACGAGCTGGTGTCTGATGGAACTGAATGGAACGATTTGCACCGCAAAACAATTGCTAGGCTATGGGGAGAGCTCTCAACCCAGGAGCAGAAGCGGTGTGAGGAGAAAGCAGTATTATGGAAGAGTGGGCAGATTGAAGAGAGGGAAAAACGCAAGTAAGTTGTAATGCAAATCTACTGAGATATTATTCTCATGATGAACATAGACTGGCAAATGCACATGCAGACAAAGAGGTCATTGCATTTTTAAAGAAGATATATGACACCTATGGTGTGCGGATGCTATGCTTGACATCATGGACAGATCCTGATGGGAAGGCACAAACCTCAGTGTATGCTATTGATACTACTTTTTCCGTTATATATATCCTCATGAATGCAAATGCATAGGCATGAGACAACTTCTGTCAGCCCAAGGTTTACTCAGCCATTCCCAAGATGGAAAACCATGAAAGCCTTACCCCGTGCCTTCATGGACTATGCGGAGTTGTTTGAAGATTCAACGGCAGAAGACACCCAGGATGAGGAAGAGAACACTAAAATGGCCAGCAAATCCAAGTATCCATGGGCCATGCTTGGTTGCATACCACAGGAACAACTACCTGATGATGTTGCTCAATATCCTAAGCTGCCTGAGATACCCAAGGGAGCTTGTCAGGAGTGGGTTGGTGGAGCAAAAATAGTGATCCGTGAGTTTGTAAAGACAATATACTGTGAGTCCCAATTCAAGATCATGAATTTTCTCTCTAATGTACTGGATGGTAGGACTGGACACAGGTTCTTCGACACCTCCTGAGGGTGCACGGGAGCTGATCAGAGAAAAATATCTTGTTCCAGGCTTAGGCCTGAAAGATCCGTCCCGCATGGTGAAAGAAGAGGTTGAAAAGATATACAAGCTTTGGTTTGATAACCAGAAGTTGGGCAAGCTCCCATTCAAATTCAAGGTCGCTGAGGCGAAGAAGAAGCGGGAGGAGGATCTGCAGCTAAAACTCCAGTCACTCAAGAGGAGGAAACCTGCATATGTCGAAGTTGAAGATGGGAACACAGAGGAGGACGAAAATGAGGGAAGTGATGATGAAGAACAGAGGCGTGGAAAGAAAAAGAAAACCGCGACCACTCCCAAAATGGACAAGACACCCGACACGCCTCCGAAAAATGGCAAACCATTGCGGGGCAAAAATGCAGCCCCAGCTGTAAAGCCTGCAGGGAAGCAGAAGCCAAAGCCACGGCCAATTCCCACAGCAGAGATGCGAAAATCAACTCTTAACCTCAGTACTTTCACGCCATACAGGTCCCTTGTACAAGAGGTGCTAAAATTGCATACAGTATGTGATCTTCATTCTTTTCATAGGTTAATCTCTGAACAATATGTCAAATTCAGACTGGAGCGACTATTGGATGTAAGGCCCCAATGCCCAATTGGTGTTCCTGGGACATCGAAACTGTCAACATTGGACAAGACCTTTTTGACACAGAGAACAACCAGGGGCATCTCTCTCACTGGGCAGCTGTTGTCAAATGGATGAACAGTAATCCACACATCCCTGCTGACAACTCTGGGCTGTCTTGTACCCAGGCAGCCGAGATTCTACTTGTCATTGGATTAACCCACCGGGCAGGAAAAGCATGTGCAGAAGCTGAGGATGACTCCCCCCTCCACTCCATTCCTTTTGACATGAGGGATTTGGGGAAATCGAGACTGCAATCAGCAATATGCTGGCTCAGGCAAAATCTTTGCTCAAATTTGGAGTCAGCCCAAATGTCCATCGAGCCATTGACAACAGTTGGAAGAAGATCTGCCTTGAGGTTGGGCTTGCCGAGACAGATGTCAAGGACTTTGGTGAAGATTGGAAGCTTTATGTGGAATCATATGTGGCAGTTGATTCTGCATTGCGCTGCAGTGGGAAACCACCTCAGGTGCAGGCCACCGACATGTTCCCTGATGTGTTGCAGATGTGGTCACGGGCTGCAGAGCCAGATGGAAATTTTCCAGTAGGGGATGAAACCGATTGGGCAATGGAGATGAAAGGCATCTGGAAAATAATCCACACGAAGGTCTCTGCAGCCAAAAAAGAAAAACAATCTTGATTCAGTCCTTGATGAAGATTGGTGTCATCGGGGAAGAGGAGGCATAGTATGTGTTGTCCTTGGGATGAAGTGGTGGAGGGCCAGTCTTGCCAATTCAGGCGAAGAGCTTCAACTTCAAGTTTGGTCAACAGTTGTGACTCAGATGACCAAGGCATTCAAACTTATTACTGAGGCACACTCCATGTAAGAAACCCATTACCTGCAGAACCCAGCATGTCTAACAATAATGACAGACAGCGTCCGGAATCTCGTCGTGGTGGTGCAACTCTAGCATAGCTAGTTCAGTGTACTTCATAGTCTTTATGGTGGTTGGAACATGAATTAACAGTGTTGTCAATAAACCTTGAAATTATGTGGTTATCACAGGTCTTGGTGGTGCTACAATGTGGCTCAAATAACCGGGTTGGTTTCTGGCTTTACTCTGTATATCTCAAAATGTTGATCAGCTGAATGCTATCGGCTGTGGGGGATAATATTATCCCCTCCAGCAACTGATCTATGAGCTGTATGGGTGACAATATCATTTATTGCCATGAGCTTCAGAGGGTAATACTATCGCTTCCAACTGCCGACCCCTGAGCTGTAGGGGGAATAATATTGTGGCACACTGTGAGCTGCACCTAGCTATTATTCACTTTCAAAGGGTCCATCAGCTGAATGCTACCAGTTATGGGGGATAATATTAGCCCATCTGGCAGCTGACCCCAAGGGTTCACGGGTAACAATAGTATGGCACACATTGAGCTGCACCCAGCTGCACTGGGGGAATATTATTATATACTTTCAAATTGCTGATCGGCTGAACCCTATGAGCTTCAGAGGATAATATTATTCCTTCCAGCAGCTGGCCCCAGGGAATAATATCATGGCACACCATGTGCTGCATCCAGTTGCATTGGGGAAATAATATTATATGCTTTCAAATGGTTGATGAGTGAATCTCTACAAAGTTAGGAGGATAATATTATCCCCTCCAGCAGCTGACCCCTGGGCTGAAGGGGGAGTAATATTATTGCATCAGTGAGCTGTACCCGGCTGCATAGGGGGAATAATATTATATGCTTTCAAATTGCCGATCAGCTGAACACTATAGGCTTCAGAGGATAATACTATCCCCTTCCAGCAGCCTACCTCTGGGCTGCATGGGGAATAATATTATGGCACATCATGAGCTGCACCCAGCTGCATAGAGGAAATAATAGCCATTTTTAGATGGTCAATCAGCTAAACCATACACGCTTGGGAAGATAATATTATTATTGGGTTGCATGAGCTGTACCCAACGACATAGGGCATATAATATTATTGGATTTCCAAAGCCCAATTGGCTGTACCTTACAAGCTTAGGGAGATAATATTATCCCCTCCAGCAGCTGATCCCCAGGCTGCACGGGGGGATAAGGCCATTGCATCTGGTGAGCTGCTCCCAGCTGCACTGGGGGGTTTTAATATTATTTGCTTTCAAATTGCAGATCAGCTGCACCCTACAAGTTTCAGAGGGTAATATTATTGCCTCCAGCAGCTGACCTCTGGGTTTGAGGGCAAGTAATATCATTGCATCCAATGAGCTTCACCCAGCTGCACAAGGGAATACTATTGTTGCATCCAGTGAGCTGCACCCAGCTGCACAGGGGAATAATATTATACACTTTCAAAATGCCGATCAGCTGAACCCTGCGAGTTTCAGAGGATACTAGTATTGCCTCCAGCAGCTGACCCCTGGGCTTGAGGGGAGAAATATCATTGAGCTGGACCCAGCTGCACAGGGGAATAATATTAAGTGCTTTCAAAGGGTCCATCAGCTGAATGCTACCAGCTAAAAGGGATAATATTATGCTTTCCAGCAGCTGACCCCCTGGCTACACAAGGGATAATATTATACACTTTTGACTGGTCAATCAGCTGAACCTTATAGGGTTCAGAGGATAATATTATTACCTCCAGAAGCCAACCCCAGCTGCACCAGAGGAATAATATTATACGGTTTCAAATTGCCAATCAGCTGAACCTTATGAGCTTCAGAGGATAATATTATTCCCTTCAGCAACCAATCTCTAGGCTGCAGGGGGTAATATTATTACATCCTGTGAGCTCACCCAGCGTCATCGAGGGAATAATATTATGTGCTTTCAAAGAGTCCATCAGCTGAATGCTACCACTATGAAGGATAATATTATCCTTTCCAATAGCTGACCCCCAGGCTACACAAGGGATAATATTATACACTTTCAAATGGTCAATCAGCTGTACCCTACAAGCTTCAGAGGGTAATAACATTATACCCTCCAGTGGCCGACCCCTGAGCAGCAGGGGGGATAATATTATACACTTTCAAAGGGTTGATCAGCTGAATCCTAAGGTGCAGGGGAAATAATAGTATTTTGCCCCATGAGTTGCACCTAGCTGGATATGGGGAATAATATTATATCCTTTCAAAGGGCTGATCAGCTGAACCTCTCTGCATAGGGTAAGTGATATTATATGCAAAGCATTGATCAGCTGAAACCTACAAGCTAGGGTGGATAATATTCTCCCTCCAGTAGCTGAGGCCTGGGCTACAGGGGAAACAATATTGCAGCATATCATGAGCTGTAACCTGCTCATAAGGCAACTAATATTACTTGCTATCAAAAGGTTGATCAGCTTAGCTCAGTGTGCTCCAGTAAACAATAATATTGCCTAGTGGCCAAGTGCTGAGCTGCACAGGAGATAATATTATTTGTTGCCATGAGCTACATCCAGCCACACAGGGTGAACAATATTATAGGCTGTCAAAACATCAATCAGCTGAACCCAGTGAGTTAGGCTGAATGATATTATTGGCTACAGCAGCCAAGGGCTGGGCTGCAGGGGAAATAATATTCTCTTCTCCCATAAGCTGTATCCTGGGCTCCTTAGGGCAGATATTATCCCCAGAGCAGCTGATCCTCGCTACATAGTGTCCATAATATTATGTTCCATAGGCATGGGGAGCTGAACCTTGCTGTATAAGGTAAATAATATTCTGCCAAGTTGCAGTGAGCCACCTGGTAACTAATCATTCCAAATTGATCATTTTCTTCCTTTTCAAATGTACCATAAGCTGGGTCCTAGACACCCCACTCAATAATATTATTTCTTGCTCATAGAAATATTATTATTGCCCTAGGCTCTAGGATTTGGCTCAGAATCCGGCGGACTTCGGTGGTCCCTAGACTCTAGGGATTAATCATTTGTAGGGGGCCTATTACTTAGGCATTATGGACTGTATATTGTGGATGAGCAGCAGATGGTCTGCAGATCTGCCAGCCATATTTCAGCACAACCAAAATATGTGGTTTTGATTCAAGATTCAGCTTGTGCTGAAATTCAAAACAAAATTAGATAATTCAGTTAGACTGACACAAGGAAGATTACCAAATAATGCATGCCCAAACATTGGAAAAATATGCAGAAATATTTACAATAACTTTTGGCTTTCTGAAGCTTGAACATTTACAGCTATTTGCAGAACTTAGGGCCCGGATCAATTTTTTTAAAAAAAAAAAAGATGATTTCAGCATAACAGTCATAACTCCCTCAATTCTTGGTCTTTTCTCCCAATTCCAACACCATTGTACTTGTATACAATGCCCCCACCTGCCTGCCCCCATGGGTGAATGCTAATTACATAATCTACACCAAATATGGAAATTAGGATCATTTTGTGTATATCACTTCCTGTACATGCACTAGGTAACTAAACCACTGGATATCTGGGAACATATATCTTTTGTATGATATACAGGTGCATGGGGACCCATTCTGTGTATATGTGTTGTAGTTATGGTACACTATTGACCTACATATACTGGGTCATATCCAGCACCATATGGGGCTCTGATCTTAAAATTTTGAAGATGCCTGCAGTTAGATATACATATTAGTAGACATATGTGAAGATATCACAATACCCAGACTGTTTGTGTTTGTATGGGAAGTGATATATGTGAAATTTGATGACTTACCATATATGGTACAAATCATATAATCACCCTACATCCAGGGGTGCATGCAGGTGGGGGCATCATATACAAGTACAATGGTGTTGGAATTAAGAGAAAAGACCAAGAATTGAGGGAGTTATGAGTGTTATGCTGAAATCATCTTTTTTTGAAAAAAAATTGATCTGCACCCTAAGTTCCGCAAATAGCTGTAAGATATTTTATCAATAACAGTGGCTTGAATACACTGAAAATCTTTAAAGTTTCTTCTATAAAATTCACGAATGTCTTCAAAATATCTTTAGCCACGTGTTACAGATTTCTAGGCAAAGAATATGAAGGAGACATTCAAAATGTTTGTTTGATAGACTTGGCCAGAAAATTCGGATTATATTTAAAGCATGTCTTACATAACTCAAAGGTGCCTTTAAAATATCTTCCATCAAACATAAGCATTTTCTGGGAGAGAATATATAAAAAAGCACCTCTTGAAATGATGAATTTAGCCTATGCTTTCAAGAGATTAGGCCCCAAATTGAGTGAGAAACAATTTATTTACTGGGACAACTCAAAATGCGGCTGTACCAACTTATATGCAAACAGCAATAATGGCTACTCTAAAGTTTAAACTGCCAAATTTATATTGTGGAAATTTCATGTTGATCAAAAATTACACACATCTTCGAAATAGGGCAGGCATCTTTGAAGTAGGGTGGACCTCAAAAAGTAGGGTGGACATAAAAGTAGGGCAGACATCCTGTTTCTATTTAGGGTGGAACCGCTGTCTAAATAGGGCAGGAGTCACTGATTTTCCCGCAAAACAATCTAGCCGATTATCTTTATCATTTTAGCATGGCAGGCGTCAAATCGCCTATCTGTGGGGCGGGAACTCCGAAATCATGTATATTTAGGGCACAGGAATAAATGTACATTTGGACCACCATATACCTTCGAGGAAGCAGCATGACCATAGTTTCAGCCTTGCTACAAATACATTGCTCAATTGAGCACATGTTTCATCACACACCTTTTTGCATGTTGCCCCTTCCCCCGCAATCTATACACAAACCAACAAGGTTCAGGTCACCGAGCATAGTGTGTGTCTCCACCCACGAGTAAGGTAGCTTGAATTGAGGACTAATTGTTAGACCAATAAGCCATAAAGCAGAGACATACCTGACACTGATGAGGCAGAGTTTCAGTCTTTAGACACGCCATAATTTGGGTGTGAGGATATCAAACCTCATGAGAATACATAATTTCGGCATCAGACAGAATTTTCACAGGAGCCTGAGAGGATGAAACCCAACCTGGTAGCAGATACATATCAAGTCCAACTAATGGAATCTTGGGCTTGATAGCGTAGAATAGGGAAGTGAGGCCCTACCGTGAATTTGATAATAGTTACGGTGTGATTGAATGGACAATATAGTTAGACTTAAATAAGTAGACATCAGTGTGATGAATTAGATACCTAGCATCCAAAACATACCGCAAGTTTGATGGCCATAGTTTCGGGCTTGGGAGGGAAGAAGTAAGGACTCAATGATATCATTCTGGATTAAAGGCGTTGCACTCAAATTCTGAAAGGACCTGAGGTCAGTTGAGAAGGTGAAGGAAACGTGAGAGGACATACTAATACATATGGTTACTGAGGTAAACTACCCTGGACAAGTCAATGCGTAAAGTCAATGGAAGGATAGGGGTTTGCCACAAAACAATTGCGGGCCGAACAAAGGCAATAGTGTTGAGGAAGACTTGGTTTAGGACGGAAGGAAACTGATACGGCATGCGGTTTGCAGGGATTCAGGAAAGAAATTTGAAAACCATCAATAGCCAATGCAATTTGAGCATGCCCACCTTGCGACGAAACACGGTGTGCAGAATTTTAAATGTCAAAGCGGGGCCGAGCATAAGACGCCCTCGGGAAATGCATAAGTAGTGGAACAAATTGAAAATATGAAAAAGCCACTCGCCTTGGTCATGGCTGCGATTGAGGCAACAGCCATTCCATGATAGCAAATGTAGTCTGGAATCAACGTGAGGCTGAATAGACGTAGAAGAGCCTTGATGGTGGTATCACAAAGCACACGCCAAGGGCTATCGTCTTTGACTCGAGTTACAGCGAACAGCCGCGGAAGGCCGAGTATTGAATCATCAGATATGGTCTGCTGTATGTCATGTTGGGTCCACAGCTCCTGCATAATCTTTTTGCAGTATTTCCTTTGAATATTCATACCCAATGTGAATGAGCTCTGCCACACTTGAGTCGGAATCTGTGGGGACTCGCCTGCGGCGATACTGGAGCAGACGGCACCTGCAGTTTCCGAGACTTGAAGACTGGTGCTACAATTAAAAGTGTGCAAGTTGTGTTGGCATGAAATCCAGATCTGTGTGGACTTGATCAAAGCTCCAGTGAACACTTGGAGATTGAACGGGATGTCGGGCAAAAGTAGATTGGTTTAGCGACTTTGCATGAGTGCGGTAATGCCCCAGAAAGATAAATGAGTGGCGAGAACCCAAGCATCGGGGTCGAGAGACTGTATGTCCTGTTTGTTAATGAGACTTCAAAGCTTCATACACGCGCCTACAGACTCGGGCCACAATCCCTGCTCAAATTGATCTAATATATCACCAATCCGCTCTTGGTGATAATCGTTAACTTGCTCTCGAGTCATGCTCCATTCTTGCGTGTGCGGACCAATACAGTGCACAGAGCCAGCGCAATCGGTTTGGCCCCGGATCTACTGCATCACGATATAGTTTCTGTGTATAGAAAATATCTGCACCAAGTCTGCATGATCTCGTTGACAAGCCACGAATGTTCAAGTTGGGAATGCATCAGGAGTAGTGTCATAGATTGAAGCAACGTGCTTCGTCGTTAATGGCGGCATGGTCGTTCCACATGAGAGGTAAGGGAATCTGCAGTGGTCGTTGGTGAATGACAGCTAAATGCAATATTCTAGGCCGTGGCACAGTTGGAGCCGGGGAATCCCGGTTGCGTAAAGAACGTCAGTACAACGTCATAAAGCCTGATGGTGCATCAGCTCGCAAGCTGCCATTTGTTGGCCGCCCGCAACAGCCAGCCTTCACACGCTGCCACAGCTCCACAATTGCATTTAGCTGGAATCCTTGTGGAATCCACTGAGCATGAACGGTGTGGCTATGCCCAGATCAATGCCGATCACTCTTGACTTCGTCCTCAGGCCTCAGGACTCCTCGTTTTTTCTTCTAATGCTCCAGTGCTTACGCCATGATCTATTGGCCGCCATTAATTGCTATCCTTCCGGTCATTGGGCGTAGCATGCGCGACGCAGATATCATTGCCTCGGAAATACAGTGCGTTCACTCACTGGACTCGTTTTTCACCCATTCAACGACAGCCAGTGCTCCTCGTCCATCCAGAGCCGAGTATCCTAGATACTGGGTGGCATTCCCAACGTCCTCTCTGTGTGCGCTTGCCGCCCCATCGTCCCCACCATCAACTGGTGCTCTCTCTTTCCATTCCACTGCTCTCCTTCGACGCCCTCACCCTCAAGCCCATTGACAGCATCTTCAACAGCATCAAGAGCGCACAAGAGGCCTCAAGTCCAAGATCTCAGCACTCTAACTGTTGCGTGCTGTTGTTTCGCCTGTTTCGTTCCACTGACCATGCTTCCCTCGTGCAAAATCAGGTAGACTCCTGCTTCTCAGAACTCATGGCCCTGGGCTGCCGACCTCAATACTGACAGTACGACAAATCCTCAGGACCTGCAGCGCGTCGCCCTTCAGGTGTGTGCCGTGCCGTCTTGCCGACTTATACTAATCTGACCTGACTCCGTCTTCTGCAGTGAATTGCCTCCACGCCCCAGCGCTGCACTGCGTTCCCCTTGGATTCCGCTCCGCCCCGCCGCGTCCCGTATACCTCCTCTCTGGGAGAGAGTCGCTCGAGCCAGACCTGATGCTGTTGGAAGGACGACTCACATTCGCTCTTCCTCAAGCTTCCTCACTGCAAGCCGACTCGTCCGGAAGATGTCCCGCCACTCTCAGCGCCCTGGATGGACCCCTCCCATCCTCTCACTCTTGTGGATGGCGACTAGTGTGCTCCCATGCTCCAACTAGTCCGCTGCCATATGTGCGCGTGGACATGGATGGACTGCTATCGGGAATCCTACGATACCTGCTCCAGCGTTCGGCGAGACCACGAGGGCATCCAGGCCTAAGCGAGCGGGGCAGGCAGCGGTACCGACGCGTGTGCGTGTTTTCCGCCGGCATGAGGGCGAGGGAGATGGGGACGAGGATGAGGGCGCGGTGATGAGGAGCAAGCCCGAGTGTGGATGGCATGGGTATGGCGAGGATGAGGCGAGGTGAGTCTATATATCCATCCTCTTCCTTCCCTCGTCATCCTCTTGCTTTTTCTTCTCTCATCTTCCTTCCTTATCCGTGACTGACGGCACCTCTTTCTCCAGATCTACGACGTCGACACGAATCTTCGCGATGGAGCGCGGGGGTACGTTCACGGCCTCACAACGATATCTTAACTCTCCCGCCCCACCAACCCAACCCGAGTACGGGCCATCCGTATCATGCATATTTCACTTGCAGTATTGACTCGCCCCTACAGCGGTGTCCCCACCACCCCCACCACCCCCTCGATTCCACAATCCAGTCTCGGCGGATGGGCGGCACGTGTGGAAGTGAGGATGGGGGAGCGATGTGCGCTGGCGCAGGCAGTGTAGTAGTGGCGCCATCGTGGACCGCCGGTCGAAGCAGACGCAGCCTCGGGGGTGCACGGGCACGCGGGGTACGGGCGCGAACGAGCGTGTGATGCTGCAGGTGCGCAGGCGTGGACATCTCGTGCGGTCGTCGCGCCGCAGGGCGGTACGAGGATGTGCTGGCGTACGAGGACGAGTACCCGAGAGCGGGGGCCGTAGAGGTGGTGGGCGGCGATGTGGGGTAGATAAAGGTCGAGGAGCGTTGGAGACCGCACCCGTACGTCCCGGTGGGCGCGAGGAGGGGTGGTACTAGGAAGGGAGTGCGAGTGTGAGCGCGATCGGCGCCGATGGTGCAGGACGGGAGGGCGGGCTACGGACGCGATTGGGCGAGCGAACGATGCTGCTAGTGCGGGGGCTTGGGCATCTCGTACGGTCGTCTCCTCGCCACGCCTGCAGCTGAGTACAGGAAGCCCGAGAAGCAACGCGAGCACGTTCCGCACCACGCACGGCTGCCTTTCCCTCGAATATCGAGTTTTCGCAGAGGGTGCAGCACGATCTTGCCTACAGGAGCAACTACGGGGTGCGTGAGCTCCACGATATCTTGCTTTCCCGCTACCTCGCTCGCACTGCAGGGTGGTGTGGCGTGCGAGGGCGAGGGGCGGCAGAGCTGTGGAGCGTGCGTGCCATGCGCACTTGTGGCTGGGGCATGCGCTAGTGGCCATGTGGCTACCCGTTTGTGCGCCATTCGCCTGAGATCTGCGCTCGACCGTTTTTGCAGGGAGTAGAGGCGGGGCGGCGTGTGTGCTTCGCTATGCTGCGGTTTGCGGTTGGAGGGCTGGATAGAGGCTCGAGGCCATACCTTTGTACTTTCGCGGCGTGCGGCGTGGTCGAGTACGACCCTCATGCGGCGGGGTGTATACACCCATCGCGTGTTGCATGCATATCGCAGGGGTGGACCGAGAGCGCAAGTACACCGCAGATATTCCTGTACTCCTTACTACAATATATATTTATCGTTTCCTCAAACAGCTACGTTGCTCGGACTCGTCTGTCTGGATGGCTATTATGATTAGTCCCTCCTCGCCGGCCCGGAATCTGACTGACCTTCATCGTGCGAAAGTGCCTGCTGTTCTCCACAAGGCGCTCAGTGACTAGTCTTGCCTTCCACCTCCAAGTCCACTGCACCGGAATACATCCTCCTCATCCCTTCTGTAGGCGGCTCTTTCTTCTGCGTAATCATCGCTTATGGCTCACAGCCGCTCACATAGTGTCTCACCTATATCGGATCAGCGCTGTAACGATCCATTTCGACCATGTCTGGCGAGCGCAATGAATTCAAGACCTTCATTGCCAATATCTATGGTGTGTAGAGAAATTTACTGGGATGTCTGCATCTGATTTTGAATCTCCAGGAGGCACAGGCGGAGTGGGCGGAGTGGGCGGCATAACGGGTGGCGCTGCAGGTGCGGGGGAGGGGCCTAATATGCATTTTGGTGGAGTTCAAAACTTGACAAATAACATGTACGTTGGTGAAGGCCCCTGTTCCAGAGTCCTTTCTCAACAGCAGTAGTGTGAATCAGGGTCATGGGTTAATGAAATTCCTGGGTTTACTATTTTTCAAGCTGAATTATGTCTAGACTTGAAGAAGTTCTGAGCAAGTGGTTGCGCATTCCTCCCGATTTATCGGATAGACAGTACGAGCTCCAGAGCCTTCGTCATGAAGCCACTGGGAACTGGCTCCTACACGATTACCGATTTGTCAAATGGAAGGCCACACCCAGCTCTTTATGGATCAAAGGAATCTGTGAGTCAATTTCATTCTCTTTCAATCCTACATCTAATAATTGGTCATAGCTGGTACTGGAAAGAGTGTACTAAGGTGATATGTATCACTACCACTTATGAAATTTGCTGCTGACAATACTGACATGGACATGAGCAGTTCAATGGTGATTGAAGATATCACTGTAACCTGTCCCAAGTCCACTGTTGCATATTTCTATTTTGATTTTAGGAATGAGAGGGAGCGCATGGACATCATGGTACGGTCAATCATCTGGCAGCTCTCTAGATGGTCGCCTTCACCTTATAGTGCTCTTCATCGGCTGTATGAAACATTGGGAAATGGAACTATACAGCCACAGCATGCACATCTTCAGGGTGTCCTCAAGGATTTACTTTCAGATTTGGGCCAGACATATATGATCATTGATGGACTTGATGAATGTCGCAAGACTGACTGGAAGCTTCTTATTGAGTTCATTCACAGCCTACATCATCCCACCAAAAATGCACTACATCTCCTGTTTACCAGTCAACTGTTTGAGGAATTCCAAAAAGCATTCAAGGATGTGACCTTCATTGAGCTTGGTTCTGCTGTCTCAACTGGTGACATAAGATCCTTTGTTGGCAGTGAAGTTCTCAGGGTTGGAAATTGGGCTAGTGGTGATGAGTATGCACAGGATGTCACAGAACAAATTGTGCAGAAGAGCAATGGAATGTAGGCCCTCTGATTGTGCTGTAAGTTGTCTTGGAGCTAATTGGCACATCCAGGTTTCGCATGGCTGCATGTCTCCTTCTTGAATTGCACAAGTGTCATTGGGAAGACAACTGGGTGAAGACCCTCACAACCCTTCCAACTGATCTGTTTGGGATTTATGACCATTTCTTAACCTGGGCAAAGGATACCCTCCCAAGTGTTTTTATCCAAGCAATTTTTCGATGGCTTCTGTTTTCTGCTAGACAAGTCACCACAGATGAGCTCGCAGATGCTATTGCTTTCCCCTTGGACAACCCTGCATTTGACTTTTCTGACCCAGCTAAATCCATTTACCATCCAAATAGACGTCAGGGCAACTCTGGCATCTTCAAGTTGTTGGAGGGCCTGATCATGATCAAAAAAGTAAACAATGCACAGTCTAGACTGTCATTCTGTGACTGGGATAAATTGTCAATTGCTCTCACACATTCGTCTGTAAAGGATTATCTCCTTTCTTCACAATTCCATCAGAAATTTGGCTCCTTCATTGACCTTACAAAAGGTGTCTCCCACAAATTTATTACTCAAACTTGTGTCCACTATCTCCTGCTTTTTGCTGATGCAACCCATTCAATGACCAAAGAAACACTCCCACACTACCCAATGTCATTGTATGCAGCAGAATATTGGTTTTATCATCTGCAACTGTGTGATAACTGGGACCAGGAAACATTACTTCCTTCAATAATGCATCTCCTGGAGGATGGCAGCAGTCAATATGCTGCTTTGTACCAATTGCGTCCCTTACCTTGGTATATGATCCGTGTTTGGGATGAACCCATATCACCTGCAATATGTATGTGTTCTGAAATAGGCTACACTGCAGGAGTGCAGTCTCTGCTCACCAAGCACAGCACATCTGTTAACCAAGCTGACAAAGATGGCTGGACTGCACTGCATCGTGCATTGAGCAAGGGTCACCTTGACATCGCACAGTTGCTCATAGAGTGCAGCACATTTGTTGACCAAGCGAACAAAGATGGCTGGATCACGCTGCATTATGCATTGAGCAAGGGTCACCTTGACATTGCACAGCTGCTCATAAAGTGCAGCACATCTATCAACCAAGCTGACAAACATGGCTGGACCACACTGCATCTTGCGTCAAGCAAGGGTCACCTCAACATTGTGCAGCTGCTCATGAAGCACAGTGCATCTGTCAACCAAGCTGACAAAGATGGCTGGACCGCACTGCATCTTGCATCAAGTGGTGGTCACCTCAGTATTGCACAGCTGCTCATAGAGTGCAGTGCATCTGTCAACCAAGCTGACAAAGATGGCTGGACTGCACTACATCTTGCATCAAGAGAGGGTCACCTTGACATTGTGCAGCTGCTCATAGAGTGCGGTGCATCTGTCAAGCAAGCTGAGAAACATGGCTGGACTGCACTACATCATGCATCAAGTGGGGGTCACCTCAACATTGTGCAGCTGCTCATAGAGCACAGTGCATCTGTCAACCAAGTTGACAAACATGGCAGGACTGCTCTTCATCGTGCATCAAGCAGGGGTCACCTTGACATTGCACAGTTTCTCACAGAGCACAGCGCATCTGTCAACCAAGCTGACAAACATGGCTGGACTGCGCTGCATCTTGCATCAAGGGAGGGTCACCTTGACATTGTCCAGCTGCTCATAAAGCACAATGCATCTGGTGTCCAGGCTGACAGAGATGGCAGGACTGCACTGCATCTTGCATCAAGGAAGGGTCACCTCAACATTGCACAGCTGCTCATAGAGCACAGCACATCTGTTGACCAAGCTGACAGATATGGCAGGACAGTGCAGCATGCATTGAAGGAGGGTCATCTTGACGTTGTGCAGCTGCTCATAAAGTGCAATGCATCTGTTGTCCAAGCTGACAGAGATGGTGGGACTGTGCTGAATTAAGTGACACTTTCAACAAACTTGAAATTCCAAATTATGTACACAGTTTTCACCCATCTCTGAATTGAAGAGTTTCAGAAGCAGTTTCAACTATGGTAGGATGGTTCATAATGCTGTGGTAGGGAGTACGGGTCAGGTGGTAGGGAGTACAGGTTGTAGGCACGTGATATAGTAGCACATGGTATCAAGCCCTTTGTCTGCTGCCAGCATTGTCGGCACACAGCTAGCTGCCGCAGGCCGACTCCCAGTGACTCCGGAGTGCTACTCCAATGCATAAGGTTGGTTGCCTGCCAAATTGAGCAGGATTTCACAAAGGCTATGCATTATGACATTGCTTCTACAGTGGTAAAATGCATTTTGGTGGATCCAAAATCCGATATGTTATGAGAAATTTTGGCAGGTATGCATTACGAGCTTATGCATTGTGAGCCATCCTACTGTACTTTGAAACTGTTGAACTCTGTATGCTACATGAAGTGATAGCTGAAAAGAACAGATTCAATGATGAAATCATTTACCATTTTGTGTATGTACAAATTCAATCCACACTCTGCAATGTTAGTTTCACGGATATCGGAACTGCTCTGGTAACTTTAACAGACTGGTTGCGCAACAACCACTGGAGCCACCTAGTGGCTGATTTGGTGTGCACAAATCAGTCGCTGGTGGCTCAGATGGTTGATGAACCAAAGGTGAAGCAAGTTGTATTCAGTGCTAGAATGAGGGTTGACAAAGGGGTATCTCACGAAACTACCTCCAACATTGCCATAGCACCAATTTCCCCCCCTCAGAAACAATATGTTTGGCCCCAATCAGCCAGCCCCATGTGTGGACGAGACTGTGAGCTTTGTAGATAGTCATTGGTACTTGCAAATGCATTCATTCACTGAAAAATTAGTTCATGTGTTGGGCCATTTGAGCCACCAGCCACTGATTTGCGCACACCAAATCAGCCACCAAGTGGCTCCAGTGGCTGTTGCACAACTAATGTTGCCGCGACTTGGTGCCTGAAGTCGCAAAGTCGACTTCTTCAAGTCGATTTAAGTCGAGTCGAGTCGAGTCACTTGCGTGACTCGGCTTGACTTTCAAGTCATTCATGTCGACTTGACGCAACTTGAAGTGACTTGGAGTCGGGTTTGGATATCAAAATTCTAGAATGGCTATGTGCGCATAATCACTGCATTCAGCCGCTTATTAGCCGACGCCACGGCTAAATCAGGCTCGGCCAGCCACGGCATCGTGTGGAGATCAGGCTACACTGCCCCTGACAGCTCATCTTCACGTGGGCGTCTCGGGCTTTGCACATCATGCAAAGCCCGAGAGCCGCCCACATATATTCTCTTTCTGTCTCTATCCTTTGTTGTCTGGTCAGCATTTGCGCGTGCAGGTGCAGCACCGCCTTTTAAATATGCCGCCCAAAAGGGACACGTCAAAGCCAAGCAATGTCATGAAAAATCATAAGATTTCGGTGTCTTAGGTATTCTTCTGTGGTCCCCGTTCACGAATTTCGTAAGACCGTTGCACAGATTCATCGACAATCAAATTCTTATGATGCTCTTGACCGTGATGTATAAAGCTCTAAATAAGTGCCAAAAGTCGACTTAAGTCGACTTGAATGACTTGACTTGACTTGGACCGAAAAAGTCAAGTCAAAGTCGAGTCAAATTCCGACTTGTCGTGACTTGCCAAGTCGAAACTCGACTTTTCAAGTCGCGGCAACATTATGCACAACCTGTCCAATATTCCTTGAAATTTTCAGGCCAGTTGAAACTGCACATGAAACTCGGACAACTCAACCTGAGATGCCCTTCCCAACCTAATAGGTGTTCATGGTGGCCATCTGGTTGAAGTCAGTGAGGTTAGAACAGGTTGGAAATAGAAGGGAAGAATGAACCATGTAAGAGATGCTCAAGGAGTACATGAAATACCATAGCCATTGAGAGCCAACACCTGGAAGTAGTTTCAGTAATCAGACTCAGAGGTTTGAACTGAAGCACAATGTACCAGGCACAACCAATCTCTTTGACAGGGAATATTTTGCTGGTGATCAGCCAGGAGAGCAGGCCCACATGCTAAAAAGCAGATAAAATAAATGTGAGCAATAATGAAAGGAAATGCAAAGTATGCACAAATTATATGCCATAATATTCACAAAGATGAGGAAGACTGTCCTAATGCCAGAACCTGTAATGACACTGCCTCCAGGGGGGAGGATCAAGTTAGGTTCGGGAAGGAAGACAGAGAAAAGGTCGGACACACCACACTGACTTGTGCCTGAGGCACTCGGAGAAAAAGGATAAAGGTCCCACATGTGATGATTTTGACTGCACCAAAGATAGCTGCGATGAGGAGGTTTGAAAATTGACAACCTGGCCTCAACGAGGAGTTTGACAGCTAAGCGCAAAATGATAGACACAAATTGATTCGTGAGCTTCAGTCGGGCCGAGCACAGCCCTGCCAAACAAAATACGAAATTGCAGAGCTCGCTCGACTCCACCATGCACCCTACTGTTGTCGACAGCTACCACGGTGGCTGGCAACAGGCACCATATATCAGAAGAGTAAAAGTAGCTGGTCATTATCATGGCTAACAACAATACAAAGCCAAAAGACATCAGGGCAGCCACCAATATGCATATTCGTACCCTCCATTCACACCATCTATCGCATTTTGGAGACATGGAATGACCCCACTGACATTGGGCAGAGAGTCGTCATAGAAAGTATAGAAAGCTTCCTTTGTGGGCCTTGTTGTCGTCAAGACAATTTAGCTGGGCCGTTGAAATTTGGCATTTGTTTGGTGGGGCTGTGCTTGGCCCAACTGAAGCTCGCGAATTGATTTGTGTCTATCGTTTTGCGCTTAGCTGGAAGAATTGCAGGCCACAGTACACCTGAGCATCCCATTATTCAGTCATCTGGGACATAATAGGGAAGACAAACACACTAACACCATCGGGCCAACAGACTGCTGACACAAGAACACAACTACAGCAATCAAAAGCCTCTTGAAATTATCTCGCTTCAGAAGCTCAGTGCACCAGAACCCTCTCCACGCCACCTGCCACTCTGCAATAGAAACCTGGATCTCTTTCAGCTCTGCACACATTTCCTCTAAATTGTCTGCAAGAATCCACTTGAGGCTCTCCCAAGGCTCATCGTTGCATCTCTTCTGTGCAAGCCACCAGACACTCTCAGTGACAGTGAGCATACCAATTCCAAACAGTGCCCAGATCCAGGTATGCAGACTACGTGCAAGCCAGCACACTTGATATGCTACCAGCCACGCTGATTTGGAGTGTGAAGTCATATATGAGCAGTATAAAATCTTCTGGTAATTTAGCAATGGATATAATGAGATAAATTCCGAATAGAGGATGTACCGAGTCAAGGCAATTAGTTAAATTGAGAGTGCAGGGTGAGAGACAAGGGAGTCCGATCAGTAGAAATTGAATGCATTTCAAGTACAGAGAGCTTCACCATGAAATCAACTCAAACAAGCTTGTTTGGTCAAAAATTGCAGGAGTCTGCAATGCAAAGTGAAGGTGACTGAAATGGAATGGAGGGTAAACAGGAGGAAGAGAGAACAAGTGAGGCGTTGGTTGGGGGGAGGGAAAGGAAAACTGGGGGGACAGGACCAAGGAATTCATAATAGAACAGGAAACAAGGCCCCGAGGCGACTAGAAAGGCCAAAATATGAAGGCAAAATGGGAACGCACCTGCTGATTCGTATGACTCGGTTGCCCGTTATTCTTGTAGAATGGCGGTACACAGAGGACTTAAATTCAATTCAGGATACATGCAGGTATCAAGCCAACAATTGAAGCCAAGGATCCAAGGTAAATCAAGTCAGCAAGATATGGATTAAACCGACATGGTTTCGATCTTGAGTTGAATATGAATTGCCTCGATAGAGGGGCATTTACAGCTATAGGCCATAGTTTCAGCATCAGACACGAGTAGTTTTAGAAGGATAACAATTCGCCTGGCCAACCTAAAAGCCTGAAGCCTGAGGGTAACAAGGGTCTAATGAATTCTGGTCCAGGCCAAGTCATGATCTATGTCATTTAGTGTCAGTTCACAGGAGAAAGAATGCAAACAGATTGAGAACTCGAAAACTCACCTCAGAAGATGGTTGATTCAGAGGAAGGTAGAAATAAGCTGGATGCGCAGACATACATGATTCGAGGGAGTAGCATGACTGTAGTTTCAGCCTTGCTACAAATACATTGCTCAACTGAGCGCATGCTTCATCACGAACCTTGTCGCATGTCCCCCTTCCCCCGCAATCTACACATCAACCAACATAGCAACATGGTTCGGGTCAACGAGTATAGTGTCCCCGCTCTCTATCTGCGAGTAAGCTAGCTTGAATTGAGAACCAACCAATAAGCCATAAAGTAGAGACATATCCGACATCGATGATGCAGAGTTTCTGTCTTTAGACGAGCTACAATCTAGGTGCGAGGATATTAAACCTAATGAGAATAATTTCGGCGTCAGACAGGATTTATCACGGGGACCTGACCTGAGAGGATGAAACACAACCTGGTGGTGGATACGTACCCAGTCTAACCAATGGAATTTTGGGCTTGACAAATATTGAAGGTTAGTGTTAGATGGGGAAGCGAGGCTCTACCGTGAATTTGACAATAGTTACGGTGTGAATGAATAGGCAACATAGTTATAGACCTAGGTAAGTAGACGTCAGTATGACAAATTAGATACCTAGCATACGAAAACATACCGCAAGTCTAACGGCTATAGTTTCGGGCTTATTGGTAGGGAAGTAAGGATCCAATGATATCATTCTGGATTAAAGGCGTTGCATTCAAATTCCGGAAGGATAGAAGGTGAAGGAAACGTGAGAGGACATGCCAATACGTATAGTTACTGAAATAAACTACCCTAGACAAGTCAATGCGGAAAGTCGATGAAAGGATTTGCCACAAAATAATTGCGGACATAACAGAGGCGTGATGATGTTAAGGAAGGCTTGATTTAGGATGGAAGGGAACTGATACGGGATGCAGTTTGAGGTGTCTGAGAAAGAAATCAGAAAACCATTGACAGCCAATGCATTTTGAGCATACACCTTGCGACGAAACATGGCGTTCACATAGACTCGTCACCAGTCTGCCTGCAAATGGCAAAAAAATGTGGCGAGCACTTTGCCACAGGCAGACTGGTACTTCTCGGGCTCTGCCAAAGGGCTGAGCACGGAGTTTGAAATTCTGGCGGGCGCCGATCGCTGGCATCAGGTGGCTGTGTTGTCCCATCAATTTTGACTCAAATTCGACCCTCTAGGATGCGCTCCCAACGCACTTAGTAGAAATTCTGAAGAGACAGATTTTGAGAAAAGTCAAATTAAATTAGATGTTTCCTTTGAAGTTTCCATAATGGACTTGAATTGAGCTCAGAACGAGGGGAAAGGAAAATTTTCAAACTCCACGCTCAGGCCATTCGCTTAGCCCGAGAAGTACCAGCCTGCCTGCGGCAACGTGCTCGCCATATTGTTGCTGCTCGCAGGCAGGCTGGTCACGAGCCTAGCGTTCACAAGTTATAATGTCGATACGGGGCCGAACATAAGAGGCCCTCAGAAAATCCATAAGCAGTGAAACAAAATGAAAAAGTGAAAAAACACACCTGCGATGGTGGAGCGAAAGGCAAGGCTACAGCCATCATTCCACGGAAGCAAACAGAGTCTACTTGCTGTCTGGTAAAGTAACCGGAATTTGCACTATCTGCAAAAGACTGAGCAGCTATAGGCCAACCATTTATCCAGGACTCATAAAACAGCAAGGCTTGAGATATCTAAACCAAAATCACCATTTAGGGTGGTGCTAATTCAGGTAAAATCTGTGTTTTAAGCAGTGTTTTGATCAGCTTTTGATCAAGGGCTTGATGATAGTCCTGTTTATTTTATTCATTCAGCCACATTGTGGATTCTTTGAGCTATAATAATTTGTATGGGTATTCTACCATGGATATAGAAATTTCTGAGCCTCTAACACAGCTGAAGGAATTGTCAATAAGAGCACCAGAACAGGAAAATACATGTTTTCAAATATTTTCTCTGTACCATGCATGAAGCCTTGAATCTAAGGCCCAAGTAAAATTGCAGGTGTAAAAATCATTGATAATCATGAATTTACTCAGTTAACTTCACAATACCTCAAGTAGTTCCTTGTACAACCTGAATTCTGGACAAATTCCGGTCACTTTCCCACACACCGAGTGGAATGAACGTAAGTTTGAATAGACCTAGAAGAGCCTTGATGGTGATATCATACAGCACACGCCAAGGGTTATTGGCTTTGACTTGAGTTGCAGAGAACGGAGAGAACGGCCGCAGAAAGCGGAGTATTGAATCGTCAGGCATGGTCCACTGTATGTCATGTTTGGTAAACAGCTCCTGCAGTTTCTTCACATTGGGTCCTTGAATAATCGTGCGCCATCTAAACGAGCTCTGCCAAGTTCGAATCGAAATCTATGGTGGCCCGCCTGCGGCAATACTGGGGGAGGAGACGGCGCAGTGTAAACGCTAACATTGAGGGTCAGGGTAGTTTGCCTCTGAAGAAGACTGGTGTGCTGCGGCTAAAATTGCGTTGCTAAGACCTTCGACAGCTGAACCGAGCGTGGGAAATCAGCCACAGGCCGTTCCCCTCCCGTACGCGCTCGCTGTTTGTCGGAGACGAAATATAATTTCTAACGTCGCGCTCACACAAAGGAGGATGGCGATGACGAGGAAAAGAGTACGCGATGTCCGAAGACAAATCTGCCGAGGCCGAACTGGAGGGTCGAGTGTTGAAGCTCAAGGCGAGCCGGTCAAGGCCGAGCTCGACGCTTTGTGGAATCCCTGGTCGTCCGTGCAGTGTCCTAGATGCTGGGTGGCACTCCAACTGCAATTCTAAGTACCTGCCGCGCGTTGCCTTTCAGGTGTGGGACACCGTGTGTCTCGTCTTGACTTGGACCTAGCACTAATCGCTGATCTGACCGTCCTCTGCAGTGCATTGGCTCCACGCCCCAGCGCTGCGCTGCGTTTCATACCGCCCCGCCCCGCATGCATCCTCCCCGGGATAGAAGCCGCACGCTGTTGGAAGGATGAGGTACATCCGCTCCTCGCGCTTTCCTTCCTCAAGCTTCCTCGCTGCAAGCTGACTCGTCCGAAGATGTCCCGCTACACTCTCATGGTGCCTCCTCCCTCCCATCCATTCTGCCTCCGTCCCGCTCTCGCTCTCTTGCGTGGCATGGACGGTGACTAGCGTTGCTTCCTCCTCCGCCACTTCAGCGCTCCAGAGCTTCAGCACCCCGGATCAGCGCGACCGTACGCTCCAGTCGGGCACGCAGTCGCCCACGAACAGCTTGGATTCACGCAGAACGACTGTCGAGGACAAGGTGTGTATCCGACCATTTTCAGCCTCCCTTCTCGCTCATTTTATCCCTCCTTCTCTCCGTGCGCTGCCTAGCCGCACGTCGTCCTCAGCCGCCAGTCCAGCTACGGTTTCCACGTCCTCTTGGTGTACGCGCTTGCCGACCCTCACTGATGTGGCATGCATTCTCCCCTGGACAGAAAATACCTATTCCAGCGCTCGAAAACCGCGAGGGCGTCCCGGCCCAAGCGAGCGGGGCAGGCAGCGGTGCCTTTCGGATGCTGAGGGAGAATTTGTCTGGGCGACACGCGTGTGCGTGTTTTTCGCCGATTTGAGGGGGACGCTGATGGGACCGAGGATGAGGACACGGCCATGGAGAGCAAGCCCGAGTGCGGATGGGAGCATGGCGAGGATGCAGCGGGGCGAGTCTACATTCTCTTTCCATCCTCTCCCTTCCCTCCTCGTCCTCTTCCTTCTTCCTTCTTTCGTCTTCCTCGATCCGTGCTGACAGTACCTCTTCTCCAGATGTCCGACTCGACACGATCCTTGGCGATCGAGCGCGCAGAGTACGTCCACCAGCTCGCTCCACCGCCTCGCAACGATATCATAACCCGATCCGTATCTGCATCCGCATCATCTACATCCCATTTGGCAACATTAACTCGCCCCTACAGCGGTGTCCCCACCACCCCCACCAGCCACTCAATTCCTTAATCCCGTCTCGGCGGAATGGGCGGCGTGTGGAAGTGAGAACGGAGCCGTCGCAAGCAGTATAGTAGGGCGTCGTCGTGGACCGCCGGCCGAACAGCGGACGCAACCTCGGGGGTGCACGGGCTCGGCGTGCGCTGGGGGAAGTACTGGGAACGTCGTAGTGCTCGTGCCGAGCAGCAGACGCAGGCAAGGGGGTGCGTGGACGGGGACAGGGCTAACGACTGTTCGCGGCGGCGGAGGTGGTGGGGGTGGTGTGGGGCAGAGATCAAGGTCGGGCCGCATCCGTCGTGGTGGAGGCGAGGAGAGGCAGGTGGCACGAGGAAGGGCCTGCGATCGGCGCCGATGGTATGGAACGGGAGGGCGGGCTACGGAGGCGAGCGAGCGTGCTATCCCCTGGTGCGCGGGCATCGGCATCTCTTGGGGTCGTCTCCTCGCCCCGCCTGCAGCTGAGTACGGGAAGCCCGAAAAGCACGTCCCGCACCACGCACGGTCGCCTTCCCCTCGAATATCGAGTTTTTGCGGAGGGCGCAGCACAATCTTGCCTGCGCGAGCAACGATGGGGTGCGTGAGCTCCACGATATCTTGCTTTCCCGCCGTCTCGCTCGCACTGGGGTACGAGGGCGAGGGGCGGCAGAGCTATGGAGCGTACGGGCCATGCGTACGTGTGGCTGGAGCGCGCGCTAGTGGCCATGCGGCTACTCGTTCGTGCGCCGTTCGCCTGTCCCCGAAGGAGACATGCGCTCGACCGTTTTCGCGGGGAGTGGAGGCGGGGCGTATGCTGCGGTTTGCAGCGGAGGGCTGGGTGAGGGCTCGAGGCTACGTCTTTGTATTTTCGCGGTGTGATCGAGCACGACCCGCGCGTGGCGGGGTGTATACACTCCATCTATTATATGTCGCAGGGGTGGACCGCGAACGCAAGAGTGTCGCAGATACCCCTGTTTTCCTTGTTCCAATATATAATTTCCATTTCCTCAAACAGCTGCGTTGCTTCCGACTTGTCTGTCTGAAAATCTACCTCTATAAAATTACGCCTATCTATCCAGAGCTCTTTTAAATTCCGCCTTTAATTATCATTCCGGCTCCTGATGCCGACACCTCAATTTAGATTCGGGGATGCCTGCCGCTAGTCCGTTCATCAGTTCTCCTCCAGATAAGCTTGCAAGTCCCCGTGGATTCCCCGATGGTTTCCTCGACTCTCAACTCACCTCGGTTCAATGCAGGGATAACTCCATTTAACTCAAGTTACTAGCAGAAGGGTCCGGCGCCAAAGCGGCCCAGGGACCGCTTAGCGATTATAATTAGTCCTCGCCTGCCCGAACTCCGATTGCTTCCTTCATCGTGCGAAAGTGCCTGCTGTTCTCCACGAGGCGCTCAGTGACCAGTCTGACTGTCTTGCCTTCCACTCCACGTCCACTGGGTAGGAACACCTCTTCATCCCTTCTGTGGGCGGTTTGGCTCACAGTGTTCCACCTAGAGAAGATCAGCGCTGCAACGATCCATACCGACTATGTCTGGCGAGGGCAATGAATTAAAGACCTTCATCACCAACGTCTATGGTGCGTAGGGAAATTTACTGGGATGTCAACCTCATGACTTGGTATCCCCAGGAGGCACAGGCGGAACAGGTGGAGTAGGCGGTGTAACAGGTGGTGCCGCGGGTGCGGGGGAGGGGCCCACTATGAATTTCAGCGGAGTTCAAAACTTGACAAATAACATATATGTTGGTGGAGGCCTTTTCACAAAGTCCTTTCTCAACAGTTTCCAGTGGAGGATCCCTTATAGTGCAAAGTGATAAGTTAGGGTTGTTGATTTTGTATGTGGAATATTTTTCCAGCTGAATTGTGTCTAGACTTGAAGAAGTTCTGGGCAAGTGGTTGGAGTTTCCTCCTGATACAAAGGATCGACAGTACCACCTGCAGAGCCTCCATCACAAAGACACTGGGAGCTGGCTCTTACATGATGACCGATTTGTCAAATGGAAGGCCACACCCGGTTCTTTATGGATCAAAGGAATTTGTGAGTCAATTTCATTCTGTTCTAATCTCATGTCTATAATTGGTTGTAGCTGGTACTGGAAAGAGTGTATTAAGGTGATTTTTTTATCACTATTGCCTACAAAATCTGCTGCTGACAATACTGACATGGGCAGTTCAACAGTGATTGAAGAAATCACCAGGGCCTGTCCCAACCAGTCTGCTGTTGCATTTTTCTATTTTGATTTTAGGAATGAGCAGCAACGCATGGACATCATGTTACGTTCTATCATCTGGCAGCTCTCTGGAAGGTCACCTTCACCCTATAGCTCTCTTGAACGACTGTATAAATCACTGGGAAACGGAACTATACATCCACAGCCTGCAGATCTTCAAGGAGTCCTTGAAGATTTACTTTCAGAGTTGGACCAGACATACATGATCATTGATGGACTTGATGAATGTCGCAAGACTGACTGGAAACCTCTTATTGAGTTCATTCACAGCCTACAACATCCCACCAAAAATGCACTACATCTCTTATTTACCAGTCAACTGTTTGAGGAATTCCAAAAAGCATTCAAGGATGTGACCTTCATTGAGCTTGGGTCTGCAGTCTCAACCAGGGACATTAGATCCTTTGTTGGCAGCACAGTTCATGGGATCAGCAATTGGGCAAGTGATGATGAGTATGCAGAGCATGTCACAGAGCAGATTGTGCAGAAGAGCAATGGAATGTTAGCCCTTTCATCACACTGTAATTTGTGCTTGAGCTAACTTGCATGTCTAGGTTTCGTATGGCCTCATGTCTCCTTGTTGAACTAGGTAATTGTCTTTGGCCAGATGATTGGGAGGAGACCCTCACAGCCCTTCCACCTGATCTGTTTGGGATTTATAATCGTTTCTTGACTCGGGCAACAGATACTCTCAAAAGAACAGTTTTTATTCAGGCAATTCTCCGATGGCTTGTGTTTTCTGCTAGGAAAGTCACATCAGATGAGCTGGCAGATGCTATTGCTTTTCGTCTAGATGACCCTGCATTTGACTTTTCCAACCCAGCCAAATCCATTTACTACCCAAATAGACGCAAGGGCAACTCTGATATCTTCAAGTTGTTGGAGGGCCTGATCATGATAAAAGACAACAGCTCAGATAGACCTTCAATTGCTCTTGCACATTCATCTGTCAAGGATTATATCCTTTCCCCCCAATTCCACCAGGAATTTGGCTCTATCATTGACCTTGAAAATAGGGTCTCTCACAAATTCATTACCCAAACTTGTGTCCGCTATCTCCTTCCTTTTGCTGATGCCAACCATTTGATGACCAAGGACACACTCCAAGACTACCCAATCTCATTGTATGCAGCAAATTATTGGCTCTATCACCTCCAGCTTTCTGTAAACCAGGACAAGGAGGCACTACTTCCCTTGACAATGTGTCCCCTGGAGAATGGGAGCAGCCGATATACTGCTTTGTACCATTTGTATAGCTTCATGCCATGGTACTGGCAGGGGTGGAATAGAGCAATATTACCCTTGTGTATATGTTCTGCAATGGGCTACACTGCAGGGGTGCACTCTTTGCTCATAGAGCACAGCACATTTGTTGACCATGCTGGCCAAGATGGCAAGACTGCGCTGCATCTAGCATCAAGGTGGGGTCACCTTGCCATTGTACAGCTGCTTATAGAGCACAGTGCATCTGTCAGCCAAGTTGACAAAGATGGCAAGACTGCACTGCATCTTGCATTGAGCTGGGGACACCTTGACATTGCACAGCTGCTCATAGAGCACAGCACATCTGTTGACCAAGCCGACAAAGGTGGCAAGACTGTGCTGCATCTTGCATCAAGTGAGGGTCACCTTGACATTGTGCAGCTGCTCATAAAGCACTGCACATCTGTTGACCAAGCTGACAATGATGGCACAACTGCACTGCATCTTGCATCAAAGAAGGGTGATCTTGACATTGTGCAGCTGCTTATAAAGCACAGTGCATCTGTTAACCAAGCTGACAAATATGGAATAACTGCACTGCATCTGGCATCAAGTGAGGGTCACCTTGGTGTTGTGCAGCTGCTCATAGAGCACAGCACATCTGTCAACCAAGCTGACAAAGATGGCAAGACTGCACTGCATCTGACATTGAGCTGGGGACACCTTGACATTGCACAGCTGCTCATAGAGCACAGCACATCTGTTGACCAAGCCGACAAAGGTGGCATGACTGCACTGCATCTTGCATTGAGGTGGGGTCACCTTGAGGTTGTGCAGCTGCTCATAGAGCACTGCACATCTGTTGACCAAGCTGACAATGATGGCACAACTGCCCTGCATCTCACATCAAGATGGGGTCACCTTAATGTTCTGCAGCTGCTCATAGAGCACAAGGCATCTGTTGACCAAGCTGACAAAGATGGCATGACTGCGCTGCATCTTGCATCAAAGAAGGGTGATCTTGACATTGTGCAGTTACTTATAGAGCACAGTGCATCTGTCAACCAAGCTGACAAATATGGAATAACTGCACTGCATCTGGCATCAAGTGAGGGTCACCTTGATGTTGTACAGTTGCTTATAGAGCACAATGTATCTGCTGACCAGGCTGGCAAAGATGGCACAACTGCACTGCATCTCGCATCAAGGTGGGGTTACCTGGACATTGTACAGCTGCTCATAGAGCACAGTGCATCTGTTGACCAAGCTGACAAAAATGGCAAGACTGCACTGCATCTTGCATTGAGCTGGGGACACCTTGACATTGCACGGCTGCTCATAGAGCACAGCACATCTGTTGACCAAGCTGACAAAGGTGGCAGGACTGCACTGCATCTTGCATCAAGTGAGGGTCACCTTGACATTGTGCAGCTGCTCATAGAGCACCATGCACCTGTCAGCCAAGCTGACAAAGATGGCAAGACTGCACTGCATCTTGCATTGAACTGGGGTCACCTTGACATCACACAACTGCTCATAGAGCACAGCAGATCTGTCAACCACACTGGCAACGATGGCATGTCTATGCTGCACCTCACATCAAGGTGGGGCCACCTTGACATTATACAACTGCTCATACAGCACAGTGCATCTGTTGACCAAGCTACCAAACATGGCAAGACTGCTCTGCACCTTGATATTGTGAAGCTGCTCATAGAGCACAGTGCATCTGTCATCTCCAGTGAATTTGTACCTTAATTTTTGAAGTTAACTGCTGCAGGGAATTGATAGGTGAATTTTTGGGAATCACACCATTTAAATTTGTAAATGAAGTCCAAAAATTGAGTGGCACTTTCAATGAGCTTGAAATTCCAAGTGTAGTATACAGTTTTGACCCATCTGTAGATTGAAGAGTTTCAGAAGCAGTTTCATCTACTGTGAACCTGTCAAGTTTTGTGTGCTGCATGAAGTTATAACTGAAAAGAACAGATTCAATTATGAAATCCTTTCCCATTTCAACTGAGCAATAGTGACTTTTCAATAGAATCTTTTGTTTTCATGTACAAATTCACTGTCTGCACTGAATGTGTTAGTTTCACAGATATTGAAACTGCTCTGATAACTTTAATATTCCCTGACATTTCAGGCCAGTCAAAACCACATACAAAACTCAAACAATTCAACCTGAGATGCTGTTCTCAACCCCTTATTTCAAATATCATACAAAACATTTATCCTGATATTTGTAAATCCAAATCCCACTCCACCCCATAACTCATCTATTGATGAGGATCCATGCTCCTCTGAGCCCATGCTGGCATGCTTAAAATTCTTCACAATTTGTCTCTTTCAGGACAAGCATGATGAAGAGGATGACAAACATGTCAGCAATGCCAAAGAAGAGGAAGATGTAAGTGTTCATGGCAGCCATCTGGGTTACATTAGTGAGTATTGCAATCTTTTGAATGAAATGAAATATGGGCCAAAGAGAGAACTTTTGAACAAATCATGTAAAAGACACTGAAGGAGTATGTGAAGTTCCATAGCCATGGGAGCTGACACCTGGGAAGTGATTAAGATTACTGGTTGGGTCTGTGGGACATGATCTGCTGAGCAGCATGTATCAGTCACAATCCCAATCTCCTTGATGTGCATGAGGAATATCTTGCTGAAGATTGGCCAGGGTAAGGAGCCCCATGAGCTAAAAAGTAAATAAAATGAACATGAACAATGAAGAAAGAAAGAGCAAGCACACATGATGTTGTTTCAACATCGGGAAAATTTCATTGATACCAAATCAGATACAGCATCTGCTAATGTCAGGTAGATGCCGAAATCACATATCTGTTCCCACTCTGATTTCAAGGTCAGTTTCATAGCACACTGATGCCCAAGTCATCAACCTCAATCTAACATCAATATTTTGTTGAGTTGAGGCCAGCATGATATCCAGGCAATGTGGGCCAGTTTACATCAAATCAACCTGCAACTGCTAAATGGTGGTGTAGCTCTCCTCTGTAACTGCTCTCTGCTGCTTCAGTCTGGCCTGCAGGTGGCCCAGTAGGCAAGGCCAGTGTACATGAGTTGATGTCAGTCTACATTGGCTGACCCCAGTAGGCAGAGTCTGCCTTAAGGCATACCACAAGTGCACCCGTGGGTAACTCGGATCTGTGGGAACAAGTACTCACGAAGAAAAAAGCTATACTCAGATCCGCAATTATAAAACCCACAGATCATATGAGTACTCATGAGTATTGAAAAACCCGTAGGTACCTGTGAGTACCTGTGGGTTTTGGTTGTATTTTGGTGATTTGGTGGCTCAAACACAGCTCATCTATGTTGTAGAGTAGTATTATTGCTCCGAAATCATGGAGGTACTGCCCACTTATGCTGTACAGGCAGTAGAAATATATACTAGGCAGTGTTCTGAGTCCGAGTACTCATGAGTTTGCAAAGCTTTCAACCAAAATTGATACTCAGATCCGTGGGAAACTCACGGCTACAGGTACTCGGATCTGTGAGTATGGATACTCGCAAGTTTTCCCACAAGTATACTCATAGTGACCCATGGGTAACTCGCACTTGTGGTATGCCTTAGTCTGCCTATAGCATATAGGCCAAATTGGGCTTACCTTGGCCTACTGTCTGTCTATATAGGTCTACCCAGGCCTCCCAATCTTGTTCTTTGCATGCTGTGTTGCTGTTGTGACCTTCCCATATAGCTAATATTGCTTTTCAATAGTTGCCATGTTCCTATGTAACCAATATTTTATTAATTGATTGCTCTGCCTTCACACCTGGGACATGCCGTGTCAATTGCTGTCAGAGGAAGGTGAGAATTTATTCAAAGCCTAAGTAGGTAGGTAGAGGTCAGATCATGAGGTATTCCACAGAAGCACTGAATGGTGGGCATACCTTCAATGAAGCCATGTAGTTTCGGCCTTGCTACAAATATATTGCAGCTGAGCATATGCTTCATCACGCATCTTTTTGCATGTCCCCCTGCCACCCGCAATCTATACATATGCAGGCGAAGCTCCCTGATTTTATTGTGTATACCCTCCTCTGTACCAAGCTGCACCAAGCGAGTCCATGGATGGCCATGCAATATTTTGATGAGAAGTGAGGTCCCAATGAGACAGAACAGACCTCAGAAAAGACAAAATGCAGACATGCCTGGACTTGATGGCCATAATTTCAGCACTTCATGATAGCACATGAAGATGAGATGGATATTGAGAAGCAATCAGGTCCTGCTTAATCCGGAATCAGTTTAATACATCAGTAGCTCAATGCAATAAAAAGTGAAAGCCTACAAAGATTTTCATGGCCATACGCTTTACCTGTCGACTCAGCAAACCCAGGAGCAATCGAGCATTGAGATAAGGACCTAAGTGATCTTGATCAACAGTTAGTCAGATATACTGCAAAGAAAACGAGTTGTGGAGATGTACCATCTTTGAGGGTCGTGGTAGTGGTGGAAGGGAAGCCAGCATGCAAGGGACTAATAACTGGCCATTAGTCAAGTGAAACAGTGGGATGGAATTTGGATGAAAGCGCAGATGTACCAGAAAAAGTACAGTGTGCACAGTGTGTGTTAGAATATATCTGTTGTGTACCATTATTATTACCTTACATAATGGTACAAGATTCATTCCTTTGTCTTCTGCATTCGTGTGCATGTCTCTGTCTTACAGGTTATAGGGCCCCAGCCTCTGTATCTGTGACCTTCTGTGTCTTCTGTGTTGTTTTGGTTGTTAGGATTTGTGGTTCTGAGCCGTACGGAGCTTGTCGGCAGGTACGGACCGCATTACGTACCCATGTTCTTATTGGCTGTTACGTGTGACTGTGACCTTGATCGTTTGCCTCTGTACCACCACCATGTACTTATGAGGACAAACGTACCTTCTTTGTTGCCGTGACTCTGCCCCGCCCTTGCTCGCCAACTAGCCTGGTAAGGCTTATTCTAACACAAACGATCCTATACCCCAGTTGTGGTTCGAGTCCAGGCCGTTGCCACTCGCGTCCCCCCCTTTGCGTCATCCGCGTTATCTGCGTCCCCTGCGTCCCTGCATCCCTGCGTCCCCTGCGTCCCCTGTGTCATTTGCGTTCCCTGCGTTTCAGCGTCCCAGTGGTGTAGTGCACGGTTCGAGTCCGGCCTACCTCCCTTGCATTATGCGTCGTCTTTAGGTGTGGTTCGAGTCCGGCCTATTCCAGTGTCCTACGGTGACCCCAAAGCCGTCTTCCCGGTCCCTGCATTCCGCATACCGAGCCCCCCGTCCCCCCGTGATCCCGTCACCCGGCGTGAGCGTCGCATCCACGGTCCCTGCTTCTAGCCGCACACTGTTATTTATCCTTATATTCAATCTATGGTCACGGTCTACTACGGCTATGCTATACGCTCCACCCCATTCCTGAACCATCCTCTCTGGGCGACATCTATCGAGCTACCGACACGTTTGCAGCACCAACTCCATGACCGTCATTCGGTTTCCCGCACCCGAAATCATGCGAGCATGAACTTGCATTCGAGAAGGCGTCTCGAAGTTTGATGGAGTGTTTGTTGAAGGTTGAATGTGAGGTGGGCGAGGAGATTCTGCGCTGGTGAGCTGGATTTTGGTTTCGGGGCGAGCGGTTTTCATTCGGGCCCTGCCTGGCGCGAGGGTGAGCATTCTTGGCAGCGAGGGCAAGCGCTGTTGGCAGCAAGATCGAGCCTCCAACTTTGTACAGCTCGAGGGCGAGTGTTAGGATTTGTGGTTCCGAGCTGTACAGAGCTCGTTGGCAGGTACGGACTGCATTACGTACCCACGTTCTTATTGGCTGTTACATGTGACTGTGACCTTGATCGTTTGCCTCTGTACCACCACCATGTACTTATGAGGACAAACATACCTTCTTTGTTGCCATGACTCTGCCCTGCCCTCGCTCGCCAACTAGCCTGGTAAGGCTTATTCTAACATTGGTGTTACTCCAAGACCTGGGATCGTGCTGCTGTGCCACCTTTGCCTTCTCCAGCATGGCAGAGCCTCCCACTGGGTTGAGATGCTAGCTGCTTCTTTTCTGAAGCCTGACCGCAGTTGAGCTTGTGCTGCTAGCAGCTCCTTCTGGAAGCTTGAGCGCAGTTTGGCTCCCTGGGGTTATCCACCAGGTAGGGATGCTAGCTGCTCCTTCCATGAAGTCTTGAGTGCAGTTTCGCTTGGGTCGCTAGCTGCTCCTTCACCAAAGTCTAGCGCAGTTTGGCTCCCAACATATACCCATTCTGTTCCTCCAACCATTCCATTCCCTGCCTAGTGTTACCATTGTTTGGTTCTGAACTGATGTCGAACCTGAACCGAACCTGAACTAGACCCCATGTTCAGTTTGGGGTTCAGCAGATTCTCGATTTTGCTGAACCGGTGCGAACATGCTTGAACCGATAGGTTAAATAGGCCTATTTAGATGCACCAAATGCATCAGAACTGTGATTATTTAAGTTGGAATTCAACCTACCACAGTCTCTTGTGTGCACAGTGAGCTGCAGTACATTTTTGCAGTCAAATATAATTGTTGCGGTTGAATTGATGGATGATCAGACAGGACAGAAATTATTGAATGTGATGTATGAATGTCCATCCCCACATAGTCATCTAAATGCCCCGTTCTGCGAGATGAAACATACAATATAGGCTTCCCGGGCCACAGAATTGGCTCCTGGTGCATGGGAATCTTTTTAGGTTCAAAAAGGCTCGAACCTGTCCTGAACCCCAGACCGAACCAGACCTGATGTCAGGTTCGGGGTTCGGAAATTTTGGCAAAGAACGGGACTGAACTGGACATCGGAAATACTATCCCTGCCAACACTCATTTTCTCTCATTATCTGCCACGCCACTCGTCAGGTCACCACCCCATCACCCCTTCACACTGTCACACTGTTGGCGTGCAGGCACCACAAACCATTTCTCGATGGATTGCTGCCATACTTCTTGTGCCTATCACCATCATTCAGCGCCAGAGCACCCATACTCCTCTGCCATCTCGGACCGCTGTCCCCAATTCCATTCCTTGATATCATCCTTTATGGGACATGAAACTCAAGAGGAGCTTCCAGTCTTCATTGTCCCATCGATCAAGGAGGAGGAGGATACATTTGATGGATCCTTGCGAGGGTTGGATGAGAGCAATGGTGATTTTGATTGGGCAATTAGAAGGATAAGGATGCTGTTTGCCGTTGCTGTGGCTGCTCTAGTTACATCACTCTTTGCTGCATCACCAACATGCCTGGTGACATCGGAGATGGGCCAGAGGGTTTGCGAGCAAAGCAAACTAGTATAGCATAGAGGTAGATGACAAGAGGTAATGATGCGCTACTGACAACTGACAGCCCGGCCCAAATAGGAAGCGCTGCTAGTGCGACCACAGTCACCCCCTTCTAAGTGATGGCCGACCTCAGACATCTTATGACTCGAAAAACTAACTAAAAGGTAGGTAGAAAAAATGTGGTAGGAAAATCAAGGTAAGGAAACTAAAAGTAAAGTAAAGTAAGGTGGATCTGTCAGAGAAGAGACCATAAGGAGCATAGGTAGGACAAAAATGATATGTGAGGTATAAATGAGGGTAAAATGAGACTAGCAAGGGCCAAGAGCTTGAGGGGTCCTAGAGGAACCTTCAAAGAAGCCCAAAAGGGCTGCCCTCCCCCCCTCAAAAAGAAATTGCACGACTGCATGTGAGTTGAAGGCATCCGAATCAAGTATTCAGGTTGCCCTTTTTGAAAAGTCGGCGCCTGGCATTGCAGTGACGTTTGGTAGAGAGGATGGCAGCTGTTATTTCCGAGTCGGACTGGAGGGATGGAAGGCCGGAGTCTGGAGGATCGGAGAATTATAGCTGGAGGTAAGACAGAGCTAATGCAGATCACCACAGGGGTTTAAGGGTGAGCGCCCTCTACTTGGCTGCCAGACGGAGTAGGAACGGAGGTCAGACCAGAGCTATGCAGAGGCAAAGCACGTTAATTAACAAACTGAAGTACATCCATGAACGGCTACATATTTATACGAAATCCAGAGGTTTCTGGATGTGGATGGAGAAGTAGGTGAAAGACAATAAAGTCGTCGAACAACAATAAGAACAATAAGGAGTAGCATGTGGTGCATAGGGCATATGATCATAAGTAATTCTGGGGAAACGCTCGGAAGACTTCACTGCATAAAAACCCCGGAGGATTGTGCATCAACCATAGCATAATGCACAGGGAGTAATCGGACGTGGGCCCATAGGTTAGGACATACACATCCGGAGGACAGAAGTATCGGAGATCCGGAGATCCGGAGATTCTGGACAGAGATGTGCATGGACGTAACAGTATCCCCCTCTTAAGGTTCCTCACCCATGAGGAACTGAAGAGGTACTGAATGGAGACAGAGACAGAGACAGAGATGGAGATGGAGATGATGGAGACAGAGACGGAATGCTGGGAAAGTTGTATAGTTGGTCACGGGTTGTTGACATGTTGAATCAAGGAATGTGTGGTATGAGAATAAAAATGTCATGATTCAGATCACATCTAATCGTTTCCATGCCTTATCTTTCGCTTATCTAAGAGATAACGGATAACAATAAGAAGAGTCCAAGATATAAGATAAAGGACTTTAAACAATAAGGCCTATTCTGATCGAAGGCAATCAAGTCATAGATTGAAGAAGCACCGAAGACATGAGGTGTTTACATAAAGACCCTGATCGAGGGATCGATCAATGAAGAAGACAGAACGTAAACCATAAGGCTTACACGGCTAGGTGAAACGCTTCTAAAAAGGCGAACAGCCAAAGCCTTTGGAACAAGGACTTAACGATCACCAGTATGAACTCGAAGCATACACAAGTTACGACAGACGTTAACCACGAGATGAAGAAGACTCGGCATGACAGACAGGATGTCTAGTCGAGATACACACATGGACATAGGATCGAGACGGATCCTTGGATAAGTATTATTAAAGACTCACGTCACACACACGACAGACAAAAGTCTTATTGTATAACATGAGGTTACCAACAGTTACCATGCAGTCTTTCTTCACACAATCTCATAAACAGTATAATAAGTACAACTAGTTAGTAGAGTATTCTGTATCCTCCCCTAGTCGTTTATTCAATCATCTTTACGAAGTCTTTAACTGTCGAAGTCTCACTCCCCAATCCGCCAGCCTAGCTGGGTTGGACGAGATTAGATAAGGAAAAGGCTTTGTCTGTGACAAAAAATTTTCTTCCTTTCAACCACCACCATCCCCAATTACCCCCATGTCTGACGGATCAAACGTGACTCCCCCTCCGCACAAGAACAAAGGCAAAGAGAGAGAGGGTCTGAGGTTGCACGGGTGGAGCAGGAGAACAAGGAGGCCAAAGGGGAGGCGAAATGGGACGAGGCGTGGCTCTCCCAGCTTCTCTTCGAAGCGGAGGACAAAGCTCGGGGGGTCGAAAAGCACTGACACGAAATCGCGGAGCTCTTGGCACGCACGCAGTGTCAGGAGCTGACAGTGAACGACCGTGTCACCATCGCGGACCTCAATCGCAGGGACTTGCCGGACTGGAATGACGTGCCCGACGAGCCAGTGTCAGAGGATACAAGCGAAGATGGAGAGACAGAGCCAGCGATTGGCCAACCGGGGCCTAGTTGCCTCAAACGCAAACGCAAGGTGACGACAGAGTCGGAGATGGAGGATGGCGCAGAGGTTCCGCGCTGTCTCATCACCACATGGATGGGACGGAAAGGAGTTGTACAAGTGGAGTGGTTGGCATGGAGGGAGGAAGACGGTGAGTTCCATCCAATGTCTGGAGGAATTCAAATTGACGATTTTCAGCTTGTGGTAGTTGCCGGAAAGACGGCAAGACCTGTTACGTGCAGAAGAGATTCCAGAGCCAGAACCTCGCTTGCCAATGATGCAAGCTCAAGCACTGGAAATGCCAGCTCCTGCTAGAGAATGAGGCTCGCCCAGTCATTGTGAAGCCTAGGGCACCAGTGACTATGGAGGCTGGAGGGGTGAGGAAGAAACAGAGGACAGAGAGGAAGGAAAAGACAGAGGGAAGGACAGAGAGCAAGGGAAAAGCCCAGGGCGTGCGCAAGGTTCTGCTGTGGGTTGGCCCGCAACCAATATGGACCTGAACAAGGAACATGTGGGAGGAGCTGTTGGAGATGTGGGAATATCTCTGTATCATCCGCCATTGCCAGGCGCTGGACCGGGTTTTCCTCTCGGCACTAGCAACGCAGCTGGTGGATGAGGAAGTCGACAAGGTTGGAGCTGCCCAATACCTCGAGGCCACGGCGCATGAACCCATCTCTGATGCGATGATCAGCACGGAGACTGAGGGTGTCCAAGAGGCGGAGGATGATGAAGATGGGCAAGCAGAGGTTGATGGAGCGCCAGAGGAAACCCACATTGAGGAGTGGCGGCGTGTGGTGTCCAACAATGAGCTGGATGTAGGGATTGTGCTCCAGCAGATTGAGGATGTGTGGAAGGAACCAGAGGAGAGGGAGATGCGGGCGGAAAGCCCGCTATTGATTGTGGAGAGTGTGGTTGCCGTGCTGGAGGTTCAGACAGAGCCTCCGGTTAAGGTCGAGAACGACAGTGCCAATCAATTGGCACAAATCCAGGTCAACGTCATGAAACGACGGGAACTGAAGGCGGCGGAGGCAAAGAGGGATAGGGAGCACGCAGAGGCGGAAAAGGCAAAGGCGGAAAGGGCAGCTAAGATAGCCGAGTTGTTGGAGGAAGGTAAGAAGGCGGAAGAGGATGAGAATAGGAGGAAAGTGGAGGAAGAGGCGGAAGCAGAAAGCCTCTGGGTGAAAATGGAGGAAACGGAGATTGCAATCCGTCCACCGACTCCACCAGTGCTCTGACGCATCGTCGACATCAATCAGCAAGTTGTGTACAAGTTGGTGGACAGTGATGAGGAGATGCCGGAGGCCCCAGAGGAAAACCTGGAGCCGGAGAATTGAATGAGAGTGTTAGTTTATTTTTGTATATATCAACCGAAAAAAAAATGTATATTTGATTTTCTTGTCGGAATTAGTCGGAAATTTGAAGAAGAGAAGGTGGAGGTTAGTCCATAAGCTCCAGCCCCGGTTTCTCCAGATAGTGTTCATGGAACACAGTGATAAGTTCCAGAGCATCCAGATCTGTTGCGGAGACCCATTCATAATGGGTGTCAGTATCCTCATAGCCCAACCATTCAACATAGTAGTGGAGTTTTACGTGGTACCTCCAGTCAATCTTGGAATCAACGATGGAGCTGAGTTTGTAATACTCCTCACTGTCAAGTGTATGGACGGCACCTGGAGGTTCTGCTTCTCATCTGGGGAATGGATTTGGAAAGTGAGGCTCGAGTTGAGAGACATGGAATACAGGATGAATGCAGGAAAGAGCTTTGGGAAGGCGGATGGTGTAGGAAGCAGCAGAGGGTTTCCCGATAACTTCGTATGGTCCGAAATGAGTCTCTGAAAACCTTTCAGTTGGACGTGTCATTGCAATGAACTTGGCAGTAATGAATACTTCATCTCTGATTTTGAAGATGGGTTCTGGTTCATGTTTTTTGTCCATAATCTCCTTGTAATGCTCCGTAGTGAAGGTGAGTTGCTGCGGGAGGTATTTGTGAACTGAATGAATGTTGTACACATATTCATGAGCAGAGGGATCGGAGATTTCGACATCAGAGAAAGTAATTGAGGGATGATAACCCTTGTTGGCAAAGAACGGGGTAACTCCAGTAGCAGCGTTCAGAACATTATTGAGTGCGAACTCCGCAAGCGGAAGAAGCTCATGCCAGTCGTCCTGCTGATAAGCGCAGTACATCTGGATGTATTGTTCGAGGGTTTGATTCATCCATTCCGTCTGTCTGTCCGCTGACAGATGGTAACTGGAGATAAAATGCATTTTCACACTGAGTAGTTCTCCTAAAGAACAGAAAAATGCGGAGACAAACTCTGTGCCACGATCGGAGGTGACATGGGACGGAACTCTGTGTTTGGCAAAGACATGTGTAAGGAATGCCTTAGCAAGAAGGACGGAGGGGATGTATCGATCACAGGCAAAGAGAATAACTTGTTTTGAGGCCCTGTTGACAATAACGCAGATTGCATCATATCCACCAGATAAAGGAAGGAATTCGATGAAGTTGATAGAAATGGAATGCCATGGATGGAGGGGAACCGGAAGTGGACAGAAGAGTCCATAAGGTTTATGCCATGGGGCCTTGTTGCGTTTGCAGATCACGCAAGACCTGACATAGTCGTGTATGAAGGTCCGCATCTCCGGCCAGGAGTATTCCCGGCGTACAAGGGCAAGTGTGCGATTCTGCCCAAAATGACTGGAGAGTATATGATCATGTTTATGTTGTAAAACACGTATGCAGAGAACATCCGGAGTATTGCTGGAGGTTTGGGGTACATAGATCCGGTTGTAAAGGTGCAGCAAACCGGAGGAATCTATAGACCAATGTGATGAAGTGCTGGAGGTTGCGGAGGTTAGTCTGTCAACAGTGGCGAGATCGTCTGTATAATGGGACTTTATGTCGCTGTGGAGCTTGTCGATGTCCATAACGATGGAGGCTCGGAGGACAACTTCCTCGAGGAGAGTTGTCTGGAGGGATGCAGTGAGTTGATTGGAGGTAAAAATGGGGCAAAAATTTGAGGATTAACTTGGCTGAAAGCCGTATCCCCCTCTTTAGGGTAGACGTCCCATCATCTAGTCAAAGCATCTGGTTTTCCTCCGAGTTTTCCAGGATGGAACTGGATTACCATACTAAAATGGCAAAGATATTCAGACCAACGAACTTGCCGGCGCATAAGCGTCTTTGTGGTGGCAAAGTATTCAAGATTTTTATGGTCCATGACAACATTGATAGTAAGTGTAGCTCCCTCAAGGTAGTGGCGCCAGTGTTTAAAAGTGTCAAAAATCGCAAGTAACTCTTTATCGTGTGTGTCGTAGTTGAGCTCCAGAGGAGTTAAGGTCCGACTCTGGAACACAACAGGATGAAGGAGCTCATCATCCCCTATAATGGAGAGAATGGCGGCAATGGCATAGTCAGAGGTGTCCATCTCAACGGTAATTTGTCGGCTGGGATCCAGTGGTGAAGTACCAGAGCCTCTGTAAATGCTTGCTTGAGAGTCTTGAAAGCATTTTGGTAAGCGGGAGACCAATCCCATGTGACGTTCAAACAAGTGAGTCGAGTGAGCGAAACGGTAATTTGTGAATACCCGTATATGAAACGTTGGTAGAAGTTACAAAAACCAAGAAAAGACTGGATCTCTTTGATTTTTCAGGGAACAGGCCACTCTGTGATAGCGGAGATTTTGATCGGAGACATGCGGAAACCTTCCAGCGAAAGGATGTAGCTGAGATATTCGCAAGTGGTGACGCTGAACTCACATTTCGGCAGTTTGCAGTATAGTCCTGCTTTGCGGAGGTGACAGAGCACCTCGCAAACATGAGCCGTATGTGCGGATGGATTGTCGGAGTAGATCAGAATATCGTTGAGATATATGACAACATAGACGTCCAGCAAATCAGAGAATAGCGTGTTCAGGAAACGTTGGAAGGTGGCTGGAGCATTGGTGAGGTCTTCTGGAACAACGCGGAACTGATAAGAGCCGTAGCAGGAGCGGAATGCGGTCTTGTACTCATCGCCCAGAGCAATCCAGAGCAAATGATAAGCGTGCTGGAGGTCGAGTTTAGTATAAATACGTGCCTTTCCCAGAGCATCGAGGAGGTCCACAATCAGAGGAAGTGGGTAGCGATCCTTCTTCGTGATGTGGTTAAGACCCCGATAATTGACACAAAGACAGAGACTTCTGTCTTTCTTCTTAGCGAAGAGAATCAGAGCTCTGTGAGTAGAACTAGACGGATAGATGAATCCCACCTTCAAGTTCTTGTCAATGAACTCCCGGAGAGCGGTAAGTTCAGCCGGAGAAATGGAGTATACATGGCCAATTGGAGGTTCCTCGCCGTTGATAGTCTTGATTTTGAGGTCGAACTCGTGGTGCGGAGGAAGGTTGTATGCCTTCTCCGTGGAGAAAACGTCTGTGAAGTCGTGATATTCCAGAGGTAAACCAGAGAGATCCGGCTCCTCAGCTGAGGCTCGATGAGCCTAGGCTTCATCGGTCAGAGTTGCATGCAAAGTATACTGGGTTGTACTCTTGTCTCATATGATGGCGCTGTATGCTGCTGCAGAGACTAGTGAAACAAGCAGAGAGGAAGTGAACAGATGAGGCATGGGAACCTCAGGGATATCATCCATTAAAGGATCGGAGGGGGCATCCATTGAAGGACCAAACTCTGGCAAAGACGTCAACGGCGTAGACGGAGGTTCCGCCTCATCCATAGTAGGAGCAGCCGCAACAGGGATCGGAATAATTTCTGGAGGTGTCAACACCGGAGACTTGGAGGGAACTGAGGGAAAAGTGATGGTGGCACTGTGCCAGTCAATCAATGGATTGAAATGGGCAAGCCAATCGTATCCCAACACCAGATCACAGGGAGAATCGAGACGGGTGACGTAGAATTCCATTAATTGGACATCACCGGAGGGAAAACGAGGGAGCAATTGTAGCTGTCGGTTTATGATGGATGAAGAGCCATCAAGATACCAGAGCTTAACCAGAGACACTGCGTACAGGATAAAAACATTGGATTTGCAGACATTCGTGGACACAAAACAGTGGGAAGATCTGGAGTCAATGAGTGCTCATAAATGGAAGTTGAATCCTGTGGCAATTCATTCTACAAGAGATGAAGACAGGGTTAGGTCTGCCTCTGTAAGGAGCCCGGAGAGAGAACTGGAGGGTGAGATATAGTCTGCAGAGAGTAAAGATATATTGAGATCAACATATAAAGCATTCGGAGAAAGAGCAGAAGCGTTGAGACAAACCTCTGGAAGCACCTCGGAGTCAATACAACTCGGGCTCAGTGCTGAGGTATCCGAGCTGCTAACTATTTTTTTGACTTGGACGAAGAGGTTACATCAGCAGAGGGAACAGGTGGAGTGGAGACAGAGCCTGCCTTGCCCTGGGCCTGATTGCCCAGACGCTTCTTGCACTCATTAGTCTTGTGGCCAGAACCTCCGCAGAAAAGGCAGAGGTTGTTCTTGATACGCCGCTCGTGTTCCTCTGGTTTTAGTTTACCAGACTTGTTGAGTTTGTCAGCATATGGTTTGGGCTTGGCTGGCGTTGAAGAAGATGCCTGGCCTGCCTTACCGGAAGCGGCCTGGGAGGAAGATCCGGAGGATTGTCCAGAGGATTGTCTGGACAGCCTAGGCTTCTGGGATTTGTTGCCTTTGCCCTTCCCCTTACCTCTGCCACTATTACCGGAGGTGGTCAGAGAGGAACCGGAGTCGCCGGAGGTCTTGCCAGAGGATGCACTGGAGGTAGCTCTCTGTTGAGCATGTTCATGCTCTAGCTCCCCTTGACACTGCCAATAGCAGGCATCGATCCGGCGTGCTGCAAGTTTGAGACCATTAAGAGTGTTGTTGTAGTCAGTGTGCGCGAGTAGGTCCTTGATCCAGCACAGGAGTCCATCGTAAAAGAAATGACGGAGTGCCATGTCATTGTACCCAATCATTCCTGCATAATTGTCGAAATTGACCTGATAAGTGGCGATTCGATCCGACGATTTCATGACCAATGCCTTAAGTGCCTGTTCCACATCCCCAATCAGATCATGGGGACCGAATTTGGCCTGCAACTCCTCGATGAATAGACAGAAGTTTCTGTCCCAGAGTGGGATGGGAGCTCCAACATACATGCCAGGCTCAAACCATCGCTGTGCAGTACCCCAGAGATAAGACCAGACATAGAGAATTTTCTCATCGTCGCCGGGGAAATCCTGGGGACATTCTGCAATGTGAAGGTAAATCTGGGATAGGAAGGAGTGAAATTTCGATGGATCAGATCCATCAAAGGTATCCAGAGCTTTGAGAGTGCTCCGGGTGGATCAAGGAGGAGCATTGGCATTCTGAGTGAAGGCAGTCATGGCGGTTGCAAAAGTTTGCATTGCAGTGTTGAGCTGGGGGTTATGAATATAAACTGGAAGTCCCAGAGGGCCAGGAGGGCCTTGGGGACCAGGAGGACCTTGAGGATTGACTGGTGGCGGGGGGTCTGCCACCACCACCACCACCTCCTCTGCTACCAGGTCCGCTGCCTCCTCCACCTCCAGGTGCAGGAGGTATAGGCAGTCCAGTGGGAGGAATTGGAGGGTTAACTGGAGGATTATTAGGACCTCCATTACCACCACCTCCACCACCTCCTGCTCCTCTGCCACCTCCTCCACCACCAGGAGCAGGAGGTCTCATTGGACCAGTTCCGGTTGGAGTAGGAGGTCTAGCTAGCGGAACAGGAGAGTTATTAAGATCCACACCTTAGGTAGCAGCCATTAGTTAAGGGGCTGCTGGGACTGTGGGAGTAACTAGAGGGACTGGAACTAGTAGAACAACTGGAACTCTGGCCAACAGAGGTGCGACGGGTGTTCCAGATGGGGTGTGTTGTGATGGACGTGGTGAGCCAGGTTGATGAGGAGAACTATGACAACTACCTGATGCTGAATGATGTTCTGTACTGGAGGGAAGGTTTTTAAACCACTCCTCCAAAATGCTTTCCATTCCAGCGTGGCCCTGGAACTCAGAAAGAGTTGGTGAAAGACTGAGACATTGGGCCTGCCTGGAAGGACCAGCTGAGTCCTCCAAGACAGGATGGGACCACAAAACCGGAGCATTAGGCTGGGGAGCCTGGCCCTCCTCGAAATGAGGGTGGCATGAAGAAACAGGTGTCGAGAGAGTAGCAGTAGCATAGGCGGGGGTAAAATCACTGGTAGCAAGGGCCGGTGGGTTCAAAGGAACCATCGCCCAGATGATGGACGATTCATGCCATCGTCTGCCTTGAGCATCTGGCGTAGACGGTAGGTGAGAAAAAGCCATGTAGAACAGCCAAGAAAGGTGAGTTTGTTAATGCTGTTATATCCGAGTCGGACCGGAGGGACGGAAGGCTGGAGTCCAGAGGATTGGAGAATTATAGCTGGAGGTAAGACGGAGCTAACACAGATCACCACAGGGGTTTAAGGGTGAGCGCCCTCTACTTGGCTGCCAGACAGAGTAGGAACGGAGGTCAGACCAGAGCTATGCAGAGGCAAAGCACGTTAATTAACAAACTGAAGTACATCCATGAACGGCTATGTACTTATACGAAATCCAGAGGTTTCTGGATGTGGATGGAGAAGTAGGTGAAAGACAATAAAGTCGTCAAACAACAATAAGAACAATAAGAAGTAGCATGTGGTGCATAGGGCATATGATCATAAGTAATTCTGGGGAAACGCTCAGAAGACTTCACTGTGTAAAAACCCTGGAGGATTGTGCATCAAAGCATAGCATAATGCACAGGGAGTAATCGGATGTGGGCCCATAGGTTAGGATGTATGCATCCGGAGGACGGAAGTATCGGAGATCCGGAGATCCAGAGATTCTGGACAGAGGTTTTTGGACAGAGATGTGCACGGACGTAACAGTAGCAAAATGGGGGGTATGATGTATGTCTGGAGGGACAGGAAGTACTGCCACATGCACAATGGCGATGGGTTTTGCTGGTGGCGAGCATATGGGATCGGCACCAGATTGGGCTTTAGATGTGAGGCCGGATGATGTCGATGAGGGAATGTGCAGGGGGATGGGGACTTGGGGCGGTGGGACGTTGTCAGCTGCCTCATGGGCCACTGCTGGCAGCATTGCCTTTGTTCCACAGGCACTGAGGGGTTCACCAGGTTCTGAGGCCAGTGGTGTGGGTGTCGTGAGGTGCGGGGGTGGCTCATGCCAGAAGGTGGGGCAGGAGTGCAAGCAGCGTCCAGTGGAGCGTTGATTCTTCAGTGCTGGTTTTACTGATGAGCTCCTGTACTTGTGCTGCTGGTGTGTTGGGTGCTTCGGTGGGTACAGCGGGTTGCACAGCGTGTACCTGGTGCAGGGCATGGTGAAATGGACTTTGATGTGTTTGGGATGTGCTGGGTGTGGCGCGGCGAAGAAAGCTCGGGGCCATATATTGATGTGAGCTGGGGTCGTGAGGACAATGTAAACCGGTTCATTGACGATGAGTTCAGCGTGGGTGGTCTCGTCGAGGTCAGGAGCGATGTGGAGCAACGGCAGGGGTTGGTGGATGTCTGCAGCCCAGTTATGTGCTGCTGAAAAGTCGAAAGGCAGCGAGAGCATGCCAGCGAAGGGTGGGGTTCATCAGCATCTGCTGCGGAGTCCAGCAGTGGCGAGAGCATATTGGTAGGCTCCTCGGGGTCATAGTCTTCACCCCAGCCATGCACCAGGTGCCAATAATCGCCCCGTTCCTCGTCATAGGCCCAGCCCTCAGCTTGCAGACGCTGGTCCTCAGCTTCATCCTCCAACCATTTGTCACGCTCATGCTCATAGCATTCACAGTCAATCTCCCCACGCTGGAGAGCCTCCTGCAGCTCGTCCAGCTTCACAGCAATCCAGGAGGGTTGCAACAGCAGCTCTGGTGACTCTGGCATGGTGACAATGTCCTTTCCAGATGCAGCTGCCTCTGCATCGGCGTCAGCGATAATCCGCAGTTGCCACACATCCATCTCGTCGTACCATGTCTCCAGGGATGCGCCTGCTGGAGGGCCTCGCGCAAAAACGGTCCTCCATGCCATTGCATCCACCTCTGCCTCAGTGGTGTGCTTGAGGTCAAAACCAAGCGGCGATTCAATGCATTCTGGTGCATAGGCCCGCTCCCCGTTGACGCCGCACTCCAGAGAATCGTGGAGCTCATACCTGGTGTCATACCATTGACCCTGCTCATTCACCTCCTCCTCCAGCTCTGCATCCTCATAAAAATCCTCCACAACATCCCCAGCATACAATGGGATGTCAGCGGCATACCCATCGCCACAATCTTTGTGAAACTTGAGCTCCAGCGTGTTATTGTAAGCCGGGTCCTTGTAGTACATGTCCCCGTCATCGTAGACCGATTGAAGGTCGTTGTATGCCTCCGGCTTGTAGTACAAGGGGTCAGGATCGTAGTAGGGCTCTGGGGGATCATAGTAGTCGCTGTTGTAGTCGTAGTGGTTGTAATACATCGCCGTGAGCAATGTTCTCGCAGACAGGAGCTGCGGTGAAAAATTTCCACGTGCCGTAAACTTGAAGCACAGTCTTGTCAGTTAAAATGGTGTCTCACCAGGGAAAATCTTGGTGGTCGGTCCAGGGCCAGAGGATAAGAGCGAATCACACTCCAATCACCAAAATGGAGATGGGCCAGAGGGTCTGCGAGCAAAGCAAACTAGTATAGCATAGAGGTAGACAACAAGAGGTAATGATGTGCTACTGACAACTTACAGCCCGGCCCGAATGGGAAGCGCCACTAGCACAACCACAACGTCAAAGCCAAATATCTGACGTTATCGAAACTCGATGCAGCTCCCGTCTGCCGACGCCGACGCTCCTGTCATTCTGCACCCTGATTCATCATCGTCGGTCCTTTTTCAGCTTGAGGGGGTGCATGCGGTGAACAAGAAAGGAAAAACTCGACATGGGCGACACGCATGTGTGTGTTTCCGCCGGTTTAAGGGGGACGAGGATGGGAATGAAAATGAGGACATGGTGATGGGGAGTGAGCCCGAGTGCGGGTGGGATGGGTATGGCAAGGATGAAGCAAGGTGAGTCTGCCTTTTCTTTCCATCCCCTTCCCTCCCTCGTGGTCCTCTCCTTTCCTTCTCTCGTCTTCCTCCCCCTCTTCCTTCTGGATCCGTGGCTGATAGGACCTTCTCCAGATGTCTGATGTTGATACGATCGTTCACAATCGAGCACGGGGGTACGTCCACCACCTCACATTGATATCTTTGCCCTTCCCACACAATTTGAGTACGTTTTTATCTGTATCATGTACACATATTCCACTAACTTGTCCTACAGCTGTGTCCCCACCAAGTGGGTTAGGGGTGGACGGGCGCAGCGTGCGGTCCGCAGGCAGGGGCATCGTAGGGTTGTGTCACACCTCATGCTGAGCAGCAGACGCAGGCGCGGGGGTGCGTGGACGGGGATGGTGAACATCTGCAGCGGTGGAGGTGGTGGGTGGAGGTGTGCAGCAGATATGAAGGTCAAGAAGCTCTGCAGGCCGCATCTGTGCGTCACGGGTCTCAGTGGGGCGAGGAGAGATGGGTGTTATGAGGAAGGAAGTTGCGAGTGCAGTTGGTGCCAGTGGGGAGAGGCGGGAGGGCAGGCTATGGATGCGACTTGATCTCGTCTGCGAGAATGGTGTCATGCTCGAGATATCTGCGCAAGGCCTTCCATGTCTCCCAGCTAGTGTGGCATTCATAGGAAAGATTATACTCCAGCTTGTCTGGGACGACACACATCTCCCAGGAGTGCTTGATGATATCACGGCCTTTGGGGCTTGATAACCAGTCCGCACGGCGTCCCTGGCGGCACTGGAGAAGGAAGCGGCAATCCTGCCTGCCCAGTTGCGAATTGAGCGTGACACGCTCTTCGCAGTTGCGCAGTACCTCTCACTCCCCAACACTCACTGCATGTGATCCCTCCTCTGCGAAGCCATCGCCACCGCCCCTCGGAACCCCTAAACTCGCCTCCATCCTCCACCTCGTTGAGCGCATCCCCAGGCTAACCTGGCCGACAACTGTCCCGGCTCGTGGCCAACACCTTCGTGCATGTGGAGTTGTGAGGATCGTTAACCCAGAGGAGTACGATAGGGCGAGCTTTGACTCGTCCCTCGGGATGGAACCAATAGCCCCTGTCTATATGGCGCCTTGGGACACCCCTCTACCGGTCACCACTATCATCTTTTCCAAGGGGGAGGCCCTCAAGGCGCTGGGCATCGCACTCAACGACGAGCGGTGGCAACGAGCAACGTGGTTCACGGCTGGTTCGCTCCTGGAGGGGAAAGCAGGCGGTGCAGCGGTGCGGGTGGAGGGGGCAGCAGAGAAGGAGAGAATAGTGGTACCGCTAGGGGATGGCCAAGTATGCGAAGGTGAGATGGAGGGTCTTTTGTGGGTAACGGAGAGAGCGCTTGCTGACGAGCAGGACAATATCCTCTGTGTGGCAGACTCGCAGGCTGCCCTACGCGGGATCCTTCTCACCACTCCCTGCTCAGGTCAGTACCGTGCAATCCGATACGACGCCCTCGTTTGCCAGACACTCCCCTCCCGCCCACATCTGGCCATCATCAACCTCTGGACCCCAGCTCACATCGGGACATCTGGTAACGAACTGGCTGATGCCACTGGGAAGGAAGCGACCACCCTGACTCCTGACCCATCTGTTTTCATCTCACTCACCACCACTCAACGCCTCATTCACCTCCAAACCCTCAGCAAGTGGGAGGCCGCCTGGAAACGGGTAAAAACAGGCGGCGTGCTTTGGCAAATCGATAAATTGCCCCCTTTGTACATTCCCATTCCTCTCTACTCCTCCCTTACCATTGCCCGCAAAACATCTTCAGTTATGTCCCAGCTATGCACTGGCCCATCCCATCTGAACGCCTCTCGCTTCAAGTCGGGCTTTATTCCCTCCCCGGCATGCGACACCTGCGGAGCTGCGTACGAGACGTGCTGTGATAAGGACTGCGGTGTCGCTATCGAAAGGTAATGTGTTTCCGAAGGCAACTGCGTTCGTCCTCTAGGGGGAAATAGAGTCGAATGATAGAGAGGAAGGTTGGTGCTTGGATCCGCTTTGGAATTGGTAGGAAAAGTGAAGAACAGATGGGGAGACGGATCGTCTCCTTGGTGGTTTGTGTGTAACGGCCTGTTGTCAGTCAAGAAAGGATGGAGAAATGAAAGAATACTTGTTCAGGCTTCCTGTACTGTGTACGGGAACCTCTTATAACGATGCCCTGTCTGCTTTCCTTGGTGCACTCTTCCCCTTAGAACCAGTGCAGGACGTGCGATGTGTATCGCGCCGACAAGGACACCGACATCATTCGAACGAGGTGCGAGACTATTTGTCTCCTCAACTGCGAATCGGCGGTTTTGGAACTGGCGGCTTCTCCCCGGGCCTGTCTTCAACAGAGCTGAGCTCGCGAAAACGGTGATCCTAATTGAGGAAGCCTGGAATGGTGACACTGGGTCCGGTGTGGAAGGACCCTGTAAAGGAGGTGTGGGAGATAAGACGCCTAAGGTGTGGGCGAATGTGAGAGAGGTGGCCTGTCTCCGGCTTTGAGAGCGAGGGAGAAGGGTGCACGATGAGGTACGAGTACGGGAGAAGGACGGGAAGTACCCCTTGGATTGAGTGAGACCTTGCTACAGTGAGTGGGGAAAACACCCCGGAAGCTACTGACTATTCTACCTAAGTGCGCTCCCTTTTATACTCTTTCGACAACTTCACACGTTTCCAGGTGTGCCATGCGGCCGCAAAGCGTTTCCAGGGCACAGAAGTCGTCTCAGCGAGTTCTGGGGTGCATACTTGGCAGGAGATGGGACGTCTCCAACAGGAGACCGACCGTCTCTGGTGGGAAGTAAGGTGTGGTGAGGCCAAACGACCTAGGGAGTGGTTCAGGGCTCCAGGCACGGCCATTTGGTCGTATTCTGGAGTGTTCGGCAGGTACGGTTCGGCAGAGACAAGTGGTCTCCCTCGGTTAGCAGGTGCGCCGTGTGAAGTGCAAGCATGGTCATGGCTCGGATAGCCCGCCTCTCGTCCGTCCGCTCGGCCTCGTGTACGTGGGTAAGGTCCGGGGGCTAGAGGACTCGTCTTCTCGTCGTGTCAAGGAGGAGCAGAAGACGCGGGGCTGAAGGGCGAGGAGGAGACGAGAGATATCCGTGTGTGTGCGTTCTTGGTGCAGAACGGCTAGGAACGAAGCTTCCAGTGCCGCTGAGGAAAGTGCGGGAGGTCCGTTCAGTGGGGAGACCATCGTTCTCGTCGCGAGACTAGTTCCGGTAACGTGGTTTCCCGATTTGGAAGGTGCTCGTCTCGGACTCCGAGTATGATTGCCATGTTCGAGAGCCGCTAGGAGGGGCATGAGACGACGAGTGGTGCGTAGCACGCTCGGAGACCTCACAGTGCGCCCACTTCCTGCTAGAATGTCCCGTGTGGGAACCTTTCCGCAAACCTCTTCACACGGTGGCGAAGGAAGCTGGCATCTTCGGTCCCTTGCATGTCTCGTCTCTCCTCTGCGAGCCCAAATTGCTTAGGGCGACGGCGGGTTTCATCGAGGCGACAGGTCGTTTTGCATGAGCACCACCCCCCTCCTCCTCCCTTTATTTCTGGTCCTCCGTCTCTTTCTCCTCTCGTTTCATTTACATTTTCTTACATTATGCCCTATTAATACTTACAAAACACCATTATATACACCCGCGCATTCCCTACTTACCACCTCTGTACCTCATCGCCCTGCACTCACATCTCCTCGGCCACAACTTTACCAAGCCGTCTAGAATATTTCCCTTCTTCTTGCCGGACACCAACAGAAAATTGTAGCGACAATCCCCCATATTCTTACTTATAGATCCAGTACCTAGAACAGCTACCATAGCCCTTCGGCCGCATGTAGTAACAACTTGAACAAATCAAATCAAATCAAATCAAACCAGTCGTAGAGATCAACACATGCACAAACAGAAGCATCACGGAGGACAGGATAGGAACTCGAGAGCTTGACATTCTCAGGCATTATCCTCTCAGCAATCTGCTATTGGTGGCAACGAACAAGATAGTTCAGTTGAGCCTGTTGCAAATAATGTTTTGCAAGCGCTGAATACCCACATCCTGTGGTTGGAAGAGGCTGGTCAAATTTCCGGGAATATAAATCAGGATGATGTTGGGGAACTTGTCAAAAATGAAAGTGTGGAAGGGTTTGAGGTATGGACAGGATAGATGTTGATATAGAGGATGGCCTTCTGATCTTAATCTAGATTGGGGTCGTCCACGATGACTTGCTGGATGTACAGGTGGATGAAGAATTCAATGAGTTTCTCCATTGTTTTTTCTGTTGAGAAGTGACTGGTCCGTTTCTTGCTATTCACAAAGGCAAAATGGAAACCACGGTCTCGAGCTTCTTTGTAGCCATTGGCTTTTTTGGTAGGAAGAGAGCCAGCGGATGCGCCTGACTAGACTTGTTCCAGAGGAACCAGCTCCAACGGCATAGTAGCAATACCGAGTGTAAAGGCGCGTTTCTCATCATTACCTGACACAGAAACCTGTTTTGATCCATGGACTTCGAAGGTTTGGCTGGCATTCGGGCAAATATAGATACCAGTCTGGTCGTAGTTGATCAAGAGCTGAACAGTATATATAAATAAATTGTCCCGCAAAAGATAAATGCAACTGACCTTGGCCAGAATATCTTGGTGTTCAATTGCATGGGCCAGGGGGAAAAATGTCCGCTCACAGAGCTCTGAAGCGTTCTCAGGGATGTGCTTTGCAGCCCGGGTGGCTTTGCACGATGTACAATGAAGTGTGCCATCCAAGAAAATGCGAACATAATTCTCTGAGCAAGAATGATTGGAGAAGCTGTGGCCAGTGTTTGCCAATATCATCAAGGAGCGTGCAATGTGGACGTTTACCACACCCCGACATGCGCAATCCCCTGAGTGTCGTCACGATCTCTTCCACAATCTCGGGATATGGAATCAGGATCCCAGTGCACCCAGTGCAGGCAAGGGATCTGCAGCTGGCAATATTACACAAGGTGTTGTCAGTATATCTCTTCTCACTTTTCGCAATCCACTTCCACAGTCTCGCGATGGAGTGTGTTGCCTGGGCTGTTAAAAAGAACAGGCTGAGCACGCCAGAGCTCTTGGACTGTCCTCTCACCAGACCAACCACATCAGCGAATGGTGGGCTTGATGATTGCCTCAAGAAAAGGGTCAAACCAGAAAACCTTCTTCACTTGTCCCTGCACTGCGCCACCCCAGGTTCTGTTACGATGCTTTTTCCAGCCTTGTGTGGCAGGACAGGAAAGCGATGTGATATCGGGAATGGTGTGGCTTCCATGGGTGAGAGCATCGGCACCTTGCATCAGCAGTGTTGGCGTTCTGCGTGGGATCAACCTCAGGTTCTTTGGCCGCTTTTGCAGCCTTGAGCTTCGCACGACATTGCTGTTGCCTAATGCGCACAAGATCTCAGTCATGCTGCTGTTGATTGTCTACCTTCTCCTTCTGCGCAGCTAATACTGTTTCTCGGTGTTTGGCCCCAGACTCCTTTGCCTTTGCCCAGTAGGCAGTCACCTCACTGGGTTTGGCCTTCTGCCAGCCAAAGGAACCAAGCGTGACCTATTTGGGGTTCCCTATGACCCTGTTCTTCAATGCTGAGGACTAAGCCAATATCGAGGGGGTGGCAGAGGCAGGTGGCAAGGAAGTTGGTGAGATGGAAGGTGAATTTTCTGCTCAGACTCGTCATCAATAGTAATGACAGTAACCAGTTTGGATTTCTTGGTCACCGGCAGATTATCTTCGGTGGCAGTGGCCACCACTGCAGCTTTCTGCTTTCTACTCAGTATTTTGCTCCAGAATCAACTGCAGCAGTGATCTGCTGCTCTCCAGGGAGCATGCGCTGATTCCAGTCTTCATAAATTTAACCAGAGTATCAAGTCACTTGCTGCACTCTGTGAATATGATTCCCCTGCCCTGGAGATGGAGGAGGTGAGTCTTGAACAAGACTTCCAATGCATGGGTGACAGCTAAAAAATGGCCACCATCCTTCAGGATTTCAGGGTCAATCCAGAAGTTGTACAAGGAGTGGGACAGTTTTTCAGGCAAAGAGGAAGGGAGGTGGTGCAGGAGATCACTGTGCTTGACACAAGAAACAAGGGCCTGAGAGGGGTGCCATGATGGTAGATAAATTCAAAAACTGTACAACTATCTAATGTGTTCATACTTATGAATTTTAGCACCATTGTTCCCAAAATTTCTGCTTTCAGGCCTCTCTGAGTGACACAATGGCACAAGCATCAAAGCATTGAACCACTGGGTGCCTCTCTGGGCAACAGTCATGATCACAGTAGCCTCTGTTGCTTGAAAAAAAGGGCAACGGCCTTGTCATGTTATGATGGCCATTACCCACCAGCTTTGTTTAGCTGCAGTATTTCCATAATTGCAACTATGCAACAGGGAAAACTTCATCTACTTCAATTTGGCAGGTTTTTTTGTGTTTTGCCGCTGAAGTGTGAAATTGTCGCATTTGTGACCTGCTGTGTCACAGGCATCTCTTCACATGTTGCTTGTGTATTTTCATGGTCAAATATGAGAGAAACTTGTGTAAAGGCCTTTGGGGCAACAAGAACAATAATTTGAGTCTATATTGTCATCCTGGAAGTTGGAAAACTGGACATAGTTCAAAATATATCTGCATGGCACAGATGTTTATCAAATAGCAGAAAAACTAATGTATTAAATACTGTTCAAGCCTCTTAAGGGTGTGAGGCAACTTCTAAGGTGAATGAACACAGGAAAGCCTTGCATACCCACCCCGACTATGTGCTTACATAAAAAAGGCAAGTGTTAACAATGGTGCAGCAAAGGCCCAGAAAATTTCCTGGAGGATTCTAGGATGGGGAAATGTGGCTAGGAATGCTTTTATGGCCATAGAACACATTATAACTGCATCAAAGGACAAGTTGAGCAGAAATTTGACTGTGGAGTCGCAAGTGTGACCACTGTGACAGTTGTAACCTTGGTGGCCTCTGACAGTTAAAAAATGAGGAAGGTCCTATGATCTTGGCCCAACCATCTGAGAGTCCTAGGAGGTCTTAAAATCATGAATATGCTCCTACCTGGTTTGCAGGATGAGGCCCAGTGAAAAGTCGGTGGGATCCCAGGTGATCAAACGGAATTGGATGCTGGGCCGGCAATCTGCAGTGATCATTTGAGATAATCTGTAGACATGTTAGCGCTTATCTCAATCCATCTCATATCTTTACACCTGCATGACCGTGTCAGTGACGTGATGTGAGAATTTTCTTGACATCTTAACTTGTCGTCCGCGTCACCACCCTTTCTGCCATGCCACCTCTTTCACACCAACTCATTCCCTCGCAGTGCCGATATTGTTGTCAACGTACCTCCCCCCTCTGCCCATGCCTGCACCCGATGGAGCTTTGTCTGCACCTTCGCTGCTGCCTGCTGCTTCGTCCCGCAAGGTGTATACACCCAATCCAAAGTTTTTCACTGCATGGTACGTTCTCTGTTTCTCTGCAATATATATATTGACCTTTCTTTGCAGTAATCTTTACTTGGGTGTCTATTGTGCAGATGTGGTCTGTTCCGAAGCTGAGTACAAGGTAGGGTGGACTAGGATACTACAAGCGGATGACAAGGATCGTGTCAAGGTTCGCTTCCATTCTGTCTGTCCGCTCCTCTGGCTGACTGTTTCTCTCTTTTTGCAGCTGTATGAACAGTACACAAACGAACTGGTGCCTCTCTTCGTGTCGTTCTCTGCCCTGTTACTGACATGCACATAGAAAAATACAAATCTGAAGCCCACAACCATCTCCGAGGCTGCCGTGATCCTGAAGCGCATCTTGGAGTTGGCTGTCAAGTAGTGCAGGGTTGAACCAGCCAGGTAGCACCACGAATGGGCGGGTAGCATTGCAAACACATAAATTCTGTAGTGTACTTCTCATTTTAATACATCTCATATTTTACCGAACAATACCATTGGGTGCACGTAAGCCTTCCACGCGCCATCCCGTTTCATTCCAATGCATCCTGCTATGTGCCCGATTGGTGCATGCACCCGAAAGTAATCAAACGGGATCATTTGACGTGGCATTTGTTACATCCCAAATCTTACCGCCCCATAACAGTGATTTGGGCACAATAGTGAATCTGCACTATCGTACGGGATAGTGGCCTGACATCTCATTTTTTCACTCTAGATACCTCACAATCCCACCGACTTTTCACTGGGGATGAGGTGGCATTGAGGTAGTTGGAGAACAATGGGCTTGGACGTATTGATGGCATCGCCGGGGAACCACTGATGGCGCCTTGATGCTATTGGAAATTGAAGCTGGCGGGTTCTGGCCATGCTATACTGGTTGAACATTTCAAGTTTTTCAGTGAAAAAATTAGTGAAAAATGTTTTGAATTTTACATCAATTTTTCAGTGAAAACCCAAGTGAAAAACTTGAAACTTCTTCATGACTTTTTTGAACTTCAAAACAATTTCAGTACTTTTTCAGAAAATTTTCACAAGATTCAAAAAGGTCACAAAAATGTTAAGTTTTTCACCTACTTTTTTAGTGAAAAATTGCTGTAAAATTCAAAACATTTTTCACCAAAATTTTCAGTGCAAAACTTGAAATGTTCAACCAGTGCTACACGATGTCTGGGGTGTTGCTCCCCTACACAGACACAGTACGTTTCCTGCCTCCTGTATCGCTTTGCACCGATTTGTCTTCATCCACATTAGCTGACTTTCTGTAGGATACAATTTACTCAGCAGTTCCTGGCGTAGTGCTTGCCAAAAATTCATCAATTTGAAACACCCAGTTCAGCGAGGATAATGACATTTGGGCTGTTCCCTGTGAAACCATGATCAGCATGTCTACAACTTTTGCCCGGAAGAGCTTTCGGATCCACCCACTCGACATGACGGATTTCACGGTCGTTTTTGGCCCTGACGGGAAGAACTACACAATTTGCATCGGTGCAATCACCAACGGTGGTGTCATTCTTGGCTTGAACATTGACATGATCTATGAGGATTTGTTCTCGTGGAACATTTACACTGTGTGCATAGCATACCCCACTACTCCATTTTTATGGGCGATATATTGTGTAAAAAACTACTTCATTTTTTGTATCTTTTTTTCACCACTCTTTCCTGCAGGCAACTACAACTTTGCAACAATGCTCACAACTTTAGGTATGTGTTTGCAACTTCAATTTTTTGCTTGCAACCCTGGGGTATTTGTTCTCAAGGGTTTCTTGCATCTTGGAGGCCTACCCAACACTTCTGCATGCAAGTCCAGAGATGAATAAATGGCCGAATTTAGATTTTGTTAATCCAAAGATTCTATCAGTCCCACTATCAAGACTTCCTCCCGGTGAATTTCCTTGAGTTTTCCAGTGCTGTATTGTGGACAGAATGAGTGTAAATAGTCCACAGACATCCATATTATTCCTGAGAGGGTTAAATCCCTTGGGTACCACTATGATCTCACTGAAAATTACCTGATATGTTTTGTTGGTTGAAATTTTGTATGCAATGCCTGAGACTCTAGGACACATCTCAGAGTAGGATAATATTAACCGTTCTTTAAGATTTTGCTCATTCGGCAGTGCTCATCAATTTGCCCATGTTGATTCTTTCTCCATAAGGCTTAATGGCTTCTCGCTCTCTCTCCTGCCGTCCGCAATCCACCGTTCTTTGAAGAAATGACCTCTCGGCGGTGCAATTACCCCATGTAGGCTTATCTCCTTTGTCTTTTTCTCTCCTCCCGCCCTTTGCAGTAACCATATGAAGTTTGATTAAACAATCACTGTCTCAACACAGAATCAGACTTAATCATTGCCTGATTAATCACCTCAGTGGTTGGGCCTGGGGTGAATGGTGGGGTGTTCAAATAATCTGTTTAAACAGATTTTGGTTTTATCTGAGCAGTGTTCAATTCTGAACCAAAAACAGTGGTTGATTGAACCTGTTCAATCACTGTCCACCCAGCTTTGGCCACATTCCAAGTTGGAAATGTGGCAGCTGTGAGGATTGAACCTCTGACCTCCAGAGATGGAGGAAGTGGTGAGGTGCCACACCATAACCACTTGTCCAAAGTGGCTGATATGTGTATGGTGCACATTGTATACACCAGGGCAATAAAAAATCCCTTATATCAAGCTCAATTATTTTTACAAGTCCGACTTCATTTGATGGCAACATGATGATCAGCCAGTGTTAATCACTGTTCAATTCATTTACTTATCCTTGTACAAAAGTCTTTGACTTTCTTTTTGTTGGGATTACTGTTACAGAAGTATGCACACCTCAATTATTATGTGGAAACTGATGCTCATAATCATCTCTAGCCCCACTATTCCATCAGCCCTTGCTGTTGCACTGCACTTTCACCAATACTTGGATGTCTCAGATGTGGGAAATTTGTATTCCCACTTACCCTACTGTATTAATGTTGCTGCAACTTGTGACTTGAGGCTGTGAAGTTGACTCTGGACCACTGACTTGAACCAAGTCAAGTCGAGTCACTTGGACGACTCCAGGCAACCTTCAAGTCAGTCACAAGTCGACTTGGACTGACCTGAGTGACTTGAGTCAGGGTAATTTTATAAAATGTTTCTTTTTGCCTGCAGATGCAATTAGAACAGTTTTAGAATTTTTAGAATTTTTTTGTACTGCAATGTCACAACCATAACAACGTGTGAGGCTGTCATGTTCTGGTCACACAGTTGTGAGTGGAGCCAGTTCTGAGGCTTAATTAAATCTGAAGAAATACCGAAAAAAAACCTTCATGTCAGTCAAGACATTGTGAAGTAATCCTGTCAATAAAATCACCTTAGAGATATTCTGTGATTGCGTGTAAGTGATGTTTTGACACTTCCTGCAAAGGAAGTTTCAAATTCATTCATCCAGTCTCCCACAATATTTCTATGTAATCTGGTAGGCATTTGAACAAATTGGAAAAATATCCCCAACTTCACCAACTTGAGTCCACTTGGAGTCACTCCGAGTGACTTCGGCCTGGTGAAGTCAAGTCAAGTCAATTCAAACTCAAAGTCAAGTCGACTTCCGGAGTTGTGACTCAACTTTTTAAGTCGCAGCAACACTATACTGTATCATCTTTTTTTTTTTTTTTTTTTTTTTTTTGTGGAGCTTATTGTAGTGCGGACGGGTAGCATTTTTGCTAAACGATCTGCTGTCTAGCGCTTCCGCGCTTCCATACAGACCGAACCGACATTGTCGTCCCCCCCTACCTGCTAGTTTGAGGCCTTGGACTGGAAACCCGGCCAGACGATACAACCACCTGAGGAAATGTCTCCTAGACACTGGCGCCCTTTCGACGCCGGCGTGAGGGACTTCGGTTTCAAACGTTTGGTGCGACCGGCAAGCCAGTCCCACCTCGCGTTATCATTAACCGATACCCACTAAAACCCCGGTCTCCCTAGTCCAATCTTTGGGGAGTTTGTCTTCGTCCTTAAGGACTTTTCTCCAAGTACTTCGGACCAGTGCTCTGTTCAGTGCTTTTTTTGCCGTACCGCGTCTCGTTCGTTAATGCGCCGGTCTAGGTGTAGTCTGCTGTTTATGGCCTTCAGCCATCGGTTCCGTATTTCGGGTTCCGAGGCCTCATCTTTGCCTTGTATGATGCGTTCGTTCCTGATTCTCCAAATCAGGTGCACCGATTCCGAGACTGGTATGCAGAAGAGGCGGGTCAGTCCTTGGTTTCTTTTTAGAGATCAGGCCGCAGGCCATTATTTCACCCAGAGTGGGTCTCAGGTCATCCCCTGTTCTCTTCTTCCATAGTTCACTGGCCATGTCCCATATCAGCTCCTGGCCTCTGGCCTCACATTGGGTCATTATGTGTTGCATTGATTCTGTTATTCCATTTTTACACTTGGAGCATTCGCCGAATTCTTCGTATCCTGGGATATGCTTCCAGTGGTCACCTATTTTGTAGCCATCGTGGACTATCATCCACATGAAGAATCTTATATTTCGGGAGAAGTCCTTGTGCTGCGTCGCCCTCCAGACTTCCTCCTCTGTTGGGGCTGTGTCATTTGCTTCCTCGGCCGCGCCCTTAGCGTATTCCATATTCCTCCGGGTCGCGTTTCGGTCGAGTGCGTCTTGGTAGCTATCTTTTTCCATTTTGATCTGATGGATGATTCTATACGCTAGTGATTGTGTCATTGACATCAGTTTCGCGCCGTGTATCACCAGGTTCCTGCGGATCCTATTGTCTACCACGTCTGGCTGGGGTTTTTCTGCCCCTTGTGTCGCCAGCTTGTCTGCTTCCTCGTTCCCTTCAACTCCGGAATGTCCTTTGACCCATTTAATACGAGTTTTTGCCTTGCGTGCTCTAAGTTTCGCGGCTGTGACTTTGACGAGGTCTCCATTTTTTATTGTACGGTAGCCCTCGTTCTCCCATTTATTTAGGTTTTTGGTGAGTCCCTCTATCGCGTATTTTGAGTCGCTAAATATGTCGATCGGGACATTCAGTGGGTTGTCTTCCACCACCTCTTTTATCACCAGCAGCTCGGTGACTTGGTTTGAGGGCCTAAGTTCGTCTGGAACTTTGATCGCACAGTTGCGTGTGTCCTCCTTGCCGTAGAAAATCCCCGCCCCTGCGCGTACATTTTCTTTTCCATTGTTGGTTGTGGACCCATCTGTGTAGACTGTTATTTTAACCGTGTTCTGAGCCGGTGTGTGCCTTGTATTCGGGGCTTGGGTTGCTGGGTCGGGGTTTGCTTCAGGCTGGGTGAAGATGCGGAATGTGTCTGAGATCTCCCCTTGTGTCGTGACTATTGGGTTGAACTCAACCCAATCTGGATCGTTCGGGTCTTCCAGTGCGTGCTCGTTCTCATAGTCCTCAGGTTGTGGGGCAAGTGGATTCCACTTGTCTTGCAAGGAGTTCAGCATAGCCCTCGCCCGTGTATAGCACTTGTGCGGATTTGCACATCTTCTGGGCCAGCATTCCCGCCTTGTTTCCACACAGGCATTGCATCTGCAGTTCTTCCGAGCTTGGTGTCCATTCGAACTGTCTTGTCTAGCTAGGGTGACTGCGTCTCCCACTAGTCTCATCTTGTGCTTCTTTTTCAGACACTCCACTTCCTTACCATCATTGAAGAGGCGTCGTGTCGCCTCTGACTTTTTGTGATACCAGATTGGCATGTCCATCTGTATTTTTCGTGAGATTGCGATACTGTCCATTCCTACGTTGTACTTGGCTCCGACCTTGATCATTCGTATACTGTATCATCTTCATTCACTTGTATTGCCTCCTTCCCTAGTCTAACTAATATTTACGTTTGTCCTTATTCTCCTCGATTACTATCAGCAATAATACCCTCTAGAATTACCTATCATTTGTTATTAACAAAAAACTCACAAATTATGATCTTCTCCACAAACACGTATCTGAATGCACAAATGTTATTGCACCAGCCCTTGCTGTTATGCCACATTATTCACCTGATGGGTTGATTAATTCTGTTTCCTCCAATTCCATGGCAAATGGTGAACACACCACTGTTGCACCACACTATTCACCTGACAGGTCAGTCATTTCTATATCTTTGGCTTCCACTGCTCATGGTAAAGATTGTGATTGAACCATTGTCTACACTCTCTAACACATTGCTATGTATTCAGATGACACCTCCATGGTCATTTCTGGCTCCTCCAACTCCTTGGGTTCGCTTGGGGGTCTTCAGTGCCCTCTCAAGAGTGATGTTGTCTATGATATCATCTGTCCTGTTCACCTTGTAGTATTTGCCAATGTAAGTGATATTGTTGTGGCTATTGACTTGGACATTTTGTTTACTGTGTCCTCAAAATTGGGATCCACCCAGCTGAATCACAGTTTACCCACATGAGGCAGATGGACCAGATGCCTTACCCTCACCCACAGTGCATAACTACCACAATGCACTCCTTGCTACTGGACTCAACACCAACATTATCGGGCAGGTCTACCTTGAGTACACCAATACTTGGACATCTCAAATGTGGGAAATTGGTATTCCTGTTACTTGCTCCAACCATGTTATCTTCATTTACTTGTACAAGGCTATTCCTGCTGACATTGATGGCTTCTTTAACACTTTATTCTGATCCATTACCTTACATTTCTTCATATTGACTCAGCATCTTAATACTCAGCCCAAGCTTTCCTCTCTTACCTTTACATTTGCTTTCTCGACTGGACCGCTCCATGAGTTTGCCTTCCTTCTCATATCCCAACCAGTAATTTCTTCATATCAACTCAGCATCTTAATACTCAGCCTGAGCTTTCCCCTCTTACCTTTGCTTGCTTTCTTGACTAGACCACCACTCCACGAGTTTGCCTTCCCATAGCCCAATCAATATTGATCTTTGTTCTTATTCTCCTCACACACCTCCACAATAATTTGCTAGTCAAGACTGCCCCCACTGAACTCCCTTAGTATTCCAACAGCCTGTCAGCATCCACAAGTATGATTGCGGACCAAACTTCGTGACAAGTTCTTGTCCCGATTTGGAAATCATCACTGACCCCGAAGTTTTCATCGAGACACAATGTTATTGTGTGGATAGCACTATAAGAAGGTCCTCTCTGGATCCCTCGGAGCAAAACTTTGGAAAGTGGAAAAAATGTTTTGTCACAAAGATTTTGCGTTTTCGGTCCGGGCCGGTAGCAGCCGGTGGCTGTACATTGCATCTACTTTCCTTCTTCGGTTCATAGGTATACCTATTTCGAGCATGGAGATCCATTCAATGCACTTTTTGCATGGTCTTTGCCAGGAGGATTTCCAATGCGCCAGAGGTACACTATTTTTTTTTGTTCAGCCAGCCAAATTTTGCGTTTTATTTTCCCACGGTACAACAAGGCTCAAAACAAAAATTTTGCTAATAAAGCAGGGTTCTGGGGTTCTGAATCTTCAATCCCAAGAAGAAAAAAATCAAAATTACGGCTTGTCATGAAGTTCTGTCTGCAATCATAAAAAATTTCACTGTGGAAGAGGCACTGCAACCTAAGCAAAACTGACTATGCAGGAGGGTTTCCATCTACCCTAGCCACCTCCCAACCACTTGAAAAGTTGCCCAAGAGTGAATTTATTCTCTCACATTCTAACTGAATACACACTGTTTACGCATTTTTGACATGTATGGGAACACCTGCAAAATATTCACCATGGATTGGGCTTGTCAACCTAAGCAAAACTGAGTATGCAGAGAGCTTTCTACATGTCCTAGCCAGCTTCCCACAGCTTGAAAAGTCGCCCATGAGTAGATTTGTTCTCTCATGTTCCAGCTGAACACGCTGTATATGCATGTTTGATGTGTATGACTTATTGCAGAATGGGCATGTCAACCTAAGCAAAACCAATTATACAGGGGGCTTTCTATCTATCCTTGTCACCTTCCCAATGCTTGAAAAGTTGCCTATGAGTAGATCTGTTCTCTCATGTTCCAGCTGAACACACGCAGTTTATACATGTTTGATGTGTATGGAAATGCCTGCAAAAAAAATTATTTCAGAATGGGCATGTCAACGTGAGCAAAACCAATTATGCAGGGGGCTTTCTATCTATCCTAGCCACCTTTACAACACTTGAAAAGTTGCCCATGAGTAGATTTGTTCTCTCACATTCTGGCTGAACACACGCTGTCTGACTCTCATGTTGCCATCTGACATCCATCCCAGAGGCATGTGCACTATACAACTACCTCCAATGCCCAGAGCTCAAGTCACACCCATGTGTTGGGGAAAATACCTGTTCCCAAACAATTGACATTGACATTGTCTGTACCAGTAGTACCAGGACCCACTGTGAATAAAGAGTCAGATCTGTCAACACACTCACACCAGATGCTGAAGCAAAGAAGTGCACCTAAGTTTGTGTAGTCACTTTTTTGTGCACATGCAAACTACTGATGTCTTACCATTGTTACACCAGAATGGTCAACTGCTTGATGACTTTTCAGAGCATTTTGACAAACTCGGGGAGCTTCTTCTGGAGTGGGAGGCAGACACTGATACTGCACTAGCTTGCACCTAAGTGAACCATGTAGGGTGGTTTATATTAGCTAGATTCACAATTTGAAAATACTAAATCTTGCCCCCAGACCAAGCCAAAATCTTTTCTGTGTTCCAGGATGGTCAGTACTCCAGCAAAATTATATTCATTGCAGAAGGGGCTTGTCTACCTAAGGAAATCAAACCATGTAGGGTGCTTTATACTGGCTGCCCTCACAATTTGAAAATGCTAAATCCTGCCCCCAGACCAAATGATTTTTTTTCTGTGTTCCAGGATGGTCAGTACTCCAGCGAAATTATATTCATTGCAGAAGGGGCTTGTCTACCTAAGGAAATCAAACTATGTAGGGTGCTTTATACTAGTTGCATTCATGATTTGAAAATGCTAAATCCTGCCCCCAGACCAAAAAACTTTTTTTCCATGTTCCAGGATAGTCAGTACTCCAGCAGAATTATATTTATTGCAGAGGGGGCTTGTCTACCTAAGGAAAACCAATCATGTAGGGTGCTTTATATTAGCTGAATTTATGATTTGAAAAAGCTAAATCCTGCCCCCAGACACAAACTAAATTTTTTTCTATGTTCTGGGCCAGGCAGTACTCCAGTGGAATTATATTCACTGTGAAGGGGGCTTGTCTACCTAAGGAAGACCAACCATGTAGGATGCTTTATATTAGCTGAATTCATGGTTTGAAAAAGCTAAATCCTGCCCCCAGACACAAACCAAAATTTTTTCTGTGTTCTGGGCCAGTCAGTACTCCAGTGGAATTATATTCACTGTGGAGGGGGCTTGTCTACCTAAGGAAAACCAACCATGTAGGGTGGTTTATATCAGCTAGATGCATGGTCTAAAAATGCCAAACCTTGCCCTGGACCAAACCCATTTACAATCAAGGTTTGATTACAAAGCAAATCTGCAGCTCGTTTATTGTTTAGCCTTTTCCCATGCCCATGATCTTGGAAAAAAATTCAGAAAGGGGATGGCAGATCTTAGTAGGCCAAAACCTTTCTCTTGGTAAGTGAAAGCCTTCTCCACACTCAGATTTCATTCATTTAACCATCCAGCAGAGTTGTAGCCTGAAACTATTACAATTGACAAACTATTGTTATTCAATGTACTTGTGGGCAGAGCCGATGCTTTTCATGGCAAACACTTGTACTTTAAGTATCTTTCCCTTCAACCTCCAAGCATTGCTAACCGGAAGTCTGTTCCAGGTTTTGGGCAAACCTGGACCAGACATAACTGAATGGGTATGGTCAGAGTAGAAGATTCTGGGCAATCCTCATGTCGATTCTGAAATTATTTTTCATCAGAATCGTGTGAGAATCACTCAGAATGGTCCTCTACTCTGACCACCAACTTTCTGCAACAATTTTGGGAGTGATTCTTCTCTATGAAACTACTTCACACTTGGGTATTGATATATTTTGTGTGGTGACTATGCTTGGGTTGTCTCTCCTTCTGCAACAACACACACACTGGGGGTGGCAGTGGTGTGCAGATGCACATTGAAGTACTACCACATTTGTGACCACAAAGGCTGACAGGTGCTCTGTTATGCGAGGCAGCCTGTGCCCACTGACCTGATTGAATTGACCTGCCACTGACTGTTCTCAACAGGACATTGACATGTACTCAGCATCAAATGACTGCATCAGTCAGCCACCTCAAGCAACAGCTTCAGCAGCTGATGTGCCAGGAGCACTGGCCACAAGATTTGCGGTGAGCCACTGGTAGCCACCCAGTGGCTCCCGAGGCATGCGGTGCCGGTGGCGCCTCAAATAACGCGCGCTCCACCCAAAATGAGCCACCGAACGCCACCGGGTCAGCCACCAGATGATGTCGCTCTACAAAATGGGGGTGGAGCCACTTGCGACCGCATGCCTTGGGAGCCACTGGGTGGCTACTGGTGGCTCACTGCAAGGTCTCTATTGTGGTCAAGGTTCTCAATTATGAGAATTGTAAGCACCTCGAGAATTGTTGTAGAGCACCTCTGGAGGCACTTTTACAATGATTTGATGATTCTGAATTATGATGATTCTCCCATGATAAATAAATTGCGGAATCAAGTCCAAAATTGTCATCAGAATAGCCTATTTAAATTCTATTCTGACCATACCTGATGCGGAGTTCAGGTTCAAGTTCAGAGAATTCGCAAACCTGCAACTGAGTTCAGGTACCTGAAAGCAAGCTGAGGCCAAATAAGATCTGGCATTTTTTTAAAACTGTCTTGGCAGTTTACTTGGATCTCTGTGGTTGAGAATGCTCTTGTACTCATCTTCAGCATATCTTCTTGCTATAAAGTGCTCTGAGTGTCTCACATATCACTCAATATCAGTGCCCAAACACTGATAACTCATTGCACATATTGGAATTCACCGAAGACCAGGGTGTCTGATGACTGAAAAATTGGTGTAAACCAGATTTGCCATTTGGCCAGGTGGTAGGAACATGGACAAAAACAATAGCTTTGCTTTTCATCTGTAGCCACCAAATGTAGTGTAATAAATCTCTCTCTTTACCTCCAGAAGCCCTCTAGAAAAATGGAGTATGTCACATTTTTTTTGTGAGGAAAGAACTTGGTTTGGATACCAAACAGAGAAAGTAGAGAAAGAACAGGTGCTGGGAAGGTGAAAGATTTAAGTTGGACAAGAAGTGCATGAAAAAATAAAAATCAGGAGGCTCATGAATGAATGTTGTTTACCAGCCTTACCCACAAGTAATGTGGAGAAATTTAATTCCGCAATTAGTAGTTGTTATGTCTCTTCATAGCGTCATGTATTGGTTGTCTGGTGTAGTGGTTGTGGTCCCCTGCCTCCCAATTATTTGGGTTTGTGGAGGTCTTTGGTTCGAATCCCACACTTGGCACTTTTAAAGCTTGGACTTGTTTAACATTGATTTTTGATTTGTTTGAGTAGCTGCTTAACATAATCTGATTAAACAGAACCCTGTATGAGGCTCCACACAAGCCTTTTGTCTGTGCCTGCATGAGTGATTAGTTGAGCAATGATTAAACACGATTTTGTGTTGAGACAGCCTTTGATTAATGAAACTTCATATAGATTCTTCCCTTTGAGTCGTGCCTTCCTGCACAACGCTGATAGCAATCATGGCACAGGCCCGCACTCAACCGCTTTCAGTTGAACATGCGTGAGGCTGTATCCAGATTTTTATTTAAAACCCATCACAAGGCCCAACCGGTGACCTATACGCAGTTCTTTCTAGACAGCGCGCAGTTGCTACTACCTACGGCGCAGCCAGATTTCGATTGCAATGGTGCCGAGAGGGCCACGTATTCTCGCCGAAGATCCTCGATATAAGGACAGGGACGGATTTCTTCTCTGGTTAATTTTCTCCCGTTTCCTGCGTCCTCAGATTTCCTGAAACTGGAATGTTCTCTTCTCAGATTGATGCTGGAGTTTATTAAGGCTTGAACCTCTATTGTGGACGTTCCTCTAATGTGGGCCATGTTAATTTCCCCAATCCTTCCCCGCTGCTTCAATGCATCGGGTTTGCCGGAATGTTTGGTAAAACTGGCTTCCCTCGCTCGTACTGTACACTGGGTCGCCTTTCACAGTATTTCAACAAATTTTGACTGTTCTCCGCCCATACCCTATCGCGCTCTCCCTCCCTGCGTTGTTCTTCAGTTCTCTGTACTGGGCTCATTCGGCTTTCTACGGCGTCTAGTAGATGAAATCAATCCCATCCACTGCGCTGCATGAATCATGCGGCGCAATACAAGAGTCTTGCGGATGGCTCATCTCATCTGTGGCCCTGGACTGTAATTCTTCCTCAAAAAAGCCAGCGAGCCTTCACTGACCAGATAAAGATGGGCATTTGGTGAATCTTCAGTTTGCACAATGGCTTATTTCTGGGAAATTCTCGACTGCGCAGCATTTTGCGGATTGCAGTCGCTGATTACCGTTTGAGAGATAAAAGCATGTATTCTCAGCTGTTCCGTGGGCCCGCTCGCCTTTCATTTCCAGTTTCTCTGATTTCCCGCAAGTTTCGCGCCTTGGAGAATGAGCTCCGTGCTGGGGACTGCACTGTATTTGGACAACTTACTTTGTCGTTTGTTACGCTGAAACAGTTCATTTTCCTACCCTGTTTCTATTTTTATTTTTCATTTTCACTGCGCCCGTGGGTAATCATAGAATCAGACAAGATTCTCCAGGCCAACCCCGTCTCGGTGATGGTAATGTTCGTTTCACATCTCTAATCACTCGGGATACCGGAGCGAAGCGGAGGCCTGTCTTGTCAACTTTGATCAAATCCTAAGTTACCCGATTTGGAAATAGGCGCGTTGGTGGCGCTAAACGGGCATCGGGATGCCCGCCGGGAAAAAGTGGATTGAAATCGAGTAAATGGCACAGTATCAATATTTTCTCGTCACAATATTACATGGATGCGTTAATTGATGAGATAGGTGCGGAACTTTTCGTGTATGGAGGTCCATTTTTGTCTACAACGTTAGACATTTTGTTAGCATATCTCTAAAACGCGAAGGTGTTCGATGTCCGCAGTATAGACGTCTCTACTGCCTATAGTCCAATGTTTGAGGGACACTGTCGCACGGACTACTGCACCCATCAGGGTCTCGCAGTATTCCTCTGGAGGGATGTCTTTATCGTCTTTGTCGGACGCACAAAGCGGAAGTACGCGATGAGTATATTTGATTATGTTCACCTGTGCCCGAGCCTGAGCACTTTGAACTGGCCAATTTTCCATTGCTTCAACTTCCTTTGGATCTGGAGAGTAAATCAGTTGGCATTGAAAGAAAGCCGCAACAAGAGATTGAGAGCGCTTGCCGGCGTCAGCATCGGTTCTCTAGGAAGTTCAGAATTCAGAAAAACAGCAAGATAAATCGCCAAGCAATGAGTACAAACCTCAAAGAGGACGTGGCGCATTCTGATTGACTGTGCTGGAGATTTATTTCCGCCGAAAATTCCTGCCTTCGAACATCCGAGAGTTTCGGTTTCCATCATGAACCATTCTACATTCCGTAGAACAGTACTGAAGTCGTTGGCAAAAGATGGGATGCCGACAGGCACAGTCGCTCGACCATTGAGCTTCACATCGGCGAACGTCTTGGCCGATTCGGTTGGCCCCTTCCAGTCGCCGTCCGACATAAGCCGGAAGCCATCCGTAGACAGAAGAGCGACGAATGTGAGAGGTGCGGCTTTGAGCAAAGTGCCAGAGCCGAGCTGCTGAGACTCCCATTCAAGAGCCTTCCTGGCCTTGGCTTTCTTGATTTCAGCGATGCGTGTGTCCTCCGCCTCTGCAGACTCTTTTGTAACGAGTGTATTGACTCCTCCAATTTTCCTCCAAAATAACCCTTTATTGCGAACATCAACTGTCCCAAGGTAATAGGTGTCTTCGATGAGAGCGCGTCTTTCAGCGTTCATAGTGAGCGAGATTGGTGGGCGTTCTGTGTCCTTCTCGTCCATAACAATGTCTGCGTCGACCATAACAATATCTGTGTCGTCCATAACAATGTCCGGGCTGCCCATAATAATGTCCGTGTCGTCCATAGTGAGCGAGATTGGTGGGCGTTCTGGCAGAGCGTTATCGGATTGTTTACTAAACAAGAGTTTTGAACATTACGTGGGAGACAACAAGGCTGAGCAACGGCTGTCGTATTAGCCGGAGTTATACCCATCGCGCTAAGCGATCAACATGAGAGTCGGTAATGGTAACTAATAATCTATTGCAACATGCTCAGACCAACGGTTCAGCCTCGGTTGGATCCACACTCTGTGAAGCTAGTGCAACATACACCAGATCGAGTGGTTGGGCGGCTGCAAGGACGAGAGGGTTTTTGGCACCAAACGTTGTAGTTATCCATGTCACCCTAGCAAAGTACAATAAGGTGCCGTCAGCCACAGCTATGCCCGACGTCGGGCTACGCGTGGCACCCGAAAGTCATCTATCGTGAAGGGGACATGGCAACCTCGCTGCGCAAAGGGCGGAGCGAGCTCTTGATCTGTGCCGAAGGTTGTCGATGTTGGGGTGGTTGGCCCACGGTTTTTATGCGCAGGAGTCGATGAGCCGTTGGCGCTGGGTAGTTATCGAAGTCCAGGACAGCATCCGGATTTCCGTGTTTGACAGCATTAATTATCATCGAGCTCGAGTCCTATGCGCTGGTCTCCGATAGCAAGTGTGGCAGTGATACACCCCCCAACTGGCACAATGGTGGGTGCCAGATGTTGTAATCGCATGTCAATCATCATTCAACCCAGTCGACATTCAGTGCGTTCAGAGGGGTCGTCCGTACATGAAGTGTAGGACCGCCGTCCGCACATTTCTGTACATCTGATGTTCGCACATTATGCAGGCCACCCCCAGATATTCGGTGGGGGCCGGTACACACCCATTTATGCTACGGATACCTCCTATGACGGTCGAGGACTTGAGACCGGTTTCACAGGTGATGCTGGCATGTCGCCCACAGGTCAAAACAGCTGTCAAAATTAGGGCTGTGTGCCGTGCCCGTCGCGCCGGTTCGACGGGTTCCGTGCGACGGGTAGCCGACCCGCGGCGAACCTCAAGCGACACTTGGAGATAGAACGGGAGTCGGGCGAAGATGGTTCAGTTCAGGGACTTCGCGCGAGTTGCGATCAGCCAGAGAACAATAAATGAGCGAAGACGTGAGCATCGGGGTCGAGCGACCGATGATACAGTTGGATAATGAGGTTTCAAAGGCGCCTACGGACTACTAGTAGCGATAATCGTTGCGCTTGAGATGTGCTCCCTACTTGCGCGCGTAGACCAGTGGACGAGTACGCAGAGTCACAGCGATCGGTCTCACCCTAAGCGGATCCACTGCGTCACGGTGGGGTTTCTGCGCATAGCGTGTACGATCTTGTTGACCAACCGGCGCGAACGTTGCGAATGGTCCTGAAATTATAAATCAGGAGCACTGCCATAGATTGAAGAAACGTGCCTTGTAGTGGATGGCAGCGTGGCCTTTTAATTGCTTCACCTGAAAAAATATTGACGTGAGAGGCATGGGAATCTCCTGTAGATGGTCATCCAGGGTGGAATCCAACATTGACTGTGTGGCTATGCCCGGATCAATGCCGATCACTTTTGTCTTTGCTCTCACCATCGAGGGAATCCATCCCCAGAATTCCAGAACTCCTCGCTTTTTGTTCTAATTCTAGTACTCACAAGATGATCCATTGGTATCCCTTCCTCCTGGTCCACGCCAAATCTGACGTGCCCACTGTTCAGCGGGATGAGCGTCGGCAAACGACAATATTGTAGCGCTTCTCGAATATGGATCCTGATGTCGCGACCAGGAGCAATTCCGATGGTAATGGCCATTGTCGAGCGAAGCTGGGGCGAAATCAGCCACAGGCCGTTTCCCTCCCGTACGCGCTCGCTGTTTGTCGGAGACGAAATATAATTTCTAACGTCACGCTCACACAAAGGAGGATGGCGATGACGAGGAAAAGAGTGCGCGATTTCCGAAGACAAATCTGCCGAGGCCGAACTGGAGGGTCGAGTGTTGAAGCTCAAGGCGAGCCGGTCAAGGCCGAGCTCGACGCTTTGTGGAATCCCTGGTCGTCCGTGCAGTATCCTAGATGCTGGGTGGCACTCCATCGTGCAATTCCAAGTCTCCACGCCCTCGCCGTCCATCGCCGAGGTCATCCGCAGTACCTGCCGTGCGTCTCCTTTCAGGTGCACCCTGTCTTGACGGCTTGCACCTAACACTAATCGCTGATCTGACCGTCCTCTGCAGTGCATTCCCTCCACGTCCCAGTGCTGGGCTATCCTTCTCTCTTGTATATCGCCGCTCCACCCCTTGTACATCCTTCCCGGTAAAGAAACCGCCTCGGGATGATCATCGCACGGCTCCTCGCGCCTTTCTTTCTCAAGCTTTCTTGCTGCAAGCCGATTCGTCTCAGATGTCGCCCCCTGCACGGACCTCGCATCCATCTCGCCTGCGTCCCGCTCTCGCTCTCGTGCATAGTGTGGATGGTAACCAGCTTTGCTCAGTTCGCCAATGCGCGTGGATGTGGACTGCCATTGGGGGAATCTCCTGCTCCAGCGTTCGACGAGACCGCAGGGGCATTCTGACTCAAGCGAGCGGGGTGGGGCGGCGGTATACCTCTCTTTCGGAGGCCGAGGAGGAATTCTGTCTGGGGGAGACGCGTGTGCGTATTTTTCGCCGGTTCGAGTACGAGGAAGATGGGGACGAGGATGGGGACGCGGCGATGGGGAGCAAGCCCGAGTGCGGGTGAGATGAGTATGGCGGGGATGCAGCGAGGCGAGTCTACATTCCCTTTCCATCCTCTTCCTTCCCTCGCCGTCCTCTTCCTCTCCCGATTCCTTCCTGATCCGTGGTTCATAGTCGACGTTCTTGTTCTTCAGATGTCCGACGTCGATACGTCCTTCGCGATCGAGCGCGGGGGGTAGGTCCACCACCTCGCAACGACATCATAACCTTCCCCGCCTAACGCATCCCGAGTACGTTTTCAGCCGTACCATCTACACATATCCCATTTGCAGTATTAAATCATTCCTACACTGTGTCCCCACCACTCCCATCGAGATCGAGTGGATAGTCTCAGTGGGTGGGTGGCGTGCGTGGATACGAGGACGGGGGAGCGACGTTTACTGGCGTAAGGACGTCGTCGTGGACCACCGGCCGAAGCAGACGCAGCCTCGGGGGTGCACGGGCGCGGCGTGCGCTCCGCACGCTAGGAGGCGATGGGGATGTCGTGGTACCCTTGTCTCTTACCGAGCAACGGATGCAGGTGCGGGGATGCGTGGACGGGGATAGCGAACGTCCGTGGCGGGGAAGTGGTAGGTGGAGGTGTGGGCGGATATGAAGGTCGAGAAGCGCTGCAGGCCGCATCCGTGCGTCACGGTGGGGCAAGGAGAGGCGGATGGTACATCGGAGGGCCTGCGAGTGCGGTCGGCCCCGGTGGTGTGGGGTAGGAGGACGGGCTACGGGCACGAGCGAGCGTGCGACGCTGGTGCGCGGGCCTGGGCATCTCGCGCGGTCGTCTCCAAGGCCCGCCTGCAGCTGAGTACGGGAAGCCCAAGAAGCACCACGAGCACGTCCCGCACCATGCACGGCCGCCTTTCCCTCGAATATCGAGTTGTCGCGGAGGGCGCAGCACGATCTTGCCTGCGCGAGCAACGACGGGGTGCTGAGCTCCACGATATCTTGCTTTGCCGCCGCCTCCCTCGTGCTGGGGTGCGAGGGCGAGGGGCGGCAGTGGCCATGTGGCTACTCGTTCGTGGTCGTTCGCCTGTCCCCGAGTGAGACATGCGCGCAACCGCTTTCACGGGGAATGGGGCGGGGCATGTGCTTCGCTATGCTGTGGTTTGCAGCAGAAGGCTGGATGTAGGCTGCACCTTTGTACTTTCGCGGCGTGCGGCGTGATCGAGTACCAACCGCGCGCGCGGCGGGATACGTGTTGCATGTTGCAGGGAGCTCAAGTGCACTGTAGATACTCTTGTACTCCTTGTTCCAATATATATTTTTCGTTTCTTCGAGCAGCTCCCTTGCTTCGTCTGAATAGCGGTACCTCTTCGCCGGCCCGGACTCCGGTGGCTTCCTTCATCGTGTGAAAGTGCATGCTGAGGTGCTGCGCGACTAGTCTTGTCTTCCACCTCCAAGTCCAGTGCACACGAATACATCCTCCTCGTCCCTTCTGTAGGCAGTTCTTTCTACTGTGTAATTATCGCTGGTGGCTCACAGCCGCTTACATAGTGTCTCACTTACATCAGATCAGCGCTGTAACGATCCATTTTGACCATGTCTGGTGAGGTCAATGAATTCAAGACCTTCATTGCCAATGTTTCTGGTGCGTAGGGGAATTGACTGGGACATCAACATCATGATTTCTTGTCCACAGGAGGCACAGGAGGAATGGGTGGCATGGGTAGCATGATGGGTGGCGGCGGAGGTATAGGGCAGGGACCCACTGTGAATTATCATATCAACGCAGTTGGAAACTTGACCACAAATAATAGGTATGTGCCCTGTTCCTTTTTTTATCAAAGTCCTTTCTCAATAATGGTTTCCAGTGGAGGATCCCTTGTAGTCCACAATGATAGGTTAGGTTATTGAAATTTTTTATATTGAATACTTTTCCAGCTGAATTATATCTAGACTCAAAGAAGTTCTGGGCAAGTGGTTAGAGTTTCCCCCTGAGACAAAGGATAGACAGTACCACCTGCGGAGCCTCCATCACAAAGACACTGGGCACTGGCTCTTACATGATTGTCAATTTGCCAAATGGAAGGCCACACCTGGCTCTTTATGGATTAAAGGAATCTGTAAGTCAATCTCATTCTCTTCTAATCCCATGTCTATAATTGGTTGCAGCTGGTACTGGAAAGAGTGTACTAAGGTGAAATGTATTACTACTACACACATGATCAGCCACTGACAATACTCACATGGGCAGTTCAACAGTGATTGAAGACATCACCATGGCTTGTCCCAAGCAGTCTGCTGTTGCATATTTTTATTTTTATTTTAGCAAACACAGGCAGCGCATGGACATCATGGTACGATCAATCATCTGGCAGCTCTCTGGATGGTCGTCTTTGCCTTATAGTGCTCTTCATCAGCTATATGAAACACTGGGAAATGGAACTATCCATCCACAGCATGTACATCTTCAAGGGGTTCTTGAAGACTTACTTTCAGAGCTGGACCAGACATATATTGTTATTGATGGACTTGATGAATGTCACAAGACTGACTGGAAGCCTCTTGTCCAGTTCATTCACAGCCTACAGCATCCCACTAAAAATGCACTGCATCTCCTGTTTACCAGTCAACCACTTCAGGAATTCCAAATAGCATTCAAGGATGTAAACTTCATTGAGCTTGGTTCTGCTATCACAACTGGCAACATTAGATCCTTTGTTGGCAGTGAAATTTTAGGGGTTGGAAACTGGACTTGTGATGACAAGGATACAATGTATGTCACAGAGCAGATTGTACAGAAGAGTGATGGAATGTTGATGCTCTTGTTGTGCTGTAATTCATCTTTAAGCTAACTCGCATAACTAGGTTTTGCATGGCTGCATGTCTCCTTATTGAACTGCGTGGTTGTTACTTTAGAGATGATGTGGAGGAGACCCTTAGAGCCCTCCCAGCTGATCTGTTTGGTATTTACTGCCGTTTCTTAACCTGGGGAAAAGATTCTCTCAAACAAACAGTTTTCATCCAAGCAATTTTCCGGTGGCTTGTGTTTTCTGCCAGGAAGCTTACACCTGAGGAGCTAGCAGATGCTATTGCATTCCGCCTATCTGACCCAGAGTTTGACTTTTTCAACCCAGCTAAATCCATTCATGACCCAAAGAGGCGTTTGGGCAACTCTGACATCTTCAAGTTGTCAGAAGGCCTGATTGTGATTAAACATGATGGCTCAGATAAACCATCAATCACCCTTGCACATTCATCTGTAAAGGATTATATCCTTTCCCCCCACTTCCAGCAGGAATTTGGTGCAATCATTGACCTCACAAAAGACATTTCTCATAAATTCATTGCCCAAACTTGTGTTCGCTATCTTCTTCTTTTTGCAGATGCCCAACATTTGATGACTGGGAAAACACTCCTAGACTACCCAATCTCATTGTATGCAGCAGAATATTGGTTCCATCACCTGCAGCTGTGTGATAGCTGGGACCAAGAAGCACTACTTCCCTCAACAATGCATCTCCTGGAGGATGGCAGTAGTCAATATGCTGCTTTATACCAACTGCGTCCCTTACCCTGGTATATGATCCGTGTTTGGCATGGACCAATATCACCTGCAGTTTGTATGTGTTCTAAAATAGGCTACACTGCAGGAGTGCAGTCTCTGCTTATCAAGCACAGCACATCTGTTGACCAAGCTGACAAAGATGGCAGGGCTGCACTGCATCAGGCATCAAGCGAGGGTCACCTTGACACTGCACAGCTGCTCATAGAGCACAGTGCATCTGTTGACCAACCTGACAAAGATGGCTGTACTGCACTGCATCTTGCATCCAGCAAGGGTCACCTCAATATTGTGCAGCTGCTGATAGAGTGCAATGCATCTGTTGACCAAGCTGACAAAGATGGCAGGGCTGCACTACATAAAGCATCAAGTCAGGGTTACCCCAACATTGTGCAGCTGCTCTTAGAGCATAACACATCTGTCAACCAAGCTGACAAAGATGGCAGGACTGCGCTGCATCTTGCATCAAGCAAGGGTCACCTCGACATCATGCAGCTGCTCACAGAGTGCAATGCATCTGTCAACCAAGCTGACACAGCTGGCTGGACCGTGCTGCATCTTGCATCAAGCAAAGGCCACCTTGACATTGTGCAACTGCTGATAGAGTGCAGCATATCTTTTGACCAAGCTGACACAGCTGGCTGGACTGCATTGCATCATGCATTGAGCAAGGGTCACCTCAATGTCGCACAGCTACTCATAGAGCACAGCACATCTGTCGACCAAGCTGACAAATATGGCTGGACTGCCCTGCATCATGCATTGAGATGGGGTCACCTCAACATTGTACAGCTGATCATAGAGCACAGTGCATCTGTTGACCAAGCTGACAAACATGGCTGGACTGCACTGCATCTTGCATTGAGCAAGGGTCACTATGACATTGCACAGCAGCTGATAGAGTGCAGTGCATCTGTTGACCAAGCTGACAAAGATGGCTGGACTGCACTGCATCTTGCTTCAAGCAAGGGTTGCCTCAACATTGTTCAGCTGTTGATAGAGCACGGCGCATCTGTTGACCAAGCTGATAAAGATGGCTGGACTGCACTGCATCTTGCATGGAGCAAGGGCCACCTTGACATTGCACAGCTGCTGATAGAGTGCAGTGCATCTGTTGACCAAACCTTTCAAAAAAACCCATTCAATAAAGTAATAAATGAATGAGCCCACTTTCAATGAATATGAAATTCCAAGTTTCATACAGTTTTTACCCATCTCTGATTTAAAGAGTTTTGGAAACTGTTTCAACTGCTGTGAAAACGTTGAACTCTGCATGCTATGTGAAGTTGTAGCTAATGATTCAATGACAAAATCATTTACCATTTCAACCAAATGATAGTAAGTTTGTCATGATCTGTTGTTTCATGTTCAAATTCAATTCATGCTCTGCATTGAATGTTAGTTTCACAGATATTGAAACTGCTCTCATAACTTTAATATTCCTTGACATTTCAGGCTAGTAAAAACTATGTACAAAATTTGAACAATTTAACCTGAGATGCCCTTCCTAGCCCATCATTTCATGTGATCTAAGTATCACACAAAACATTCATGCTTATATTCATAAATCCAAATTCCACTCCACTTTACACCTTATCTATCAACGAAGATCCACACTCCTCCTCTGAGCCCACACTGGTGTGCTTCAAGTTCTTTGCACCTCTTGACATGTTATAGCCTGCACCTCCTCAAGTGAGAGCCCACACATCTCCTTAAACACAAGCATGGTGAAGAGGACTACAAATATGCCAGTGATTCTGAAGAAAAGGGATATTTGTGTTCATGGCAGCCATCTGGTCAAAATGAGTGAGATTCAAATGGGTTGGAAATGGAAGGGATAAAAAGATGGTGAAGAGGGAATAATGAACCATGTAAAAGACACTCAAGGAGTACATGGAAATTCCACACACTGGTTGAACATTTCAAGTTTTTCACTGAAAATTTTGGTGAAAAATGTTTTGAATTTTATAGCAATTTTTCAGTGAAAAACCAGGTGAAAAATTTGAAACATTTTTGTGAAAATTTTGAACTTTGTGAAAATTTTCTTAAAAAGTGGTGAAAATGTTTGAAGTTCAAAAATGTCATTAAAAAGTTTCAAAATTTTCACCTGGTTTTTCACTGAAAAATTGCTGTAAAATTCAAAACATTTTTCACTAGAATTTTCACTGAAAAACTTGAGATGTTCAACCAGTGACAGCCATTTGAGAGCCAACACCTGGAAGTAGTTTCAGTAATCAGGCTCAGAGTTTTGAACAGAAGCACAATGTACCAGTTGCAACCCCAATCTCCTTAATGTGCACAGGGAATATCTTGCTGACAATCAGCCAGGGGCCCCACAAGCTAAGCAGAGAAAATAAATATGAGCAATAATGAAAGGAAGTGCAAAGTGAGCACAGATTTTCTGCTATAATGTTTGCATAGATAAGGAAGACAATCTCAATGCTGGAACCTGTGACAACACTGCCTCCAGGGGAAGGATCAATCTTGGTGAGAATTGTGATGATCATGCACATGCTCATGAAGACACTGCCCACAATGCCTTTCAAATAGAATCAGCATAAAATGTGAGTGAGGGTCAGGAAGGAAGGAAAGACATGAGCAAAAAAACACTTGAGTACATTGTGCTCCAGAGGCTCAGTAGCCTGGGTACCTGGGTAGACAAGTCCCCCAGTACTTGGAGCTACAGAGCTTGCTGCCAGTGCTACCAGGAGCTACTGAGCCTCTCCTATAGTGCTTGGTAGCTCATGGTAGCTCCTGGTATCTCCTTGCTCCCAGGGATACTGTGGCTCCCAAGCCACCAGTAGTCTGCAGGTAGCTATATAGCACACATGATGTAGATGTCATTGACTCTGGAATTTACATGTGTACTGGACTGGTTTTCCAGCTATCCAATATTCAACAACAGCTTCCATCCAGATCCGAGTCTCCTAGGTGCTGGGTAGTGTCCTCTCGATCCATGCACTTGCTGTCCCTGGTTGACATGGCATTCGCAGTACCTGCAGCGCATTGCCTTTCAGGTAGTCCCGTCTTGACAACTTGCACACTAGTGCCAATCACTGACCATCTTCTGCAGCACCTCCATGCCCCAGCACTCCCTGCACTGCCCACCTCTTGTATACTGCCCTGCCACACATACTTCGTCCCTGGACCAAAGCTGCTTCGAGGCAATCCTTGCACACTATTGGAAGGATGATTCACAGCTGCTCCTTGTGCTTTCCTCAAGCTTCCTCATTGCAAGCCAACTTGTCCCAAAGATGCCTTGCCACTCTCATGATGCTGCACCTTGGATGGACCTCTCCCTCGCCTCTGTCCTGCTCTCACTTTTGTGCATGGCATGGACAGTGACGAGACTTTCTCCCTCCTCTGCCCCTTCAGCACTCCAGAGCCTCAGCACCCCAGGTCAGCATGACCATACGCTCCAGTCAGGCATGCAATCACACACAATGGCTATCAACAACAAGGTATGTATCCGACCATTCTCAGCCTACCTTCTCGTTCATTTTATCTCTCTTTCTCTAAGTGTTGTGTCTAGCTGTGCAGCATCCCCAGCCACTGATCCAGCATGATTTCCACATCCTCTCAGTGCATGTGCTTGCTGACCCTCTTGACCCCTCACTGATGTGGCATACATCCTCCCCTGGACAGAAAATACCTGCTCCAGTGTTTGGCGAGACCATGAGGGTGTCCCAGCCCAAGCAGGCAGGGGCTGAATAGGGCGGTGGTAGCTCACCTTTTGGACATCGAGGAAGAATTTTATCAGGGTTACAAGGATGGGAACAAGGATGAGGACACAGGGATGGGGAGTGAGCCCAAGTGCGGGTGGGATGGTTGATGAGGATGCAGCAAGGCGAGTCTACATTCCTCTTCCCTCCCTTGTCATCCTCTTCCTTCATCCTTCTCTTGTTTTCCTCTCCCTCTTCCTTCCAGATCCATGGCTGATAATATCTCTTTTCAGATGTCCAACGTTGACATGATTGTTAACAATCGAGCACAGGGGTATGTCCACTACCTCAACAATATCTTTGCCCTCCCCCACAACTCGGGTATGTTTTCATCTGTATCATGTACACATATTCCACTAACTCGTCCTACAGCTGTGTCCCTACCATCCCCATCAAGGGGGTTAGGGGCGGATGGGTGTAGCATGTAGTCTGCAGGCAGGAGCATCGTGGTGTTGTGTCACACCTCCTGCTGAGCAGCAGATGCACATGCAGGGGTGCCTGGACAGGGATGGTCAATGTCTGCTGTGGCAGAGGTGGTGGGTGGAGGTATGGAGCAGATATGAAGGTTGAGAAGCACTGCAGGCCGCATGCATGCATCACAGTGGGGTGAGGGAGAGGCAGGTGGTACAAGGAAGGATGTTACAAGTGCAATTGGTGCCAGTGGGGTGGGGCAGGAGGGCAGGCTACAGACACGAGCACATGTGGATTCCTGCATGCAGGCATTGGCATCTCGTGCAGTCGTCGTGCTGCAAGGCAGTGTGAAGATGTGCTGGGGTATAGGGGCAAGGGGCAGTAGGGCTGTAGAATGCACATGCATGTGGCTGGAGCACATGCCAGTGGCCGTGCAGTACACCGTTCATCACCTGTCCCCCAAGTCAGACATGTGCTCGATTGTTTTCACAGGGGTGGAGGCACAGCATGTGCTTTACTATGCTGTGATTTCCAGCAGAAAGCTGGATGGAGGCTCAAGGCTACACCTTTGTAGTTTTGTGGCATGCGTGAGTATGACCTGCAGAAGGGTACATGTCACAGGGGTGGCTGGGAGCACTAGTTGCAGATACCACTGTACTCATTGTTCCAATATATATTTTTGTATTATCAAACAGCTGAGTTGCTTCGTACTTGTCTGTCTGAATGGTAATTATGAAAATAATGAAAATACTTACTGAGATTTGCCATCAGGCCAGAGGAGGGGGGTCTGGGGGGAACACCATTCCCCCCAGCAGTTAATATTTCCTATAAACAGTGTTGCTGATGTGCAGACATGTGGTCGTCACACTCCAGGGCGGTGTGGGATGCATTGGGTGCGAGGGTGAGGGCAGCAGCATGCGTGTGACTGGAGCATGCATGCGGTGCCCATTCGTGTGCCATTCACAGGGGCTGTCCCTGAGTGAGACATGCGCTCGACCATTTTTGTGGAGCATGTGCTTCGGTATGTTGTGGTTTGCAGCACAGGGCTCAATGGGGGCTCAAGGCTACACCTTTGGACTTTCATGGTGTGCAGCGTGTGTAATCAAGTACGACCTGCGCACGGCGGGATACACCTCATCACACGTCGCGTGGACTGGGAGCACAAGTGTGCTGCAGATACCCCTGTATTCCTTGTTCCAATATATATATATATCCCTCAAACAGCTGTGTTGCTTCGGACTTCACACTGGAGATTGCCAAATTTTGGTCATAGGTCACTGGCCTCCAGAATCGCGATTTTAGGCCAAAAAACGTCGGCAAATTCCGAAAAATCACCCAAAAAGGCAATTGAACCAATCGAAATTTGAACCTAAGTGGTCACAGGTCACACCCGCTGAACCTAAGGTTGAAATAGTACAGTACTGTACCACTTCGACTGAGTGTTCAGCCCCTGTTACATGTTACCTAAGGTGTTCATTTATCCAAGTATTCAGATCACACCGTGGACCGTTACTCCCGGCTGAAGTGTCCAAATGTTTCAAATGCCACGAAAGACCTGTCTTCCGGAATGCAAGGAGATTTCGATGACCGCAAATTCCTCTTCAGCATTGCTTGGCACTTGCAGGTGCCGAATAGAGTTTTATCAAATAAAACATGAGTAGAAATGACAAGTAAAAAAATACTAGTCTTGTCGTACCAAATCCTACGACCGACAATGAGCCAAGAAACAGTTCCAAAACTTATCAATCATCTAATGGCTTCCACCGGTCGCTTGAATAGCTTCAACCACCTGTGGCGAGCGCGGAGTTATTGTACATTTGAAAGGGAAGCGGAATGCTATCGCTAGCATTGAGTCTCATCATTTCAAAGCTGTAATCGAACTCACGAGATGACTCCTGTAGAAGAATATTCAAACGACGGTTCGATTACCTTGCTTTCCTCATCTACGGCTTTCTTTATATCGAAAGCCGCAAGCATGGATGCAACAGTGATCCAGATGGTCGCTGAGGCCATGTGTCTCCCGGGACAAATCCTGCACCCAAATAAATCGTCAACAATGAAAGTTAGATTTGTCGTGGAAAATGGACTGCTCACCGCCGTCCAAACCCAAAAAGCTGTGTCTGGATCTCTGACCGCCGGATTAAGGTTTCCGTCAAGAAGAAATCGTTCTGGATTGAATGAATGCGGGTCAGCATACATTTCCTGCAGAGAGTTGGCGTGAGAGATGTCGGAGGGAGTGCAAGAGATATAGGTATACCTCGTCATGAAGTATAGCCCTGACATAAGAATCACCTATCAGATTTGGCTGACCTGAAGGACCGAATAATGTAACAACAAACCATGTATTTCCGATGACCAGGGAGCCAGCAGGGATCCTATAGCCACGGTACTCATCATCAACAGCAATATAATGGGGAAACGCTATGAAATTCCAATGAATATCCGGGCCAAATGATGCGGAACTTAAGACGCACCAATGGGTCCAACATTCTTCCATCGAAGGACTTCTTTTACAATCGCAGACACATACGGCAATGAGGGTTCATCGGCGAAGTCGGGAAGGTTTCCTGGACCAATGACGGAATCGATCTCACCCTGTGCTTTCATTTGGGCTTCAGGATTCGCCAGCATTGCCAGAATGAAGGTCCCCAAAGCCGAAACAGTCGTGTCAGCCCCCGCAACATACATAGTGGCTGCCACGCCTTTAATCAAAGATTCTTGGGTAGCCAGGTCGAAAGCTTCAGATGCATCGATATTATGTAGGTTCAAAGATGTGAATGAAGGGTGTGCCGTTCCCATGGCCTGACCCAAACATCAGACATTAATCTGATTTTAAACAGTATTGCCGCACTATGTTTCGTTTTGTCTCTTGGAATGGCTTTTCGAGTACCTCGTGTACAACCTTCCTCCATTCCTTGGCCTTACGCTTGAAACCAGCGCCGGGGAACCAGCTAGGCACGTATTTCAGAGCAGGGAAGGTGTCCTGGTAGCAGGTGCTCGTGATCAATATTTACTATCAATTTAACCAACGATCCTCGTTACTCACAACAAGAAACGCGCCAGGAATGCTTGCATTCGACGCATCGTGCATTGCCGTCTCTGCCATCTGGATGTATGGGTCGTCAGAGGGAAGCACTTTGATACCATATGCAATGTCCATGATGAGCGCCCCAGCCATGCTGCAACACGTTCAGCCGAGAATGATGTGTAATCTTGGCGTAATCAGAGAAGACTACGCTCACTGCCTGAAGTGACTCATTATATCATCGGGATTTTGAAGAAACCGGCGTAAGACTTCATGCACTGCCGTTATTTGCTGCGGATGGAACTGCTTTGCAGCAGAGCGGTTGAAGGCCTCGTGGAACAATTTTCGGTGCGAACGCCTACAATGTTGGCAGATTAATAGCTTGAACCGATCATATTTGGTGATACCAACCATTCGTCACCTACAAAGAAGAGTTTGAAAGGACTGCTGGCATGAACGTCGAGGTTTACTGACCGTAATTAATAAGTGCTGGCGAGTCCCCGGGATCAGTATTCCACCAGCAAATGGAATCACATAACTCACAAGATAAGAAATCCCATCCCATGAGCTCCACAACCATCGGAAGTCGTGGCCTAGATGCATTTATTACGTGCATGATCTGAAGGGAATTCAAACCGCACCGGCCTGAATATAGGGAGGATCGTTGTTCAAAAAGATCCTGAATCGCTTCCATGGAGGACAGGACGACTATGGATGTCCCAGCTGCATCTAAGTGAATGATATCCGAATCTAGAGAAAAAGCTAAGAAGTATCAGAATGTCAATCTAGCTAGCTCACTGAGTTCTTTGTTCCATCTATGATAGGCCTCCCACTGGCGTTCCCGAGGAATGTCAAGTAGATTTCCTACAAGGGGGAGTTTCTTAGGGCCAGGGGGCAGCGGGAGCTTAGACCTGCTATGCCTCCAGCGGAGACCAAAGTATAACAGCGCGGGGAAGGCAAGGGCGAACCACCCGGAAGCACTCATCACAAAATGCGGCCGGGGAGTGTAATCTTAAGATGCTGCAAGTGAGATAGCGAGTTTATATGCCCGGACCTCGGCGAATGCCGTTACCTCCACCTCGCGGCAGTACTAGTTACCGAATACTGTGCCAGATGACACTCGGTTGATGGGGCCCGGATGAATACCCACATTTTAAGTATACTCTTTATACGATTAAGCCTGTCCATCTGAAGGGGTATCTCCATATGTACTTTGCGAATCATACTCTCTTTATATATCTACTTGAGCTCCAAAGAAGAGCCACCGGCTGCCGCGAGATCCAAGCCAAAAGCAAAGTGTGTTTGTCCCCTATGTACAGAGCCATACCGAAGGTAGTCAAATGTTTGAAGAAATCCACACCAATACTGTAAGTATATATACTGCTATCCTAAGTCTGATAGACAGCCTGAATGTCTGTGGCAGACAGACAGCCCGCATGCACAGAGATACCTGTGCCTCACTGCTCGTCACTGTCAAACCCCAAACACTAAAACTTTATAAGATTAAGCCTGTCTTCAAACCGTATGATTCTCTCCGTAACTAGCATGTCCATCTCAAACTCCGCCTGATTCGCGCGTCCAGTAGCGCCGATACCCGGCCCGAGTTTCCGTCACTTCATTAAACCTTTTCTGTCGATTCTGAACGCCGTAAGCAACATAAAGAATTCGGGTATTCTTATTTTAAGACCGTCTGATTTCTTGGAAGTATGGAAGCAGTCACTGCATTCAGGCCCCGCGTAGACCGGGGGTCTGTCTACATGGGTAGACCAAGGGTACACAGACCTGTTTGGCTACCTATGTCCACGCCATGTAGACATATATAGTCTAGGTGTGTATACCGTCTGTCTACCCATGTAGATGAACATACATAGTCCCCGGCCAATGTAGACCCAGGTAGACCAATGTGACCTAGGGTAGACCAACACAGACATAGTTGGGCTGACAGCATTCAAGGCGAGCCCAGATTAGCAGTGTGAGGTTGGACAAGATGCGTGTACTGGCATAGACCAAAGTAGACGTAAGAAGCCGGAGGTAGCCAAAGGCTGTCCACATTGGGCGGAGGTAGACTAAGGTAGACCGAAGGCAGCCAACCTGTGTCTACATGTCCTCGTACACATATGTGTACAAGGGTCGGGACACAGGTAGACAAAGGGTAGACAAAGGTACACCAAGGTAGCCCAAGGTCTGTCTACTTAGGGGCTGAATGCAGTGAGTGGTTCGACCTTGCTACGAATACATTGCTCAACTGTGCGCACGCTTCATCACGCACCTTTTCGCATGTCCCCCCTTCCCGCGCAATCTACACATTAACCAACATGGCTCGGGTCAACAAACACAGCGTCCCTGCTCTCCATCCACGAGTAAGCGGATCGAGGACTAACTCAATGACCAATAAACCATAAATAAAAACATACCCGACATCGATGAGACAGTTTCTGTCTTTAGAAGCGCTATAATTTGGCTGCGAGGATATAAAACCTAATGAGAATAGTTTCGGTGTCACGGGAATCTGAGAGAATGAATGAAACGCAACTTGATGATAGATACATATCAAGTCCAACCAATGGAATCTTGGGCTTGATAAATATTGAAGGTTAGCATTAGATAGGAAAGTGAGGCCCTACTGTGAATTTGATAATAATTACGGTGTGAATGAATGGGCAACATAGTAACAAACCTAAATAAGTAGACGTCAGTGTAATGAATTTGATACCGAACATCCAAAACATACCGCGAGTCTGAAAGCCATAGTTTCGGGTATATTGGTAGCGAAGAAGTAAGGATCCAATGATATCATTCTGGATGAAAGACGTTGCATTTGAATTCTAAAAGGATTCAAGATCAGTTGAGAAGGTAAAGAAAACATGAGAGGACATGCCAACGCGAGTTACTGATATAAACTACCCTGGACAAGCCAATGCGTGAGGTCAATGAAAGGATAGGGTTTACAATAAAATAATTGCGGGCCGAACAAAGGCGATAGTGTTGAGGAAAACTTGGTTTAGGATGGAAGGAACTGATACGGGATAGGGTTTGAAGGGGTTTAAGAAAAGGGTCTGAAAATCATCGACAGCCAATGCAATTTGAGCATACCGACCTCGCAACGGAACACGGCGCTCAGAATTTGAAATGTCGATGGGGACCGAGTGTGAGAGGGCCTCAGAAAATCCATAAGCAGTGAAACGAATTGAAAATGGGAAAAACTGCTCACCTTGGTCATGGATGCAATGGTGGAATGAAAGGCGAGGATATAGCCATTATGGAAGCGAACAGAGTCTGGAATCAATGTGAGGTTGAATAGACCTAGAAGAGTCTCGCTAGTGATATCACGCCCAGGGCTATCATCTTTGACTTGAGTTGTAGAGAACAGCCGCAGAAGGTTCAGTATTGGATCGTCAGGATACGGTCGACTGTATACCATGATGAGTACACAGCTCCTGCGCAATCTTTTTGTACTTGTTCCTTAAATAATCGTGCGTCCTCTGAACGAGCTTTGCCAAGTTGGAATCGAAATTTGTGGTAACCCGCCTGCGGCGATACTGGAGGAGACGGCACAGTGTAAACGCCAACATCGAGGTCCAGGATAGCTTGCCGCTGAAGAAGATGGTGTGCTGCGACTAAGTGTGCAAGTCGCGTTGCTAAAATCAGCACCAATGCACTAAATTGAGCGTTAAATCCAGATCTGCGTGGACCACAGGCGAATACTGAGAGAATCGAGGTAGAACGGAGGTAGGACGAAAGTGGATCGGTTCAGCGACTTCGCGCGAGTTGCGATCATGTCCCAGAACAAGAGATGAGCGAGAAACCGAGAAGCGGGGTCGAGCGACCATTGTGCCAGGTGGATAATGAGGTTCCAAAGCACCTACGGACCCCTCAGGCCACCTCGAATTGACCCAAGATACCACCAAGCCGGTCCTGGGGATAGTGGTTGCCTACGAGTCGTGCAATATGCTACGTAGAGCCAGCGCAGTCGGTTTGGACCCAAGCGGATCCACTAGGCGTCACGTTGTACGTTTCTGTGCACAGAATATATGCACGATCTCGTTGGCCAGCTGTGAACGCTAGGAATGCATCAGTACCGTAGATTGAAGAAACGGTGTCTCGCAGTGGATGGCGGCATGGCATGATGGCCGTTCCATTGCTTCAACTGAGAAAATGCCGTCAGGTATTGGGTATTGACGGTCATCCAGGGTGAACGTTCAGAACGAATCTTGAACGAATCCAAGCATGAACGCTGTGGCTATGCCCGGATCAATGCCGATCACTCTCTTTCTTCTGCTTTCACCACCGAATGATCATGAATCTATCCCTAGAACTCCTCGTTTTTGCTCTAGTGCTCCACTATTCACGCAATGATATATTGGTCGCCCTTCCTCCTGGTCCGCGCCAAGTCTGACGCGCTCATTGTTTGGCGGGATGAATCGACAATATTGTAGTGCTTCCCGAATATGAATTCTGACGTCGCGGCGTTCACGAGGAGGGGCACTTCCGATGGTAATGGCCATTGCCGAGCGAAGCTGAGACTAAATCAGCCACAAGTCGTTCCCTTCCCGTACGCGCTCGCTGTTTGTCGGAGACAATATGATTTCTAACGTCGCGCTCACAAAAGGAGGACGGCGACGACGAGTAAAAGTACCAAGGTCTAACTGGAGGGTCGGGCGTTGCAGCGCGTCGCCTTTGAGGTGCGTCCTATCTTGACGGCTTGCACCTAGCACTAATCGCTGACCTGACCGTCCTCTGCAGTGCATTTGCGTCCACGCCCTAGTGCTGCCTTCCCCTTGTCTACCACCCCGCCCCGCCCCGCATACATCCTCCCCGGGACAGGAGCCGCTCCGGACCTCGTTTGCTGTTGGAATGACCACGTACGACCGCTCCTCGCACCTTCCTTCCTCAAGCTCCCTCGCTGCAAGCTGACTCGTCCGAAGGTTACCCGCTACACTCTCATAGCGCCGCGCCCCTCCCGTCCATCTCGCCTCTGTCCCGCTCTCGCTCTCGTGCGTGGCTTGGACGGTGACTAGCGTTGCTCGCCCCCCCGCCCCTCCGCCTCCAGAGCTTCAGCACCCCGGGTCAGCGCGACCGTTCGCTCCAGTCGGACGTGCAATCGCCCGCAAACAGCGTGGACTCGCGTACAACAACTATCGACGACAAGGTATGTATCCGACCATTCTCAGCCCACCTTCGTACTCACTTTATCCCTCTTTCTCTCAGTGCACTGCCTAGCCGCGCGTCGTCCTCAGCCGCCAGTCCAGCTACGGTTTCCACGTCCTCTCGGTGCACGCGCTTGTCGACCCTCATGACCCTTCGCTGACATGGCATACATCCTCCTCTGAACAGAAAACACCTGCTCTAGCGCTCGGGGAGACCACGAGGGCGTCCCGGCCCAAGCGAGCGGGATTGGGCTGGACGGGGCGGTGGCACCTCTCTCCTCCGGAAGCCGAGGAAAAATTGTTTGGGTGAGACACATGTACGTTGTCTTGGCCGGTTCGAGTGCGAGGAAGATGGGGACAAGGATAAGGACGTGGCGATGGGGAGCGAGCCCGATCGCGAGTGAGATGGGTATGGCGAGGATGAGGCGAGGCGCGTCTACATTCCCCTTTCTATCCTCTTCCCTCCCTCGTCGTCCTCCTTGTTCCTTCTCTCGTCTTCCTCCCCCTCTTCTTCCGGATCCGTGACTCACAGTCCTCGTTCCCCTTCTTCTCCAGATGTTTGACCTCGACACGATCGTTCGCGATCGAGCGCGGGGGGTACGTCCACCATCTCGCAACGATATTTTTGCCCTCCCCCACAACTCGAGTACGTTTTCATCTTTATCATGTACACATATTCCACTAACTCGTCCTACAGCTGTGTCCCCACCATCCCCATCAAGTGGGTTAGGGGCGGACGGGCGCGGCGTGTGGTCCGCAGGCAGGAGCACCATGTTGTGTCACATCTCCTGCCAAGCAGCAGACGCACGCGCGGGGGTGCGTGGACAGGGATGGTAAACGTCTGCGGCAGAGGTGGTGAGTGGAGGTGTGGGGCAGATATGAAGGTCGAGAAGCGCTGCAGGCCGCTTCCGTGCGTCACGGTGGGGCGAGGAGAGGCGGGTGGTACGAGGAAGGAAGTTGCGAGTGCGATTGACGCCAGTGGGGTGAGGCGGGAAGGCGGACTACGGACTCGCGCGCACGCGGGTTCCTGCACGCAGGTGTTGGCATCTCGTGCGGTCGTCGTACTGCGGGGCAGTGTGAAGACGTGCTAGGGTAGGGGGGCGAGGGGCGGCAGGGCTGTGGAGCGCGCGTGCATGTGGCTGGAGCACGCGCCAGTGGCCGTGTGGTGCACCGTTCGACTGTCCCCGAGTCAGACATGCGCTCGACCGTTTTCGCGGGGAGTGGAGACGCGGCGTGTGCTTCGCTATGCGGAGGGCTGGATTGAGGCTCGAGGCTACGCCTTTGTAGTTTCGCGGCGTGCGCGAGTACGACCCGTGGCAGGGTACATGTCACAGGGGTGGCCGGGAGCGCTAGTCGCAGATACCACTGTACTCGTTCCAATATATAATTTTTGTATTCTCGAACGGCTGCGTTGCTCGTACTCGTCTGTCTGAATGGCGATTATAGTCAATCCCTCTTCGCCGGCCCGAACTCCGGTTGCTTCCTTCATCGTGCGAAAGTGCATGAGGCGCTCGGTGACCTGTCTTGCCTTCCACCTCCAGGTCCACTGTGCACGAATACATCCTCCTAATCCCTTCTGTGGGCGGCTCTTCCTGTTTTGTAATCTTTGCTTGTCAGTTCAGTGTCCTATCTGCATCACATTGGTGCTGTAACGATCCATTTTGACTATGTCTGGCGAGGGCAATGAATTCAGGACCTTCGTTACCAACATCTATGGTGCGTAGGGAAATTTACTGGGATGTCGACATCATAATTCAGCATCCCCAGGGGGCACAGGCGGAGTGGGTGGGGTGGGCGGCATACTGGGTGGCGCCGCGGGTGCAGGGGAGGGGCCGACTATGAATTTCGGCAGAGTTCAAAACTTGACAAATAACATGTATGTTGGTGAAGGCCCTTATTTCTTTTCCCAAAGTCCTTTCTCAACAACAGTTTCCAGCAGAGGATCCCTTGTAGTGCACAGTGATAGGTTAGGGTTATTGATTTTGTGTGTTGAATATTTTCCAGCTGAATTGTGTCTAGACTTGAAGAAATTCTGGGCAAGTGGTTGGAGTTTCCTCCTGATACAAAGGATAGACAGTACCACCTACGGAGCCTCCATCACAAAGATACTGGGAGCTGGCTCTTACATGATGACCGATTCATCAAATGGAAGGCCATGCCCGGCTCTTTATGGATCAAAGGAATCTGTGAGTCAATTTCATTCTGTTCCAATCCCATGTCTAATAATTGGTCACAGCTGGTACTGGAAAGAGTGTACTAAGGTGGTTTGTGTGACTACAACACAGATAATCTGCCACTGACAATACCTGCATGGCCAGTTCAACAGTGATTGAAGAAATCACTGTGACCTGTCCTGAGCAGTCTGCTGTTGCATATTTCTATTTTGATTTTAGCAATAACAGGCAGCACATGGACATCATGGTACGATCAATCATCTGGCAACTCTCTGGACGGTCACCTTTGCCTTATAGCACTCTTCATCGGCTGTATAAAACACTGGGAAATGGAACTATACAGCCACAGCATGTGCATCTTCAAGGGGCCCTTGAAGACTTACTTTCAGAGCTTGATCAGACATATATTGTCATTGATGGACTTGATGAATGTCACAAGAGTGACTGGAAGCCTCTTGTGCTGTTCATTCACAGCTTATGCCATCCCACCAAAAATGCACTGCATCTCCTGTTTACCAGTCAACTGCTTCAAGAATTCCAAATAGCATTCAAGGATGTAACCTTCATTGAGCTTGGTCCTGCGGTCTTAACTGGTGACATTAGATCCTTTGTTGGCAGTGAAATTTCCAGGATTAAGAACTGGGCTAGTGATAATGAGGACACAAAGAATGTCACAGAGCAGATTGTACAGAAGAGTGATGGAATGTTGGTCCTCTTGTTGCACTGTACATTATCCTCAAGCTAACTTGCATATCTAGGTTTCGCATGGCAGCATGTCTCCTCATTGAACTACATAGTTGTCATTTCAGAGATGATGTAGAGGAGGCCCTCACAACCCTCCCAGCTGATCTGTTTGGGATTTACCGACGTTTCTTAATCCGGGCAAAAGATTCCATCAAGAAAACAGTTTTTATCCAAGCAATTTTCCAGTGGCTTATGTTCTCTGCCAGAAAGATTGCATCAGATGAACTGGCAGATGCTATGGCATTTAGCCTATCTGACCCTGAGTTCAACTTTTTCAACCCAGCTAAATCCACTTATGACCCAAACAGATGGCAGGGCAACTCCAACATATTCAAGTTGTTAGAGGGCTTGATTGTGATCAAAGATGATGGCTCAGCTAAAGGATCAATTGCCCTTGCACATTCATCTGTCAAGGATTATCTCCTTTCCTCCCACTTCCAGAAGGAATTTGGCATAATCATTGCCCTTACAAAAGAGGTCTCTCACAAATTCATTGCCCAAACTTGTGTCCGCTATCTTCTCCTTTTTGCTGATGCCAACCATTTGATGACCAAGGCCACACTCCCAGACTACCCAATCTCATTGTATGCAGCAAAATATTGGTTCCATCACCTGCAGCTGTGTGATAACTGGGACCAGGAAGCTCTACTTCCCTCAACAATGCATCTCCTAGAGGATGGCAGCAGCCAATACACTGCTTTGTACCAATTACATCACTTTGAGCCAGATTGGGCCTCACTACCTTGGGGTAGACCAATATCACCCTTGTGTATGTGTTCCACAATAGGCTACACTGCAGGGGTGCAGTCTCTGCTCATCAAACACAGTAAATCTGTTAACCAAGCTGATGAATATGGGAGGGCTGCACTGCATTTTGCATCAAGCAAGGGTCACCTTGACATTGTACAACTGCTCATAGAGCACAGTGCATCTGTCAACCAAGCTGACAAAGATGGCAAGACCGCACTGCATCTCACATTGAGAGAGGGTCACCTCAACATTGTGCAGCTGCTTATAGAGCACAGCACATCTGTCAACCAAGCTGACAAAGATGGCAGGACTGCACTGCATCTTGCATCAAGCAAGGGTCACCCTGACATCATACAGCTGCTCATAGAGCACAGTGCATCTGTCAACCAAGCTGATAAATATGGCACAACCACACTGCATCTTGCATCATGCAAGGGTCACCCCAACATTGTGCAGCTGCTCATAGAGTACAGCGCATCTGTTGGCCAAGCTGACAAAAATGGTACAACTGCCTTGCATGTTGCATCAAGGGAGGGCCACCCCTGACATTGCACAGCTGCTCATAAAGCACAGTGCATCTGTTGACCAAGCTGACAAAAATGGCACAACTGCCTTGCATCTTGCATCAAGGGAGGGTCACCCTGACATCGTGCAGCTGCTCATAGAGCACAGCACATCTGTCAACCAAGCTGACAAAGATGGCATGACTGCACTGCATCTTGCATCAAGCAGGGGTCACCTCAACGTTGTGCAGCTGCTCATAGAGCACAGTGCATCTGTTAACCAAGCTGACAAATATGGCACAACTGCCCTGCATCTTGCATCAAGGGAGGGTCACCCTGACATCACACAACTACTCATAGAGCACAGCACATCTGTCAACCAAACTAATTTATATGGCAGGACCATGGTGCGTCTTGCATCAAGCAGCAGTCACCCTAACATGGTGCAGCTGCTCATAGAGCGCAGTACATCTGTTGACCAAGCTGACATATATGGCAGAACCACACTGCATCTTCCATCAAGCAGTGGTCACCTTAACATTATGCAGCTGCTCATAGAGCGCAACACACCTGTTAACCAAGCTGACAGATATGGCAGGACTGCACTGCATCTTGCATCAAGCAGGGGTCACCTTGACATTGTACAGCTGCTCATAGAGCACAGTGCATCTGTCAACCAACCTGATGGAGATGGCATGACTGCGCTGCATCTTGCATTGAGGGAGGGTCACCCTGACATTGCACAGCTGCTCATAGAGTGCAGCACATCTGTCAACCAAGCTGATGAAGATGGCATGACTGTGCTGCATCCTGCATCCAGCAGTGGTCACCTCAATATTGCCTTGCTACAAGTCTAGAATTAAGTGACACTTTCAATCAGCTTGAAATTTTGTACACAGTTCCCCCCCATCTCTGGATTGAAATGTTTCAGAAGCTTCCTATTGTGAGGCTGTTGAACTCTGAACTCTGCATGCAATGTGAAGTTGTAGCTGAAAAGAATGGATTCAATGACAAAATCATTCACTGTTTCAACTGAATGGTAGTGAATTTATTACAATTTGTTGTTCTCTTGTACAAATTTGATTCATGCTCTGCACTGAATGATAGTTTCATGGACATTGAAACTCTTCTGGTAACTTTGATATTCCTTAACATTTTCAGGCCAGTTGGAACTTCATACAAAATTCGAACAACTGAGCATGCTTGGTATGCTACCAGCCCGTGCTGATTTGGAGTGTGAAGTTGTATCACTGCATTCAACACCTAGTGAGCCAAAATGTCACCTCACCAGAGTTAACTGGGCTGCAGACAGCTAGCTGATGTAGCCATGTGTTGGCTAGCTGATGCCAGCTGATCATGCCAGAACTCACCACAGCATGCCATACCTGGCAATTGCTAGACAAAAGCTAGCCCAGGTATCCTATGCATTTATCCCTGGACTGCTGGCAAAGACACCCTGCGATGAGCTTGATACATCAGGAAAGAGAGCTTATTTAAATGATCAAAAATGACATGGATATTGGCAAACCCAAAGGTATGAAGAAGAGAATGAAAAGCAGCCATTTCAATTTACTTAAACAAATAAACAGAGAGACAAGTGACCTAGGGAAACAGGAAGGCAGGATAGTCTCATAGCCATGGTTTGGCAAGCTTCAGGGTGGTTGCCTTCCCAGACTTCAGCTAAGTGAGCTGCGATCCACTAGCCTGGTGGAGTGATTAGCTGGCCACAGCTCTGAGGCCACATGGCCAGGTTACGGCATCTACCTGTAAAGCTGTGGGCTAGTCAAGAGCTAGCTGAGAGCTGGCCAAGACATAACCTCAGCTACCAACAGCTAGTTATTGGCTAGCCACAGCTTCAAAATCAGTCGGCCAGGTAGACCCTGAATGCAGCGTATATGAGCAGTATATAATAACTCAAGGTAGCCCGCTTTGCGGGGAGCCCACTATCTCTTCCTCCTTCCTCTATTCAATGTGTCCCAAATCTGTAATAAAAGTTGCCCCTTCCTGTTCAACCCCGAGGTAAAGCGCAGTATTTTGGTGTGGACCGGGAGGGCTATTGACAAGAAGTAAGATTAACATCCACAACATTGATTTTCCACCAGCTTTCAGATTCTTGTTTGTGACCCACCAGTTTCAATAAGTGTCGCCGTGGAAGCGTGGGCGTGCCCGTGTGCCAAGTGCTCCGGTTCGGATGCATTGTGAATGAGAATTTCATAACTCCTAAGTGTCGTTCTGCCTGTAAAAGTTACAGCTTTGAGATGGTTCCGCTAATAATTTATATACAGTGGTCAGATGCTGAATTACAACCCCCCATGCGTTGAGAATCTCAAATTGCAATAGGTTTCAACACGAGTGAAGTTACACGAAAAATGGGAGCAGTATCTTGGTGAAATTTGGCTCAAATATCACTTCCAGTGGATGTGTGACTCACAGATGAAGTGCATGTGGTATATTTACGAGTGCCCCTTGAATGCCGATTTGTTCAACTTTATTCAAGTTGACGGGCACGGCCTGTTGCCCAACGGTCCATCGGGTGGCTGAATTTTTTTTTGACGGGACGGGACGGGCGATGGGATGGCCATCACGGGTGTATGGCTGTTCTAAGATTTTCAGAGGCAGTTATTACTGAAAATATGGTTTATTGAGCTGCCACAACATCTGTGGCAACTAAGTTTGACGTCGGTGGAGGCTGCAAAAGTCAGTGTGGTCAATGTCTCCGATGCCTAGAGACCAATGCGCCTTGTTGATAGAATAAAACATGACCTGATCGTGCTTCTCGACTTTTCGAAAGCCTTGAAAGCTTGCGAGTGTGGGCGGGAGGGAAAAGTTAACAACAACAGGATCAAACCCGGTCATCACACACTGGTAATTGCTGAGAGTTGCCAAAGACGTCTTCCCTGCAGGCAAAGCAATGTAACGAGGGTTAAACGGAAGTCTCGGGCTTTTAGTGCATAGGTGATAGCCTTGGAGATATTTTGTGCCGTAAACATACAACCTGTTCGACGGCCCGTCGGGATGTAAAAGCTGTGCCGTCACCGTGCCGGCAAGCGCGCTGTGGAAATTTCTTGATGGCATGGGCACGACACCTGTCGTACGGCCGTAGAACCGTCATGATGGGCACAGCGAACAGCCCTATGAACAGAGCCCGAGCCCTTGAGCACAATAGTGAACGAGCGCAAGCAAATTGTTAGCACGAGTAGGATTGCTCAGAATCCTGTTGAGGAAAGGAGCCGAGCGAGGTGTGAACACCAGACACCACACCAGACACGAGATAGACGGAGGCATAAGCAATGAAGTTGGCAAGATGGTGGTGAGAAAGAAAGAGCTGGTGGTTTTGACGTCGCTTACGGTTGGAAGCCACATCATGATGCCGGAAATATTGGGCTGGAGCCTTGAATGGGAAAAGATAAAGTAATTTGGATGGGGGTTCGAACTCAGGACCTTCGCACTTGAAGTTTGGCATTGTTAGGAAGGGAAGATTCGAAATTTGGCGGGGTGTCTGCCAAAATAGGGCGCTTTAGGACCCACTATAAGATAGTGGGCATCTGTCAGTAATTTAGCAATGGATATAATGAGATTCATTCTGAATAGAAGATGTACTGAGTTGATGTGATTACTTAAATTGAGAGCATAGGGAGATAAGGGAGTCTGATCAGTAGAAATTGAATGTATTCCTGGTAGCATAAGTTACTGGCTCTTAGGGAGTATGATTTTTTTGATTTTGGCCATGCATCACATTTTTGTCAGTGGTTTTTGCATCAGGAGTGATCTGTTAATCTCTCCTTATCAAAAATGCTTGGCTTGATGACTTCAGCAGGTAGGCCAATTATTGCATTCATAATTCTGCTTAGACTATTGTCTGATTATGTCACTCTCACCTTAACCTCTGTCTCATTCTTCAGTGCCATTTCAAAAATTCAAGTTTAATGCCTTTGACAAGGTGTGCACACATACAGTCATGGCGAAAATTGTTGCCCATACCCGATATAGTAACTGTATTGATGGGAATCTAATCAGGCCATCAAAGCGCAAAACCAAGAAAGATATTCGATTATACACAACATCTAGGCTATGTTTTAGACTCTGAGTAGCTAATAGTCAATCCAAAGGAAGTTATTCTCCTTCAGAGCCTCCAAACAACGTGGGAAAGAGTTATAAAGATGAATCGCGTATGCCTTGAAATCAGGTGACATCCAGATTTCATGTGCCAGTTGGAAAGCACATCTGTAGACTGCACCCTAGCATAGTGCAGATGCTGCCAAATTTTGCGCTTCAACTGCACCCATGCATTCTCGATGGGGGATAAGTCCAGAGACTTTGCCGGCCATGGGGACACCGTGACGCCTTGATCACAAAACCATGCCTTGGTGAGTCTCAACGTGTGCTTGGGATCATTGTCCTGTTGGAAGTAGAGAAAGGCATGCTGTTGATTTTCATAGTGGTCATACAGCGGCACCAGTGCATGGTTAAGGATGTCCACATACTGCACTGCCGTGAGATTTCCTTCCACTCGCACCAGCTCACTGACGCCATTCGGATGGATGGCACCCCAAATGTTGATCTTGATGCCTCTAACCCCATGTGCCTCGCATGGCTGGACCATTTCAATGGTAAGAACGTGCTCTCCACGATGGCGGTGGCACCAGTGTTGCCCAGTGCCTGTTTTGAGCTCAATCTTCAACTCATCTGAGTTGATCATGACACCCCGAGTGAAAACTACTGGGTCTGTCCATGCCGCAAATTTTTTGTACATTTGCTCGCACTGTTGAATGTGACAAGGCTGCAGGTTAGGCTTCACACGCTGGACATGTCCGTGCAACCCCACACTCGAAAGCCTGTCTTGGATCTGGTGATCATGGAGTCATTGGGAAGAAAGATGCACCAAGAAGTGTGGCATACCGTACACCCCAGGACATCAGGTAACATCTCGCGTCTGACGTCCTCCCCGTCAACATATTCCCCTGCGTCAATCTGTTGAGCTGCTTCTTTGAGATCCCCGTCCGAAATCGCTTTCGGCCGGCCCGCATGGCCCCTTCCTGTTGTTGAAGTACAGATCCCCACCATGTGCCTTCACCTCATTGTAATTACGCTCGAGCAGTTGTCAATTCAGCAAGGTGTGCTTGAATGGTGAAATTGTCGTGATCTTTTCGAAAGAATACTTGCAATGGTTGCGGAGAGCAACCAGAACAGCTCGTTTAGTGGGGGTACATTGAGTTGTGACACGTTTGGATCGTGCACAGGTGGGTGAACGTGTCGCAGGCATGGCAAAACACGTCGAGAAGTGGTAAACAAAGGGATTGATGGATCCCATGGGGGCAGTTACATCATACATCAGTACAGTTACTATATTGGGTATGGGGAACAATTTTCGCCGTGACTGTAGTACTAGTAGGCCTGCATTTGTTACACTCCAGGAACAGCCCGGAAAACTAGCTGGGTCTGATATGGGACACCTCTTTTCAGAGTAGCCATCTGAATGAGGGCTGGTGCACCAACCTTACAGGACAGTGGTCCTACTTAATTTACTTATGTTAGATGGGTCTACATTCTTTCCTTAAATGCATGTGCTCTCTCAGGCATTTTGGGCAAGCACCACCCAATTGTTATTCTTTTAGAATAAGCTCAGTAGGTAGGTAGGTATTACACTGTGCAATCCAAATAATAAAGGATGGTGTCAGGGACTGTCCCAGTGCACAAAATAAGCTGAGTTATACATTCTGTTCAGGGCCTTCACCACCTTGGATGAGTTTGCCAATATCATGAAATTCATCCCTGCCCCGCTGTGGATCCTGATCACTATACAGAATCAATTAGTCATCTCACCAACATTATGCCCCATATCCAATGTACAGAGCAATACTATGTGTATACTTTGCAACCAGGCAGATTGTGCTAAGGATCACCATCTTGAGAAAAGTAACACTGTTCAGATCCACCTTTTGCTGTGTCAAATTCAGCGGTACATTGCACAATTCGGCGCATGCTTCATCACCCACCTTTTGCATGTCCTCCCTTCCTCCGCAATCTACACATCAACCAACATAGTTCATATTAACAAGCATCGTGTCCCTGCTCTCCATCTGCGAATTGAATCGAGAACTAAGTAAAAGACCCATAATTCATAGAGTAGAGACACACCCGACATCAATGAGGCAGGGTTTCGGTCTTTAGACGCGCTATAATTTTGGGTACGAGGATATTAAACCTAACGAGAATGGTTTCGGCATCAGACAGAATTGTCACGGGAGCTTGAGAGGATGAAACACAACCTGGTGGTAGACACATATCATGTCCAACCTATGGAATCTTGGGCTTGATAAATATTGAAGGTTAGCGTTAGATAGGAAAGTGAAAGTGAGACCATACCGTGAATTTGGTAATAGTTACGGTGTGTATGAATGGGCAATATAGTTACAAACCTAAATAAGTAGGCGTCAGTGTGATGAATTAGATACCTAGCTTGCGAAAACATACCACAAGTCTGACGGTCATAGTTTCGGGTTTATTGGTAGGGAAGAAGTAAGGATCCAATGATATCATTCTGGATGAAAGACGTTGCATTCAAATTCTGAAAGGATCCAAGGTCAATTGAAAAGAAAGGTGAAGGAAACGTGCGAGGTCATTCATATCAATGTGTATAGTTGCTGAAACAAACTGCCCTGGACAAGTCAATGTGTAAAGTCAATGAAGGATAGGATTTACCACAAACTAATTGCGGGCCTAACAAAGGTGTGATATGTGGAGGAAGACCTGGTTTAGGATGGAAGGAAACTGACACGGGATGAGTTAAGCAAGAAATACGAAAACCTTCGACAGACAGTGCAATTTGAGCATAACCCATCTTGCGACGAAACACGGCGTGCAGAATTTGAAATGTTGATGGGGGGCTGAGCATATAATCAGAGGCCCTCAGAAAATCCATAAGTAATGAAACGCATTGAAAAATTGAAAAAAACCACTTACCTTGGTCATGGATGCGATCGAGACTACAGCCATTCCATGGAAGCAAACAGAGTCTGGAATCAACGTGAGGTTGAATGAACTTGATAGTAATATCACACGACACACCTTTGAGTTGAGTTGCAGAGAACGGCCGCAGAAGACTAAGTATTGAATCGTCAGATACGGCCAACTGTATATTCAGGTCCTGCACAATCTCTTCGCAGTGGTTCCTTGAATAATCGTGCGTCATCCGAAGGAGCTTTGCCAAGTTTGAGTCGGAATCGGAATCTGTACATGTGGTGACCCGCCTGCGGTGATACTGAACGAGGAGGTGGCGCGAGGTAAGCGCCAACATCGAGGCCCGGGGTAACTTGCCGTTTGGAAAACTTGAATAAAACTGGCGTGCTGTGATTCGAAGTTTGTAAGTCGCGTTGCTACGATCCTGGACAGACCACCCATGGACTGAACTGACTTTCAAATCCAGATATGCGTACATCTCAAGCGCATATTCGACGATAGAACGGGACGTCGGGTGAAAGTGGATCGGTTCAGTGACTTTGTGCGAGTTGTGATCATGCCCCAGAACTATGTATTAGCAGTGAACCGAGCTTCGGGGTCGAGAAACCGTTGGTCCAAATGGAAAATGTGGTTCCAAAGCTTCATACACACGCCTACGAATTAGCGATCGCAGACAATCGTTGCCCTTGACTTGTGTTCCATTCTTGCGCACGCGGACCAGTGGACGAGTATATTACGTAGAGCCAGCGCAATCGGTTTGGCCCCAAGTGGATTCACTCAGTCACGATGTGGATTCTGCACCTAGAATATATGTACGCGAACCGCGAATGTTGGGAATGCATCAGGATTCAGGAGCACTGCCATAAATCGAAGAAACGTGCCTCGTGGTGGAGGGCCTTTCCATTGCTTCAACTGACAAAATATTGACGCGAGAAGTAGGGGTATCTCCATCCACGGTGGACGAATGCAAGCATGAACCGTGTGGCTATACCCGGATCAATGCCGATCATTTTTGTCTTCTGCTTTCACCAGCAAGCCGCAAGTGAATCCATCCATGAATCCATCCCCAGGCCTAGGACCCCTCGTTTTTGGTCTAGTGGTCTACATATCACTCGTGCAATGATCTATTGGGCGCCCTTGATCGCTATCCTTCCGGCCGTTGACGCGTAGCACGCGCGACATAGATATCATTGACTCTGGAATTTACGCGTGTACCGGACTGGGTTTCCAATATCCAATATTCGACGACAGCCGTCCATCCAGATCTGAGTCTCCTAGGTGCTGGGTGGTACATACTCTCTCCCGTCCTCTCGATCCACGCGCTCGCTGTCGCTGGTCGCCGTGGCATTCGCAGTATCTGCAGCGCGTCACTCTTCAGGTGCGTCCCGTCTTGACGACTTGCACATTAGCGCCAATCGCTGACCGCATTCTGCAGTATCTTCATGCCCCAGCGCTCCCTGCGCTGCCCGCCCCTCGTATACCGCCTCGCCCCGCCACGCCCCGCATACATACTCTTTGGGCAGAAGCCGCTTCAAGAAAGATCTCGTACGCTGTTGGAGGATGGCGTACAACCCTCTTCGCGCATTTCTTCCTCAAGCTTCCTCACTGCAAGCCGGCTCGTCCGAGGATGTCCCGCTACACTCTCCCAAGCGCTCAGCACGGACTCCTCCCATCCATCTCGCTTCCGTCCCGCTCTCGCTTTCGTTCGTGGCGTGGACGGTGACGAGATTTGCTCTCCTCCGCCCCTTCAGCGTCCCAGAGCTTCAGCACCCCGGTCTGCACTCCTGTCGTGCGCGCAATCGCGCACGAACAGCGTGGACTCGCACCCGACGACTATCGACGACAAGGTGTGCATCCAACCATTCTCAGCTTACCTTCTCGCTCACTTTATCTTTCTTTCTTTCAGTGCACTGCCTAGCCACGCACCGTTCCCAGCTGCCGATCCAGCTACGGTTTCCACGTCCTCTCGGTGCACGCGCTTGCCGACCCCCTTGACCCCTCGCTGACATGGCATACATCCTCCCCTGGGCGGAAAACGCCAGCTCTAGCGCTCGGCGAGACAGCGAGGGCGTTCCGACCCGAGCGGGCGGGGGGCTGGACGGGGCGGAGGTAGCTCTCCTTCCAGACGACACGCGTGTGCGTGCTTTTCGCCGGCTTGAGGGAGACGAGTATAGGAACGAGGGTGAGGACACGGGGATGGGGAGCGAGCCCGAGTACGGGTGGGATGGTTGATGAGGATGCAGCGAGGTGAGTCTACATTCCTCTTCCTTCCCTCGTCGTCCTCTTCCTTCATCCTTCTCTCGTCTTCCTTCCCTCTTCCTTCCTGATCCCTGGCTGATAGTACCTCTTTTCAGATGTTCTGACGTCAACACGACTGTTCACGATCGAGCACAGGGGGTACGTCCACTACCTCGACGATATCTTTGCCCTCTCCCACAACTCGGGTACGTTTTCATCTGTATCATGTACACATATTCCACTAATTCGTCCTGCAGCGGTGTCCCTACCATTGACATCCCCATCAAGTGGGTTAGGGGCGGACGGGCGCGGCGTGCGGTCCGCAGGCAGGAGCGTCGTGTTGTTGTGTCGCACCTCCTGCCAAGTAGCAGACGCACTCGCGGGGGGTGCCTGGACAGGGATGGTGAACGTCTGCGGTGGCGGAGGTGGTGGGTGGAGGTGCGGGGCAGATATGAAGGTCGAGAAGCGCTGCAGGCCGCATCCGTGCGTCACGGTGGGGCGAGGAGAGGCGGGTGGTACGAGGAAGGAAGTTGCGAGTGCGGTTGGCGCCAGTTGGGTGAGGCGGGAGGGCGGGCTACGGACGCGAGCGCACGCGGATTCCTGCGCGCGGGCGCTGGCATCTCGTGCGGTCGTCGTGCTGCAGGACGGTGTGAAGATGTGCTGGGGTACGGGGGCGAGGGGCGGCAGGGCTGTGGAGCGCGCGTGCATGTGGATGGAGCACGTGCCAGTGGCCGTACGGTGCGCCGTTCGCCTGCCCATGCGCATGCGCCCGACCGTTTTTGCAGGGAGTGGAGGCGCGGCGTGTGCTTCGCTACGCTGCGGTTTCCGGCGGGGAATTGGATGGAGGCTCGAGGCTACGCCTTTGTGGTTTCGGGGCGTGCGCGAGTACGACCCGCGGCAGGGTACATGTCGCGGGGGTGGACCGGGAGCGCTAGTCGCAGATACTGCTGTACTCCTTGTTCCAATATATAGTTTGTATTCCTGAACACTGGCAGCTGCGTTGCTTCGTACTCGTCTGTCTGAATGGCGATTATAATCAATCTTCCTCGTTGGCCCGGACCTCGCTTGCCACTTCCTTGATCGTGCGAAAGTGCGTGGTTCTCCACGTGGCGCTCGGTGTCTTGCTTTCCACCTCCAAGTCCACTGCGCACGAAGACATCCTCATCTCTTCTGTGCGCGGCTCTTCCCGTTGCATAATCTTTGCTCGTGGCTCACACAGTGTCCCTCCCTGCATCAGATCGGCGCTGTGCGACCCATACCGACCATGCCTCGCCAGGACGATGAACCCAAGACTGTCTACATCTATGGTGCGTATGGAAATTGATTGGGACATCACCATAATTTCATGTTCCCAGGAGGCAAAGGAGGCCCGGGTGGAACGGGCGGTGTAAACGGCGGTGGTGGGGGTACGGGGGAGGCTCCCACCGTGAATATCGATAACTCCATAAATAATATGTATGTCGGTGAAGTGCCCCCTGTTTCTTTCCCTATGCCCCTTTTCAACAACAGCAGTATGATCCAGGATCATAGGTTAATGAAACTTTCCCTGTGTTGAGTACTTTTTGAGCTGAATTATGTCTAGACTTGTGGAAGATCTGAACAAGTGGTTGGAGTTTCCTCCGGAAACAAAAGATAGACAGTACCACCTGCGGAGCCTCCATCACAAAGACACCGGGCGCTGGCTCTTACAGGATGACCGGTTCATCAAATGGAAGGCCACACCCAGCTCCTTATGGATCAAAGGGATCTGTGAGTCAATTTCATTCTCTTCCAATCCTATGTCTATAATTGGCTGTAGCTGGTACTGGAAAGAGCGTACTAAGGTGATTTGTATTGCTACAACATAGATAATCTGCTGCTGACAATACCTGATGGGCAGTTCAACAGTGATTGAAGAAATCACAAAGACCTGTCCTGAGCAATCTGCTGTTGCATTTTTCTATTTTGATTTTAGGAATGAGCGGCAGCGTATGGACATTATGTTACGTTCTATCATCTGGCAGCTCTCTGGAAGGTCAACTTCACCCTATAGCTCTCTTGAACGGCTGTATAAATCACTGGGAAATGGAACTATACACCCACAGCCTGCAGATCTTCAAGGAGTCCTTGAAGATTTACTTTTAGAGTTGGACCAGACATATATTGTCATTGATGGGCTTGATGAATGTCACAAGATTGACTGGAAGCCTCTTGTCCAGTTCATTCACAGCCTATACCATCCTACCAGAAATGCACCACATATCCTGTTTACCAGTCAACCGGTTCAGGACTTCCAGATAGCATTCAAGGATGTAACCTTCATTGAGCTTGGTTCTGTGGTCTCTGCTGGTGACATTAGATCCTTTGTTGGCAGTGAAGTTTCTGCAGTTGGAAACTGGGCTAGTAATGACAAGGATGCAAAGGATGTCATAGAGCAGATTGTACAGAAGAGTGATGGAATGTTGGTCCTCTTATTGCACTGTAATTTTTCCTCAAGCTAACTTACATATTCAGGTTTCGCATGGCTGCATGTCTCCTCATTGAACTGCGTCATTGTTATTTCAGAGATGATGTGGAGGAGACCCTCAGAGCCCTCCCAGCTGATCTGTTTGGGATTTACCACCGTTTCTTGACCCAGGCAAAAGATTCTTTCAAAAAAACAGTTTTTCTTGAAGCAATTTTCCGGTGGCTTGTGTTCTCTGCTAGAGAGATTACATCAAATGAGCTGGCAGATGCTATTGCTTTTTGCCTAGATGACCCTGCATTTGACTTTTCTGACCCAGATAAATCAAGTTACTACCCAAATAGACGCTGGGGAAACTCTAGCATCTTCAAGTTGTTGGAGGGCCTAATTGTGATCAAAAAGAATGGCTCAGCTAAACTGTCAATCACCCTTGCACATTCATCTGTGAAGGACTATATCCTTTCCCCTTACTTCCAGCAGGAATTTGGTACAATCATTAACCTTACAAAAGGCATCTCTCATAAATTCATTGCTCAAACTTGTGTCCGCTATCTCCTGCTTTTTGCTGATGCAAACCATTTGATGACCAAAAAAACATTCCCAGACTACCCAATGTCATTGTATGCAGCAAAATATTGGGTCCATCACCTACAGCTGTGTGATAACTGGGACCAGGAAGCACTACTTCCCTCAACAATGCATCTCCTGGAGGATGGCAGTAGTCAATACACTGCTTTGTACCAATTATATCACTTCGACCCATATCAACCCTGGCAGTCTTGGGGTAGACTGATATCACCCTTGTCTTTGTGTTCTACAATGGGCTACACTGCAGGGGTGGGCTCTTTGCTCATCAAGCACAATGCATCTGTTGACCAAGCAGATGAAGATGGCACAACTGCACTGCATCTTGCATCAAGCCAGGGTCACCTTGACATTGTGCAGCTGCTTATAGAGCACAGTGCATCTGCTGACCAAGCTGACAAAGATGGCAAGACTGCACTGCATCTTGCATTGAGCTGGGGTCACCTTGACATAGTGCAGCTGCTTATAGAGCATAGTGCATCTGTTGACCAAGCTGACAACTATGGCACAACTTTGCTGCATCTTGCATCAAGCAAGGGTTACCATGATGTTGGGCAGCTGCTCATAGAGCACAGTACATCTGTCAACCAAGCTGACAAAGATGGCAGGACTGCATTACATCGAGCATCAAGCATGGGACACCTCAACATTGTGCAGCTGCTCATGGAGCACAGTGTATCCATTGACCAAGCAGACAAAGATGGTTGGACTGCACTGCATCTTGCATTGAGCAGGGATCACCTCAATATCATACAGTTGCTCATAGAGCATGGTACATCTATCAACCAAGCTGATGAAGATGGTTGGACTGCACTGCATCTTGCATCAAGCAAGGGTTGCCTCAACATTGTGCAGCTGCTCATAGAGCATGGTGCATCCATCAACCAAGCAGACAAAGATGGCAGGACTGCACTGCATCTTGCATCAAGTGGACAGCACCTCAATGTTCTACAGCTGCTCATAGAACACAGTGTATCCATTGACCAAGCAGACAGTGACGGTTGGACTGCACTACATCGAGCATCAAGCAAGGGGCTCTTTGACATTGTGCAACTGCTCATCAAGCACAATGCATATGTTGACCAAGCAACAAAAAATGGCATGGTTATGCTGCATCTCTCATTGAGCAGGGATCATATCAACACTAGGCAGCTGCTCTCAGAGCGTGGCATATCCATTGACCAAGCTGTCAAAGCTGGCACAACTGCACTGCATCTTGCATCAAGTAGGGGGAATCTCAACATTGTGCAGCTGCTTATAGAGCACAGTGCATCCATTGACCAAGCAGACAAAGATGGTTGGACTGCACTGCATTTTGCATCAAGTAGGGGTCGCTTTGATGTTGTTCAGCTGCTCATAAAGCACAGCGCATCCATTGACCAAGGAGATGAAGATGGCAGGACTGCGCTGCATCAAGCATCAAACAGGGGTCACCTCAACATTGTACAGCTGCTCATAAAACATGGTGCATCCATCAACTATGCTGACAAAGCTGGCAGGACTGCATGCCGTTTTGCATCACTTGGTCATCACTTTGAGATTGTGTCATTGCTCAGTCAAGAGGAAAGGAGGAAAGCATTGAAACCTTGATACACATCTGGTGTCTCAACAGTTGAACTGTCAAGCTGAGCCCATGGCCTTAGTGTCCTGATACACATTTTTATCACACTACTCCAGCAGCTACCTCCTTTTCACATAGTTTGGGCACCAAGACCCTAAGTGAAATCAGTTCAATAAAGTAGCAAATGATAAGCCAATTCACAGTCACTGGGTTTCAATGGGGTTTTCAGAGAAACCTGGTTTGAAAAGAGCCAGTGATAGAATAATCAGTCTCACTCTTGTTAAATTTGTATTATTTATCACTTCAATCAAACAATGGCAAGTTCATAATGGAGTCTATTGTTTTTGTGTACAAATTCATCTGCACTGACAGTATTAGTTTCACAGATATTGAAACTGCTCTGGTAACTTTAATATTCCCTGACATTTTCAGGCCAGTCAAAACTGTGTACAAAAAGTTGAACAACTCAGTCTGAGGCGCTGTTCCCAACCCATCATTTCATGTTGTCTAAGTACAGTGTGTCACAAAAATAAATGCACACCCCCCCCCAGTTACTTTTATCTCATATGACAGGGTCAAGAAATGCTTTCAACTTGTCCTCACTATACATGATAATAGAGGATGTGCTTACCCTATATATACAATATTGAGAGTGTGTGATGCCCTGGATTGGAGGGGACTTACAAGAAGAAATGGGGGGTGTGCATTTATTTTTGTGACACACTGTATCATACAAACCATTCTCTCATATTGTTTGTAAACCTAAATTCCACACCACCTTACACCTTATCTATTGACAAAGACCCACACTCCTCTGAGCCCATGCTTGTGTGCTTCAAGTTCTTCACACTTCCTGACACATATATAGCCTGCACCCCCTCAAGTGAGAGCCTGCACATCTCCTTGAGCACAATGGCGGCCCTCTGGGGTATGTTCATAAGTGTTAAATTTGTTTCAGTTTTTTTTAAGAAATGAAGGAGGAAGAATGAACCATGTGGGAGATGCTGAAGGAGTACATGAAGTTTCATAGCCACTGGAAGCCAACACCTGGGGAGTGATTGAGATTATAAGATGGGTCTGCAGGACGTGAACAGCACGTACCAGTCACAACTCCAATCTCTTTAATGCGTGCAAGGAATATCTCGCTGATGATCGGCCAGGGAAGCGGGCCTACAAGCCAAAAAGCAAATAAAATAAGTGCAAGCAATAACAAAAGGAGGAGCAAAGTGAACACAAGTCATATGCCATAATATTTGCGTAGATAAGGAAGACCGATCCAATTAAGTGCGTGTGCAGACAGGGCAATCAAGTTGGGGGAAACGCGAAGCTGAGGTTCAGGCTCGCAGGCTGTAGTTCAGGGCTGAGGGACATGGATAGCACGATGCAATGCGGACTCACGGTAGGATTGCTGTTGCACAGGGCCAGAAGTACAGGGGAGCTGATGGAGTCGCCTCACATGCTGAGTTGGTGCCCTTGCCTTGCGATATACCAGGAGTCTGGAATTGCGGGTCATGAAGGGCAGTGGTACAGGTGAAGCACCACGCAGTGTACATGATGGAGACTGATGGAAACAAGTCTCCTATTCTCTGCCCGCTCCTTAACCAGCCCTTTCAGCGTGACATCACCGACTCCACTGTCATCGCAAGCTTCCATTATCAAGGTGAGCAACCCCACCTCCTCGCACTAAAAGGAATCATTGCAGTTTTTGTCAGCCTGCGGCTGCTCCATCAGCCATACACCTGAAGAGCGCCTCGCACGCTCAAGCACACTCAGCCACGGATGGACGCCAATTTGTCTCCGCACCCATTCGGGCACAGAATTGGCTGGAGGTTGTGAGCCACCTGTCTGGCAACTGCACTGAATTGCACGAGGAGCCCATGATGCGCAGATCTAACGTGAACCTCGCAGACACCAGGCGCAGACAAGCCCGACAAGCTACAGAATAGCGAGGTGCAGATCACATTTGCAGTGCCCGAGATGGATGCAAACAGAACCGGGCATGCGGACTGAGTGTGAGCGAGCACGTACAGGCAATAGTTTTGGTGTCAAAGGGAATAGTTTTTAAAAACTCACCAGGATGACTTGAAGCCTGAGGGCAGTAGGTGTCCAGTCAAGCTCAAGGGTCTAATGATTTTTGCGCATAGGTTCAGCCTTTTAAATCAGCGAGTGACAGATGTCTCGGGATCTAGGGGAAAGAGTGCAAGCGCATAGGTTCGGCCTTTTAAATCGGCGAGTGAAAGACGTCTCACGATCTAGGGGAAAGAGCGCAAACAGATCGAAAAATCACCCCAGAAGATGGTTGATTCAGACGAAGGTGAGATCTTGTTCAAAGGCTAAGTAGGTAGGTAGAGGTCAGATCATGAGGTATTTCACAGAAGCACTGATTAATGAGCATACCTTCAATGAAACCACATAGCTTCGGCCTTGCTACGAATATATTGCAGCTGAGCAAACGCTTCATCCCACATCTTTTTGCATGTCTCCCCTGCCACGCGCAATCTACACATACGTAGGGGAAGCTCCATGATTTTATTGTGTATACCCTCCCCCGTACCAAGCTGCACCAAGCGAGTCTGTGGATGGCCGTGCAGTATTTCGATGAGAAGTGAGGTTCCAATGGAAAGGAACAGACCTCAGAAAAGACGAAATGCAAAAGACATACCCGGACTTCATGGCCATAGTTTCCACCCTTGATGATAGCGCATGAGGATGAGATAGATATTGAGGAGTAACCGGGACCTGCTTAATCCAGAATCAGTTTTATACATCAGTCGCTCAACGCAATAAAAAGGGAAAGCCTACGAAGAATTTCATGGCAATACATTCGACCTGTTGACTCAGCGAACCCAAGAGTAATCGAGCGTTGGGATAAGGACCTAAGTGATCAGCAGTTAGTCCGATATACCGCAAAGAAAACACGAGTTGTGGGTTGTACCGTGTTCGAGGGTCATAGTATTGACGGATGGGAAGTCAGCATGCAAGGGACTAGAAATAACCGGCTGTTAATCAAGTAAAACAGTGGGATGGAAGTTTTATGAAAGCGCAGACGTACCAGCAAAAGTACAGTGTGTACAATGCGGCTGCAGGCGGAGAAAATTCAACAAAGCTCACGCGAGGACCGTTACGGTCAAATAAAGGCTTCGGAGGCAGAACAATTTCACTCACTCTGAAAGCACCCAAGGTCAGTTGAGAACGTGAACCAAGCTTGCGGGAACGTACCAATAGTTGCGAGGAAAGTTATGTACATAATTCTGAGCACCGTAAGCAATATAAAGACTTCGGGCATACTCGCCTTAAGACTGTCTGATTTCTTGAAAGTCTGAGCTGGAAGCAGTGATTCGGCCTTGCTAAGAATACATCGCTCAACTGAGCGCACACACGCTTCATCACGCACCTTTTCACATGTCCCCCCCTCGCAATCTGCACATTAACCAACATGGTTCAGGCGAACGAGCATAGTGTCCCCGCTCTCCATCCACGAGTGGGGTAGCTTGAAAGGATAGGATTTGCCACAAAACAATCGCGGACCTAACAAAGGCGTGATAATGTTGAGGAAGGCCTTGGTTTAGGATGGAAGGAAACTGATACAGGATGCGGCTCGAGTGGATTTAAGAAAGAAATCTGAAAACCATCGACAGCCAACGCAATGTGAGCATACCCACCTTGCGACGAGACACGGCGTTCAGAATTTAAGATGTCGATGCGGGGCCGAGCGTAAGAGGCCCTCAGAAAACCGATAAGTAATGAAACGACTTGAAAGATGAAAAAAAAAAAAAAAAAAAAGGCACTCACCTGCGATGGTGGAGTGAAAGGCGAGGCTATAGTCATTCCATGGGAGTAAACAGAATCCCGAATCAAGGTGAGGTTGAATAGACCTTGAAGAGCCCTGATGGTGATATCATACGGCACACGCCAAGGACTATCGTCTTTGACCCGAGTTGCAGACAGAAGGCCAAGTATTGAATCGTCAGACACGGTCCACTGTATGTCATGTTGGGTCCACAGCTCCTGCACAATCTTTTTGCAGTGATTCCCTTGAATACTCGTACCCAATGTGAACGAGTTCTGCCAAATTTGAGTCAGAATTCATAAATATGGTGAGCTGCCTGCAGCGATACGTATACCGAACGAGGAGACGGCGCAGTGTAGGCGCCAACATCGAGGTCCAGCCTGAGACAGCTTGCCGTTTCGATAACCTGAGGAAGACTGGCATGCTGGGATCAAAAGTGTGGAAGTCCCGTTGCTAAGATCAGCCCTCATGCACTGAATTGAGGGTGAGGTGAAATACAGATCTGACGCAGCGTGGACCACAAGCGATTACTTGGAGAATCGAGATAGAACAGGACGTTGGGCGAAAGTGGATCCGTTCAGCGACTTAGCGCGAGTTGCGATCATGTCCCACAACGAAAGAGCGAGGAACGGAGAAGTGGGGTCGAGGGATTGTTGGTTCAGGTGGATAACGAAGTTCCGAAGCACCTATGGACTCAGGCCACCTCGAATTGACCTAAGATACCCTAAGATACCACCGAGCCGGTCCTGGGGATAATCGTTGCCTTCGAGTCGTGCAATGCGTTACGCAGAGCCAGCGCAATCGGTTTAGACCCAAGCGGATCCACTAGGCGTCACGATGTACGTTTGTGCATAGAATATATGGAAGATCTCGTTGACCAGCCGCGAATGTTGGGAATGGATCAGGAGCAGTGCCGCAGATTGAGAAGATAGTGCCTCGTAGTGGACGGCGGCATGGCCGTTCCATTGCTTCAACTGAGAAAATTCCGTGGGAGGTATTGGGTACCGGTGTTGACGGTCATGAATGTTCAGAGCGAATCCAGCATGAACGGGTGTGGCTATGCCCGGATCAATGCCGATCACTCTCTGTCTTACTACCACCGAATGAATCCATCCCTATAACTCCTCGTTTTTGCTCTAGTGCTCCACACGCAATGATCTATTGGTCGCCCTTCCTCCTGGTCCACGCCAAGTCTGACGTGCCCACTGTTCGACGGGATGAGCGTCGCCAATCGACAATATTTTAGCGCTTCCCAATATGAATTCCAACGTCGCAGCGTTCACGATGAGGGGCAATTCCGATGGCAATGGTCAATGTCGAGCAAAGCTGGAACGAATTCGGCCGCAGGTCATTCCCTTCCCGTATGCGCTCGCTGTTTGTCGGGGTCGCGCTCACAAAGGAGGACGGCGATGACGAGGGAAAGTGCCCGATGTCCGAAGACGGACCTACCAAGGCCGAACTGGAGGGTCGAGCGTTGAAGCTTAAGACGAGCCGATCAAGGCCGAGCTCGAGTGAATCCGCATCGTGGAATTCTATCCCTGTTCGTCCATCCAGTATCCTAGATGCTGGTGGCACTCCATCGTGTAATTCCAAGTCCTCTCGATGCACGCGCTTGCTGTTCTTCGCCAACGTGGCATCTGGAGTGTCTACAGCGCGTCGCCCTTCGGGTGCGTCCTGTCTTGCAGACTTGTACACTAGCACTGGTTGCTGACCCGACCGTCATCTGCAGTACAGTGCTTCTGCGCCCCAGCGCTGCCTTCCCCTTGTCTACCGCTCCGCCCCGCCCCGTCCTGCCCCGCATACATCCTCCCCGGGACATAAGCCGCACGCTGTTGGAAGGACGAGGTACATCCGCTCCTCGCGCCTTCCTTCCTCGAACTTCCTCGCTGCAAGTCAACTCCCTGCCACACACTCTCATGACGCTGCGCACGGACCCCTCCCATCCATCTCGCCTCCGTCTCGCTCTCGCTCTCCTGCGTGGCGTGGACTGTGACTAGCGTTGCTCCCTCCTCCGCCCCTCAGCGCTCAAGAGCTTCAGCATCCCGGGCCAGCATGACCGTGCGCTCAGTCGGGCCCGCAATCGCGCACGAACGTGGACTCGCGCACAACGACTATCGACGACAAGGTGTGTATCTGACCATTCTCAGCCTACCTTCGCGCTCACTTTATTCCTCTTTCTCTCAGTGTGCTGTCTAGCCGCGCGTCGTCCCCGGCCGCCGGTCCAGCTACACTCTCCACGTCCTCTCGGTGCACGCGCTTGCCGACCCTCACCGATGTGGCATGCATCCTCCCCTGGACAGAAAATACCTATTCCAGCGCTCGAAAACTGCGAGGACGTCCCGGCCCAAGCGGCGGGATTGGGCTGGATGGGACAGCGGTAGCTCTCCTTTGGGACGCCGAGGAAGAATTTTGTCTGGGTGACACGCGTGTGCGTGTTTTTCGCCGGTTTGAGGGGGACGAGGATGGGAATGAGGATGAGGATACGCTGATGGGGAGCGAGCCGAGTGCGGATGGGTGGCGAGGATGAGGCGAGGCGAGTCTACATTCCCTTTTCATCCTCTTCTTTCCCTTGTCGTCCTCTTCCTTCCTCCCTCTCTCGGCTTCCTCGATCCGTGACTGACAGTACCACTTTTTCTCCAGATGTTCGACGTCGACACGTCCTTCGCAATCGAGCGCAAGGGATGCGTCCACCTCGCATCGATGTCTTTACTCTCCCGCCCCACCCTACCCAACCCGAGTACGTTTTCAGCCGTATCATCTATACATATCCCACTGCAGTATTAACTCGCCCTACAGCTGTGTCTCCACCACCCCCTCGATTCCTCAATCCAGTCTCGGCGGATGAGCAGCGCGCGCGCGTGGGAGGATGAGGGGAGCGATGTGCGCTGGCGCAAGCACGTCGTCGTGGACCGCCGGCCGAACAGCAGACGCAGCCTCTGGGTGGGCAGACGCGCGCGCGCTCCGCACGCCGGGGGAGGCAGTGGGGGCGTCGTAGTACTCTTGCCGAGCAGCAGACGCAGGCGCGGGTATGCGTGGACGGTGATAGCGAACATCCGTGGCGGGGAGGTGGTGGGTGGAGGTGCGGGCGGATATGAAGGTCGAGAAGCGCTGCAGGTCACATCCGCACGTCACGGTGGGGCGAGGAGAGGCGGGTGGTGGGAGGGAGGGAGTGCGAGGGCGAGGGCGATTGGCGCGGGCAGTATGGAGCAGGAGAGCGGGCTACGGACGCGAGCGAGGCTGCGATGCTGCTCGTGCGCGAGCATGGGCATCTCGTGCGGTCGCCTCACCTCACCTGCAGCTGAGTACAGGAAGCCCGAGAAGCACCGCGAGCACGTCCCGCACCACGCACGGCTACCTTTCCCTCGAATATCGAGTTTTCGTGCAGGGCGCAGCACGATCTTTCCTGGGCGAGCAACGACGGGGCGTGTGAGCTCAAATATCTTGCTTTCCCCGCCGCCTCGCTCATGCTGGGGTGCGAGGGCGAGGGGCGGCAGAGCTGTGGAGCGTGCGGGTCACGCGTACGTGTGGCGGGAGCATGCGCCAGTGCGCCACTTGCCTGTCCCCGGCGAGTCCCCGAGCGTGACGTGCGCTCGACCGTTTTCGCGGGGAGTGGAGGCGGGGCGTGTGCTTCGCTATGCTGCGGTTTGCAGCGGGGGGTGACGCATCTGTACTTCCGCGGCGTGCGGCGTGCATGATCGAGTACAACCCCCGCACGCAGCTGGGTCCGGGTTGCATGTTGCAGGGAGCGCAAGTACACTGTAGCCCTTGTACTTCTTGTTCCAATTTACATATTCTGGTTCCTCGAACAGCTCTGTTGCTTCGTTTGTCTGAATGGCTATTATAATTAGCCCCTTCTCGCCGGCCCGGAATCCAATTGCTTCCATCATCGTGCGAAAGTGTGTGCTGTGCTCCACGACTCGGAGGCGCTCAGTGATAGTTGTCTTGCCTTCCACCTCCAAGTCCACTGCGCAGGAATACACCCTCTTCATCCCTTCTGTGGGCGGCTGTTCCCGTTGTGTAATCTTTGCTTGTGGCTCACGGCTGCTCACATAGTGTCCCACCAACATCAAATCAGCGCTGTAACGAACCATACCGACCATGTCTCGCCAGAGGAATGAATCCACAACCTTCATTGCCAACATCTATGGTGCGTAAGGAAATTTACCGGGACGTCAACATCATGACTTGGTATCCCCAGGAGGCACAGGCGGAGCAGGTGGAGTAGGCAGCATAACGGGTGGTGCTGCAGGTGCCGGGGAGGGCCCTACTCTGAATTTCAGTGGAGTTAAAAACTTGACAAATAACATGTACGTTTGTCAAAGCCTTTTCACAAAGTCCTTTCTCAACAACAGCAGTGTGAATCAGGGTCATGGGTCAATGAAATTTTTGGGTTTAGTATTTTCAAGCTGAATTATGTCTAGACTTGTCGAAGTTCTGGCCAAGTGGTTGCGCATTCCTTCTGATGTATCAGATAGACAGTATGAGCTCCAGAGCCTTCGTCATGAAGCCACTGGGTGCTGGCTTCTATCCGATGACCGATTCATCAAATGGAAGGCCACACCCAGCACTTTATGGATCAAAGGAATCTGTAAGTCAATCCCATTCTCCTTCAATCCCATGTCTAATAATTGGTCACAGCTGGTACTGGAAAGAGTGTACTAAGGTGATTTGTATCACTACAATACACATAATGTAGCACTGACAAATACTCACACGGGCAGTTCAACAGTGATTGAAGAAATCACTGTGGCCTGTCCCAAGTCCACTGTTGCATATTTCTACTTTGATTTCAGGAACGAGAGGCAGCGCATGGATGTTATGGTACGGTCAATTGTGTGGCAGCTCTCTGGACAGTCGCCTTCACCTTATAGTGCTCTTCATCGGCTGTATGAAACACTGGGAAATGGAACTATACAGCCACAGCCCCCACTTCTTCAGGGCATCCTCAAGGATTTACTTTCAGATTTGGACCAGACATACATGATCATTGATGGACTTGATGAATGTCGCAAGACCGACTGGAAGCCTCTTGTTGACTTCATTCACAGCCTGGGCCATTCCACCCAAAATGCACTACATCTCCTGTTTACCAGTCAACTGTTTGAGGAATTCCAAAAAGCATTCAAGGATGTGACCTTCATTGAGCTTGATTCTGCAGTCTCAACCAGTGACATTAGATCTCTTGTTGGCAGCACAGTCCATGGCGTCAGCAATTGGGCAAGTGATGACAAGTATGCAGAGCATGTCACAAAGCAGATTGTGCAGAAGAGCAATGGAATGTTGGTCCTCTCATCACATTATAATTTGTGCTTGAGCTAACTTGCATATCCAGGTTTCGTATGGCATCATGTCTCCTCATTGAACTGGGTAATTGTTTTTGGCCAGATGACTGGGAGAAGACCCTCACAGCCCTTCCACCCGATCTGTTTGGGATTTACAATCGTTTCTTGACTCGGGGAATAGATACTCTTAAAAGAACAGTTTTTATTCAGGCAATTTTCCAGTGGCTTGTGTTTTCTGCTAGGGATGTCACACCAGATGAGCTTGCAGATGCTATTGCTTTTCGGCTAGACGATCCTGCATTTGACTTTTCTGACCCAGCTAAATCCATTTACTACCCAAATAGACGCAAGGGTAACTCTGACATCTTCAAGTTGTTGGAGGGCTTGATCATGATACAAGACAATGGCTCAGATAGACCCTCAATTGCTCTTGCACATTCATCTGTCAAGGATTATTTCCTTTCCCCTGAATTCCACCAAGAGTTTGGTGCAATGATCAACCTTGTGAAAGATGTCTCTCACAGATTCATTGCCCAAACTTGTGTCCGCTATCTCCTGCTTTTTGCCAATGCCAGCCATCATATGACAAAGGACACACTCCAAGACTACCCGATCTCATTGTATGCAGGACAATATTGGTTCCATCACCTGCAGCTTTGCAATGACGAGGACCAGGAAGCACTACTTCCCTCAACAATGCATCTCCTAGAGGATGGCAGCAGTCAATATGCTGCTTTATACCAATTGCGTCCCTTATCTTGGTATATACCCACCTATGTTTGGGATGAACCCATATCACCTGCAGTATGTATGTGTTCTGAAATAGGCTATACTGCAGGGGTGCGGTCTCTGCTTATCAAGCACAGCACATCTGTTAACCAAGCTGACCAATATGGCACAACTGCACTGCATTTTGCATTGATCAAGGGTCACCTTGACATTGTGCAGCTGCTCGTAGAGTGCGGTGCATCTGTCAACCAAGCTAATGAAGATGGAATGACCGCGCTGCATCTTGCATCAAACCTGGGTCACCTCAACATTGTGCAGCTGCTCATAGAGTGCAAGGCATCTGTTAACCATGCTGACAAAGATGGCTGGACCGCATTGCATCAAGCATCAAGCCTGGGTCACCTCAATATTGTGCAGCTGCTCATAGAGCACAGTGCATCTGTTGACCATGCTGACAAAGATGGCAGGACTGCACTGCATCGTGCATCAAGCAAGGGTCACCTTGACATTGTGCAACTGCTCATAGAGTGTAGTGCATTTGTCGACCATGCTGATAAAGATGGCTGGACTGCACTGCATCATGCATCGAGCCAGGGTCACCTCGACATTGTACAGCTGCTCATAAAGTGCAGTGCATCTGTTGACCATGCTGACAAAGATAGCTGGACTGTGCTGCATCATGCATCGAGCCAGGGTCACCTCGACATTGTGGAGCTGCTTATAGAGTGCAGCACATCTGTTGACCATGCTGACAAAGATGGCTGCACTGCACTGCATCATGCACTGAGCCAGGGTCACCTCAATGTTGTGGAGTTGCTCATAGAGCACAGTGCATCTGTTGACCATGCTGACAAAGATGGCTGCACAGCTCTGCATCATGCATTGAACCAGGGTCACCTCAACATTGTGGAGCTGCTCATAGAACACAGCATATCTGTTGACCAAGCTGACAAAGATGGCCGGACTGCTCTGCATCATGCATTGAGTAAGGGTCATCTCGACATTGTGGAGCTTCTCATAGAGCACGGCACATCTGTCGACCAAGCTGACAAAGATGGCTGGACTGCACTGCATCATGCATTGAGGAAGGATCACCTTGACATTGTGCAGCTGCTCATAGAGCACAGCACATCTGTCGACCAAGCTGACAAAGATGGCTGGACTGCGCTGCATCTTGCATCGAGCAAGGGTTGCCTTAATGCTGTGCAGCTGCTCATAGAGCATGGTGCATCCATTGACCAAGCAGATAAAGATAGCAGGACTGCACTGCACTTTGCATCAAGTAGGCGGCACCTCAATGTTGTGCAGCTGCTCATAAAACACAGCGCATCCATCAACCAAGCTGACAAAGATGGCTGGACTGCACTGCATCGAGCATCGAGCAAGGGTTGCCTCAATGTTGTGCAGCTGCTCATAGAGCATGGTGCATCCATTGACCAAGCAGACAAAGATAACAGGACTGCACTGCACTTTGCATCAAGTAGGCAGCACCTCAATGTTGTGCAGCTGCTCATAGAACACAGTGCATCTGTCAACCAAGCAGACAAAGATGGCTGGACTGCCTTGCATAGAGCATCAAGCAGAGGGTACCTTGACATTGTGCAGCTGCTTATAGAGCACAGTGCATTTGTTGACCAAGTAACAAAAAATGGCATGACTATGCTATATCTCACATTTAGCAGAGATCACCTCAGCATCAGGCAGCTGCTCACAGAGCGTGGCATATCTATGGACCAAGCTGCCAAAGCTGGCAGGACTGCACTGCATCTCGCATCAAACAGAGGCAACCTCAACATTGTACAGCTGCTCCTAGAGCACAATGCATCTGTCAACCAAGCAGACAAAGATGGTTGGACTGCACTGCATCTTGCATCAAGCAGAGGTCACCTTGATGTTGTTCAGCTGCTCATAAAGCACAATGCATCCATTGACCAAGCAGATGAAGATGGCAGGACTGCACTGCATCTTGCATCAAGCAGGGGTCACCTTGACATTGTGCAGCTGCTCATAGAGCATAGCGCATCCATCAACCATGCTGACAAAGCTGGCCGGACTGCACGCTGTTTTTCATCGCTCAGTCATCACTTTGACATCACCTGGTTGCTCAGTCAAGAGGAAAGTAGGAAAACATTGAAACCTTAATGCACATCTGGTGTCCCAACAGCTGGGGCATCAAGCTTGAGGCCATGACCTTAATGTCTTAATAAATGTTTTTTTACCACATTGATTTAGCAGCTACCTCCTTTTCACATAGTTTTGGGCGACAAGACCCTGAAAAAAATCAGTTCAATAAAGCAGTAGATGTTGAGCCAACTCAGTCACCAGGTTCAGCGGTGTTTTCAGAGAAATCTGGTTTGAAAAGAGCCAGTGATATCACAACTGAACAATAATAAGTCTCATCCTCAGTAGATTTGTACTTTATTATTTATCACTTCAATCGAATAGTGACAAGTTTATAATTTAGCCTATTGTTTTCATGTACAAATTTGCTGTCTGCACTGAAAGTATTAATTTCACAGATATTGAAACTGCTCTGATACTCGCTGACATTTTCAGGCCAGTTGAAACTGCGTACAAAATTTGAACAACTCAACTGGAGATGCCCTTCCCAATCCATCATTTCATGTCATCTAAATATCATACAAATAATTCATACTTATATTTGTAAATCCAAATTCCACTCCACTTTATCAACAAAGATCCCCACTCCTCCTCTGAGCCCATGCTGGCGCACTTTAAGCTGTTCATACCTCTTGACGTGTATATAGCCTGTACTTCCTCAAAGGAAAGCCTGCGCATCTCCTTGAGCACGAGCACGGTAAAAAGGACGACGAATACATCAGCGATGCCAAAGAAGAGGAAGATGTAGGTGTTCATGGCGGCCATCTGGGGTATGTTAGTGAGTGTTAAATTCTTTTGGGTTTTTTTCACGGAATGAAAGAGGAAGAACGAACCATGTAAGAGACGCTGAACGAGTAGATGAAGTTCCATAGCCATTGGGAGCCGACACCTGAGGATTGATTTAGATGGTAAGATGGGTCCGCGGGACGCAAACAGCACGTACCAGTCGCAACCCCAATTTCTTTGATGCGCGCAGGGAATATCTCGCTGACAATCGGCCAGGGAAGTGGGCCCCACGAACTAAAAAGCAAATAAAGAAAGAAAGAGCAAAACGCGCACAAGTTATACGCCATGACATTCGCCTAGATAAGGAAGACCGTTCCTATCCCTGAACCTGTAACGACACCGCCTCCAGGTGGAGGATCAACCTTGGTGAGAATCGTGATGATGATCATGCATATGCTCATGAAGATGCCGCCGCCGATTAATGCCTTTCATGAATAAAATAAAATGTGAGCGAGAGTAGGGAGGAAGGAAACAGAAAAAGGAGACGCACCGACTTCCGCCCGAGACGCTCAGAGAAGAAGAGGACGAAGGTCCCGCATGCGACGATTTTGACTGCACCGAAGATGGCTGTCAGGAGGAGGTTCGACGACCCAGCTCTGACGAGGAGTTTGAAGAATTGAGGGCCGTAGTATGCCTGAGTATTCCTTTGTCAGTATCCCAGAACATAAGAGGGGAGACAAACGCACCAGCGCCGTTGCGCCGATGGACTGCTGACACAAAAACACTATGACAGCAATCAAAAAGCCTCTTAAAGTTATCCCGCTCCAAAAGCTCAGTGTACTGGAACCCACTTTGCGCCACGTGCTCCTCCGCAATAGAAAGGTGGATCTCCTTCAGCTCCGCACGCGTCTCTGAATCATCTGCACGAATCCACTTGAGGCTCTCCCAAGCCTTGTCGTCGCGCCCCTTCTGCGCAAGCCACTGGACGCTCTCGGTGACGGTGAGCATGCCGATTCCGAGCAGGGCGGCGGGGACGATTTGGAGCGCGATGGGGATCTGCCATTGGCGCGTGACGGGGCCGATGAGGTTCGCAACGGCGTAGTCTACCCAGTACGAGGTGAAGATGTCAAAGGTGTACATTAGCTGGTAGAAGCTTCCTACAAACACGGTGAGCACGGCATGGTTAACTGATGCGGCGATGTGAGGTCATCTAAACGCCTGCGAATCTCCTTCGGCGCGTTCTCAGAGCTGAACATGCTAATGATGACACTAGAGCCACCAAGCCCGAGCCCAGAAACGACTCTGCCGAAGTAAAAAGCACTGAAACTGTGTGTGTTGATCGTCTGGATAACCGCGCCGGGTGTGAATACCGCCGAGCAAACCATAATAGCGTGTCTGCGGCCCCACCGGGCGGCGATGGGCCATATGGCCCAGCAACCGACGAACGCGCCTGCCTGCTGAATACCGACGACGAGAGAGTTCGTCCGCGTTGCTGAATGCGTGCCGTAGTGGAAGTCATTTTGAAAGCTTTTAAAGGTGATGATCACGCCCGTTAACCCAGAGTCGTATCCTGGAAATGAACGCTCAGTAAGCTCGGAGGGACAAGACAGTGTCGGGATGGTACCGAAGAAAAATCCGCCAATGCATGCGACGGTTCCGAGTCCTGCGTCATTAGCAGAGTGATGAGAGTGGCAGCACGAATAGGAACGGGAACTCACAATAGGCTCTGAAGTCGCCCAACCCATTCCTGCGAGTCATGTTGGAGTGCCCAAGAGGCGCGTGTGCTAGGGTCGGAGAACATCAAGAAATATCCATGTTGTGCGAAGTCGCGCTGAGTGACATCACGCGCCTGAACAGAACATGATGTGGCGTTCCAAATGGGAGAGATCGTCGTGCCTGGAAAAGAACTCATGCAAGACTAGACCGTTGAAGAGATCCAAGGGAGTCACTGACTCACGGAGTTGCCAGGGAATTGTGCGCGGAAGTTGCATCAAATTGCGACAGCATAAAGCTTGCGGCTTTTGAGCTCTTGCTTGAGCTTGACTTGAGCTGATCCACAGTGGTCAGGAACGATGGCCTCCACAGAAGCACGCGGCGGATTGGACGCGATGAACGGTCGGGGATGTTGATCGGGAGGAAGCGCATGTGGTTGTGTTTGGACATTCGGACTCAAGAGTCTAACTCGGACTTGTCTTTTATGGACAGTAAGAACACGACCCACGACCGCCGGTCCGCGACTTTTAGACTGTTCTGGAGACAGATAGGCTTGAACTGTTGAATAGACGAACATCCGATGAGGTTGAAGAGGAATGTGGTCAAGAGTAAGTGAAACATTGAAATTGAAAGATAAAAGGCAAAGGCAAGATGGAATGCATCCATGAACATCCGATGTCAATGTGCTTTGAGATGCATGCGGGAAATATAAATAGGTAGAATGCTGAACTCACCCCGGATAATGGTAAAGTTGGATCGCAGAGAAGTCCCACAAGACGAGTTTCATCTATATATTGAACCAAGGCCGATGTTGGACAGAGTGGAACTGAATTGCAGTCATTAATTGGTCAGCGAGGTGTCCTTGATTAATTCACATTACAGTGAGCACACCATGCACGTGCAGCACGTCGGAGCAGGTTGGTGAACAACACCATTTTCAGTCCTGAACAAGTTAGTGGATAAGTATACGGGCATAGTCTCGGTATTCTGGGAGAACGCACCCGTGCCACGTTTCAGCATTCAAACATTGAAGTCTGAGAGAGCAATCCAAACTAGAACATTAGTATCGCAGCTCATTAGAGACTTGAACCAAACCATCCTCGAAGCGAAGTCATGCCAATACGTATAGTTACTGATATAAACTACCCTGGACAAGTCAAGGCGTAAAGTCAATGAAAGAATAGGATTTACCACAAACTAATTGCGGGCCTAACAAAGGTGTGATATGTGGAGGAAGACCTGGTTTAGGATGGAAGGAAACTGACACGGGATGAGTTAAGCAAGAAATACGAAAACCATCGACAGACAGTGCAATTTGAGCATAACCCATCTTGCGACGAAACGCGGCGTGCAGAATTTGAAATGTTGATGGGGGGCTGAGCATATAATCAGCGGCCCTCAGAAAATCCATAAGTAGTGAAACGCATTGAAAAAATGAAAAAAACCACTTACCTTGGTCATGGATGCGATCGAGACTATAGCCATTCTATGGAAGCAAACAGAGTCTGGAATCAACGTGAGGTTGAATGAACCTAGAGGAGCCTTGATGGTAATATTAAACGGCACACCTTTAAGTTGAGTTGCAGAGAAGGGCTGCAGAAGACTGAGTATTGAATCGTCAGATACGGCCGACTGTATATTCAGGTCCTGCACAATCTCTTCGCAGTGGTTCCTTGAATAATCATGCGTCATCTGAAGGAGCTTTTCCAAGTTTGAGTCGGAATCGGAATCTGTACATGTGGTGATCTGTCTGCGGTGATACTGAACGAGGAGGCGGCGCGGGGTAAGCGCCAATATCGAGGCCCGGGGTAACTTGCCGTTTCCAAAATCTGAAGATGGTGCGCTGCGATTAACAAGCCGCGTTGCTAAGATCTTGGACAAACCATTCATGTACTGAACTGAGCGTGAAATTTATATCTGCGTGGACCTCAGCAAGCAAACCCTTAGAGATAGGGACGTCGCAAAAATGGATCGGTTCAGCGACTTCGCGCGAGTTGTCATCATGCCTCAGAACGATAGATGAGTGAAGAACCGAGCATCGGGGACAGGAGACCGTAAATCCAGGCGATTAATGAGGTTCCAAAGGCGCGCCTACGGATTAGCGATCGCAGATAATCATTGCCCTTGAGTTGTGCTCCATTCTTGCGCGCATGAACCAGTGGATGAGTACATTACGCAGAGCCAAAGCAATCGGTCTGGCTCCAAGCGGATTCGCTGCGTCACGATTTAGTTTCTACACATAGAATATGTGCACGAAGCGGTCTCGTCGACCAGCCGCGAGCTGGGAATGCATCGCAGCATCAGGAGCAGTGCTGTAGATTGAAGAAGAGGTGTCTTGTAATGGATGGCGGTATGGCGGTATGGTCATTCCATTGCTTCAACCAAGAAAATATTGACGTGTGAGATACTGTGTCATTTTGTAGGGAGGCAACCGTCACGGTCACGGACCCCCTGGTTGCGTTGCCTTTTTGAAGGCCTGTCACGGTAACGGGGATGTTGGTTGCTTAGAAAAATCGTGACATTGAAAAAAATCTAAAAAATCCCCCAAAAAATACATAAATTGTATGTCAATCTAATGTATTGTACTTGAAATCCTAGTTCTATTGTTCTTGAATTCCTCCTTTGAAGCACCGTTGAGCTCACAATGGTGCACCTCAAAGCGTTCGTTGCCCGTTGCCTAAAAAAATAGGCAACGACCTTGTCACGGTGCTCTGGCTGTTGCCTCCCTACAAAATGACACAGTATGGGAACTGTAAGTCATAAAAGATGTGGCTATGCCCAGATCAATGCCGATCACTCTCAATGTCTTCTGCTTTCACCATCGAGTGAATGCATCCATGAATGCATCCCCAGGACTCCAGTGCTCTACATAGCACTCACAGAATGATCTATTGGTCGCCATTTAATCGGCTATACTTCCCGTCGTTGACGCGTAGCACGCGCGCCGCGGATGTCAATTGACTCGAGTATTTACGCGTATCGCGTGCGTTCACTTGCTGGACTAGATTTTCAACTCCTCACTGACAGCCGGTGCTCCTCACATCTCCCAGTCATCCGTTCAGATCCGATTATCCTAGATTCTGGGTGGTAATATCGTGTAATCTCGCATCCTCTCGGTACACGCGCCTACTCTTCCTTCCCTTCCACTGCTCGCCTTCGACGCCCTCGTCCTCAAGCTCATCGACAGGATCCTCGACAGCCTCAAGAGCCCCCAAGAGGCATCAAGTCCAAGACCTCACCACTAATTGTTGCGTGCTGTTGTTTCTCGCCATTTTCGTACCACTGACCACGTCTCCCTCGCGCAGATTCAAGCGGATTAGTCTGCAAGAGGGTAGCCTCCCTGAAGACTCTGCCTCGAGACCGACAGGAGGACACATCCGCAGGACCAGCAGCGCATCACCCTTCAGGTGCGTACCGTCTTGCCGTCTTGCACGCTGGCACGAGTCGCTGATCGACCATCTTCTGCAGTGCGTTGCCTCCAGGCCCCATCGCAGCCCTCTCCTTGTATACCGCCCCACCCTGCTCCGCCCCGCCCTGCCCCGCCTAGCATACATCCTCCACGGGACAGAAGCCGCTTCGAGATAAAGCTCGTGTTGGCAGGACGACGTGCGTCTACACTTCTCGTCTGCTTTCCTTTCCTCGATGCGAGCTTACTCGTCCCGAAGATGTCCCGCCACACTTTCAGGACGCCGCGCCCTGAACGGACCCCTCACACCCATCTCGCCTCCGTCCCGCTCTCGCTCTTATGCGTGGCGTGGATGTGCGCGTGCACGTGGACTGCCATTGGGGAATCCTCGCATGCCTACTCCAGCGCTTGGCGAGACCACGAGGGCATCCCGGCCCAAGCGAGCGGGGCGGGGCGGCGATATCTATCTCTTTCGCGAGCTCCGCAACGGTATCGTAGCCTTCCCCATGCCACCCAAAAACCGAGTACGTTTCCATCTGCATCATCTATACATTCCACTTGCAGTATTAACTCGCCCTACAGCTGTGTCCCCACTGGTGGTCTCGCGCGTAGAACTGAGGACGGAGGGGCGACGTGCGCTGGCGCAGGCAGTGTAGTAGTGGCGCCATCGTGTACTGCCAACCGAAGCAGACGCAACCTCGGGGGTGCACGGGCACGCGGGGTACGGATGCGAGCGAGCATGTGATGCTGCAGGTGCGCAGGCGTGGGCATCTCGTGCGGTCGTCGCGCCGCAGGGCGGTATGAGGATGTGCTAGGGTACGAGGACGGTACCCGAGGGCGAGCGGCCGTAGAGGTGGTGGGCGGCGATGCGGGGCAGATATAAAAAGGTCGAGAATCCGCATCCGTACGTTGCGGTGGGGGGCAAGGAGAGGCGGGCTGTACGAGGAGGGGAGGGGAGGGGAGTGCGATCGGAGCTTGTGGCGTGGGGTGGGAGGGTGAGCTACGGACGCGCGCGAGCGTGCGATGCTGCGGGTGCACGCGCGCGGGCATCTCGTGCGGTCGTCTCCTCAGCTGAGTACAGGAAGCCCGAGAAGCACCGCGAGCATGTCCCGCACCACCCACGGCTACCTTTCCCTCGAATATCGAGTTTTTGCGGAGGGCACAGCACGATTTGCCTGCGAGAGCAACGACGGGGTGCGTGAGCTCCCCAACATCTTGCTTTCCCACCGCCTCGCTCGCTCTGGGGTGCGAGGGAGAGAGGTGGCAGAGCTGTGGAGCGTGCGGGCCATGCGTGTAGGTGGAGCGCGCGCCAGTCAGTGGCCATGCGGCTACTCGTTCGTGGCCGTTCGCCTGTCCCCGAGTGAAACATGCGCGCGACCGCTTTCGTGGGAATGGGGGCGGGGCAAGTGCTTCGTTTTATGCTACAGTTTGCAGCGGAGAGCTAGATAGCATAGTGTCTCACCTATATCGGATCAGCGCTGTAACGATCCATTTCGACCTAGTCCTTTGGTTACCACGCCATCGCAATAGGCGACCAGGGTTATTATGTAAGCATCCGTTTTGGGAAGTCATGTGTCGCGTACTGAGACGCGACTTCACGCGTCGAGGCCTGCGCAGAGGATGAAATTTGTGTGAAAGGAATGGTAAAGTGCTCTGACTCTATGTCGCAAAAGTCCTTTCTGGGAGATAAGTCGGGATAGGCAACTATAAGCCGGGATAAGCCTGTAAGATTTTTAGGGGGTCTATAAAGTTCAAAATGGCGCTATCCTCGGTTATAAGTACTTACGGAACTTATAACACTTATAAGCTCTTAAGGCCAGTTATTGGAGTTTATAACTCCCTATAGTCAACCCTCCTTGCCGAGAACCATTACGGCGAATGTTTCCTGCTTATTCAATGAATTCACAGCAGACGCGATGAGAGAAGTGATTATTTAATTCTACCATATGATACATCAAGGTCATATATATGGGTACGCTACCAAAAATGCTGTCATTGAGCATCGGTATGTGTACGTACCTTCGCCACCGGGGGAGCCAGCGACGTATTGGATGGGTCGGTGACCCTGAGGACATGAAAGTGTGGCGTTGAGGCAAGCAGCAGATGGGCGACCGAAAAAAGAGAAAGGGAGATGAGAGGGCTCACCAGATTAGTGTCTGGCGCTTGGCAGCGAGCGCAGGGAAAAGGGTCGGCAGGAGTGATTGTTCCTGCAACAGAGTCAGACGGCCGCCAGAAAGCCGGAAAGTGGCGACGCACCAGTACATGCAGCGACAGATTCGGGAGTTGTACGGCACAACCGAGAAGGCAGGATGGCGAGATGGTGGTTGAAAAGCAAGAGAGGTGGAGTCACAGAGTCACATTGGGGTGATTTATATCTATTGCGGTAACATGACGTCACCTTACTCCACAGGCTCGACACTTCGGCTGTCCTCACGACTCCACGATGCTAATCATGGTTCCTCCCGCGCTGCGTGGTTGCCCGCACTTGATGCACGTCTGCCTCACACTTTCCTAAAAACCCATCTTGGTCACATTAATGGTGAGTGCAGAGCGGCCGCCGGGCCGCGTTGCGTATTCGCTCCGGATTCACGTTCCTCATGCCTCTTTCGTGATTCCTCGCCTCGGAATCTGGTAACGGGACATGGGACTACCGTGCGCGCCTCTTGAATTTATAGAGGGATGTGGATACTAACAGTAGTTTGATTACATTTTCACTTTCTTAACACTATACATGGATAGATTTCCTTTGGTTTGGATTATTATTCTCGTCGTCCTCATCAGTGGGCGCCCTTGTACATCGCACCTTCACCAGATATTGCTTGGGAGGCAGGACAGTTATATTCCCTTATAAGTCCTTACATCCCGGTTGTAAGTGGTATATAACTCTGCTGTAACCCACCTATAAGCCTGTAACCCTTTGTAACCCCTTATAACCTTTCGGGCCCTTTTGCGACATATTACTCCACCTACCTGAATTTTTTTTTAATGATTCTAGCTCAAACCAGCTCAACCACTGAATCATGAGGTTGTATCGCCAAATTCGGCCGAAACAACGCTATGATGTGAGAACCGTCTGCAGACAGACCCAAATAATTTTCTAAACACATTCTAACAGATCCAGAACTATTTTCTTTCCCTCTGTCGTCAAAAGTCGCGTCAAAAGAGCTCAATAGGGGAGTTCACGGTAGGGTTTATTTTCTTGTTTGTGAAAAATATATTCAAGTGATGTGATGAATATAAACTCTGTTTGTGTAATTAATGCGGGATCACCCTGTTTAGTTCCCACAGAATATTTTGATTGTTTTCAGCAAATTCACATGAATAAGTTTTACAAACGAATATTTTGTTCCTCAAACAAGTTTGAAACTGGTTTGTGGAATTTCTTTTGTTTGTAAAAATATTAATCCCATCATTTGAATATATTTCCACAAAAAATGAAATACTACCCTACCGTGAACTCCCCTAATGACGCGTGAAATAAATGGGTTGTTTGGTCATGCATCGGCCATCAATCCGTGATAAGGCTGGACGCCGCTTGTTCGACGCGGTAACTAACAGACTGTGATGAGTGAGGAACGAGCTGGTATCATCACAGTAACTGTCTAGAGAGACTAATTTCGACCATGTCTGGCGAGTGCAATGAATTCAAGACCTTCATTGTCAACATTTCTGGTGCGTAGGGAAATTTACTGGGATGTCTACATCATGATTTGGTATCCCCAGGAGGCACAGGCAGAGCGGGTGGAGTGGGCGGCACAACGGGTGGCGCTGCAGGTGTGGGGAGGGGCCCACTATGAATTTCGGCAGAGTTCAAAACTTGACAACATGTACATTGGTGAAGGCCTTTTTCACAAAGTCCTTTCTCAAAACAGCAGCGTGAATCAGGGTCATGGGTTAATGAAATTCCCGGGTTTAGTATTTTTTCAAACTGAATTATATCTAGACTTGTCAAAGTTCTTGGCAAGTGGTTGCACATTCCTCCTGATGTACTTATCAGATAGACAGTATGAGCTCCAGAGCCTCCGTCATGAGGCCACGGGGCACTGGCTCCTATGTGATGGCCAATTTGTCAATTGGAAGGTCACACCCAGCTCTTTATAGATCAAAGGAATCTGTAAGTCAATTCATTCTCTTTCAATCTCATGTCTAATAATTGGTCACAGCTGGTACTGGAAAGAGTGTACTAAGGTGATGTGTATTGCTACTATGCACATACTCTGCTGTTGACAATATCCACATGGGCGGTTCAACAGTGATTGAAGAAATCACTGTGGCCTGTCCCGAGCCGTCTGCTGTTGCATTTTTCTATTTTGATTTTAGGAACAAGCAACAGCGCATGGACATTATGTTACATTCTATCATCTGGCAGCTCTCTGAAAGGTCACCTTCATCCTATAGCTCTCTTGAACAGCTGTATAAATCACTGGTAAACAGAACTATGCAGCCACAGCATGTACATCTTCAAGGAGTCCTTGAAGATTTACTTTCAGAGCTGGACCAAACATATATTGTCATTGACGGACTTGATGAATGTCACAAGACTGATTGGAAGTCTCTTATCCAGTTCATTCGCAGCCTATGCCATCCCACCAAAAATGCACTGCACCTCCTGTTTACCAGTCAACCAGTTCAGGACTTCCAGATAGCATTCTAGGATCTTACTTTCATCAAGCTTGGTTCTGTGGTCTCTACTGGTGACATTAGATCCTTTGTTGGCAGTGAGGTTTCTGCAGTTAGAAACTGGGCCAGTGGCTCCTCATTGAACTGTGTGGTTGTTATTTCAGAGAAGATGTGGAGAAGACCCTCACAGCCCTCCCAGCTGATCTGTTTGGGATTTACCACCGCTTTTTAACCTGGGCAAAAAATTCTCTCAAAAAAACAGACTTTATCCAAGCAATTTCTGGTGGCTAGTGTTTTCTGCTAGAGAAATCACACCAGATGAGCTGGCAGATGCTATTGTATTTTGCCTAGATGACTCTGCTTTTGACTTTTCTGAACCAGCTAAATCCATTTACAACCCAAACAGGCATCAGGGTAACTCTGGTATCTTCCAAGTTGTTAGAGGGTCTGATCATGGTCAAGAACAATGGCTTAGCTGAACCATCAATTGCCCTTGCCCATTCATCTGTCAAGGATTATATCCTTTCCCCCTCCTTCCAGCAGGAATTTGGTGCAATCATTGACCTTGTGAAAGATGTCTCTCACAAATTCATTGCCCAAACTTGTGTCTGCTATCTCCTTTTTGCTGATGCCAACCATTCAATGACTCACTGCATTCCCCTCCTTGGTAGACCCACCTTACCTTACCTTGGTGTACCTCTGTCTACCCTCTGTCTACCCGTGTCTACAGCTGTACACATATGTATACAATGACATGTAGACACAGGTTTGCTGCCTTTGGTCTACCCCTGTCTACATTTGGTCTACCGCCGGCTATCAATGGTAGACAGCCTTAGGCTACCTTGGTCTACCGTTAACCTATGCTGCACACATACTTTGTCCAGGCGCTCACTTCTGCCAGTGGTCTTTGAATACTCCAAAGTTTAAGCTTTGAGTAATAATTCATCAGCTCTGTTCAGGTCGCCCAACTATATCTGTGTTAGTCCACCCTCAGCCACATTGGGCTACCTATGTCTACATTGGCCAAGGTCTGTGTACATTTGTCTACATGGGTACACAGCCGGTAGACTCATGGCATGGACATAGGTAACCCAACAGGTATGTGTACCCTTTGTCTACCCTTGTAGACAGACCCTTGGTCTACAGGGGTCTGGAATGCAGTGACTGAGGACACACTCTGAGACTACCCAATCTCATTGTATGCAGGAAACTATTGGTTCCATTACCTGCAGCTTTGCAATGGCAAGGACCAGGAAGCACTACTTTCCTTGACAATGCATCTCCTGGAGGATGGAAGCAGTCAATATGCTGCTTTGTACCAATTCCATCCCTTGCATTGGAATATGACCTGTGTTTGGGATAAACCCATATCACCTCCAGTATGTATGTGTTCTGGAATAGGCTATACTGCAGGGGTGTGGTCTCTGCTTATTAAGCACAGCACATCTGTTGACCAAGCTGACAAATATGGCATGACTGCGCTGCATTGAGCATTGAGCAAGGGTCACATCAACATTGTACAGCTGCTCATAAAGCATGGCACATCTGTTGACCAAGCTCATCTAGATGGAAAGACCATGCCACATTTGAATAGTTGATTTGTACTGCTATAGTTGAACACCTTTGAGGTGTGAAATTTGGACAGTTGATTAGTGATGTTGTGGTTGAACAAAGTGTGATATCTGGACAGTCAACTGTAGCTGTTATATCTCATCCCCTATGTGGTGCAATGTTCTAACATTTGAGCTGGCACTGTTGTGTTTGATCACTTGCCAAGTGTAGAATTTAATCAGTTGAGTTGGTGTTTTGGTATCTCATTGTGAGTGAACCACATTTAAAAACTTTGCAATTGGGCACTTTCAACATTTGGAGCCCAAAACAAGAACTAACAAGTCCCATTGCCGTGAAAACAGGTTGTCAATGAATCAGTGCTTCTGGAGTAGGGTGCAAGTATGATGCCTGCTGTACACCTTGCAACTGAGTCAGCACACTCTGTTCAACTCAATTTAGGAAGGTTGAGGAGTCAGCAAACAGCAGGAAGGCAAAAGCTAAGCTATAGTTAGATTTTTCAAGTTGAAGTACATGTCAGCTAAAATTGATTTGACATTTTGTATTACTATAGACAGAGATTTCACTTTTGAGTACTGCCTACTCTGTCTCCCTAACCCCATAACGTGTGGTGGGTAGGAGCCTATTACTACAGCAGAAATTCAAGCAATATTCTAGGTCTGACTACCTAGAAATGTTCATCTGGATATTGAAACGCTTGGAATAAAACCAACAGGTAAACTCGATTTGGAACCAGCCAAAGGGAGTTAAGGATGTGATGGTAATCCTTGCGCGCAAGTTCGAGGGTTCCCGCTAAAATATATAACGGCTGCAATCCAGATATAAACTCCAATCCAACCGATCAAATCCCAACCAAAACCAATAGTCCAAAGTTCCAACCAAAAATCCGTAATGTTCCCGTAAGTTCTGTTTGTTCCCGTAGCCGTTCCCAAAGTTCCGTAGAGTTCCAAAGTACACGGGCTGAACCCGGGCGAGTATATTCTTTTGTACCTACTACATCGCGCCTTATATACCCTACTTGTTTGTCCTAACCAAACAATGCCTGAAACTGATCGCTGCCTGGTTGCCTGGCTGTCTCCTTCCTCGTTCCTAACCTCACAGCCCTCGTTGTTCTGAAACCACCCAGTAAAACACGGTTTCCGGGCCCTGTTGCCACCCTACACCTTAACCACCATTGTTCGGCCGCTCCAACTCATCCACAGCCCCTTCATGGTTGCAAGACACGTAGGGACACGTATTGACACGTCCCTCAGGTCTCCAACGCGTCTCCAACGCATTTGCAACGCGTTTCAAGTGAACAATGCACGGAGTCACGTGATCACGTGATCGTCCACCATTGTTCTATTCCGTGCATTCTCCGTCATTGTGCTGCCACTTCCTGCTTTTATGTCCCCCATTTGTTTCGGTGAGTTGACAACCATTATCCTCATGGTTTCTATGCCTCCCATTGTCCCCTCATGTCATAGTACGCCGCCTTATCCTGGCCTTCATCATTTGTTTTCCAAACAAATGATGTTCATCACTATGCCTTGGCTGAGGTGTTGAAAATTTGAATTTTTGGCCTCCCGTGTGTGTTTCCTATATCCTTCATACGCCCGCTCATCAATATATTCTCACCCTTCATACCCAATTTGGCATCAAAAATCATGTGTATACCCTCTGTGGATCAATTCTTTTGAGTCCATTTGATTTTTGCTACATGTGTCTAAAATTGGGGTGCATGGCTCAGTCTGTGGGGATAGATAGAGCTCTCTGTTGTCAGGGCTATTCCTTAAGATATGTTGGACATACCCCATGACTTGGAACTCAAGGAAAGTAAATGGATATCCAAATACAAGGCATTTTCTGCAGCAAGTCATGCCTGCATGAATCATGCACAAGCTGCTCTCCAGTTAAGCTGACATAATTAAAACTTGACAGCTCAATTTTGCTTGAAATTTGACTGGAGCACTGCTCAGTCATTGTTTCAGCCATCCATTGTGCTCTACATGACACTTTACCATCTAAATTGCTTGTTCAACAATTGATCTTGAAATCCTGCAGACAATGCTGCAACACAATTAGCAGTAAGAATCTGTTACATAATCAGGGACTTAACTGTTACAAAATCCACTGAAGATGTCTGTTTATCTATTCCAGGATACCCCACTCTGAATTCAGGCTCTGAGTGTTTTTTTGTGAAGTTTTTTCTGACTGTTGGATAAAATGTCATGATTTAAACATGGGTCACTGATCTTGTCTGGTCTCCAGAGAGCAATACTGGGTCCATTCTTCCAAAACAAGTTATGTGGTCTTCAGCTAATATGTGTATGTATTCAGTGGAAAGGTATGGTTGAGCTCAGTGCATGTGATCTGGCACAGTGAATCAATTTGCAGCCACTTTCTGTGATGACGAGTATGGTAAAGGAGTCCTCTGCCACCGCAAGCTACATATTTTGCTCTGTTGGCGCAAAACAGTATCAAACTCAATTAAGGGGATCAAGATTTTTCTCTGGTCCTCAGAGATCCTATCCTACACTATGAGTCTCAAGCACAACTACACATAGACCTTGGAGATGTTGAATTATCCTGCATTTCTCTCTGTCAGTGCTGCCAATGTAGGAAACAGCTCATGGCACTGTGGCCTGTAGATATGGCGGTCAATGTGTTACTTTATTCAGAAGGGGTGAAATACCTCAATTTTGGGTACAATGTTCCGGTTTTAGAAGGATACAATTGTGAAAGTGAAGGAGCATATAATCTTACCTAATGTTTGCACATAAATTTCAAAACTTTTTTCCACATAAACTCTTACAAAATTTCTCATAGCTAAAACTTTCCTGACATCTTCACCTCTATAACTTTCTCGGCACTTTTTGGCATCTATAAGTGGCTGTGCTGATGGTGCTGAGGCCACACCCAGTTGAACCTGTAATATTCCCTCTCAAAGCAAGTTACCATGGGCAGTGACCTTGCTGCTATAATGGAGACCTCTGAGCTCACAGCACAATTATCATGTGCTGTGTGAGAAGTACACCACATATGGCTGTGAAGTTGCTGAATTCGGCAGAGTTCAGCATAGCCACTTACTGGTGCCGAGAAGTGCTGAGAAAGTTGTAGAGGCAAAGATGTCAGGAAAGTTTTAGCTACCAGAAGTTTTTTCAATGTTTATGTGGAAAAAAGTTTCAATGTTTATGTGCAAACATTAGGTAAGATTATATGCTCCTTCACTTTCACAATTATATCCTTCCAAAACTGGAACATTATACCCAAGATCAAGATATTTTACCCCCTCTGAATAAAGTAACATGTTGACCACCATATGTAGATTCAATGGGAGAGTAGTTCTTTAAATCCAATGGGTAGGCATTTTCGAGGCCAGAGAGCATCACAAAATCACAAGTGAAAATCCCAAGTGTGCAAACACTGTCAGTCTACCCATAGCTCTGGAGGAAAGGGTACCGGGCAGGCTGCATAACCTAAGCAGCTATTCAAAGAAGTGATGACCACAGGGGATTCTACAGCGCCATTTTATGTTGGATGCGAATCAGAGGCTGTCAAAATGTATTCTTCAGCAGAGATCGGCATTTCGGACATGTTCAATTAATCCATCCGTAAAGTTTGAAATAATACACTGCCAGGTGCACTGTCCGGAACATAAATTTCAATTGAACCGTCTCGTGGGCACACTCAATTTGACTAATCAATTGTCTAAATCCAACAGTTAGTGTCAGGGTATGACCCTGTGCATTCAACAGCTCATCTCAGATGCTATTTAATCACAGTTGGCCCAACAGTTGTCATCAGACACTTGGTGCCGAACCGTGTATTTAAGCATGTTCACGCGCCTGCCAAATCTTTTCAATCCGCAAAACTATGACCTACATTGTTTTATATTGCCAAGTCAAGTTCAAAACCCGGAAGCCCAGCAGGTGTTATTTTGGGAAGTCGATCAAATATGCCATCATTCGGGCTTAGGGACCTGCTTCCACAAAATAATTGCAAAGAGCGCCGCTGCAACATGATCACGGGATTAAAGAAATAGCCTAAAAACTCCCCATCCAAAGTCTTCCGACTCTGATCCAGCACTCACTCTTCAGCGACCGGGGAATTCTTCCTTTCCGGGACCTTACAATGCCGTCCCGAGGATGGCATGACGAATATAAGATTGATTGCGCCCCGCTCAAGCGTTCTTTCGACCTCTCCTCAAATCGACGGCGCAATAATGGAAGTGGCAATGTCGGTGCTAATGGTTACACGTTGTTGTGATTCTATGGATCATTATAATACCACCCAACCAACTAGGGCAACATGGACTACGGCCAGAACGTCTCATTCGTCTCCGGCATTGTATTGTTGTTGCTTCGGATCGAGATTAGGCTGTTGTTTACTGACATGTCCCTGGCTGGGTGTTTTCTTGCGAGGAGCCCATTGAAAAGCAATCTATTCTGAAAATTACCGGAGCAAACTGGGGTCTGCCTAGTAAAATTCATATGCGCTGGATGATCAACACTGTAGCAGAATAACTCACGGTTTGTGTTGAATTTTCATGTCTTCTCGTATCCCCTCGATTAGGCCGCGGTACGTTAGCTGTGAGCTTCCAGATTCATTTTTAGAAGTCTTCGTTGGAGAAGAATATTCGTTTGGTGGAGCTTCCTTCGAAATGGTTTCGCCCTGTGAAGGCTTCCCGATGAGCCGTGTTAGTAACGCCCTTGTGAAAAACCCCCCTCTTCCTTGTGTATCTTCATAAGATTGTTGGTTCTCCGTGCAAGCTGCTAATAGCACATGCGACGGGTAGCCGATGAGAAAGTCTGCACTCAATACTGAATTAGACCTGAAAAATACTCAAGCATAACATGCTAACCAGAAGTTGCAGCGTTCTTGTCGAATTGCGTGTTCTTCCCAAGTTGCCCCGCCATACATGTATCGAGTATGACTGTCTGCAGCCCCGGAGCAGTCAGTATAAAAACACGCGGCGTTTGTAGACTCACAATGTTATTACCCTTAGTCGAATATATCGCCTGTACAAGATCAAGAAACTCCGTATATTTTAGACCTGTGCCGGGGTTGTCCATTTGATAGTCAGCGGTAACGAATGTCGGGGGTCTTTGAGGCCGAGGGTAATCATATAATTCCTTAGGTAAGAGCATAGCCATTCTTCCAGTAGTCCCTGTCGTCCCCTCAGTAGGAACAGGAGACGGGCGTTCAGCGGTACCGGTTGAGGAACCTTCGGCCATAGTGTGACAGGCTATATATATGATGATTGGAGCTCCTGGCTGAATAGCGCGATCCATAGCGAGATCGTCAAGAGACTTCTTGATCGCAGACGAGGTGGCTTTGGCATCGAAAAATCGCTTGATCTGGCTCTTGGGTACAGCAAGATCGTTTTCTAGGTAAGTGATTACAGAGTTTGCATCGTGTACAGCCCCTGTGAGGCGTGGCACTTCGGGGGAAGGGTGGATCAGTTCATCGACGCCGATGACGAGCGCGTGTAAATCGTCAACAGTGACATCGGCCAAGTTCCACCCAACCTCGTATGTCATCTTCTTTCCCTCTTGCCCATGAGTAATTGCTATGGGCGCAGGTGGATCGTCGAAACCTGGGTTGGATGCCCAGATCACGAGACGAATGAGGCAAAGGAAAACTTCTACTCCGAGCCATGTGCCTGGGCCATTGATACTAGAGGAATTGCTTGCCTGAACCAGGCCAAAACACCCAATGTATCCTATGCCAGACGCAGCAATCCCCACTAAGAGAAGAAGGCGGCAAAACACAAGTAGGAGGAATGGGACTTCCGGAAGGTATCGTGATGAAGTTTTTGATTGCCCAAGGCCATCTGCTTTGAAGGACTGCAGAGGACGCATTGCTCCAGTGTTCCTGTCCAGACCCCTCAGATACTCCAAATCCCCGTGGAGTTGTTTGCACTGCTGTGCGTTGAAATCTAAATGCAGTGATTTGTCCCGAAATGGATGGAAAGAAGGTTAATATAACGCACGCGTAATGTCATTCGCGAGTGTCAGCAAGCACATCTCCGACCGAGTGTCTGGGTTCCAGGCAAAGGGAGGCATCTTCCCCTCTGTTTGAAACCAAGTGTTGATAGCATGGAATCTAAGCCGGCTGTTCACCACAAATAGGATCCGAAGCTGGATGACGAGTTGGATCATTATTGCCGCAAGTACGCTTCCGGAGATACGTAATACGGGAAAAAGCCAGCTTTGTGAGAATGGACGATCACGTAAATCGACCCGGATGATATAGATGTATGGCAATAAGCCGAGGGAACCGAATCCGATGCTGAACAGAAGCATCCACAAATGCCAGCAAATCCAGGGCCAACAACGAAGGTTGATTGTGACGTCGACTGAGCGACAGCGGTAGAGGATGGATCTGATGTCCTTCTCCGCAATGTAGATGCTGTCGTCGGAGTCCAGCGCGTAGGACAATTTCGACATGATTCCCTTTGGAAAGAAGCCAGCGTTGCGCATCTGGCGTGGGCCGTGAAACCATGGTTCATCGATTGAGACCCACAGCGTCATTAATCCCGCCTTTATGATGCCCAAGCTGCCGAAGATGGACATGGGCGACCCTGCGGCATAGAAGAAACCGCGTTCCAGAGCATTGTTAACGTGCTCCTCACATTGCTCTGTCCCCAACAGTGGCAAGAAACCCGATACGTCCTGGATTCCCGAAGTTGTGACACCTGCGATGCTAGTGGGGGAAGCCATTGCTCCACCGTCGCAATTCAGGTGTGGGTGTGGGATGCGGGTAGAAGAGAAAGATACACCAACGAAGACCTGTACGGTGGGGATGGTGGTGAGAGAGAGAGAGCGAAAGCTTCCAGCTGGCACTGACAGCTGGCACCTAGGATTACCAGCCTGCCTACGAGTTGCAGCAATGTGGTGAGCACATTGTCGTAAAGTGCTCACTACATTTTTTGGTCACGAGCCCAGCTGGCATCGACAGCTGTCAACAGTTTGGAAAGCGAGATAGAACTCCGTAGGTCTCGGAGCGTAAGACAGGTAGCAGGGAAGGATGGTTCAAGTGAATGGCGCCACTGTTCATTAGATGTCGCGTCCCAAACAATCTAAAACTCATTCACTCTGAGTAGCACACCATGCGTGGTTTCAACGAATTGGCGACATAAGGAGAACGCCGAACCCAGGAACAGCGTGAACTCTGCACGCCACCGTCAAACCATGCCGTTATCACTTCGACGGTCTGGGATTAATGAAGAGATAAGGCCGCCGCGGCACTGACGTGCATCGACAGGCATCGACGCGGCATTGGCGCGGCGGTGGCTGTGTTATTGCCGCAGCAGGAGGTATAAGTGCCGCGCTGCGTTTACTTCCTTCCACATACCATCTGTGACCCAAAATCGAGTTGTGGCAGGCTTTCTAGTCTAAATACACTGTCCGGAAGGTGAGGGCCACATTTACACCAGGGGCACGGCCGATGGAAGGCAATTTTCACCTTCTGGAAGAGAAGTATGGCGGGAAGCACCAGGAAAGTACTTCAGGCAGGTAGTAATTATCACGTAACTTTACTGGTGCAAACAGCGTGGACCAAGCGTGAACGCAAAATGAACTGAACATGAGAAATTGATTGGCAGGTCTCGATCACCTGGTTCACATCAGCAAAACCTGGGTCCACTCAAGGTCCACTACATAGTTCTATGTAGTTCTACGTAGTGCCTGCAGTAGCCTGTAGTAGCCTGTAGTAGCTGTAGTGTCTGTAGGAAGGGTACCCTCTGTATAGAGCTATGTAGTTTGGGCCGTTCTAGAATCTAAGGTGGGGCTCAGTCATATCCAGCTCACGCCACGTGAGCAAGCGTGACTGCCTTTTTGGGACCCACATTTTTTCCCACCACCTTCTCATACAAATTTCATTCGTTCGAGGCACCTCAGACAGATTTTGGATACGAAGATCTGTCCATATAAATCATAACTCACATAATCTATGTTTTTATTAAAGCCAGCACCAAGCCTGAAAAGGACACCCTAAACAATGCATGATGCCTCACAAAGCAGGCCATTGAGGCAACTCCAGGCACACGAGCGAAAGTGACCATGGCTGTCCCATAGACTGCAAGTCAGGGGAGCAAAATTGTCCACCCTGACCCAGGCGGTAGCCTATAAGGGCATTAAAGAACACTGAGAGACCCCAACTCGGAAGGCTACTGCACAGAACACGAAGCTTGTACAAGAGGCTGTGGCCCCCAGGGCCAACTCCCTCCCATCCCATAAAGCGGTCTGGAAGGCTATCTGACATAAGGACCTATCCAAGAGAGTAAAGACCTTTTTCTGGATGGGCATGCATGGTGCCCACTGGGTTGGAGCCTACTGGAAGCACCTCCCAGGATTTGAAGAACATGAACTATGCCATGGGTGTGGGGTGACAGAGTCTCTCGAGCATGTTCTATTTGACTGTAGCCAGCCTGGCTGGGCCAAAATCTGGTCCCTGGTGGGAGCCATGTGGACCATGAAACATGGTGGGTTACCCCAACCCACACTAGGGGGAGTCCTAGGATGCTGCATGGTGACATTTGAAGCTGAAAGCAAGCAGAAACCATCTGGGAAAAACCGCCTATACTGGATCCTCATATCCGAGTCTGCTTACCTTATCTGGAAACTCAGAAATGAGTGGGTCATATCTAGGAATGGCACACCTCACTCTACAGCAGAGATCCAGAACCGTTGGACACACTTAATAAATACTAGACTGGATACTGACTGGTTCCTTGCAACCAATGACTCTCACCAAGGCAAGAAACTAGTTCCCCCGTCCCTCACACTCAGTACCTGGAGTGGGACCCTTCTTGATGAAGCCAGCCTGCCAAAGGATTGGCTCAGGGAGCCCAAGGTTTTAGTGGGTATTCCAGCATCAGGCCCCTGAATTCACACCCTACCCCCAGACCCTGGGGGTGGGGTGGGTCTGCCTCAACATGCCGCTTGAGTTCCACACTATGGCAATAAGCCCGTGTGCTTAAATGCATTTCCTTGGGTGTGGAACACACCTGTTTAGACTGGAGGTCAATGTCCCTCCTAAGCTTATGCGGGTGATGGGTTAACCTATTGTTAATTGCGCTGTCTGGTATCGTACCACAAAAAAAAAAAAAAGAAAGAAAAAAAGAAAAAACATAATCTATGTTTTGGACCCGATCTGTGATGTCACTGATTAGCTGAAAGCAGATCACTGCTGACATCTCCCACGATCTTGTACACCTGCCTTCTCAATTCACAATGCCCTCTGGGCACCTTTGGTACCACTGACCTCGAGCTGTACCTGTAATTCTGGAGGCTGGATTCAGGTTGTGCCAGGATGGTCACAGTCTGTCACCAAGGCAGGTGAGATTGCTCAGCTTCAAGGCTCTGTCCATGCACATTTTCTGCTTTCCTTTGCCTAATTTTTTCTGCTTTCAGACAGTCCTAGGAAAGGCAGATACCATGTCCTGTGGCCTCTGGCTGCATTCTTCTTACATATCCTCACTGCCTAGTGTTGATCCTTTTCTGAAAGCAAAGTTGGATCCAGCATCCCACCAGGGCCTCTGGCTGCACTCTGCTTTCGCTTTTCCTTCTTGTGGACAGTTAGATTGAAGTTTGAAGCAATCACCTTTTTGTATTGGGCCTTTGGCCATACTCTTGGATGAGAACACTGGAAAACTTTGAGCCGGTGGCACCATTGTTCATTCAAGTTCCCAGAGTTGTCAATTAGAGAGCCAGCAAGAAGGAACAAGAAGCATGAAAGCGCAGAACCAAAGAAACAAACCAGTGATTGGAGAGTCAAAATGAACATATCCCAACTGAGATTTAGCAGTAATTTCCACACCCGAGCATAATAAATGGATCAAACCCCAGGTCAAACCCTAGTTAAACACTGGTGTGAATCAAAGTCAAGAGCAATTTTGGTGCCTATTAAGAGCAACAAAAGAACCGGATTTCAGTGTTCTTCTGGCTCATTAACGATCTCTATGGTGACTGGCGGGGCCATGCTTCTAGGAGGGAGTAAAGTGAATGGAGGGAGGGAGGGAGTGTCAGAAGACTGATGGGAAATGTATATGCCTGTGGAACCCAGATCAGATCTTTCATGATCTATGTTTGATCTGCATTCATGCATCCCAGACAAAAACATCTACTAATCAGATTCAATGTACTGTAGCATTAGGGGGACTTCACGCTAGGCATTATTTTTCCGTTTGTGAATAAAATTAATGGAGTGATGGGACCATTATTTTTCCAAAATAAAAATATTCCACAAACGAGATTTAATCTCATTTGTGGAATAAACATTTTTTTGTGGAATATATATACCTGCTTGAGTAAGCAGGCTGCCCATGACTGCTCTGCTCCCATCCCGTCTCATCCCGCCCATCATGCCACCTTCCCCGCCCTGCTGTTCCGTCTTCCCTGCCTGTTGTTCCACCTTCCCTGCCCGTTGTCCCGCCTTCCCCGCCCATCGTCCCGCCTCATTCCGTCCATCATCCCACCACTCTCCTGCCTGTCATCCCGCCTCTCCCGCTCGTCGCCTGCGACAGTCTTGCCCTCCTGTCAAAAAAATAGAAAAAAAATACTCCCTAATCCAAATTGTTTAGCTGATATAGGGGTCTCTCAGATGACTAGATGGCGCACCTATGGTGTTTTGTGAGGTGTGTGCCTGGCAGGTGGAATTGATGCTATAGAAATATAATAATATCCTGGGACTCAAATGGGGTGATCACACATTTATTCCACAAACAACAATTTTATTCGTCCCATAACATGAATATATTTATTCACAAACAGGAAAATCGGCCCTACCGTGAAGTCCCCTATTATTCCATGGTCAGTGCAGAGAATGAGTAGAGAACACAATGGATTTTCTTGCTGGAGGGCAGGAGGACATGTAGTCACAGGTTCTGATTATCATACTACAGCTGTCCAAACAATAGCAGGACAGTTGACAGTTAAAGAGAAAGTGTGCCTCAGGATGAATCAGGGGGGGAGCAATGGGGAAACATGGATAAGTTATAATCCATGATTTTGGCGTTGTTCAGCCACCAGAGCTAGGAGTTGCCATGGGGCAGTGTACTGGGACAGGTTGGGCCATATATGCAGACAATCACAGGTGAGCTGTAATCACGATTTTGGCGGTGATCTGAGGTGGCCTTTTAACAATTTTTCAGCCACCGGGGCCAGGAGTTACCATGAGGCAGTGTACTGTGATGGATCGGGTGAGATCGGGTGAGATACGTGGACAATCACAGGTGATTGGTAAGCCATGATTTTGGTGGGAATCTGAGGAGTCCTTTTAATGGTTCTTCAGCCACAGCTGGAACTTAAAACAGTACCAGGAATGCCACGTCAGTCAAAAAAGCAGGCTGCAGCACGTAAGAACTGGAAGGCTGCTGTCCAGTCCATCAAATCTGGTACCAAGCGTGCACTAGAGGTCCTCACACCAGGGAAAAAGAGGAGGAAAACAGAGGCAGAGAAGGAAAATGTGAGCAATTTTTACCCACTCATTCCCATGCCCAAACCCCAATTTAGGATGCGTGACCACCCCTCTCATGACAACATCTCCAAACGGCATTCCTTTGAGGTGCCTTCATGCCGTGATGATGATCCCTTCATGGCACCTGGACTGAGCCTTGCCCACGACTTCAATGACATTCCTGCTGACACGCATGCCCAATTTGGGCTCTTGACAAATACCCATGTCTCCCCCTCGAAATCATCATCCTTGGGTACATTCTGGCATGATTTCACTCCACACGTCCTTAAAAAACTCTCACCATCCCTGAAATCCACAAATTCTCAGATCTTCAATGATGACGAGTCTATTCTCGCACAGAAATCACTGTGCCCTGTCAGAATGCTTGATGACACTTCCAGTTTCATGGACTTGGAGTCTGACAGCTTGGACTTTCAGTTCTCACTGGCTGACTTCATGTTGTCAATCAACCTGGCTGACTCCATGTTGCTGGATTCTGTCTCGCTTGCCTCAGCGAATGACAGCATTCTTCCTGATCCCTGCCCCACTTTATTGCTGACTATCGATGTGGACTTGGCTGAGCATGCTCAGCAACAGGAATAGGCAGCCACCCAATTGGATGGATGACTCCATGAAGCCCCAACAATTGAAGCAGCTCACGCCACATTAGCTGACATTGGAAAGGTTCTTTGGCCACCTCACAAAAATAGACATGGATATATTGATCCTGAACTCGACCCCTTCACCCATGCACGCTGAAACAGTGTGCTTAACTATAAGCTAGAAATGCGACTGTTGTTGGATGCTAACAAACACCACAACTAACAACCACACAACCAACTACTATCACTCCCAAAGAACAAGTGTGCTTCCTTGGTGAGTTCAGGTCCAAGTTGTAGTATGTGACTACTGGTTTTGAAACCCAATGTGAGAACAAATCTTCACTAATCTGACTGACAACAATGCCTGTGGCACCTCAACTATGCAGGATTTGTACGGAACAATGCCCTGCGGCCTTGATGAATGAGTAATATAGGTGGTTTGGGTTGGATACAAGATGAGAGGAAGACTATTAGATAGTTTCATCAATGTCAGGGCAGAGTTTGTAAAGGTTTCAACAGTAAATCCTCTAATTGAGGTCACAGTTCCAGCTTTCAATCACTCTCACAACAACCAATCCTTGTTGTAGACCTTGGCTTAACCTGCCACAAGAATCTTTTGCTCCACTTCAAGGCTTAAGCACCTTGCTGGCATCCAAACTGATCTTCCTGTTGGTTACAGCAGGCAATATCAACTGCAGATGCAACTAGCGAAGCAGATGCAAAGCAACAAGCCCACTCAGGTAGGTAAACCTCTCTTTTATACATGAAGACCACCTGCAGGGTCGACAACGTGAAGCTTAACTTCTTAACTCAAACTGAACTAGAGCCAACAACCAAATTTCAATTTATAGACACACTACAAACAGAGGTAGATACTACTCTCCACGAGTTGGCCTGAGAACAACCACAACAATGTCCACTGTGGTGTACTAGCTTTCTGCAGGGTCCTTGAGCCCTATTTATACTACTAGAATATAGATTTACATGTGAAAAACAGAGAGTGAAAACAAAACAAAACATGTCCATGCATATCTGATGCATCATCACAGGCCAAGAGAAACCCTTCACATGGTTCTCACATCCTGATTTGGGTATATGGTAGATCCCATGGGCTGCCGTCTGCAACTGCAGGCCTGGAATCTCTGGGTGCTGTGATGATGACTGCGGTGTCGCTATTGGAGGATATGTGGTCCAAAGAGCAACAATGTTCAGCCTCTAGGGAGTAGTAGAGCTGGAAGGTAATGAGGACATGTGGAGGATAGATGTGCACCATAGAGTGTGACACAGGGAGCAGGTAGAGTGAGGTAACGATGATCTCCGCCCAGTGAGTGCACCTGCTGTGAGCTGAGAGACGGAAAGAGGAGAAGCACCTTGTGGACGCTTCACTCTATTTGTGAGGGTGCTTCTTCAGACGTTGTTTACAATAGGTTGTGCATGGTGAAGGAAATCCTTGACACTCCTGAGAGCACAATAAAGACGGTTTAGACTGCACCTGCTCTGACCCTTGGTGAGAGAGAGAGGGAGAGGAAGAGAGAACAAGAGAGTGTGTGTGTGTTCTGAGTTTATATGAGTACATGACAACAGAGGAGGTAAGGCTGTGAGAACTGCTCTTCTGAGAGCTGAACCCTGATAGATGTCTCTCTACTTCCTTCAAATCCTTCTCTCTTTTATATCTTTTTCAGACCACTTGTGACTCATTTCCCTTCTCCTTGAAACCACCGACCATTGTGGGTGTCATTTTGAGGTAGCCACATGGTGCGAAACTGGGGGAGCCATTTTGGGATACTTGTTAACCCAGCCAAATGTTTGTACGTCAACCACCAAGTCACAATGCCCATGTCTCTTTGTTCACACTTTCAGTATGTGCCTCTTACTTTATATTCCTTTGATACTTCTAGTGGATCTCATTACGCAGGCTTGCTTCTGGGTGTCGTGTATACTCTCTGAGGTATGCCTGCTTCATCTACTAGTCATTATCATAATGCTCACATTCCTTTCCAGCTATATTTCATCCACAAATATTCAATTGAGCACCCACAAATTCCTATTGTGACCCCATGGCTGCAAACACGTAGGTGGCGCAATGGCGGCAGTGGGGTGGGTGGGGCTGGAGTGCAGGTGGCTGGAGCTGTCGATTTGGTGCCTGTATATACTAGTCTGAAATATATATTTTTTGGCTTGAATTTTCTTGATGTGAATAGGTCAAACCCAGCCTCTGGCTCGATACCATTCTATGTGTTGCGACAGAACCAGAGCACAGCAATCGGCCACTTTTTAAGCCACATCGGACTTATTCAATTTGGCTTCCTTTGGCTCAATCTAGCTCTTTTCTGGCTCAATCCAGCTACCTGTCGTTTTCACTGGGAGGCCTTGCCCTTGGCTTGATGATGGTCCTCTTGCCAGTTCCAGCCTTCATGCTCCCGGATTGCTTTGTACATGCATTGGGATAATCAAGACAGCCTGCTGTTGCAATGCGTCAGTTTTTGGCACATCAGGTCACACGATACATGTTTGTTACAGGTACATCAATTTGAGGTTAAGGAAGTTTGGCCTTGAGCTAGTTGGTCTTGAAATCCACCTGAACTGAAATTGAAATATACAGTCCAACTACAGAGAACTACGTAGATGGCCCAAAACTACAAGCAACTACAGGCAACTACAGCAACTATGGCAACTACGGCAAAAATCAGGTTTTGCTGATGTGGTTGCTGTTTGAAGATGAGAATCATGTTGCAACAAAATAACCCACACTCACCACAAGAGAGACACCAGCTGTGGACAGAGTTTCAATTCCAAGATGGCAGGTGCAGCAGACTTGTGAAAAGTAAGATTTCCAACTAGTGTGCAAGTCCATCTTTGGACCTCTAGGTTAGGTGATCCGAGTAATTCCAAGATGTGGTCAATGGCATTTGCCTCAATAACACTGTGTGCACCATCAAACCATTGGGTAATCTGAGATAATGTGCATGTGGCCCTACATATCAGGTCAGAATCTTGGTGACTGTTTGAAAATCAGAACCATGTTACAACAAAATAATCCACACTGACCGCAAGAGAGACACCAGCCTTGTACAAAGGTTCTGCTCCAAGATGGCCAGTGCAGTGGACTTGTGCTGTGCCAGTCTTGTTAATAGATCGCATGAAGAACTATGTGCCTGAGTATCTGGCAATGAAAGCATTTGCATAACATAAGGGAACAGCAGTGATTCGACCACCATCCGTGCCTCAGCCTCCAAGTCAGAAGATACAGCTTGATTGGTCAACTCCCATAGAATTGCGGCTTTAGTTGACCACGAGACAAAGTTCCACCTATATAATTTGTTAACGAGTTCAATTTAAAGCAATGAAACCTCTACGGAAAATATCCACAATATATTTCCAAGGTTGGTGTCGAAAGTGGGCTGCTGCTGTGGAAGGGGAGATCATCTGAGACGTAGGCTCTGGAAATGGGTCAGTGATCTGGGTAGAGGTGGAGCGAATGCAAGGAATAAAGTATAGGAAGCAGTCCCGAGCCATAGAGTACGAAAGTAGCGGAAAAACAGAGTAAGAATGTGAGAAAATGGCATGACAAGAGAGTGAGGTTATTTGGTGCATATTTGGGGGTTTGGGTGGCTAGACAGCCCACTGGCAGCTTTATGGGGGTAAGGGGCAAGGTCCCTCGGTGGTACCTCTGGGTGAGAGCCCTGCACTGGCCACGATGGTGGTGGTATGATGGTAAGATTGCACCTGATGGCACTATTTACAGTACAAACAATGATTGGACTGAAGTTAAAATCAGAGAGCGGGTAAAGCCAAAACCAGCATGTGGATGGATTTCCACATGCCGGCCATCCGACCCTACCACAGTGCATATGTTGATCAAGCTGACAAAGATGGCAGGACTGTGCTGCATCGAGCATCGAGCAGGGGTCACCTCAACATTGTGCAACTGCTCATAAATCACAGTGCATCCATTGACCAAGCTGATAAAGATGGCAGGACTGCACTGCATCTCACATCAAGCAGGGGTCACCCCAATGTTGCACAGCTGCTCATAGAACACAGTGCATCCATCAAGCAGACAAAGATGGCTGGACTGTGCTGCATCCAGCATCCAGCAAGGGGTACCTTGACATTGTGCAGCTGCTCATAGAGCACAGTGCATATGTTGATCAAGTAACAAAAAATGCCATGACTATGCTGTATCTCACATTTAGCAGAGATCACCTCAACATCAGGCAGCTGCTCACAGAGCATGGCACATCCATGGATCAAGCTGCCAAAGCTGGCAGGACTGCACTGCATCTTGCATGAAACAGAGGGATCCTCAACATTGTTCAGCTGCTCCTAGAGCACAATGCATCCATTGACCAAGCAGACAAAGATGGCTGGACTGCACTGCATCTTACATTGAGCAGGAGTCACCTTGATGTTGTTCAGCTGCTCATAAAGCACAGTGCATCCATTGACCAAGCAGATGAAGATGGCAGGACTGCACTGCATCTTGCATCAAGCAGGGGTCACCTTGACATTGTGCAGCTGCTCATAGAGCATAGTGCATCCATCAACCATGCTGACAAAGCTAGCAGGACTGCACGCCGCTTTGCATCACTCAGTCATCACTTTGACATCGCCTGGTTGCTCAGTCAAGAGGAAAGCAGGAAGGCACCAAGACCCTAAATGAAATCAGTTCAATAAAGTAACAAATGACAAGCCAATTCACAGTCACCGGGTTCCACAAGGTTTTCAGAGAAACCTGGTTTGAAAAGAGCAAGTGATAATCACACCTGAAAATATCAAGTCTCACCCTCAGTAAATTTGTACCTTATTATTTATCACTTCACACTGGTTGGACATTTCAAGTTTTTCAGCGAAAAAAACTAGTGAAAAATGTTTTGAATTTTTACAGCAATTTTTCAACAAAAACACAAGTGAAAAACTTGAAATGTTCAACCAGTGTCAACCAAACAATAGTGAGTTTGTGATTGAGTCTATTGTTTTCATGTACAAATTCACTGTCTGCACTGGAAGTATTAGTTTCTTAGATATCGAAACTACTCTGATAACTTTAATATTCCCTGACATGTATAGGCCAGTCGAAACTGCATACAAAACTTGAACAACTCAACCTGAGACGCCCTTCCCAACTCATCATTTCATGTCATCTAAATATCATACAAAAAATTCGTACTTATATTCGTAAATCCAAATTCCACACCACCTTACACCTTATCTATCGACGAAGATCCCCGCTCCTCCTCCAAGCCCACGCTCGCGCGCTTCAAGTTTTTCGTGCCTCCTGATGCATATATAGCCTGTACTTCCTCAAGCGAAAGCCCGCGCGTCTCTTTCAGGACCAGAATGGTGAAGAGAACGACAAAAATGTCCGCAATGCCAAAGAAGAGGAAGATGTAGGTGTTCATGGCGGCCATCTGGGGTACGTTAGTGAGTGTTTTATTTTGGTTTTTTTCGAGGAATGAAAGAGGAAGAACAAACCATGTAAGAGACGCTAAAGGAGTACATAAAGTTCCAAAGCCATTGGGAGCCGACACCTAGGGAGTGATTAAGATTACAAGGTGGGTCTGTGGGACGCAAGCAGCACGTACCAGTCGCAACCCCAATTTCTTTGATGCGCGCAGGGAATATCTCGCCGACGATCGGCCAGGGGAGCGGGCCCCATGAGCTATAAAGTAAATAAAATAAATACGAGCAATAAAGAAAGGAAGAGCAAAGCGCGCACAAATTATACGCCATAATATTCGCGTAGATGAGGAAAACCGTTCCAATCCCCGAGCCGGTGACGACCCCGCCTCCAGGTGGAGGATCAACCTTGGTGAGAATCGTGATGATGATCATGCATACGCTCATGAAGACGCCGCCGCCGATTAATGCCTTTCAGGAAAATTTAAATAAAACGTAAGTGAGGGTAGGGAAGGAAGGAAAGAGAAAAAAGGAGACGCACTGACTTCCGCCCGAGACGCTCGGAGAAGAAGAGGACGAAGGTCCCGCACGCGACGATTTTGACTGCACCGAAGATGGCTGTGAGGAGGAGGTTCGACGACCCGGCTCCGACGAGAAGTTTGAAGAATTGGGGCCCGTAATACGCCTGAGTATTCCTTTATCAGTATTCCGGAACATAAGAGGAAAGACAAACGCACCAGCGCCGTCGCGCCGACGGACTGCTGACACAAGAATACGGTGACGGCAATCGAAAGCCTCTTAAAGTTATCCCGCTCCAAAAGCTCGGTATACCGGAACCCACTCCGCGCCGCCTGCTCCTCCGCAATAGACACTTGAATCTCCTTCAGCTCCGCACGCGTTTCCTCTGAATCATCCGCACGAATCCACTTCAGACTTTCCCAAGCCTCGTCGTCGCGCCCCTTCTGCGCAAGCCACCGGACGCTCTCGGTGACGGTGAGCATGCCGATTCCGAGCAGAGCGGCGGGGACAATTTGGAGGGCGATGGGGATCTGCCATTGGCGCGTGACGGGGCCGATGAGGTTCGCAACGGCGTAGTCTACCCAGTACGAGGTGAAGATGCCGAAGGTGTACATTAGCTGGTAGAAGCTCCCTACAACGACAGTGAGCACGGTATGAATATCTGAGGGAGGGAAATGAGGATACCTAGACGTCCGCGAATTTCCTTCGGCGCGTTTTCAGAACTGAACATGCTAATGATGACGCTAGAGCCACCAAGCCCGAGCCCAGAAACGACTCTGCCGAAGTAAAAGGCGCCGAGACTATGCGTGTTGATTGTCTGGAGGACCGCGCCGATTGTGAACACCGCGGAGCACACCATAATAGCGCGTCTGCGGCCCCACCGGGCGGCGATGGGCCATATGGCCCAGCAACCGACGAAAGCGCCCGCCTGCTGAATACCGACGACGAGAGAGTTCGTCCGCGTTGCTGAATGCGTGCCGTAGTGGAAGTCATTTTGGAAGCTTTTGAAGGTGATGATTGCACCCATTAGACCGGAGTCATATCCTGGAAATGAATGCTCAGTAAGCTCGGAGGGGCAAGACAGTGTCGGGATGATACCGAAGAGAAAGCCGCCAATGCATGCGACGGTTCCGAGCCCTGCGTCATTAGCGGAGTGAGGATGAGAATGGCATCACGAACAAGAATGGGAACTCACAGTAGGCTCTGAAGTCACCCAACCCATTCCTGCGAGTCATGTTGGAGGGCACAAGAAAGAGACGCGCGCGTTTGGATTGGAGAACATCAAGAAATATTCATGTCGTGCGAAGTCGCGCTGGTCGCGTCATGGGACCCACCGATGGTGCAATTGAGTGACATCACGCGCCTGAACAGAGCATGGTCTGGTGTTCCAAATGGGAGATCGTCGTGACTGGAGAAGAACTTGTGCAAGACTAGACCGTTCAAGAGATCCAAGGGAGTTGCCAGGGGATTGTGCGCGGAAGTTGCATCAAATTTGCGACAGCATAAAGCTTGTGGCTTGAGCTCTTGCTTGAGCTTAACTTGAGCTGATCCACAGTGATCAGGAACGAAGGCCTCCACGGAAGCACGCGGCGGATCGGACGCGATGAACGGTCGGGGTGTTGATCGGGAAGAAGCGCGTGTGGTGATGTTTGGCCAGGGCGTTCCGTTGCCTTTTGTGGACTTGACGAGAACGCGACCCCGGTCCGCGACTCCGACTCTCGGCAACAAAATACGATCACACGCACCATTGTCTTCTTCTTCTGCTCATCCATCTTCCCCTTCACCTGAAAGCTTGAGGATGCCCGACAAACGCCCCAACTTTCTGGTTATCGTCGCGGTGAGTGGGCTCAAGCTTGAACTTGAATTTAGCAGGGATCAACCTGAGATCTTGCAAATGGACAGGACGACCTCGGCTTCAGCGACCTGGGCTGCTACGGGAGCGAGATTAACACGCCCAATATCGACAAGATCGCGCGTCAGGGCGTGCGATTCACCGATTTCCATGCAGCCGGTACGTCCTATGGTCTGCATTTCGACACCAATTGTGCTCACAACGGTTCAGCGGCGTGCTCGCCGACTCGGGCAATGATTATGACGGGGACGGATCACCATATCGCTGGCCTGGGGAACCTCATCGAATGGACCAATATTTCCGGGCAGAATGATCCCAGTGGAACTGGCAGCACTGCGCCTCAGCGGGGTGAGCAATGCCAGATCCATCCATGAATGTTTCCCTCACACGAGCATCAGGGATGCCGGGATACGAAGGATATCTCAACGAAAGGGTGGCAACCCTTCCCGAGATTCTTCGTGATGCTGGATATGAGACTCTCATGGCAGGTTTGTGCCCGATTAATTTCATCCCTCGCATGGAAGTCTGAATAAGTTCCAGGCAAATGGCATCTTGGGTAAGCTCACTCTGCGGTCAATTAGCTATGCTAATACTTTCATGTTGCAGTCTGACCAAGGTGCAAACCGCGTTTCCCCCGTTGAACTAAGCTGATTTCTGGTATCAACAGGAACGCTCCGCGCAGAAACGAGGCTTCGAGCGATCGCTCTCCCACCTTCCAGCATGCTCTAACCACTATCTATACGAGCCCCACCTAGTCGGTTTGTTTTTTATCGAAATCTCGAAAATATATTGGATCTCATCGCACTCAATTTTCAGACCAAGACGAAACGCCAACCTTCTTGGAAGCCAGCTTCATCGGTCTGCACATGGAAGACGGAGAATACGTGAAGAAGCTCCCCGATGGATGGTATTCTTCGCACGGTATACAACTCCGATGTCCCTTTGAGTTTATCGCTCATTATCATCCTTACAGGATACGGCGACAAAATGGTACAGTTCCTCCAGGACCGTGTGGATCGCAAGGAGGAGCGGTTCGTTTTCTCCTTCTTTCTCTTCCCATTGTTAAACTCTCGCCCACCAGGCCATTCTTCGCCTACCTCCCCTTCACCGCCCCGCACTGGCCGCTGCAAGCGCCCCAAGAGTACATCAAAAAGTACCACGGCGTCTACGACGACGGGCCGGACGCCCTGCGCCTCAAGCGCCTCGCCAAGTTGCAAGAACTCGCGCTCGTCCCGAAGGACATCACTCCGCATCCGGTGGTCGCGGATGAGGTGAAGGCGTGGGCCGAGATGTCCGACGACGAGCGGGCGAAGAGCGCGCGCGCGATGGAGGTCTTCGCGGCGATGGTGGAGTGCATTGATGCGAATGTGGGGAAGGTGGTTGATTTTTTGGAGAAGAGTGGAGAGTTGGAGAATACGTTTGTCTGTTTTATGAGTGATAATGGTGCGTCTGGCGTTCAATTCATATGTGTCCTACTTAACAATAATCTTTCTTTATAGGTGCGGAAGGAGCTGCGTACGAGGCCTACCCGATCGTTCAGGGAAGTGTCATGCAGCACCTGGCCAAATATTACAACAACAGGTTCGTTGCTTGCAATACCATTTTTGGTTGCTGTATCTAATAATATGTTGCAGCCTGGACAACCTGGGAAACTACAACAGTTTCATCTGGTATGGACCACGCTGGGCACAGGCGGCGACGGCGCCGTCACGGCTGTTCAAAGCCTATACAACTGAAGGTGAGTGGATATCAGTGTCGTTAAAACAGTATTCTGAGAGCCGTACAGGCGGCGTCCGTGTCCCCTTCACCTGCAAGTTCCCCGCCGGTATGAAGGTTGATCCAAAGGCGTCTGGGATCACGCACCAGTTTGCTACTGTCATGGATCTCGGTGGGTCCATCCTTTTCATCTTAATTCCGCGGCTTGAGATGTATTATTTTACGCAGCCCCGACGATCCTCGACATGGCGGGCGTAAAGCACCCTGCGCCGACGTATCAAGGTCGTGAGGTCGTGCACATGCGTGGCAAGACGATGCTCCCTTTGGGTCGTAGGTAACCAGGACAGTATCCACGAGAAGGACTTCATCCAGGGCTGGGAGACTTGTGTACGTCTTTCTTTCCTTGGCATCTCGTTTCAAACCCAACTTGACTTACTTCCACAGGGCCGCGCCGCTTGCCGCCAAGGCGACTGGAAGATCGTCTTCATCCCAAAGCCCAAGGGCCCCGAACGCTGGCAACTCTACAACCTCGTCTCCGACCCGGGCGAGACCGACGACCTCTCCTCTGTGCACCCCGACAAGCTCGCGCACCTCATCAAGCTGTGGGATCAATATGTGTTGGAGACTGGGGTGATCCCGCTGAGTCCGGCGCTGGGGGAGTATATCGCTGCAACGGAGCTGCAGATGGAAGAGAATGCGTGGATGGAGTTTGATTATTGGAAGCCGGGGGCGAGGGAGGCACCGGAGGATCCGAGGTTCAAGAGAGCCCCGCCGAGGTTTAAGAGGGAGGTTAAGGCGTTTTGAGGAGACGGGGATTTGGGGTTGTCGTTAACTGTAGTTCGTTGGCTAAGAATTATTCAACAATCATGGGTTCAAATACGTATCTGCATGTTCACGGTTGAATTCGATGAATTGAACTGAACTTGAACTTTTTGAACTGGAACTCACTTGATCTTTACCTACCCATACAACGAGGTTAAATTTCTCTCAAGTGTGGTACTTGAGAGCACAGAAAGATCATGATTTCACGGTGGCCGGTGGCTCAAGGTTCAATACCCTGCTCCCTGTCGATGCATGCGAAATTCACCGATTTCTTTTTCTTTCTTTCTAATTTCCAACGAACGAACCAAATCGGATACTTTTCTTTTGGCAGATACAATGTATGCACGTATTATGCACTTACATGCTACTTCGCATATTAGGATGTCGAACCTACCAAACTTTCTATGACTGAAGTTGAGCTAAACGGCAGTGAAGCCCTAGCCATCCAAGGAGCGCGATTAATGAGCGAGACAAAGAGAGCGTATCTTGATCTCTTAAGGTAGGGATCTCCAAAGATTAACAAGCAAACTTGGACTAGAGAAACTCCGAGTAAAAAAGACAATATCCCACCCTTGGACCGATGAGTCGTGCGGACGTAAAGGTTGAGACTAGCACCTTTCATCGCAGCGTCTTGCAAGGCTGGTCTACAAGTTCAGAAGTTTGAAGTTTCATTGAGTTTTGAACTTGGACGGTCAATACATGTATATAATTAATTTCACTTTAGGGAGAAGTGATAACTATGAACTGCTTACTCACAGATTCTCCGTTCTGCCGATAGAAATTTGACAAACTTGGATGACATTCCGTTGATGGCAGCGAGAACCCAGCATGGGAGAACCTCTGGATACTTCCGACGACAGCTGAGGGCGGCGAAACGTCCAAGTTCAAAACTCAATGAACGTTCAAACTTCTAAACATGTAGACCAGCCTTGTGAAAAGCTGCGATGAGAGAAAATATAGTTGAACTGGGATGGTAAGCATTGTGAATCTTTTGAACGAACGATTCAACGAACTGTCATCCAAATTTGTCATCGGCAGAATGGCGAACGATACACACACAGGTGGGAGCAAATCAATGGGACGAGGTCATATATTGGTTATCTAGTTAACCCATAATCCAACAGCAAATTCCAATTGCACACTCACAATGCTCAACACTCTCACATTCATCGCATTTCTTCTCCTCGCACTTCCAGGACACTCTTGTCCCCATGTCGAGCATTCCAGGTCTTTCCCAAGCTACAACGACGCATTGGAAATCGCCCGTTCAAATAACGAGAGACGAGGTGCGCTGTCTGTTGGTCTATAGCTCCTGATTATTTAGGCGATCACAGTCACCCGCCAGGTGTCCGCTCCCGCGAAAACCGCGATTACCAATGTTCGCGTCTTCGATGGGGAGAAACTCCTGCCACTCAGCACCGTCTTCATCGAAGGAGGAGTCATCGTTCCTTATGCTTCTGAGGCCACCGTAGTCGATGGAAACGGCGGTGTTCTGCTTAGCGGTCTCATTGACGCTCACAGTCACCCTGTATCCGTCGAGCACCTGGAGAACTTTGCTTCGTATGGCGTAACAACTGCTATGGTGATGGGCTGTTACCCGTACGATATCTGTCACTCTCTGCAGAATCACCCGGGGCTCACCGACATCCGCTTCGCGGGCCAGGGTGCAGTGGCACCCAACAGTACACATGCGTTGTTGGGCGCCGGCGTCCCCCTAAACGAGACCATCACTTCCCCCTCCCAGGCACCCGACTTCATCGCCAGACAACTCGAGGCTGGCGCGACCTTCATCAAAATGATTGCAGAAGATGTAGGCTCACCCACCCTAAGTCAGGAGACAATGAACGCCCTCGTCGTCGCAGCGCATGCCAAGGGCGTGCGTGTTGCATGCCATGCCGCCGACTACTCCGCCGTAGACCGCGCCTTGACGGCGCAGACAGACCAGTCACACCACGTACCTAATGACTTCCCTCTCAACTCGTCCTTAATTTCCCGCTTTGTTGCGCAGAACACCATCTCAGTGCCCACTCTCTCCATCTTTCTGCAATTCGACATTGGGGGAAGGCCGGATGGTGCGCACGGATTCGACGTCGCCACTGCCAGCGCCGGTGCGCTCAACGCTGCAAAGGTCCCAATTCTGGCTGGAACAGACGCTAACAACGTCCCCGGTCCGTTCTCCCTCGCATTCGGAAGCAGTCTCCACACGGAGCTCGAACTTCTCGTCCAGGCCGGACTTTCTACAGTGGAGGCTTTGCGTTCGGCCACTGTTCTCGCAGCTCAACACAATTTGCTTTTCGATCGTGGCGTGGTCGCTTCTGGCATGCGTGCGGACCTCCTCTTGATTTCGGGGGATCCAATCGCGAATATATCAGCGACGCGGGATATACAGAGAGTATGGATTGGTGGCGTGGAATACACTACCGTTTCAGGGAACTAGGTCGAAAATATCTACAGCGCTTAATTTTTTGTTCAGTTCAAATAGTAAACTTTCATGGGTGTGCAAGGCATCCGCGTGTTCGCGTTTTCTTAGACTTATTTTGTTTGAACAATCTATAATTCAAAAATTTCCCAGACCTACGTTTGATTGACCTCAGCTATCTATGATGAAAAATAGTTGTGCGCACGCACGTGGTAGTCTCTAGACAGTTACTAATCTTACCAGCTCGTTTCTCGCTCATCACAATCGACAAGCTCGCCATTCCAATATGACGCTGAGCCTGGATGGTGCCGAATAGAAGACTGAGATTCACGGCCAATGCGAAGTTCGTCTATTGTTTTCACGAAGACAAACGCTACAACGAAAATGCTCATACTTTGCATACTATTTAGGACCAGGTACCTGGCCACCCTACCTAGTTGGCCACTTGAGCGTTAGAAAGCCAGGGCTTGATAATTGTGACTGGGCGTAATATATGAAGAGAGTACGGCCTCCCACGAATGTCCAGACCGAATTTCAGCCGAAAGTGATGGGTTGATCGAAACCTACGGCATCGGCGATCGGGACCCGAACCGTGGGGACATCAATTTCTTGTCATCGGACTGCTCGCTTCACTTGCCGTGGCCATTTCTCTGCCATTTCTCCGTTGATCCACGACTTTTGGGACTCGTTCTGATCCCCCGATGCTGGGCCTCCGTCTGCAACACTACTGGATGGCAATGGCTCTCAGTACTCTCCTTTACGCGCCTAGGAAAGCACTGCTGCTTTTCGTGGTTGGCCATGCTGGCCACGGTCTTGGTACACGATACTGCCATGCTATCGGTCTGTAACCTTACAGAGTGCTTTTTACCATCTAATCCTTCATTCTGAGATGTATTTCGCAATTTTATCCATCTACCTATGATACCTCTGCAGGCCCTTATCTCAAACCACCCAATTTCGGTCTCGCTAATGATCGGATTTTTTTGAAGAGCTTCCGGCATCTTGGTATAGAGTTGAGTGCTCATATATGTCCCAATACTTCCCATTAAGCAACCTGGACTTTATTCTGGGTCATCTGGGCGTTTTTTCTATCTGTAGGACGCTCGTTCATTTCATGATCCTGATTTCGGAGTTTCACTTAGGTCGGAACCAGATTTTCTGACCTTTTGTATGGCTCATATATACACCACAACTGTGTGAAATAGTTAATGTGATTTTACTCTATGATTTAGAGTGCAAGTTGCGGTCATTTGAGAGCACAGGCCATTATTTAACGGGGTGGCCAACTACCCTGTTATTTGGCCATGTTGTACTGCCGCGCAAAAAAAATTTACTGTGAACTCAAATGTTGGGATATATGGGAAATTAAAGTCTTGAATTATTCCTAGGAAGCATGCCTTCATTCTCATATAGTTTGGACTGAAATGACTGTCTACAACAATGACGGATGAGGCATGAATGCTTAGGTGGCCAGGTACGTGGTCTTAAATAGTAGGCTTCCAGCAGGTGAATAGTAAATAAATCAAGCGCAAGTCGTGTGTTCAAGGTCGAAATAAGATGTTGAACCTGCCAGAATGTCCATGACTGAACTTGGGCTGAACGGCACTTTATTTGTTTATACTGTAGTGTTTTAGATGAGGATGACCCCACACCGACGTCAATTTTGTCTGACTTGCACATTGCCGGTGTAAACGAAAGTCACTGAGCCTCGAACGAGGAAAAGGACGTATCAAACGGCGTTGTTACGCCAAAGGATTCATAAAGTATTGATATTCGTTGCTGTTAGGAATGGATATAAGATGATACTGTGAACAACTTCTGGGTATACTAATAATCTTTGTTACATAGTTAGAGTTTGAGGTCGCGCGAAGCCTTCCGTAATGTTGTACCTGGATCAAAAGCAAAAACGGTTCCGTTCCGCAGAAAACACAAGCCCGTGGGGCACGTTTATTCATCCAGTTAACCTCTTCACATCCAATGTCCCCCGTTTTTCCAACTCGGGAAACTGGGCACGGAGAATAGAAACTTCGCGGTCCTTCCCATCGTCCTCATCTTCCTCAGCCTCACCTCGGTCTTCGTCTTGGTCGCCGACATCGATCGAAACAGTCAGACGCGTCTCCGCGCCGAGAACCCGCGCCAGCTCATCCCACGCGAACTCACGCACTTCGGTCCCGCACGATAGCTCGAGCTCCAGGCTTTCCAGTGGGGTCTTCAGGCTAGAAAGAAACGACACGAGGTACGGCACCTCGCTGGGGCAAAAGTCCCCAAGATCAAGCACGGTCGTGTAAGGCGCAAGAATCCCCAGCCATCCAAGGAACGCGATAGACGAGCCTCGAACGGTCAGACGCCGTAGCGCTGTTATTTGCGCTGTATCGGACGTCGAGCCCGGCGAGGGTGCGCGATATGGAATAGCATGCACACGCTTGAGCGTGAGGTGAGTCAGGCTGGGTAGGTGCGGCGCGAGCCGGAGCAGAGCAGAACCCGCGGTGATGCCGACGAGGCACAACGTCTGCACTTTCGAAAACGCGGAGAGAATGTCGAAGGGGAGATCGGAGAGCACGAGGGAGCGTATTTGGGTGAGCTGCACTATGCGCGGCACAGTCTGGAGCAGGGTCTTGACCTGGACGTGGCCCGTGCGCGGATTCCGCATCTGCACAGGCGAGAGCGCGTTGTAGAACTTGAGACTGCGCACGGCGGGCGCGAAGGTCGCGTGCGGGCTTGCGAGGAGCTCATCGAGACGCGCGGCCACGTATCCCTCGTTGTCCGAGAGCGATATATGTTCGAACAGGTGGAACCGGCTCGCGGGAACCCATGCGCGGCAGACGAGCGCGCAAGAGCCAAGGGCGACGCGTTCCGCGTGCAGGTAGTCGACGACGAGGTCGCAGAGTTCTCGCGGGAGTATTGCGCGGGGCATGGGCGTATCTGAAAACCTATGATGAGCTCCGCAAATAATATAGTATCTCGATCGGATTCCATTGTCTTGTCTACACGTGTGGGCACCAACTGGAGGTGAGACACCTGCGGCCGGATGACTCCAAACCGATAATCCCGTGGCATCACCATGCCCCACGATCGTAGACACGGTGGCCGTAATGAGCGAGACAAAGAGGCAGTATCTTGATCTCCGAAGGTAGGGATCTCCACGGATGAACCAGCAGACTTGGACTAGTAAAAAACGATTAAGACGGACCACGAACCTTGTACGTATCCAATATCCCGCGCTTGGACCGATGAGTCGTATGAACGTAAAAGGTGAGACTATGTAGCACGTTTTGTGTGATGTCAAAAAATATGCGATCAAATGACTCATACTATCCCCATTGGCTACTTCCAACAAGAACAAGGTAAGCTGGATTCCAATTGGGTTCAAATTACTTAAATGCGAAGGGGAAAGGAAACCTCGACAGTATGAGCGACGGCATAGATAGGAGCAGCGGATCTTAGCCGACATGAACAGTGGATATCCTCCAAAAAAGTTCATTTGCTCACTTACTAACGAGAACAAGGACGGAAATTGATATTAAATCCAACGAGTCAAAAACGACGTCTCAACAGACATTTCCTATTGCAGAAATAAGCAGGCGCGGCGGATCTTAACCGCTTCTCATCTTCGCCGAATATTCTGCAAAAGATCCGCCACCGCCCTCGCGGAGTTCAACAATCTCTTGTCCTCCCCGTCCAAGTGGAGGCCAGCAGCAATTGTTCTTGAATTTGGCCGGGATATGGAAGGGTTGGGGAAAAAGGTATAAGTCGTGTGGCAAACCGTCCCATTTTCAGGAAGAACTCCGGCATAGTACGCGCGCACGAGCTTTATGGTGCACAGGGTGGGGATAGCAGTTGAGCAATGCTGAATGAAGCCCGCATTGATCAGTGCCCGGCCTCGAAAATTAAACACCTGGGAAGCATCACACACCCCGGCGCCGTCTTGAATGACTAACCGCGTCGAATCGGGCATGAGCGAGTTCACTCGCAGAGCGCTCTTAATCGGCGTGAACCTAAACATGAAGAGCAAACTGGGTTGGGAAGAAAAGCTGACACGAAAACCACTCACGGGTCCATCTGTGGGATCAACACAGACAAGGATGGTTCAGGGACAACGATACGTGCAAATCAAAACAAACCACCAACCGTATTACTCACAACCAACATCGGTCTCTCGAGCGTCGCGTTCCACGGGCCAGTGAACCGCTCAGGGCCCCGTACAGGCCAATATTGACATCCGCCATCGGGCTTTACCACCGACGTGCCCGCACCAAAGTGCGGTGAGACCTCGTGCACTGTCCGCATCAACGCTGCGGCAAGGTCTTCCGGTGTAGGCATCTCTGCGCTGTCGGTTGGACGTGAGTCGAGGCAGGTTACGGCGAGCTGGGCGAGGTCGTAATGCGGTATCGAGCTCGGTGTAGGAGTCGCGAGCTTGTTGAAAAGAAGCGTGCCGTTGCCGGACATCGCCTGTGAGAAGGCCAGGGCGGAGTCGGCCCACTGTGGGGGGCGCGCGAGGTACATCAACAGGAGGGCTGAAATATACCCGGTTTAGCCCCGTTTTAGATTCGAAAGAATTAGGTAAAGGATAAATCGCACCACGTGCGGCTCCGGAAGTCAGGAATCCAGGTCGAAATGCGAAGGGAACAGGCAGCGGCGCGACGGCTAGGTCGTCGAAGAACAAATCGAGACGAGCTTCGATTCTCTCGTACGGCTCGTCGGCGTATTTCGTCAAAGGACACGCCTCGGGACCTGCCTGAGATCCAAACACCAGCAATTGGTTAAAACTACTGAGGCCAAAGGGCGTAACCTACCTGGGAGCAGGTTTCAAGGTAAAAGTGATACGTCTTCTCAGCGGATGCAAGCCAGTTCGTGGGCCATTTGTACGACGGTTCCACTGATGTACAAAAGTATATACATCTTTCAAGGGGTAGGAAAGGTGGCCGGCGACGTACTGGACCAGTCTACAGGATCGGCGATTCCGTCGATGACGACGAAGCCAGCGCGATGGGGCAGCCTTCCAGAGGTGGGTCAATATTTCTGCGTTGAGGAAGGAACGGAGTGACTTGACTCACATGTTGACAAGATAAGCGCCGAGTATAGAGCCGTAGGATCCGCCCCAGTAATTACTGCCTCCAAATTAGCACTCAACAGAGTAAAGCCGAGCAAGCGAAAGAAGTATAACATTTTACCGTCTTCGCCATCGAAAAGCTTGGCCATAAAATCTACGTCGCGCACAACCGTCCCAGTGCCCATGTACCGCAGCTCGTCGCCCATGTTTTTCGCACATAGCTCGGCCTGGGTCTTCTTCAATGCCAGGAACTCGCGCGCCTGTTCGACAACCTGTGCCTCAATTGCTGGGTCGGACAGGTTCGTCGACGACGCGACGGTGAAGCCCTGCTGGAGAACTGTGTTGGCAACAAAGAAGTTCAAGTCTGAGGCGCTGTCAAAGCATTGGACTTGAGGCCTTTAGATAGATACTACGGTAAGTACACTGTGATCAACGGACAAGACGAATCTGACTCGGTTTTGTTGACTCCGCGAGGGTCAAAGGCGAGAAGGTCCCAGTCTTCACCAATGAGGTCGACAAACTGTTTGGTCGCTAGACGCGTTCCAGAGCTTCCGGGACCACCTACGGCGATGTAAGTATTATTGAGATATAAAATAAGGTTCTTGTGCACCTGGATTCAAAAACACGGTGCCTTTCTTCGGCAACTTGGTTGCCTTGAATCTTGCAATCGCTATCGACGCCGTGCCAGCTGTTGGGTCAAAGTAGTCTTTGGGCACGCTGCCGGTGAAAGAAACAAGTCAACGTTGTGCCCTGACATGGCAGTGGACTCGGAAAGCTTACATGACCGAACCACACTCTGTTCCAGGGGCACACTCCGATGCGATTGACCACTCCACGCTTCCAACTCTGCGTCCATGACCACTGCAATCTGATCCCCACTCCCTGCGATATACGGCGAAAATTAACAAACATACGACGGTCCCGACAATGAGTCTTTTTGTCCACCACTGGGAACCTGCCGCGCGTTTTGGCGTATTCCTCAAAGTTGCGGTCTCGAATTTCCCGTCATTCGAAGAGCCCATGTTCTTGAACGTTCAGTGGGTGATGGGACTCAGAATGGCGCATGATTAATGTCGAACGAAGTCACGCCGTAACCCTAAACCCGTCACACGATTCGCCGGGCCCAGCCGACCACTGCTGCGGAGACCAAATTTTATCTGATGTAATCCATTGGTAATCGCTCTTCGGTTCAACGTTCGGTGCATGTTCCTCAGATCTCTCCTTTCATTTCTGCACGCGTTTGTGGGCCAGGCGCGTTGCAGGACGCGTTATTTGTCGATGTTATCAACACAAGCTCCACGTGACCTCGCCTGCATTAAATCCCCGACAGCATCCCCAAACTCTGACTCGGTACCTAGCTGCGCTCAACTGCGGACTTTAACTGCGATTCGGGTGCGATATACGGAGCAGCAACTCTTAGAGAACCACCATGTCTTCCCCACCAACGAGCGGGTCGGTCCTCTGCCAATTAAGCTTCAGCATCCACTGACTCAGGGACAGCATGGGTGCTCTCGAACCTGCAATCTTGGAGCGCATTTTGACTGTCCTGGCACCTAAGAAGCTGGCCCCGCACAAGAGAATCGTGCCTCTTCTCCGAGTGAACAAACACTGGAACGCTATCGGGCAGCGGCGGCTGTACGGTGCGATCTCGCTCAAGGGCCAGTGGGTCGCGCGGCCGCTGCGAAAGACGCTCGATAAGAGCCCCGCGCTGGCAGCTCTCATCACGGAGCTCGTCATGGACACCGAGCTGAGCTCGCAGGATCCAAAGGAGACCGCCGATCACATGCGAATCGTCGCAGCGTGCCCGAATCTGCAGCACCTTACCGTGCTGGGGTACGCGTCCGCCGACGTTGAGAAGTACAGGACGGCGATTGCGTCGAGGTCCTCGCTCGTCACGCTCAATATCAGCGAGGGCGCCGGCATGTTCACCTTTGCACAGTTGCTCGAGATGTTGATAGGCTGGCCGAAGCTGGAGAAGTTGATCCTGAAGGATACTCTACTGCCATCCGATGCGCCAGCTCCTGCGCCCACTGGAGTCCAATGCCCCTCTCTAAAGATGGTCAAGATCATCGATACCCTCGACCCCGCACAACAGTTCAGCTTCTCCGCATTCGCTGCTCTGGCGCCGTCCGTATCCGTCCTGTGGGTCCAGCCTCAGCGGGAGATGCCCAAGGATCTAGCTAGCGGATTGCGAGTGTGGGCACCCGCTCTCGAGGCGCTGTGTCTCCTCTCGGACTCTGAGGGTAAATATCTGAATCGACGCCCCATCGGCATGGCCAATATTCATTGATAACTTTCCAGTGCATCTCGAAGACATCCTCCCAGAACTCACCTCCTTAAAGCACCTCGACACCCACTCCCAAATGCTCTCCCCTCTATCCGTCAAGTACGCTCCGCCCTCTGTCGAAGCGTTGACGTACCGCATCTTCCCGGCCCAGCTCCTCGACCTCGCCGAGACTCTTGCGCCCCCCGCGCACCGGAGCAGCGCGCTTGTGCTTCCGTCTTTGAAGGCCCTCGAGGTCAAGGGCGCCATTCCGCCCGGGGGACTGACGCCGATGAAGTTTACGCGGACGGCGACGCAGTCTATTCAGAATGGCAAGTCTTTCTCGCCGTGTGCCTTTTGTCAAAAAGTCGATAGACACTGATACTTTATGCAGTGTGCAGGCGACGGAGGATCAGGCTCACGATGTGAGATAGACGGCTTTCAGGCCGCAAGATTGTAATCATTCTGTATTATGGGATACCTTAATGAATTCCCCCTATAAAATCCTTTCACCACGACTAAATTCAAGGAAAAGGCGTCGTCTCGTCACAAAATTTGTCGCGGTCGAGCGGGCCAACTTTGTGCGGGAGCCCTAGCGCGCAGTCGCCTCGATCGGCGCAGCTGTTCTGGATTGGGAATCACTTCAAAGCCACTCCGCACGGTCTCGAGTCCCTTCGCCCCGGTCGCCAATGGAAAAGGAGTTGCCCCAGAGTTACCCATGTGTTTCATGTACACCGTGTCTCAGGTTCAAACCCATGTTCTGACTGACCTTGTAATGTGTTGTGGCGCTGATGATTTGCTTGTACAAGCAACTGGGTGGATGACTCACTCGGATAGGCAATAAAAACATCAGATCGCTCGGCCGCATTGACGGCAGATTGGTGAGAGATTTGTTATCAAACTCGTGCATTTATTTGATAATCGATTCGCAGTAAAGGAAAATTATGCGGCCGGAAGGATAGAGATAAAAGCTGTTCTCTGGTCGCGACTTCCACTGCTTTTGCTGGCGGTCGATTGTATGCCTCTGATGCATGCCCCCGGAGTCAAAGCTGAGCGCTGAGCGGTCAAACGGGGGGAAAGAGGAAAAAACTTGGAGCAGGCTGACAATTCGATATCCGGCAACGAGAAGGGCTTCATAAAAGCTTTTTGATGAGGCACTTATTTGAGCGCCCGTTCGGTTGACTTTCAGGGTGCTTCTCCATGCCTTCCTTCGACTCCATCTGGAAACTTCTTAGCATTGGGTACGGAGATGTGAAGCAAACTTAAATTTTCATGAACTCCCATTTCTCAGGACGGTCCTCGTGGTCCCACCTCGTGGTCCCAGCCTTTTAAACTCGTCGTTCCTTTGGCGCTTGGAAAGCAAACGTCCTCGTTTCCCTCTCTTTGCGAGTAGCCAAATCATGTCGGTAACTCTGCCCGCAGACCTCGCGTCCTACCGCCCCATAACAACGGATCACGAGGCAAAGTTCGCCTCCTTCCTCGAGTTCGTTCAGAAATCGGAACTCGCACGTACTACGGCGCGCGATACCTCTGAATTCGCTATTCAGGTGAGAGCGATGCCGTCCATCGGTCGTCATCGGGCGTTCTTTGACCATGAACAGCTCGTCACACGGGTCAACTACGGATCGCTGATTTCGAAGCGGTTCTTCGCCACTGTCAGTTTGTCGCCAACAGGCAGCGACGTCGACCAGCCGTTTGTCGAAATCACGGAGACGGAGATGGTGGATATGAACCTCAAGAAAGCGAACGCGTACAAAAATTTCAAAAGCAATGCGGAGAACAGGTTTTATGAGATGAATCTGTATCTTCGTGACACGACCACGAAACATCATTGGAGGGCTGATATTGCGCGTCCTGCGGCGCAAATCGATCTTTGAATAGGTGTCATCGGATGTGTAGTTACGGCGCATTACGCATTCTGAATGTCCCACTTTGGAACTATCCACAATATGATTTCAATTAGAGTGTGTCCTCAATGACCGCAGTATACCCAACATTACACTCTTGATCGAGTCCATATATCCTTGCGAGAGATCTGAGATTTGACGAACTTAGTAGAATGTCCTAGGGAGCCAAAGATAGTTCATTGGATTTCGCTGACATGAATGAGGAAGAAAATGCAACCGTATGAATTCGAAGTTGACGCTTTGTTGATGGCGAAGTTCGGTCCGGCTTTCCCCGACTGCTTCCGCATCTGGTAATCACAGCCACGTTTGCCTTTGCTCCTGACTACGACGCACAAGTCGCTACTACTACGATGGTGAGTCGCTGCTGAGACCGTACGAACAATCTTCGCTCAAACCACAACAGTCTGGAATCCCCATACACGCAGTCCTTAGCCCAGAACTCATCCTCGAGATCTTAGACGCGCTCGCGGTTCCACTCCAATTCCACGAGCGGTCCTGCGATCTTTCTGTTTTAGCTGCCTGTACCACCGTTTGCAAGGCATGGTCTGCGCATGCCCAGCGCCTGCTCTTCCGACGCGTCATACTACCCAACAACTTCTACCGCGAGCCGCATGCAAGAGGGGCAACACGCGACTCTCTGCCCTCTTTCCTCGCTGCGATAGATCCAGAAACTGAACGCGGGCGCTGGCTCGCGGAAAGCGTCGTCAGCTTCACGCTGCGCCACACTGGTCGGGGGCTGACTGCGGACTCCGCCAGTCTTGCGACTGCGCTACTGCGCCTGCCCAACCTGCGGCACCTGGATGTCACGACCATCTTCTGCAACTTCGACCCCGAAACCGTTGCGCGCCTGCGTGAGTCCGGCCCACGGCTCGTCTCGCTGGCGATCTCGAAGGACTTTGTGCCGGCTATGGGGCAGCACACGCGCATCATGCATCAGCTGGTTGCGCTCTTTCCGTCCCTGCGCCTGCTCGAAATCACCTCCAACCTCAACGAGACGCTGGTTCCATTCGACCCACCGCCCAATCTATCGCTCGTGTGCGCGAAATTCAACGTGGCGCTCGTCGAGGACATTGCCCCATGCCTCGCGTCGCTGCTCAATCCGCAAGCGGACGCTCCTCTTCAGGTCCTGTGGCACAAGTCCAGGGGCGGGCACCCGTCGGTACTAGACGACGTTTTGCGCACGCACGGCCTGCACTTGCGGTCCCTCGCCTTGAAGACACTTGACCCCGAGGACGCGTCTCCCGCAATCGCGCAGTGCGCAGTGCTCGAGCGGTTCGAGTACGGACGTTTCCCAGACGCCGCGATACTCGCGCTCATCCCGCGCTCCATCACGGCCCTCGCCATCTGCGGCGTGCACACCGAAAATGGCAACGGTCATTTTGAGCGGTACGTCGATGGGCTGGTGCAGGCGTTGCCGACGTTCCCGCATCTCAAGGCGCTGACGTGGTCGGCGTGCCCGCAGCCTGTCATGTTCCCTGCGCTCGAGTGGATGTGCAGTGAGCGTGGGATCGAGCTCCGCATCTCCGCGGCTGAATTGGTGTGTAGACTGGGTTCCGCTTTTAAGTTGGCAAGGCGGCTGATGCTTTCCACGATAGACCGACGATAATGCGGTCGAACTGGATTTGAGACAGAAATATATTCGGATTTAAATAGTTACGATCTAATATAGCATGGTCAGGAATCCGGGTGGGTTCGAAATGGACCGTTTCACTATACAAGGAGCAAACAACTCTGCACTTCAACAATTTACCGAAAATCTTCGCGGCGAATCTGCACCAAATTCGATTATGTCAAGCGGTCAGCGCTTGGGTACGGGATAACCAAATCCCGCAAGCTTCACCACAGCTGTTTTTCTACCCATTCGTGGCAGGTGAATCGCTTGCCACGCGCGATACGAATGGTTGTCTCCTCCAAAAATGCTGCTCATGCCAACGCACCCTGCAATCCATCACCGACTCAGTGGTACGAGTGGCCGCCACCGGTACCGCTGCATCACCTATCCTTGTCTTGTCTCTCAGGCCACGCGTACGACCTCGGACGAGTTCCTTGCGCGTGCGTGACGCGTATTCACCCTGCTCTCTATGCCCCCGACCGCTCCTCTCCTAGATCCTCGATTCTCGACCCATACTAGGCACCAGTCGGAGTGTGGACGTAAAGGGATATAGCTCTGATGCTCTGATGTGCGCCTCTTGCGCACGGGAAGAAAGGACGGTGTGGATGTGGATGCACTGATATGGAAGCCTTCCACGGTCATAATCTGACGGACATGGCTATGCCATCACCCTGGGGCTTGCCGTATTTTAGGCTTGGGAGGTTTGGTCTCGATTTGGGCTGTCGCATTGGCCCAGCTGGCGTTCTTCGGCCCCTATCATCTTACCGAAATTCCTGGTGGCTATAATTCAGGTGAGGGCTCGGAATTTCATTCAGTGCGTCTAATCGGCAGTACAGCCAATGGATTCTGAGTTGGCCGCCATTCTACGGAGCAATGGTGCTTAAGTGAGGCGCAGTGGTTGCGGATTCGAAGTGTGTTGGATGCTGCTAGGCGGTTCATCATCAAAAGGGAGGCCCCTCTGTCTGCGCTGTCTTTCTCCTAGAAATAGGCTGGTTCTGGCGCTTCTGAGGGCCGCTTTGTCTCCAATGCGATCCCTTCCTCCGGAGCTTCTTGCCCAGATCATCATGTACTGCCCGGAAAACAGCCGTTCCACCTTCCGCTACACTGGCACCGATGTGAGCCATGTTCCCATGGTTCTGACACATCTAGGCTCCAGATGGCGTCTTATCCCCGGACTTTGGATCAATATCCAGTTCCTGACGTCCGATTTCGCTAGAGACATAGACCCTTTCATTGCTCAAATGCTGGATCGCTCGCGGAACTTCGCATTGTCTGCGCCCGGAAGCGGTCATAGACCATGAAAACAGCCGTTTCGTCGCATACGGAGGGAACGATTACAATTCCCGTTGGGTCGACACGATCTGGGACTGCTAGTCTGCGACCACTGGTTAGTTTCTGTGACCATAGATATCATATGTGAAGACCACACACCCAATATGCTCCCTCAGGGCACGGTTTCCCCCAATCTCTCTGAGAATCTCGATTGGTGGAAACGATAACCAGACCTTGTTGCCATCCTCAACTCATCCCAGCATGCACCATTACTTCGATCGTTGGAGCTCCGCGTCGACAACTGCTCAGATGCATTCAACAGACTGGATTTCCATGGGGGCAATTGATCATATTGACATTTTCAATACCTCCTGTTTTTATAGTGTGACGTCCTGGATGGAAACGCCGTCGCCACGATAGCGGAATCCCTCGCGAGCCGTGTGGGCGATCCGGCTACGGCATTCCCTCTCCTCCGCACCCTCTGCCTCTGCCTCTTCCGTAGATATCCTGACTTTGTGAACTTTCGTAAAGTTAGGTTTGCGGAAGATGTTCGGTTGGCTGCTGTCTGTTTTCGGTGGAGAACTACCCGAGCCGGTGAGACTCGTAATTGATACACGCTTGGAAGACCACGTCGACATGTGTTACGGATAATGCCAGGATCTCGAGGATCATGCGGAAGGTCAAACGTAGTCTCTTTTCGCGTTTGACTGGTTGTAGCCGCTACCTACCTAGGCTTTTGAGTAATTCAACGTTTCCCGATCCACACTTCATTTTTTACTGATCTTCCGGCTGGAGGTCGTTGGGGGCTCAATATTCGTCTCTGCGCCTCACAGCGACAATGAGACATGTCGCGGTGGTGTGGAGTAGCGAATTCAGAACCTGAACCTCGACGCACAGTCATCCATCCGCCGATGCCCTTGTCTTCACACACCGGGAAGGTGAGAAGAGTGAACACCGCATTTCCAGCGATCGGTGCGAAAGCATCCCTCTTTTCTTCTCGATGTTGTCGGCATGGACTATGAACAGAAGCGCACGTTTCATTTTATTTGAGCGAGAGCTGCGATTCGCTTTCAAAGGGCCGAACACACAGAATCAATTACTCGACAGTAATGGCAAATAACTGATAGCCAGCAGTGAAGACTCTGACCAAACTGGGTAGGTAAGTAAGTCGTTCTTTAAATATATCCTGACACTTCGTTCGATTTTCATCTAGACAACGAATGTGAAGATTAGCTACGCTACTCCGGCCAGATACGCAAATCCCAATTCCAATCCACCTTCTTCCTCCCCGGGCCCACAGTCTTGCACATTACCATCGGTTTCAACCCCCTGACCATCGCTGGACACTCCGTTTCCCTTTTCTTGAATCTCCTCTGGATGAGATACGTCTTCGGAAAGATGCTGAGGTTCCACATCCCTGATTTTTGGGCCTTCGCTTTCAATGTCCACAAACCGTTCCCGCATAAATGCAACTATTCCGGCATTTTCGGTCCCCGGCTGCCCGCCCTCGGTCCGGAAGGCTGGAAAGTCCTCGTGCCATCGTCGCATTAGTGTGCGGCGCTGGAAAAAAATGGACGAAGCCGAGGGGAGAAAGTGGGCGGCTGCCTGGAAATAAATGCCGTTCAATGTAGCGTCCGACTCGGCACAGGGGCGCCCACCGTAGAGGAAATACAGGATGTTCGCGCCGAACAGGATCGCAAACGCGCCGTCCGTAAATGTCCAAAACCCACCAAAACTTGCGATACTGTTGAGAATAGATGCATCCGTGTAGTCCTGCACAACCTTCATTGGGTCATAGATATCTTGTCGGGGCCGCAGTCTCAGCGATACTGTGTCCGCCCCAGAATTCGGGGGCTGGCGGTCTTCCAGGAGTGACAGTACTGGCCTCAGAATGATGGTTCTCGTGGGCTTGGATGAATGAGTTTCGCAAGGGAGAGCTGTAAATAACGTACAGTCGTCAGACCGAAAAGGTCAAGTGCGGTCATCGAAAATATCAACCGTTGTGTTTGAGAGCGGATTGCAACAATGTGAGACCCCGCCGTCAACGGGATGGGCTCAGAGTAATCATTGACGTCCTGGGGATTTCCCTCCCCCTGCTTTAATATACAGAATTGCCCACTTTCCGGTGAAGTTTGCAGAAACCACAAGTCCTTCGGCTGGAAGCGCCCACCACGAGAATGGACCTCGATTTTGGAACTTTAAGCCGTGAATGTGGACTCCGGTTATATTAGCGCTCACATATGGCCACGCGACTGCCAATGGCACAATTCTGGGTCACATTTGCGGTCGTCATTGAAATAGTAATATTGGGATACTCCAGCTGAAGCTCGTCGTCATCGAAGAGCTATAACATTTTCAATACGGGAGGTCCGAAGAACTGGGGCATTGGAAACTTATACCATTAAAATCGTGATGTTTTCGGGGGTGATATTATACTGCGGTTGGGTATCATACCAGGCGTGAGAGGTTTTGAGATCACGGGTGAACGTTTGAGCGGTAATAGGTACCACCAGCACCATATAAGCTCCAAACCCCGGGATTGCCAGACAAAGACAGAGGAGGATTATGGCTCTTGTGCCAATTATGGCTTTGGGTTCACCCCTTCAATGGGGTCTCAGTTATTCATTTCAAAAAACAAAAATGCCAGTCCATACCTAACGAGGGGCCGCGACGCAGGTCGCCCAAACAACGTTTCCAACGGTGTATATTCCGGCTGCGCCGGTTTACAGCCAGCAAAAAAGTCAACGGCTTGCGCCCGCGGTGCATTGCTAGCACGCCGAGCGTAAATGAAGGCACTGAGCATGATAAAGTTCGCCAGAGGAAATATTAATACTGGGGAGATCTCGATGAAGAACATCGAAACAAACGCTGGAGACCAATCAAAGGTCAGTCACCGGCAGAGGGCAGTTGGCCGAATTCCTACACCATATAGTTTCGAGTGTCAAGAGGACAAGGTCAAAGGTAAAGAATTTCGGACTTGCAAAAAGCCTACAAGCGAGTTAACCGAGGTCAAATTCAAGGGATCAAATCGGCGTCTACTTACACGTAGATGTGGTGAACGACCGTTATCAGCCCGAATCCCAGATCCAAAAAAATAAAACCTGTGAGCCCGAGTGGTGCGACAGCACAGATGATTATGTTCCAGGATAGGAGCGCTCGGAGTATGTATGTCCTCGCTGGTGCGCTAGCACGCCAAGATCTGAATGGCTTGCCCACAGTACTCGCCGACTTGTCACCAGAGGTCATCCTGCCAACAAAAGCGCGCGATACTGCTCGCCCAAATAACGTCTCCATCGCAGTATACTGCGGCTGCACCAGGTTGCAGCCGCTAAAAAAATCAAGGTTTTTCTCCCGCCATGCACTGCCGGCTACGCGAGCGAAGATGAAGGCACTCAGCATAACAAAGTTCACCGCAAATAGTATCGCAAGTATGCCGGTCAGGAACATCGAAACAAATGCTGGAGGTAAGCCACGGGTCAGTCACCGACAAACGGGAGTTGAACAGATTCCTACACCACATGGTTTCGAGTGTCAGGAGGACAAGGTCAAAGATGAAGAAATCCGGACTTGCGAAAGGCCTGAAACCAAGTTAACCCAGGTCGAGCGATCGAGAAATCCACGTCTATTCACTGACAGGTAAATGTGGTGAACGACCATCATCAAACCGAGCGCCAGGTTCACGATATCAAGCCCTATTACTAGCGCGACAACACAGATGATTATGTTCCAACATAGAAGCACTCGGAGTGTGTATGCCCTGGCTCGTGCGCTGCCACGCCAGAATCCGAAAGGCTTGCCGATCAAAGCACGCATGGGCCTTTCAGGAGAAGGGATGAGGAAAGGATGGTGTGTTTGTGTTTCTCGGTGACAACTAGCTGTACATAGTACATACCCTTCCAATGAGGCTGTACTGTACAGTGCAAGGAAGTGCGATTCTTCTTGGCGGCACTAGACGGCATCTGAGGCAGTTCTTTCCACAGAGACGTCGAGAAGTCGGCGTGCGAAGGAAATTTGGTTTATGTTTAGAAAAAGAAAGATTGGTCGTGCAGGAGTGCCTGATATAATGGCTAGATACCAATGTCTGCACACGTGCGTGGATGGTGGTGGCCGCAGGTTCAAATGCGCTGCGGCGCCGAAGCACAGACGTGGTTTCAGGCCATGTCCTCTCCACCTGATATTGTGCAAAAAGGTTGGGTCGCACCACTAGCACAAAGTCTGTGAGGACTGTGAGAGTTTCTGGAAATCGACATAATGTGAGTCGGGGACCATTCTCCAACCAAGTCGAATTGTACACGGAAATCCGCAGACACCTTTCCCTTCATCCACCAGTACGTTATGTTGATCAATCCGACCGGCAGCAGTATACTTCGGCGTCAGTGCGCTTTCGCATCCTTTTGAGCGTTTCTAACCGTGACGGGACTCCTCTTCCATCATGGCTTCCCGAAGAGTATAAATCCATCTATAGAAAATTGCCGGCCATGTCGCCGAGAAATGAGGACTGGATTGCCGGGGAAGGGAGCTCGCCGCTCGGGCTCTAGCGGACGAAGTTCCGGATTGTGAAGAAGAACGACTGCCAGTGGATCAAGTGCAGAACAGGGAAATCCAGCGCGAATGTGGTGATGGTAGGAGGAAAGTCCGCCGAGTCAAGCAACAGCGATGTGCAATAAACAAGCGCCCGATTAGACGCCCGGCACGTTCGGTTTTAATCGGTCCTTCTGACCGATATGCCATCACCCTGGAAGTTGGCTTGGGATCCGATTTGAGCTGTCGCATTGGCCCAGCTGGCGCTCTTCGTCGACAATATTATGCAGTGGCTCTGTTCTTTCTGGCCTTCGACACGAGATTCCTCCGGTTCTACCGCCGCGACAACTCGCTCATTCGACAGAATACAGCGCGCGATTTGGCGCCCGTGGCGGCCCGCCCAAAGTCGCTCCTATTCAGCGCCATTTTTGAGGATCGAAGTCGACCTCATGGACAAGGTGAGGCAGTCGAATTTTCGAAATATCTGGCTTTATTCTCTGTGTCTAAATCTCCCTTGGTCCCATCCGTGTTTCCACCGATGGTCCTATGGGTACTGGTTGAGGATGAGCCATGGTCGACACGAACTGGTGTTGCGAAACCAAGCCTAAAGCGTATCTTTTATCGATCGGACGCTTTTTGGATTCAATGTGACGCAGCCCTCTTCTGACCTTCTTTCAGGGCTCAACTGCGTCACGCAGCTTTCGCATCTTGGCGCCAATCTCATGTTCCGAATACTTAACAGAAAAAAACCGTCCATCCCATGCCCGTTACGCCCTCTTCATCCACATCGGAATGTCAGGCTCAATCCAAAAAGACCGCGTCTCCGTTATGGCGATTCATACAACGCCGCCCCATCTCACCCAGAAAGACTTTGAAACGAAGCTTGAGGCTTTTGTGGACTCGCTTCTTGCCGTGCCCGCCGCACAGAAGAATATTCTCAAAGCCGAAATGGTATGTCTTGTTCCATCTCGTAGTTGATCCACTTACTTCCGCGACAACAGTACTTTCAGAACCAAGAGCTGAATGAGTCCTTTCAAGCCCTGGGCTGGAACGTGCCCCAGCGCGGCGCTTGCGTGATCGCATATGAATTGGAGGTGGGTGGATGCACCTCAGCAGTACCATTTCACGTCGGTATTCACTCATCACCATCATCGTGCAGAGTCAAGACAATATAGACCAAGTACATCGCGCGAGGTTCTGATCACCTTCCACACTATCTTACCCCGAGCTTCCATTCAGATTTACGAGGATCCTGAATTTCGCAAGGTGTACGACGGCGGCGCGGACATCGGCTTCCACGCCAGGGGCTGCTGCTTCACCGCAGACGTTGTGCATATGCACGATGTGAGCAACGGCACGGCCAGGGCGGAGCGCAGGTACGCCATTGGCGTATACAAGTTCCCGTCACACGAGCTCCTCGCGGAATTCCAGCAGCGTATCGCTGGCGCCGCGGCACTTGCAGCTACCCACAAGCACATCGTGAAAAGCAGTGCGGTGCGTTCGGCCCGTGTGGGCAGTCGTCGCCGTGCCTGATGCCTCTCCCGCAGTGGGTCCCGAACCAGAACATGGAAAACTACTTGCGTGAGTTCGGTAGACCACCCACTGAGCCGAACGCTGTTATACTCGCTGAGGGGGAGGTAGGTTTGGAACTCGACCAAATTTCCTTGTTTTGTTTACTGGCATTTAATGCACTACGCAGACCTGGGAGCAGCTTAAAAGAGGTAAGTCCGGCAGCTTTGAAATGCTCATCGGCGCGTAGCGGCTCACATTATTCCTTCCAGTTCATCGCCGACGCAGGGTTTCAAAATTTTACCAAGGACTTGATGAATTCTTTTGGCGTTGGACAAGACAGACAGTATCGTATTTCGGCCGACGTAGTGGTCAAGATCGACAAGGCTCGAGATGCTCACTGAAAAAACGTACGGTGGGCGAAAGGAATTTGTGCAGATCGGCCCGAAAAACTTGAGTGGTGTTTGTTTGCAAATTCTTGCAGAGCATTTTCTACGGGTTCTGGAATGTCGTGTAGATGGTATATCGAACAACTGTTAATGCCTCGTTCAGTCGGTTCAATCACCAGGAAACCTTCCAGCTGGCAACCTCCAGCCGACTCCATACGGTAAATTCTGACTAAAGTGACCGTCTACCCAAATACCTGCCTTCAGGGCGGAGTTCTGAAATGGACCTACCATTTAAGTCTCAAGCCCCAGTTTTACATGTTGTTCGAACTAAACCTAGGTTTACGGGTCAAAATCGTGAATTTTTAGCTTTTTGCGGTTGGCAATTTCGGCGTCTGTCAACCGCAGCATCTTGTTGGGCGAGTCGTCGCCGCAGACTTTCAGGTGAACTGGCAAGTTCCAGAAGTCCCGGTGGTGCAGCTGGACCATGAGAAACGGGTAACCTGTGGGGCTGCGGGACAGTATGCGACTGAAGAAACATTCGAGAAACATACGTTTCTGCGATGGTCGGCGCCCGCTGAAGATCATCGAGGAAAGATTGGATGTAATGTTCTAGGCTGTAGGGATACTCCCAAGGAGAGAAGATGAGGTCTTGATCTGGGTTGTACTGCCAGCAACGGTGGAAGCCCAGAGGGATGCACATGAATGCAGGGGAAGAAAAGGGAGCCCTCATTGTCTGTTGTTAGCAACCCTGAGTCAAGCGTACGATCGAACATTTTGCTTTACTGAAATCAGTTCTGGAATCAAAGCTGAATTGTAAGAATGAGCTTTCATTTCATCTCAACCTATCCCTAATTTAATACTTCAGGTTTAGAATTACACCTACAATGGGCCAAAATTTGGCAATTCATGGTGTGCAAATGATAGAAGAAGGGCGGATGAATAAGCCCAAAGTGTTATCATGCGCTCTGAGATTTGACGGAATCAGGCCAGCAAGGAAGACCCTGGAATTACGACGTGTTTCTTTCAAAGTCTCTTGAATTCCGTAGACGGAGTGTAAAACCCACACGAAGGAAAACGCAAAGAAAGAAGTGTGAAGCGATCATTGGCAAGAACGGTGAGTCACGTGATGTGACACGACTCGGACAGGAGTCAAACATATGCAAGCAGTGATGTCAGACAGAATACGATCACAAAAATTTGTCTTTCATTTAATTTGGGCCTGGAGTTGACAGCTACTTCGGAAACGATAGACGGCCGTGAAATTTCCAGCAAAACTTCGGGCCCGGTGGTCCACCGTGCCATCCCACACAAGCCACTTAGTTCTTTGAGTTTTTGCTGGAAATTCAAAGGTGTCTATCGTTTCCAGATTAGCTGGAATGTTCAACGTTGAATTGAACTTCGGTTGAAAGGGCCGAGAGACTTCAAGCGCTCGCTTGACTTCGGTGATGGCTGATCATTTGCCCGATCAAAACATTACAAACTCACGATTTTTGCACGATTTACAAACCACTCGGCTGTAACCTCTTTCCTTCTGACAAACGCTTCAGCATCCGGGTCAAATGGTTTCTCAAAACCCGAATCGCAGGTATATAAGCATCCAGAGATGTGCTGCGTTCATCCAGATCTTTCCTCAACACTTCTTACATCTAACCAGTGAATCTGACTCGCTCGTCAATGTCCTCTGAACTCATCTTCGTAAGTCCTCCTCTGTAAGCCTTTCAATGCAACTTGACCACTATCCAGGTAACCGGTGCCTCCGGATTCCTAGGCTCCCATGTCGTGCTCCAACTGTTGAAGGAGGGCTATCGCGTTCGAGCGTATGTGCGCATTAGCTTTTGGAATTCACGGAGTGTTCAAATTTGCATCAGTGTCGCCCGCGGAGCCAAAGCAGACCAGCTCAAGTCGATCTACGCCAGCTACGGCGATCGTTTCGAGGTTGTCAAGATAATAGACATTTCTCATGACCAATTTCCTGAGGCGCTGGTTGGTGTGGATGCCATTCTCCACCTCGCGTCTCCCCTGCCTGGCCGCGCGGAACCGGCAGCACTATTGGCGGTATGTAGTCCCATTCCGAGTTATATCATTCGCATATTTACTAGTGCCCTCTTTGCAGGCTGCCGTCGAAGGGACCCTGAATGTGATTGTGCAAGGAGAGAAGGCCGGCGTGAGGCGGATGGTCGTCACCAGCTCAATTGCGACAGTTGCGAATCCGAAGGAGAGTTATACAGACAAAGGTAAGCAGCATAGGTGTCTACATGCTTCAGCCTCAATTGACGCTGATGTTGTTGTAGATTGGAATCCAGTCACTAAAGAGATGGCGCTGACGGGCGGGAACGAGATGTTAACCTACGGCGCGTCAAAAAAATTCGCCGAGATGGCGCTGTGGGAGTGGGCCGACAAGCACCCGCATGTCGAGGTCACCACGCGTATGTTCATTTCACCTCCCCCAAAGACCAGATCTAACACCAGCCAAAGTGAACCCGCCATTCTTCTACGGCCCCTTCACCCCGCACTTCCCCATCCCCGCTTCGCCCGACTTCGGCTTCATCTCGACGGACCTGCTTGTTTACAACCTGCTCTTCCGGGACGGCGTCTTTCCCCCGCGGACGCGCTACATCGACGTGCGCGACGTCGCACAGGCGCACATCCGCGCGTTGAAATCCCCTCCGGCAGCGAAGGTCGGACGCAAACGCATCATCTTCTCGTCTCCGTACGGCTGGTCGTTCCAGAAAACCCTCGACTTTATCGCGGAGCAGCGTCCGGCGCTCAAGGATCGGCTGATCACTGGGAAGCCACCGGCGCTGGCGTTTGACGTTCTGCCGATGGACTTTGGGCGCGTGGAAGAGGTGTTGGGGATGAAGGTGGAGGATTTTCGTACTGTGGAACAGGTGTGTTTGAAGTCTGACGTTTAGTTCATTCGCTGACGAGCTCTCTTCAACTACAGACAACCCTTGACACCGTTGACACACTCATTCAGGTCGAGGATCAGTGGCGGAGTGCCGGTCATCCTATAAAGACCCCACCGACTTTCTGAGAGGTCACATTGCAGAAAACCTCTCAGAGGCGAATTCGAGAAGCCAACTAATTATATGTGGTTGTAGATCTATTTATACTGTATAAGGTGTCCAATTGGTAATGGATTTTCCCAAAGACTCAGGCGGATATTATTTTGAAAATGGTCTTTGCCACTGGGAAGTTAGGTTCTGGACCAAGTGGACGAGAGTGTGCGCAGGAAAATACGAACGAGTTGAGGACCGGCCATGGACCCCGATCAATCTTACAAACCGTGGCCGAAGATATCCTGTCCAGCAGAGAGTGTGGGCGGGAAAATACGAATGAGTTGAGGACCGGCCATGGACCCCGATCAACCTTACAAACCGTAGCCGACGATATTCCTGTCCAGCAGAGATTTTTTTGGCACGCTTTTTATGCGGGGGAAAGGTGACGATAAAAGGACAGTCTACCCATGACTCAAGCCAAGCACCTACCTTTCCTCCTACTAGCACTAGGACATGTCAAATTCTAACTCGGAGCTCATTTTCGTGAGTCGCATCTGAATCACTATTCGCTCATGTTGAATGTCTGAGGATCTTCTATATTCAGGTTACAGGCGCCTCCGGATTCCTCGGCTCGCATGTCGTCCTCCAGCTGCTCGAAAAGGGCTATCGCGTTCGGCTGTACGTATACATGGGTACTTGACATTCAATTCAATCTGACAGGTAAAAATAAATAGTGCAGCTCGCGGGCCGAAGGCGGACTATCTCCAGTCCACCTACGCAAGTTACGGCAATCGCGTCGAGGTCGTGAAAATTACAGACATCGCGCACGATCAGTTTCCTGACACGTTCATCGGTGTCGACGCGATAATTCACCTCGCGTCTCCCCTTGCCGGACGTGCTGAACCTGCGGTGTTGCTTGCGGTAGGTGATCATTAAATGATCGTTCATATCTTGCCTGAATATCAATGTCACAGACCGCCGCTGAGGGAACACTCAATGTAGTTGTGCAAGGAGAAAAGGCAGGCGTTAAAAGGATGGTTGTCACCAGTTCCATTGCAACCGTTCTGAATCCAAACGAGAGCTATACAGATAAAGGTAAGCATACGTTCGCCCACGTTCATTTGCTTCAGCCTCAATCGACGCTGATTTTGTTATATGTAGATTGGAATCCAGTCACGAAGGAGATGGCGCTGGCGGGCGGGAACGAGATGTTAACCTACAGCGCGTCAAAGAAATTTGCCGAGATCGCCCTCTGGGAGTGGGCCGATAAGCACCCGCATGTGGAGGTCACTACGCGTACGTCTGGCTTGCTTGAATCGAATGCACCACTAACACCATGTTATTTTATATCACTCAAGTGAACCCACCCTTCCTTTACGGTCCTTTCACGCAGCACTTCCCTCTTCCCGTCCCAGACTTCAACGCCATCTCGACAAACGTGCTCATTTACAAATATCTTTTCCCCGGAGGCGGTTTTCCGTCCATGACGCACTATATTGACGTGCGCGACGCGGCGCAAACGCACATCCATGCCCTGAATTCTCCGCCAGCGGCGCAGGTCGGGCGCAAGCGTATCATAATCTCATCGCCGTATGGTTGGCCATTCAAGAAGACCCTGGACTTTATCGCGGAACAGCGCCCCAGTTTAAAGGGACGGATTACTACGGCGACACCACCTGTGCTCTCTTCGGATGTGATGCCAATTGATTTTAGGCGCGTGGAGGAAGTTCTGGGGATGCAGAATTCGGATTTCCACACTACTGAGCAGGTGTGTGTTTTCCTAGTGAAACTTGGCCTCCCATTGCTGATAGATCTGTGACAGACCACCTTGGACACTGTTGATGCTCTGATTCAGGTTGAAGAGCAGTGGCGCAGTGGAGGGCATTCAATCAATGCACCACCCACAATGTACAGTTGAATTGCTCATAATGCATAGGGTTTTGGCATCCATCAACTTGGTAGGCTGGCATTTTATGCATTTTTCTCATAGTGCATATTGCATAAGGTTTTGGGAAGACTTATGCATTTTGAGTGCAGTGTTCCAGCATTTTCTCTGTGTTTTCATGCATTTCTGAGCTGAAACCATGGTCTGATTGACATTTCTGGCCAAAACCAACCAAATTGATGGTTTATATGTGAAAATTTGACCAAATCAACCCTATTCAACCATAAGTGATTTCCTATTTGGTCAATCACATACTGATTTGCCTTTAGTACAGTAAATGCATTCATTCCAAAGAGCATTTGGGCAATCAATTTCAGCCATTCTTGATTCCCACTGTATATTATTCTAGTTCCAGGAGCCTACATCCAGAAATTCCTCCACAAATGAATGGAACTGTGACAAATGTCACACATGTCACACCATAGGAGGAAGCCTTCCTGTATAGGGTTTGGGGGACCTTATAGGGTTTGGGGGACCTTATAGGGTTTGGGGGACCACCGGCCTTATGCATTATGACCAATTCAACTATAGCAGGATACTGATTTATCAAGCACCAAATGGCGATGCTTTGTACTATCTACAAGATTTTTTCATTCTTTTGGTATGAAATATGAAGCTTGCTGCGAGAGAGTTCTTGAAGGCCATTGCTCGTGGAAGGGTAAAAGCCGTTTGCCCTGAGTCTTGTCCAACAGTTGAACACAGTCACGTGAGCCATATTTGGAATTCAATTCTGGAAGGAAACAAAAGATCAGGAACCAAATAATGGCTAATAGACAATTCGAGCTGGTCTTAATGAATCAATTGAACTCAGCCGCAATTGGCTCCCGTGACCACCTTGACGCGTCGCAAACCACTAAGCAGCGCCAAATAATAGTCATAATATTATTATACAATTCTGGTTCCCGGGGAATTATTCTACGCGCACGGTCTGCAAATCAGATACTATTACATGGAGGTATTGTCTATGAATACGAAAGTCAGATAGTCGGTGTGCCGCCATTAGGGTCCGGTTACATGTATAGGGGTATACAAGACACCTTCGCGTTCAAGTTCGCGGAATATCACGATATTCCGCGTTCCGCATGCGTGCGCTTAGGCGTCGAGAGGCAGATATGGCTCTGAGGCCGCCCGACTATACTCTGCAGAAGCAGAGCAAGCGTCTGGTTCGATTCCAAATGCATGCACGCATCATCGCCAAAATTTGAGATGACGACGAACAACGGATAACGGGCCTGGTAGGCGAGTACGGATCAGGGTTATTATCGTACGCGTAAGTTAAACCGGAGAGACCAACCAAAGATGGCAACAGGCGCCCACCCGGCCAGGAGCAGAGCAACGTGTTGTGTTCCGAAGGCTGCGGGATGAGATCTTGCGGAGATGATATCGACGATCGGCGTTATGGCAGAAACCAGGTGCGTGAGTATGATTGCGCTAAAAACAATGGGAATTAGCCTCTGTACTCACTTTACAAGGTGAACGCACAATTGGAAGATGAGGAGGCTGCGAACTACAGAGGACAGCTCGGACGGACTCCGGTATTCGGTGTGCTGCGTAGTTGGCGCTGCGGGAAGATTCACGTTAGAAGAAGTATGAATACGGCAGGCGGGACTCACTGATCCCAGAGATCGACGACATTCTGCTCGGATACGAATAATAGTCGCTGGACACACCGAACTCTTCGCGCTGCATTGCAAACGCAAGTTGAGCGATGGAAATTCTGTCGCTGTTGTGGATAGAACGAGTGCTAACATGGGTACTTCTCGTAGTGCCGTTGGGAGTATTGACGGAACGCAATGGCGTAGTCACGTCGTCCTCCTCGGCATTGCTATTGCTGCGTGTTGGGGACTTGCTAGTCATTTCAGCGAATGACACGCTCGAAACTGTGTCGAACGAATCTTCGGACCTCCGCGAGCGAGAACCGGAGTAGGCCGTTATGTAGTCCGGTGAGGGTGGAGGTAGAAGGAAGGGGAGATGGTAACTTCGGACCTTGTCCTCGCGCAAGACAGGACTTATGGGCTGTCGACGCGACCCGCTGCCCATCTTCAATAAGATGGAAGGCGTTGGGGATGGAGACGTAATCGCACGCGGCGTAGGCGGGGTCGAATGCGTCTTCATAGACTGTTTGGACTTCTTCTGCGGGAGGGCAGTGAAGTGGTCCAAATTCTGCTGCAGGTTAACAGAGCGACGGGCGCGGCGGATGTGATTGTGTGTGCGAATGACACGAACGGCAGATAATAAGGACAGCCAGAGGCATGGAATGGTGATAAGGAACGGTGTTCCTGCGTAACCGAGGAAGCGAATCCTGTGGTTAACGGTGAACAAGGCAGCGAGTTCCATTTTGAAGGGACTTACCACAGTGGACGAGCAACGCAGGTGAAGCCATCGAATGGCTCAAAAGTATCAAAGAAAATCACGAAGGTGATGTGAACGGCAGAGGCAAGGAGGGGAAAGAGCATCATGGGCAAGAGATAATGAAATCGCCACGGCAAGATTCTGTTGGTCAGATCAGTAAAGTTGGCCACAGGAGAACTTCCACTGACGCAGTCTCATTCTGACTGTTCCACTGCTTTGGTTTGGCGATATAAATTGTGGTCGCAGTTGTAATAGCGGCTAACACGCCGATTAAAAAGAATGTAACGAGCCCGGTAAGGAGGACTTGAGCTGGCGGGTGTATTCGTCAGGGTTCGTAGGCTTGAGACATCTGTTCAATTACCTAGACAAAATGCTCGAGGCGTATTTGCAGGGTTCATCCGCCACACCATGCCTGAGGATTATTAGCGCAAATTGAACCGAGAACATTAAATCACGGCGCGAACCCAGACAAAATATACCCTCCAAGACAGTAATTCCAACTGCATACGCGATCGGCCCCCAATAACTCTGGATAGCCCAAGCCAGCGGCAGAAGGACCGCCCAGCAGCCAATCAAGCCTAGATAGGATGTTAAAATGCTATTCCAGGATCCAGGAAGGGCAGGTAAGACCTGAAAGTGAGAGCGCAAACCAGGCGAGTTTGAGACCGAAAGGCAGCATGCGGGAAGGGCCCGGGCTTCGCGCAGCTTTGTATGAGGCGCATCCACTAAGTAGTGCATCACAGCCTGTCACCGGTGCCGCCGGAAATACGTGGGAGATCTGGTATTTCTTCCGATTCGAAGCGGTGGTAACGAAATCAACGTCGACGGATGGAGGTAATGCCATGAGGTTGATTAAGTTAAGCGTTTAAAGCCATTAAAGACCGCGGCGCAAGCTCTCTTCTGGACCACCACCTACCTGGATAAGTTATTGACCTGCAGAATCTGAATCCCATTTTCGCTGGGTTTGTGCAAAGTTGATCATTTCTTCCACGCCACCATCTGGTCAAATGATTCTTTGCTTGCGCCGCCTTGGAGCCATAACCAAGTATAAATAGTTTGTACTTTCGGGGCTTGCATTGCGATAAGCTGCTTGACGATACCCCGCATCTCAAAGATGTCCAATATTCCGAGCTGCCACTGCCCCAGAGCAATGATCCAACGAGCCCGACTCAGCCCGACAGCTGAAATTCTCCTTTTGCACTGGTAACATGACCGCGCAATATCCCCCTGTATGGAAAGGGAGTCCCACCTTCTATGCGTCGACATCAGAGATTGCATCCTGCAAGGCTTCTTTCAAGGCACTGTCTGTCTCTAGCCGCCATTCTGTCTCTAGCCGCCATTCTGTCTCTAGTCACCATTCTTTGAGTCGGACGAGACAAGCATTTACCGCTAGGTTAGGATTTCGCAAGCCAGGAATGCAGGTTACTGTCATGTTGAACGGCCGAACGGCCATGCGCGCGACCATGCCAGGCCCAATCACGAGCCACAGAAGACTAGCAGCGCCTCAAGATATGCTGTTCATAGACTGCCCAGTGAAATGGAAATGCTGCTTCTCTGCTCTGCCTCCTTGACTACGGGCGGCCGCTCTTTTCGTGTAAAACAAGCATTGCAATTTTTCCTTAATAACCTTTCGGGGGCGGCGCGGTTCGAAGCTCTTCCCCGAGAAACTATGGACCATTTCCTTAAGCTTGGTGTGTCTCTTTCTTCCCGTTTGAGGTCTGCAACAATTTCTGTGGCTCGGACAAATACATCTTCAGGGTACTGGAGGCCAATTAAGTTGCGGCATCAATATTAACTCACATACTCACTGAACCCGCGTGCGACCTAGGCTCAAGCCTGTATCGTCGCAGAAAATGCTCAAGCTCTCACAAATGTTTGTGGTAAGGATCTTGGAGAGCTGCCACCTCGAGGACGAGCCCGGATCGTGGACCTCACTATCGCCGCGACTTGTCATAATCTGCCTAGCTGACTGGGCGCTGTGGATCTTATGCTCAATTCCCTTGGCAACATTCTGCAGCCCATTAATGCCTAGACCACGCGAGATGCGCCACACAAATGTTCATAGACACTGTATCTTTCCGCTTCATTTAACCCATAAACGGACTATGCGGCACCCACATGGATCTGTTTTATATTTTTTATTACTGCAACAAATTTATTCCGACCTCTCCCGGTCATCTTCAGGCTAGGTTATTATCCCCATATTTGGTGTATCGATTCGCAGAATTATTGTAGGTGGAGGAGAGGACGCCGCCTCCAAATGAAGCGGACAACTTACAAGTGGCAATCGCTGTTCGTGATAATAATTGCCCCGGGCACCCAGAATGCAGCCCGAACTGCCATAGTATCCCATGAATTGAACACCGATCCTTGATTAATACTCAGGCTATTCTCGGTAAGCAATCACCCAGCTCATCGCGCCGCACAAACTCCTCAGTTGTCGTGTCCCTGGTTCGTTGAATGCGCATTGGATTTTAACTTTGACATCAAGACCACAGGAACTACAGTTACACAAAGGACTGCTCATCAAGAATTGAACGAAACATTAATTGTTTAAATGAAAGTCGAATGTCGACCTGTTCCGGGGATCCATTCGTCCGGTCCACTTTGACCCGAAGGCGTTCGAAATAACTGAACCGAGGCTAATAAGTTTGGGTTTGTGGCGCAGTTCCATCGAAGACGCATGGATACCGTGGATTCGACCCCCGGGTTGAACTATGATTCAAAGCTTCACCTTGCAAGTTCCTTAATCTCCCACTCCACGAGATTATGCTATGTAGTCACGAATCTTTCATGAAGAGTCACGATTGAGATTACGAACGCAATGACTGAGCATCGTTACTCCCAGAGTGAAATTCAGCTTTGAGTGGGCCGAGCGTCTTGAAGGAGGCCTCAAATCACCGAGGGTTATTGCGCCGATCTACTTTCAATTCGATAAGCTTATTCGGAGCTCCAAGTAACACGCAGTTGGTTCCTAACATTGTGGAAATTACAGAAATCTTGGAAGAAGACTACCACCTAACACGCTCCATGCCATAGATCTGTCCGTACGCATTTGCAGCTTTCTTCTCCATCCCGCTTTCATCCTTTACAAACAACCACCACCCCATAATCGGCTGTACCGTATCATCTGCACCACTTGTGGACAGCGCGAGGTCGCCGCTAGAGGACACGCGCGTGCCAACGCTCCCTGCCACCATCGCGCACTCGAAGCGCTCGCCGTTGTCGATGACCAGGATGTCAACTTCGCCGTACCCTGGTGGAATTCCACCGCGGTGAAGCCGGTGGTAGGGGGTCCCGTCGAGAACGAGGTCCTTGCACATGTATTTTCCGTACGTTTCCCAGAAGTCGGCAGCAGTGAGTGTCTCAGGGGCGGTCTCGGGCGAGGCAGTCTGATCGTTGAATGAGCGTTTCCCAGTGTTCTATGATACTGGCGGCACGTACCGTGTTCAGTCCATGCCCCATCCACTGCCCTTCCTTGTTGAACACGGTGAATGCGGTGATCCACCCTGTGTAGTGGTCACCACGACCGCTTCCGCCAGGCTCGTAGTGCCCGACTCTCTGCTAGAAATCCACGTTCTCCGGACTTGTGGGACTGTCGAACGCGGCAACGAAGCGAGTGATCACAGGGCGGAGTAGGTGGTACCATGCAATCGTCTCGAGTCCAAACTCTTTGAGCTTTTCGAGCCTGCCAAGAATGTCGACCCAGTCCGACTTTTCTCCTTCAAGTGTTACGCGCGGGATACCGCAGCCACAAAGCATGCTGATATATTTGAAGTATTGCTTGAGCGTGGCGAGCAGCATGACGGAGCCAACAGTGGCGTCGTTGGTAGTTGTCGTCGTGAAGTTGGGCGTCGCCCAAGCACGCAGCGTCGGATCGACAACGTTTTTTCTCGACGAGGCCCGCCATCTGACGCGCTATGTTCCCGAAGTCCACGGTGTAGCGGGTAGCCGGGGCAGAGGTGACAACAAGCTCTCGCTTCCCCTCGTGTGCGACGAAATTAGCGCGCAGGAGTTCTGCGCGCGCGTTGACAAAGAAGTTGAACTGGCACAAAATGGCCAGCCACACGTCGTCGGGGCGAATCACGAGTGCTCGATCCTGGGTGTAGGCGTCCAGCACGGTCGCGACAAAGCCATTCGGGTTTGGGACGATATTTGGGATCTTTGCTTCGAAGTTGCGTCCACTGAAAGATCAGTCTACCACCAACAGGATGGTCAGTTGCGATACTTACGATTCGGCGTCGTTACCCGGGCTTTCGACAGGGAGTGAGAATTGCAGGATTTCACCGGCTTTCGTGTGCTGGTCAACGCACGCAGTGGCGAATGTTTCCACGGCAGTGTAGCCCTTCCGACCTTGGAGGAATTGAAACGGTTTAGCGGGGTGTGTTGCAACTGGGAACGAGACAGGCATGGTAGTAAAGTATCAAGCTGTATTGCGCGGTCCCGCTAAGTGTCTGCCTGTGGCTAGCTAGATGAGTCACAAGAGGTCAGTCTGAGGCCTGATATCTGGAATGAGACAGGAGAGTGACACTTTCGACTTGCAAAACGCAGCGCCGTTCGGCTTGTCCGGGCTTAGACTTTGCTTGGATGGTGTTGATTTGGTCAACTTCAAGTTCACCGTTAACGGCAAGTTCGCGGTGACTCGGCCTCAGCGGCCCGGGCACCGGTACTTGATAACGGCATTGTTGCTACAGGCTAGACGGTGTCTTCCGAATTTTATTAAAACTCTGGCATTTGTCTGACTATCATCGAATACAAGCAGTGAAAAATGTGAGTACATAAAAGACCCGACCACAAAGTGGGGCTGAGGCTGGTCAGCTTGCGTCCATTTTCGCGCAGAGATACAGGGAAGAAAAAAAAAAAGGCGATTTCACCTCCGGACTCGCTGAAAGCGTCGTCGAGAAAGAAAAAAAAAGATAGGTTCCCATCCCTTTCGCATGTCCTTGCATCCAAACTGCATGTACGGCCTGCCAAGTTCGTGACAAGGAGGGACATAATCGCCATCGCTGTCCCATTCGCACCATAACTCACTATCCTTCTGTGCCAAGCCTCACGTCGGAGAGGCGCTTGAAGTGTTAATCCTCAGGGTTCGTGTGAGCTGCGCCTTCCTCTCAGTGGCTAACGCACCGTGCGGTCGGTCTCGCACCAGTATCCACTCCTACCTGGGCGCACCGGTGCACGGTGCCGCTGACACCGCGAAGAAAAGCCTGGCCCACCGGGACACGCACGCCTCTCTGCACACGCGCCGGTGCCATTGCACGCGGTTCCGTCCACTGGCCCGCACAGCGTCCGATAGCCGCGCCTTCCTGAGGCGCTACTCGGCTCCTTCGCGCACCTTCCACGTCCGCCCCACTGAAACTTGCTCCTCATCTACACAGACCATCAGTCTCTCCACTCTCGGCTCGCCGAGGCACATCACCGACCCCCACATCTGGCGAAGCAAGACAGAAGTGAAAAACACCTAGCCACGCCGAAAGACACTTGGCACTCTTCGTCCACTCACCCGCAGGTCGCACGCCCCCCGCGTTCGCACTCCCTATTGTGCCTCCTTGTACAGCGTGCGCACCCGCCCTCGAGACGGTCGCGTACATCCGTCGCACGCCCACCCGTCCTGAAACTCGTTCTCCATCTGCTCGCACAGATGCCCCCACCCGACGTTCAGGCAGATAGGTACGCCGTGTACGGGATCCCCGCACTCACATCTCGCGCCCCACGCACTCCCTATCGCATCTCCTCGTACGGCGTCCGCACCCTTCCTCGAGGTCGCCGCTGCCCACCTTTGCGCCCTCCTCTCGCGCCCGCCGCGTCAGCCCCCGCCGAAAGTCGCTCCGCATCTACACGCACGCACACGCGTACTCGCCCTTCCCACCAGAAGCAAATACGCCGCCGTACACGCGTTCCCCACACCCCACCCCCACCGCGCTTCGCCTCCTGGGCATCCGTCTCCGCAAGGGACGCAGGCTCCCGCATCCACGGGATACCGCGATACAGATACCCGCACCACACCTCCCTTCGCATCGCACGCTTGCGGGTACAGAGCGCCAGACGGCACGCCGACTGATGCTGCCATGCAGACTTCCTCGGCACGGCCTCGCTTCCTCAGATAACGCCTACGAAGAGGTGGGTCAGGCGATCGGGAGCCAGCAAGACGCGCCCCTTCCCTCCCTCCCCTCCCTCCTCCTCTCCGACTCCCGTGGGGCGGCCCGCCTGACTTCACCGCACCCGCCGATACCCGCGTACAGAGTGATGGGACATGCCCATACCCATGGCTCTGCTCCCATGGTCGCATCTGCGCTCCTCGAGACTCCCGCCCGCCCCCACGTTCGTACCGCGCGCGCCAAGCTCTGTGACGACCCGACACGACACGCACACTGCAGTCCGACTCCTACATCCACTTGCACCGCCAACGAACGCATTCGACGATCGCTCAACTGGAGACTCCCACCGTCGCCCGCACCCGCACCCGCACGACGAGAGATGACTGCATAAGGAAGTCGAAGGTGAGGAGAAAGAGACCGTGCGCGCTCAAGAGGATCGGATGGGATTGGATTTCCTGCGGTGCGATGAGTATTGGTGGCGATAATCAGCGAGTGGATATGATGGAAAGAAAGAGAGAGGACGAAGGGGCGATGGCGGACGAGCACTGAGATGGTGCCCACCGAGAGCTCGCGATCCGTGCCCGACATCCCGTGTACCGATGATGAGGACCGGGTCGCGCACGGAACCCCGCTCCCAGATGTATAGGCATGGGGAGGGCGAAGACACAGCCTCCCCAGCGTTTCTGAAAACCGCACATCCCATGCGTGCTCGCTCGTCATCCAATGCAGCATCGCCGGCGCTTTTGCGTACGTCACTGAGTGAAGCAAGGACACGGTCGCGTGCGATGCCGTTCTCGGGCAAGTGACAACAACGTGCGGGCACGGGCAGCGTCCTTGTCATCCCATGCACAGCGGGCTCAGGTGCGCGGAGCTGTCACGTCCCGCCCAAACACTTACTCGCGAGGGAAAGCGCGCGGACTGCGCTGTCGAATGGGTATCGCGTGGAACGTCCACCCCTCGGCTCTCACCAATAAGAGCGGAAAAGATAGGAACTCGGCTCTTCCGAAGAGGCTCCAGGGGACGTCCGCATTGGAGGCAACAGGAAAACACGAGCACAAGGGAGAGGTATGAGGGGAAACCACGCACCTCTACAACGAACGCGATTTATGCGGCCACGGATGCCACCACGTCGAGGGATAGTCGATCGAGTCTGCTTGCACACAGCGCCCTATCCACGGATAAGAAACGAGGGACGAGAACCATGAACATGTTGTCCTCATCCGGATGAGGTGGCTGAAAACGTTGTTAGGAGAGCTTGTGGGCGAGGGATCCGAAGGGCGTAGCAGAACGCGGAGACGAACTGTAGAGTACGAAGAGAAAGATGATAAGGACGTGGCATTCTGCGATGAGAAGGATGAACCGAACGCACCAGAAACATCCCATGCCATCTGGAAGTACAGCCGGCTCCAGACCACGGGCTCGCTACACGATTGAACCAGCTGACGCGCTTTGAGCTAGAAACGCGGTCTGCTCGCGACAAATCGCGGAAAAGTAAAGAAAGACCCAGCTCACAACAGACACGGTCCACAACTGAAGCCCAGCTATCCAGCGCATCAGAGCCCTCATCCTCAGTCTTTTCCGTCCCTTCCTTCAAGGCTTCGCAGTTAGCTTGCCACCAGTTCTGCGTCCTGTTTTACCAGGTTTTCATCGAGGACAGAAAGCATCGCCGAAGATGCTCGGGAAGGATAAGGATACATTCAGGCGCGCAATTGTCGTAGTTGGGGTCGTTGTAGCGGTCAACCAGTCCCACGTTTTGTTAGAAGTTGGTGGTCGATGTGAGAGACAAAAAACTGCCTAATTGGGACTCTCCCCGAACGCCGACACATAGCCCGCGACATAGACTCTGGAAAGCAACGGAATGGTGTGCCGGATTTCCGTGGCCTCGTTCTCCTGTGTAAAGCCAGTGGAGGGCCACTGAATTTCCGCAAACAGTGCTGCCAATTGGTACCATCAAGTTCTACCAACACGTGAAATCTGCAGCTCCGCCGCCGAGCCAGCTGGCAGTGTAGGCCCGTTCATGTCCGTCCCCTCATTTCTCGCAACGTCTGACTCTACGCTGGTCAAGTCGATCTCGCAGGGGGCCGTATTGGATAGGACCCTGGGGTCCAATCGGGATTTCCGACGCGCTCGATGTTTTGGAGCTTCTGCGAACAATGCCGCTGTCGCCCCTACCCCTCCGACGACGTCGAATGCGCACTCGAGCACCCTCTCCCCATCAGATTCACCGACCTCCGGTTTCGGTACTGGAAACGCTTGGGCGAACCTCGATGATCGGATAGCCCCAATACTTGTGTTCGCCGCGTCGTCCCTCGCGATTTTCTTGTAATCTGTCGATTTCGGGACTTTCACGATACCTTCCTGTACTGTGTGTATAAAAAACATTTAAGCATTTAATTATTTAAGATGTGATGCATCTCCTTTCTCGTCGTTGCGCAGCGTTCTGATTCTGACGGCGTCTATCTGCCAGTTCGACATTGAGTTGATCTTCATGGAATACAGCATTCACGCGGTCGAGCAGATCATCAACTTCGGAGATGTTCCGGCTGGCCCGCTTTCATATAGGATGATTAGCACGACGAGACCATCTTCATCCCTCGACATGTCTCATCAACTTTGCAGATGTTCCCGCTGGCCTGCTTTTATATAATATGATTAGCACGACGATACCATCTTCATCCCGGGCCCTCGGCACATCTCCCCATCTCATCGATGCCTTCGTTTTCGTCAAGTAATGTCCTTTCCTCACCCCACTCATGAATTGCCGCTGACGCCCGCCCAGTTTTTCCTCTTCTTGTTCTTCTCGTTGGATGTCTCTTCCATATTGGTGCGTAACAGCCACAACCATATGGTCCCGAAAAGGTCTGACTATCACGAAGCCGTCCAGGCCCGTCCTTCGCTGGGGTCTGAGCACGCTCGGTCGCAGCACACTGTCATAAAGCGGGACGCGTTCTCCGACAGCGGGCTGGCTTTGGCGTCGTGGATCTGGCTCACAGAGCCGAATTTACTCACGACCGCACCCGTAGGGGCCGTCGCGTTCATAAAAACATTCCATACCCCTTCGGGAAAAACTGCAGCCACTGCGCAAATCGCGATGACCGCTGACAACAACTTTACACTGTATGTCAACGGCCAGCCGGTGGGGGCTTCACTAGACTCGTGGGAGGATGCCCAGGTCTTTGATGCAGCGCTGAACGCCTCGGTGAATATCTTCTCGGTGCTGGCCGTAAATGACGGCTCCACTGCCCCGTCCTCAGCGAATCCTGCCGGCCTTCTTGCCGCCATCCACATAAAATACACCGACGGCTCGAACGATACTGTCCTATCCGACAGCACCTGGCTCGTCTCTGGGACTGTCCCTGCTGATTTCCCCCTCCCTGCTGACCTCTCATCATTCTCACCCGCTGAAGTCGCTACCAAATACGGAGCGGGACCCTGGGGAACGAGCGTCGTCATCCCCAGCACAGTGTCCGATTCCTTGAATCTGACGGGGAGTACGTGGATCTGGTCCACCTCCAATGCCGGCGCCAACGCACCTGTGGGGAACGTCGGATTCAGGAAGACAGTCGCAGTCCCATCGGGCAAAACAGCGTCATGGGCGACTGTCATCCTTTCCGTGGACAACAGCTTTGACCTCTACGTGAATGGCCTCTACATCGGCTCGCCCCCCTTCGACAACAACGCGCCGGGCTCCGTAAGCAGCTGGGAGTATGCGCAGAGGTTCAACGTGACCCTCAACCCTTCGACTAACATCTTCACGGTAGTCGGCAAGAACTTCCCGCCACAGCAGACGGGCGGGACTTCTGGCGCGGGGCTCATTGCGGCACTCCTGATCCAGTACACAGACGGGAGCAGCGATATCGTGAGGACGGACGCGACGTGGCTGACAGGCCCCTTCACTTCCTTTGCCTTCATTCCTGGCAGCGGCGGACTCCACCCTGGTGTCCTCGACCCCACAGGGATCCTACGGGGGCGGCGCCGTGGGGCAAAATTGGGATCTCCGACGCACTGAACGTGTTGAGGCTTTCCGGGGTCAACCTCCTCTCATCCTCGTTGCCTCCGAGCATATCCTCCTCCTCCTCCTCCTCCTCCACTGCTACACTGACCAAAACGACATCTCTTCCAGCACCCACGCCGACCCTACCTACCCTACCCACACTGAGCTCCCCAGCTCCGCCGACGTCCAGCCCCAGCACTGGTGGTGCTCAAGCAAATACCAATGGCCGTATAGCCCCGTTCTTCGGAGTCTTTGTTACGTGCATCATGACGTTTTTTCTGACTTTCTTGACCTCGGAAATACATATCTGTCTTGTGTGAGTACTGTGCTTCGAATAAATAATCATATGCCCACTGTTAGAAGTACTTATGTAATTGTACTTTTGATCTGCGAGATGGAGTTTTCGAGACCTCAAATTTTATTTGACTCCATCTATCATGTAACAGAGAATAGAGGCTGTGCAGGGGCTTTTTTGAACTTTTCAAACTCCGAGACTCTGCCCTGTGAACCTTGCTCGTTTTCGACCAGCTGGAAGTACGGTATACCGCTGCACGCACCGCTGGGGCGGGCAGTGCTGCGTGCATGGGTGGTGGGCTGCGTAGTTTTGTGTCCCAGTCAGCTGTGCCATCGGCGCGAATGCGGGGAGGACGCCGCGGCGCCACGGGCGATTGAATGCGAGCTCAATCCGCACTGGCCGTGCTGTCGATTGGCGCGGCCGCTCCTTCGCCGCTGTAATGCGGTTCACATAACACGGGTCGACTTCATTGCCTCTCTTCCCCCGCGAAATACTCTCACATTGGGTAGGACTTTATGCCGGCAGCGGCGCCAGGGACCTCAACCTCGGTCAACGACCTAATTCAGGTTTTGCCATGTCCCTTTCATCCTCTACCTCAGCTCCTTTACGCCTTGTATGCTATTGTACAGCTGCATAAATGGCAATTTGCCGGCGTCCTCGCCGCTGTAATGTGGTTCACAGCACACGCATCAGCTTCATTGCCTCTTCTCCCCGGCGAAACGCGCTCACATTGAGTAGGACTTCACGCGGGCAGCGGCGCCAGGGACATCAACGACCTAATTCAGGTTTTGCCGTGTCCCTTTCATCCTCTACCTCACCTACTTTACGCCATGTATGCTATTGTACAGACAATTTTTTTCGTGATTTTTATCTAACTTTTTTTGAGCTCATTGTTGGAGGCGACATCAAGAACAATTTAATCGTCGTATTCCAAATGCAGACCTTGGAATCAAACGGGGAGCATTTCTAAAGCGATGTACTGTGATCGAGCTGACAGGAATTTGGCGCCATGGCACGTAAACGGAGCACTCCCTAAACTTAGATTGGGCGTCAAACTTCGGTGCCGAGATAAATGGGCTTTACAGCCTTTGTACAGCATTATCTCTCTTCCTTCCTCCTCCATGCAGCCCTTAGCTCGCCAAGAAAGCCGTCTGAGCTTTCTCAGTTGGTGGTCAGACAGCAACCCGCCCGGCCCAACGATCAATCTTCATGCAGCAGCAAAGCCACTCGCGAGATTTCTGTATCACCGTCAGGCATTACAAATTATCAGAAAGAACCGCGACAGCCCACTTTCGACAACGACCTTGGAAATATATCGGGGATATTTTCCGTAAAGGTCGCATTGCTTCAAATTGAACTTGTTAACAAATTGTGTAGGTGGAACTTTGTCTCGTCGTTAACTAAAGCCGCAATTCTCAGGGAGTTGGCCAAGCGAGTTGGGTCTTCCGAGGCTGAGGCGCGGATGGTGGTCGAGTCACCCCTGTTCCCTTGTGTTACGCAAATGCTTTGGTCGCCAGATACTCACTGGCAGGCACAAAGTTCTTCGTACAATCTATTAGGAAAACTAGCGCAGCACGAGTCCACTGCACCTGCCGTTTTGGAGCTCAAACTCTGTCCACAGCTGGTGTCTCTCTTGCAGTGAGGGTGGATTATTCGGTTGTAACATTGTTCTGATCTTCAAACAGCGACCGAGATTCTCGTGTTATATGGAGGGCCACATACACATTAGCTCAGATTGCCCTATGGCCAGACGGTGCACATGCTGTTATTGAGGCAAATGCCATTGACCACATCTTGGAATTACTTGGATCACCTAGCCCAGACATTCAAGGATTAACTTGCATGCTGGTTAGAAATCTCGCTGCTCATAAGTCAACTGCACCCGCCATCTTGAAACTAAAACTATGTCCACAGCTGGTGTCTCTCTTGCAGTCAGTGTGAATTCTTTTGTTATAACATGGTTCTCATCTTCAAACAGCAACCAAGATTCTAGTGTTATTTCTCACGCCACCTCTGCTTTATCTCGGATTGCCCTATGCCCAGACGGTGCACGTGGTATTATCAAGGCGAACAACATTGACCATATCCTGGAATTACTTGAATCACCTAACCCCGAGGTCCAAAGATTGAATTGCATGCTAGTTGGAAATCTCGCTGCTCATGAGTCAACTGCACCTGCCATCTTGAAACTGAAACTATGTCCACAGCTGGTGTCTCTCTTGCGGTCAGTGTGGATTATTTTGTTGTAACATAATTCTCATCTTCAAACAGCAACCAAGATTCTAGTGTTATTTCCAACGCCACCTATGCATTATCTCAGATTGCCAGACGGTTAGACAGCGCAAATGATGTTATTGAGGCAAATGTCATTGACCACATCTTGGAATTACTTGGATCACCTAGCCCAGACATTCAAAGATTGAGTTGCAAGCTAGTTGGAAATCTTGCTGCTCATGAGTCAATTGCACCCATCATCTTGGAGCTAAAACCATGTCCACGGCTGGTGTCTTTCTTGCAGTGAGCGTGTATTATTTGTTGTAACATGATTCTCATCTTCAAACAGCGACCGAGATTCTAGTGTTATTTCCAATGCCACCTATGCTTTATCTCACATTTCCCGATGGTTAGATGGTGCACATGATGTTATTGAGACAAATGTCATTGACCACATCTTGGAATTACTCAAATTACCAAACTCAGAGATTCAAAGATGGATTTATGTGCTAGTTGGAAATCTTGCTGCTCACAAGTCAACTGCACCCACCATCTTGGAGCTAAAACTCTGTCCACAGCTAGTGTCTCTCTTGTGGTAAGTGTGGATTATTTTGTTGCAACATAATTCTCATTTTCAAACAGTGACCAAGATTCTGAGGTTACATGGAGGGCCACATACACATTATCTCAGATTGCCCTATGGCCAGATGGTGCACAAGGTGTTATCAAGGCAAATGCCACTGACCATATCTTGGGATTAATTGGATCACCTAGCCCAAATGTTCGAAGATCAACTTGCATGCTAGTTGGAAATCTTGCTTCTCATGAGTCAACTGCATCCACCATCTTGGAGCTAAAACCATGTCTATGGCTGGTGTCTCTCTTGCAGTGAGTGTGTATTACTTTGTTGTAACATGATTCTCATCTTCAAAAAGTGACCAAGATTCTAATGTTATTTCCAATGCCACCT